>OZ017738.1:121322563-121927563 GCA_963969285.1 Odontomyia ornata | reverse complement strand
CCAAAAGTTATGAAATGGTAATAATACGAGTTCTGTTGAATTTAAGTTTTCATAAATTTAAAGGGATTCGGCAATAATGATCATTGAAGACAATAATTTTTTGTTGGCAATGTCTCTTTTCTACTCCACAAAAGTCTTGGTACAGTTGCAGAAAATGCCCTGTTATTTGTAAAAAGGGGAATCCCCCAAGTTCATATTATCAGAGTGAGTTAACAACCGTAGGCCGCTGTCTTTAATATCGCGTCCGTATTCGTGGTGTATCTTTTATTTAATAAAATTTTTAAAAAATGAGTCGAAAGGAGTTGAGTATTAAGGAGCGTGAAATAATTATTAATCTGCATTCAAATCAGAGCAAATCATATTCTGAAATAGCTGAACTAGTGTTGCGAAGTCGGTCAACCATTCAAAAAGTGATAAATCGATTTAAGAAGGAAAATAGAGTGGAAAATGTGCCCCGAACAGGTCGTCCATCTAAACTAAGTGCAAAGGACAAGAGAAAAATTTCGCGAATGGTAAAACAAGATCCATTTCTAAGCTGTAGAAAAATCTGCGATGTTCTTGGAATTAATGATAAGAAGGAGGTTAGCGCAGAAACTGTGCGTAGAGCTGTCGTAGAAGCTGGATTTTCATCTCGTACGCCTAGAAGAAAACCTCTTGTAAGTTCCATAAACCAACAAAAAAGAATAACATTGGTAAAAGCATAACCAATAACGTTTTGGGATAATGTTTTATTTTCGGATGAGTCTAAATTTTGTATATTTGGTGTAAATGGGCATAAGAGGGTCTGGCGAAAAGTAGGAGAAGCATTTAATCCCAAGAACACTATTAAAACAGTAAAACATGGAGGCGGTGGTGTTATGGTTTGGGGTTGCATGGCTGCTGCTGGAGTTGGAAATCTGACATTCATCGAAAATACTATGGATCAGAACTCTTATTTAGAGATTCTACGAAACAACATGAAACAAAGTGCAGCCAAATTAGGTATGCGAGAAGATTTCTAGTTTCAACAGGACAATGACCCTAAGCACACTGCGCATAAAGTTCGAATGTGGCTATTGTACAATACTCGCATGCTTGCTACACCGCCTCAAAGCCCTGATTTGAACCCTATAGAGCATCTTTGGAATGAGTTTGAGACAAAAATCCGAAAAAGAGTGATATTAAGCAAGGCGCAGCTTAAGGATGTTATATTGGAGGAGTGGGCCAGAATCAGCAGCGAATTTACTAAAAAATTGGTATATTCTATGCCTAAAAGACTGAAGCCAGTAATTCAGATGAAAGGATATCCGACAAAATATTAAGAAAAGTATAATTCAAATAACTATGCAAGACTATAATTACAATTTTATCATTTTTCTTTAGGTGTACCATGACTTTTGTGGACTTCATTCATTGACTTTCCAACACATCATATGTAATAATATATTAATACGACAGAATTTTCGTTTTGTTTTACATGAATTTAAAGTGTAATGATTATAGTTGAAGTAATACCAAAAAAATTTTATCACTATAGGTTTTTTAAATAAAAATATCAAACAATTTTCATGATATTTATCACTGTACCTTGACTTTTGTGGAAGACTGTATATACGCCAAAAAAGAAAAATAAATAGCGTTTTGATGGAAACAATACAAATTAAGGATAGTTTATGTGGTTTGCGAGAAAACTTGCTGTGACGCACGGAAGGACAGACAGACAGGTACCAATTTCGTCTATATTATCTACCGTTATTTTATCTGATAGAATAAATTGATTGATTCTTGAGAGATTTCAATGCTCTACATCTTTTCGGAAATTATTATGAAAACTGAAATAAACTGTAATGTTTGAGCATAAATGAAGGAGTCGGAAAAATACGCACCTAGTTATTTATTATTATACTCGTGACCTTGAAAAATTTTAATGTAAACCTATAATTTTGTTAGCATTGGAATGTCGAATGTCAAGTGTATCCTACTAGTACAGCATTCTTAGAAGAACGAGCTTCACCAACCAGATAACCAGTTTTGTGTTTCTTACAAAATTCTATTGAAATCGGGGTTGTCTATCCGTCTGTTTGCTTGACCGTCCATCATATAGGAAAGGTCTCAAGAGCTTGTCAAAATAGGTCTAGTGTGGCCAGCTTTGTGAGTGCGAGGGATGGATAAATGTGCGAAAAATTTGTTTCCACTCGCGATTGAACCATTTGACCCAAAAAATCATTGAGATAGGTTTTTAAAAGTACGACAACAATAATTACATTAGAAATCGAAACTCATTCAACAATTCAAGGTAACCCTTCAATTCAATGAAATTCGACACTTAAGTAGTCTTACAGAAGTTCCTTTTACTTTGTAAATTCGATTTAAATTTTCTCTGATTACAAAAACACACGATGTTGATATTATAGTATATGAACTTTTTATCGAATCAACCACTAGTTTCGATTTGATTTTCTTAAAATTCATGTTATTATAAATAACATAAATACCTTTACGGAATCGTTATGTGAATATTTGTAATATTGCAAAAATGGAGTAACAATGGTTTTTCTTTTAGATATGTACATCACATTGAAGTGTTTCTTGAGCTTATTCACTGTTTGTGTTTGCCTATCGTAGGTTGATTACAAAACCCTTCTAACAGAATCATACTATTGTCTATCCAACTTGTTACTGGTGTTATGTTATAAAAAGTAACGGCGGTGAATTGCTTCAAGAAATCTATTCAAAGCTGTTTGGGTTAAATTTCAGAAATTAATTTTTCACCAGGCTTTAATCAGTCTTCTAACAATTAAAAAGTTTAACACTAGTCAAAAGCATGAAGCCCATAGAATATGAAACATAGGATTGCCTAACATTTCCTGTTCAACTCTATACGCCCACCGCCAAAAAATTTCGCGCAACCTTTTTTGTTTTTTAATATTTTGCCCCATAAATTCAGGTAAAAGAATTTTTGTTTCAGAAACTGCACTTACGGCAACCAGTTTATAAGAAAGAAAATTACCAGACAGTATCATGTAACACGATCTGTATAGTCAGGTTTTGAGATTATATGAATTAGGAGTTTTTTTTACAACGTTGCTTACTAAAAGGCAAAAATAGTTTTTTTTGGTGACGAAAATGTGCCAACTCATGGGATAGGACGAAGAACAAAGCGAAGTGAGTCGATGATTGGAAGTTTTTTTAAAAACGTATGGCGAGACCGGTTCGCTTTTGCAGAAACAAGTTAGGTAAACAGACCTACCCTCATGTCAGATGGGTTTTGTACCCAACTTCTCAGAAATGCAGTCACCAGCAATGAACAACCTCAAGAAATATGTCAAAGAGATGTGCACGTTTATAAGAAAATCCGAGGTTTTTCTTTTTTCAATGGTCGCCATTTTGTTGCAAACCAACAAAAATCACTCAAATCATGGATTCTCAAAAATATAAATGTTATTGATCTTATTGAAAATTTCAGGAAGATCGAGTGAAAATTGGAGTGACTGATTGGATGGAAAGTCCATAAAATACCAAAATCATGTTTTATTGTTGTTGTAATTGGAGAAATTTCAAACGGCTATAACTTCCGTGTATATCATTCGATTTTCATCAAACTTACAAGGTTTAAGAACCTTTAGCAGGACTACGTAAATATCCAATTTCGTTCAATTTAAGGGTACCGACGCGATTTTATTGTAGAAAACGTAAAATTCGAATATCATACTATTATTAACAAAGTTGAGCGAATTTCGACTTCTAAGGTATTTGCTGTTGTTGTACTCATAAACGCCTACCACCATAATTTTTTTCGGTGTCCAATCGCGAGGGGGGACACAAATTTTTCGTGTATTTCCCCTCCCTGCGCGTCCCTCAAAGCAAAAAGTATCAAATTAAGACCTGTTTTGAAAAGTTCTCATCAATACCTTTCATTTGATACCCATATCGGATACCTTTGGTAATTTTTTTTCAGGGGCCACTCCCCTATATGGGGAGACCCCCCCTTAAATACCTTATAAAATTTTTCGTAGTTGAACTTTGAAGAGAGCACCATTTTACACCTGTATACAAAATTTGATGTTTCTAGCTTAAGTAGTTTGCGAGAAAAAGTGCTGTGACACACGGACGGACAGACAGGTCGCGAAACTAGTAGGGTTTTGTTAAAATTATTTTACAAAACCCTAAAAAGGAAGTGGTAAAGCCTAAAGTAACATCGGAAAGATCAGCTTGAGGGATCATTTTAAGCTACACCTGCGATCAAAAGGGAGTTCAAGAAAACCGTTTCAAGGAAGATAAGCTAAACCAGCTTGGTCTTCGAGCACGTAGACTTGCTAAAAAAGCCACTTTTAACAGCATCTTTTGGACCTGGGCAGAAGAAAAGGAGATTTTTCGACGAATGCATCGTCAAAACTGTGAAGCATTCTCCGTATGTCATGGTTTGGGAATGCATTACATCACCATGGAGTTGGCGAAACTTTCTCCTGAAAGATGCGGTTATGCTGTCAAATACTCAAAAATCTTGAAGAATGGATTGTTGCCTAGTAAAGAGCGATTCAGGGAATATTCTGGAAATTTCATTTTTAAGGACGACTCTCCGCTGTGCCATTGAGCTTGCCTGGTATCGAAATTGATACCACGACTCCGGACAGAAATGGAAACAGGATTATATGTTATGGTTTGCATAAACTTGTCCTGATTGGAACTCATTTTGACTTGGTTCATCTACCAAACCCTGAGAGACGGAATCAAATACTTTTAGAGGCCGTTGAAGCGAAAGTTTCCGACTTCAAATCAAGCCTGAACGGCCAATAAATTCTTCATTTCAATGAAACATTAACATCTGACCTCATACCGAGCTTGAATCTTATTGATTATTTTGTCAGTTAGGAAGACTTTTGCTTCATATTTGGCAGGATGAACAACAAAAAATCATTCGGTATTGACAGTATTCCAAACATACAGGGTCTGTATAAGCCTGCCCCGCGCCGTCAAAGCGCCTGCTAACCGGTATCTGGTGCTGTAGTGGTGGTAGGGGTCTAGGTAAAGGGAACCGGGCTGCAGCAGTTGCCTCCAACCGCTTGGAGAGAAAGCATCGAGCGAGAGCGGAGTGCGTGTTCAGTTACGTCGTCGGAGTGAAAATGGAGCGTACGATCGAGCAACCGAACGAGAGTTTTTTAACCACGTTATTACAGGAGACGAAACGTGGGTTTTCGAATACGATCCTGAGACGAAGCGGCAGAGTTCGGAGTGGCACACACCGGCGTCGCCACGACCGAAAAAAGCGCGCATGAGCAAATCGAAGGTGAAGTCGATGCTCATTGCTTTCTTTGACGTGAAAGGCATTGTTCACAAAGAGTTTGTGCCACCCGGCCAAACTGTAAACGGCCAGTACTACAGAGAGGTGCTCCGTCGACTAACTGCCCGAATTCGCCGAGTCCGTCCGGAGATTGCCGATTCGTGGATCCTCCATCACGACAATGCTCCGTCGCACACTTGCCTGCTCGTCACCGAGCAGTTGGCCAAACAGTCGAGGGCAACTTTGCCACAGCCTCCTTACAGCCCGGATATGGCACCAGCGGACTTCCTTCTGTTCCCCAGGATCCAGAGACACCTTAAGGGGACGCGGTTCGGGACTCTGGAAAACGTTCAACGTGCTACGACGAGGGCTCTAGACAGCATCGAGGTTGCCAACTTCCAGCGAGCGTTCGGGATTGGAAAATCCGGTATCAGAGTGTTATCGACTCCAATGGGGACTACTTTCAAAAAATTGTACATATTATGCCAATAAAAAATTTCCTGAGGTCAGTCCGGTTACTTATTATTCAGACCCTGTAGTTCTCCGACATTTGCCCGAGGTTGCTATTAGGAATTATTGTATATTGTTCAATAACATTTTGAGCAATACATATTTCCCAAATGAGTGGAAAAGACTAAGGTATTTCCGATCTTGAAGAAAGGAAAAGAATCTTCGAGCCCCAAAAGCTATCGCCCAATCAGCTTGCTGCCTAACATCAGCAGGGTGATTGAAATTATACTAAACAAAGCATTAAACGCCCACATTTAGGAACATGAGTTAATGTCGAATTGCCAATTTGATTTTCGTGTCAGGCATTCGACTACATGCGATAACGAAAGTAACCTCAGACAACAATAGAGAATGTGTTGGAACGTGTTTCATTGTTATGGAGAAAGCCTTTGATACGGTGTGGCTAGATGGACTAGTTTTTTAAACTCCTTCAGGATAGGTTCCCAAGACACCTTGTCGCTATGATGTGCAATATGTTATACGGGAAATCATTAGTTGTAACTGATGGAAATCTGACAACAATGTGCGAATTCAAGGTCCCGAATGGTCTACAGCAGAGAGCAGTTACTGCGCCTCTGCTCTTCTCAATATTCATTCGCAAGCTATTGAACGGCTTTGATTTTCACGATTGCCAACGCGATCATTGGTAGTGTTTGCTGATGATCGTATCATCTATACGGCAGACCGAAAAGCAGAAGTGCGACACAATTTTGTTTTGGACAACGCTGCAGGGGGCCTGTCAAGACCTGAAACGGAGTTGGAAGGATTTTCAATTATGAATGGTGAGGGCAGTTCAGAAGTCCACATAAATCCTGTGCGCGATACCTCGGTGTTCGCCTCGATCAGTATCTGTACTATACTGAAAATGTCAAAATCATGCTCAGTAAAGAACAAAAAGTAGTCACGTCCCTTCGACGACTCTTTCATTCCAGATACATTGATCAAAAGGTCAAAGTTATCTGTTACAAGGCTTTGGTTAGACCAGTTTTGACAGGAAGTCAGATCTGGTACAACCAGGGTGCTGGTACTATGGAGCAATTAAGAGTTTTCGAAAGGAAATATCTTCGTGCATGTACTGGTTTGTACAGAAAGCCTGAGACGGATTGGAGGCATTATACCTAGTCTAGCCATAAATACTGTTACAAACTTTTTGAAGCACTGTTCAATAAAAGAGGTGTTATATGTTAAGAAATCATTGTTTATTTATCAAATGCATTGTCAACTACGGAAATTGCAACAAGTTATTCGAATTGATTGCCTTTTGCCTTCACACAAGCCTTTAATCGAGCTGGCCACTCATCTATGGAAGCACGCACGACTTCAATCGGAAAGTTGGCGACTGCATGTGTAAGAGACTTCTTTAAGGATTCGATATTAGAATGTCTTTTAGAGCACGTCATTTTCTCTAAGACAGACCATAATTTGTAATCCAGCGGATTCAGGTCTGGGCTAGACGAAGGCCAATCTTCAGCTTTAATAAAATCTGGAACATTTTCTTCAAGCCATTTTTGGGTTGTCTTCGCCTAATGACCTGGTGCAGAATCTTGCTGGAAACTCCAAGGTTGATTTTTGAATAGTGACGTGTTGAGAGGTTTCACTACACTTTCAAGGACACTTTCTTGATAAATTTTGGCAGACGTTTTGACGCCCTTCTCACAAAAATGCAACTTTGTCACCCCGTTGTAGCTAACACCCCACCAAACCATTACTGAGGCTGGATGATGACCTCTTTGAACCTTTTGGGCAACTTGAAAAGCTTCTCTGGCACTGCGAGCATAAACCCTATCGTTTTGTTTATTAAATGTTTCTTCGACAGTAAAAACTTTTTCGTCCGTAAACAAAATTTTACGGTGTTCTTGGTTTGCGTACCGGCAAAGTAATCGTTTTGATTTTTCCACTCTATTTTTTTTAACGAATCTGTTAGTAAATGCCCGGTAGATCTACGATAAGCACCCAACCGTAAGTCACTTTTGATGATACGTGAAATTGTTCTTTGGGGTATTTTCATCTCACGCGATAAAATTTTTTGTTTCCGGAGCGGATTACGGCGAATTCTCTCGCGCACGGCGTTAACCGCTTGAGGTGTTCAAGTAGTTCGCGGACGGCCACTTCTTTGACGATCACTTACTCCAGACGTATCATTAAATCTTTCAATAGCCCGATATACAAACATTCGGCTTATACCAAGGGTATGCAGAGTCTTAAAAATATCACTTGGTTGCATTCCTACTTTATGAAGTGCAATCACAGCAATTCTATTTTCTTTGGCGCCCCAATCCATGTTCACTACACTAAAAATTAAACTCAAAGGGCTTTTTCAGACGCAGCGTTAAAAGTGAGCGTTAAACAGGTTATATGGGCAAGAAGAGTGGGAGGCATTGAGGGGACCTGATGGTAAAAACAAGCCAACATTTTGTAGGGTGAACGAGCGTAACGCACATACACAAACGCATTTTATTGATCATTTGGTGGGGGAAATTTTATACAAACGCCGATAATCATTCCGAATTGAACATTCGGTGAAGAAGGTAGTCGTCATGAAACGATTGCCTTTCTTTAATTTGCGTGCAAAAATGGATGCGTGGACGCGAGAAGCTACGCGTTATTCAATAAATTTATAAAAGCGGAGGCCATGTTCAATTTCAGGAAACAACACGACGAATATCTCGATTTCAATAAAGTTAAATTACCTATTGTAAATCCATAGAAAATTAACAGTACGCTAATCTTTATAGAATCGCATTATAATATGCCAGTTGACAACACAACAAGAAAAATATGCGACTTAAAAGGATATTCAAATTTGGAATATATTTTTCAGAAAGCGGAAAAATACGGAGGTTCTAATAAATCCAATAGAAGTTTGAATCGACAAACTTTAACAATCATAAAATACATTTTTCATTCCGGTTTTTGTTACCTCGTGCACAATTCAAGGCTAAAACATCAATGCTCAATCGCTTATCTCTCTGTCTTCGCTTTCATGTTGTCCGCACGACGTTTAACGATCAAATGATCCTTTTGACACATACACTCGCAAAACGTGTATCGTACACAAAAATAGGTTGGCTGAACTATGCAACGTGTAAACATAAGGGCGTAAGCGCGAAACCTGTTTGGATATGGGTTTTTACCATCTCCGTGTGAAAGAGCCCAAATGATGACAAATGCATCAAGCGCAAGCGTACTATAGCGATAAGCTCAATTTTTAAGAAATGCAATATAACAGTTTCTTTCTGCAGGGTTGCCAAACCTTGTAACAATATTTATGGCTAGACTAGGTATTGTACTTATATCGAATACAAAAATGTATCAAACTGCTAAAGTGAAGAGAGTCTATATCTTCATATTGAAACTTCTTCGGAATCATATCGCAAGATATTTAACTGTCAGTGAAACCCCCTGTATTTCACAGCCGTTACACCCTACAGACGGGTATATTGCCACTTGTCTCGCTACTGGCTTCGAAGCATTCGTGTATTTGGACATGAATCGATCTGTTTTTGATTCTGGCGGCGTCCCAATCATATATCACATACTTGTATATAGACGGAAAACCGATAAGATAAAATATCCTCCGAATTTGAGTTCACGAGACCATCAATTCCAATGGAGAAACTCATTTACTAGATTCGTTGAAGCTGACTTACCTCGGACATAGTAATCTAGGTATTGGTGGCTGAATGACAATGTCTAAATTATTCATGTTTATTTTCTGTTTTTTGTCCTTTTCGTTTATTAGTTTTTAAGTTTCAGCTCATTTCATGTTGTTTGTTTATGTTATGTTGATTAAACTAAGTTTAGAGATAAGGTTTAATGCTTAGGTTAGGGATATTGTGTTAGTATTGTATTATTATAAGATAAAGTTTTTGATTGAATTTTATTAGAATTAGGTTATAGCATATTAGGGGTAGGATAAAAGTTCACTGTTGTGTTGTAATTATAAATAATTTTTGAATAGTGTTGGTTGGTTTTTTCCCATTTTTCCAATTTGCTTTTGTGTTTTTTGACTAAATGTGTTTCATTGATAACGTATAAATTCAGAGAGCCATTTGGGCCATTAAGTTTTTAAATTTTTATTGTTTGGAATTTGCTTTATATTCTTTTAAAATTTATAACGATTAGTATTGAATAAAGCGCTTTTTACTTTGACTTTTCTTTTTTAAAACCAGACAAAAATTTGAAAAGGAAGCTAATCAAGTCTATGAAAAAGGAATAGCGTACCTTGATGTTTCCAATCCGCTTATTTTTTCCTGTATTAGTTTGAAACAAAATTTGGAAAAACTATCAATGCTGTCAAAATGAAATTGGAAGCCGCCAAACTGCCCGATGAGGTACAATTAGTACAAGAAGTTCTTCTTGCCAATCAGAGCCTTGATGCCCCTTTGGATATTAAGTGGGTTAATATTTTTTTAATCTCGCATGATTTCAAATTTATTAGAATGATTCTGTGAATTCCAGTGAGCAATGCCAACATCGAAAGAGATTTTTGTCTCATGAAAAATTTGTGGACAAACATGAAAAACTGAATGAGACCGGAGAAGGGAACTAGCGAAAGTCGAAGCTCACTTAATTAAATTTTGACATGACATACGAGGTGTGTTCAAAAATTAAGGTTACTTTTCAAATTTCGCGGGCAACATACATTCGATTATCGGATTTTTTATTTTTTTTAATGTTGGTACACTCGTCACGAATATATATTTTCAATTTCAGCTATATAATGTTTAGTTTGTTTGTGAGAGGCATAACGGTTAGAAGTGCTTTGCGTGCTTGCCGATTTTGTGCAATCGAAAATAATGGATCAAAGATCAAGAATTTTTTGGCCTAAAACAACATCATAATCATGCCTCAGCCACCATATTCACCGGATTTGGCCCCATGTGACTTTTTCTTGTTCCCAAAACTGAAGAGACTTATGAAAGAACGGAGGTTTGCACCGATTGAGAAGATAAGGACTGCATCGCTGGAAGAGCTCAAAGCTTTACCCAAAAGTGCTTATGCGAAGTGCTTCGAGGACTGGAAAAGGCGTTAGCATAAGTCTATTGATTACTTTGAAGGGGACAACATAAATATTGACGAAATGTTTTTTCCTAAAAATACAAAGTCACCTTACTTTTTGAACACACCTCATCCTTCGAAATGTATTGAATGGAATAAAATACTGGAAGATAAAAATAATGATATTGGAGTATCAATATAACTGATAAAAAAAGCTTGTAGGTTCTCGAAAAACGTTTCGGGTTCTTTTTAGGGTTTTATATATAAAAAAAAGAATTTTACAATACCTTAAGAATATCGATACCTGTCTGTCCACCAGTGCGTCACACCAAGTTTTCGCAGGAACAAGAGAGTCACTCTTCAAATCTTGTGGGCAGCCCAGAAGTTCCTAATTAATGAAAGTTCCAATCGAAAAAAATTTCAAAGGATTTTAAGGGGGGTCTTCCCATATGAGGAAGACTCCTGGAAATTTTTTTTCACTAACCATAGTCGAGTAGGGTATCAAATGAAAGGTCTTATTGAGATCTTCTATCCGTTGTTAAAATTACAATATCGATAATGTAGTAGGTAGGGAAAGCGGAAGAACACGAAATAATTGTCCCCTTTGCGATTGAGCACCCGTGGATTGGAAAAAATCATGAAGGTAGTTCTTTATGAGTCGTTGTACTCAAATAAAATTCGTTATTTTTTTAGTAATAAGATTTTCCAATTTTATATTGTCTTGAATAAAATAGTGAATAAACTTAAATTTAATAAAATTCGACCTCCAGATGGTTACTTATAAAATAGATCAACCCTCGAAATTTCGAAAGGATCGAATTATATTTAACGAAGTTATGGTGGTTTGAATTTTCCTGTATCGCAACAATATATGACTATGGGAGAAAATGCTATTCCAATTGACTCAGGCATTACGCGCTCGTTAGGATTTGCATGAAAACTTCAGAAAGGATAAAGATCATGAAAATCTTTGAGAATTCGTTTGACGTGGACATCAGTAATTATCAAACAAATTGTCGGCTGTTTTAACTGAGAATATTCAGTTAATTTGTGTAATCTTTCCTCATTTTCAACAATTGAAGTACATACAGGCTATTGACTCGGGATCAAAGGGTACATTTTATAGGTAACAAAGTCATAGTGGTAAGTTCTTTTGATTTTTAAATTCACTCGACTTCGTTAATAATAATAGTCTGATTTGTAAATGTAACGTTTTTCACAGTAAATTCGTATGGGTACAAAACCCTTCCGAAATGAGCGTAGTCCTGTCTACCCAACTTGTTTCACATTAAGGCTGACGTCGACCAAATGATAAAACATTGCAGTAATAATCTGTATTTCACTTACTTGACTTTTTATTTTGTACTAAAAACGTATCAAATGTACTTTCTTATCTACTCGAGTTATTAAATAAAACTTTCGTTTCCAACATTCTTTATCATTGTCTTCACTAACCATTAATTCTGAAACCATTAAACGGTAGAAAGTATGTTCCCTGCATATTTCCAACATTATTTTTTTTATTTTCCAAGTCCATCCGATTTCAGATAGGTATTTTTCTGGGATTTTTACAACAAAAATTTGAATATACTAATAATACCCTCAGCATTATTCTTTCTCAAGAAGATTATCTTCATATATCAAAAAAGCTAGATATAATCCCCAAGCGTTTATTCTAGTTTTATATTTTAAGATCAGCAGACTTCAAGAATATTTTCCTTCGCCTCCTCTTTTAATTGTTGACGCATGATTTTATTAGTAGCAATAGAATATTTCCTACATTGTTTTGAACAAGTTTATCTCCCACTATTGAAACGGTGGCCAAAAAATTTGTTTTTATCTATGTCCCAATTTCGATTTAAGATCATCCAATCCAATGGATTTAATTGAGATAAAAGTCAATCACGCACATGTCTATCAAAAACCTGTCAATTGCGTTAACGCATGAGACATGACATAACTTCTAATTTGGATAAGACATTTTTAACAACTAGAGACCGCCAAAATCAAATTTAATTGAATAGAAAAGGCCACCGTACAAGTACACAGTAGTACTAACCATGAAATATAGTTTGAACTAAGCATCGAGAAAATTATTGTGGTAGGAAATTATGATGAAGATATTTTCAGTAGTTATACGATGTATGCTTCGATTTTGATATACTTATAGTGAAAACATACAATTGCCGTCAGATATTCTTGATTGCATAAAAAATATGGTTCATTTGCTAATTATTTACTGTAAAAATAAAAATTTATGGGACAGAATTAAAATTCATTGGTATTCTAATCACTTCTTCATAAATTTATTATTTTCAAAAAAGGAAAAAACAAAATGAACACTTTATACCACAAAAATATTCAAAACTTCTAATTACACAATTCAATAAAAACTATTGCATTTCAATTAACATGATTAATTATATTGATGCCAATTTTTTCAATGCCGAGATGACTTCGATTTTAAATCACATACAATTGAGTATAAATGCATGTAGGGGCAAGACAACTTCTGTAATATATTCTGCATAGCACTTTATTACACAAACTTGAATCGGATCAAATATGCGAATGAAATACAAATATGTACTCAACGATTCACAACTAGTGGTTCGCCTTGAAATTACTGAATCAACCACAAATGGTGTTCTCTCATGTAACTTTTTTACTTTGATCTTACGCTTCCAATTACATCAAAGATAAGTCAATGACACAAAAAAGTGTCGTCGGTGTATAACAACTAATGTGGAATCATTTAAGGATGCCGAATCGGCAAATATGCACAAGTTTTGCTTCGAATGAAGTTACGTTTGCATATAACTGAATAGCTCTAAGGGATAAATATAATAAGTAACGCTCATCGCACCTAGAATATCGAAAAATGCGGCAGGAAAAATTTGAGCACAGATGTGATCCCATACGAAAAATAAATTGCTCATTTTTCAATGCTTATTGTGATGTGAAAAAGATAAATGTGCCCGAAATAATTCCGAGCTAAATATATCATATACTTTAATATATTTTACCCAGCAATTTACGTCGCCCATATATTGTTTATATCTCTAGGCATCTTATCATGTTATTCTTGGAAAAAAATGTTATTCTTCACCGCCCAAGACACTATAATACACATTTTCTGAAATCAATATTTTGAATATTACTTTAAATTTTGAAAGACGAAGAATGTCCATGAGAAGCACCACGATGACGAAAAAGTTTATGAGAACGGAACTTAATTATTTATTACTAAATTTAAATAAGAATATAAAACAATGATACCAATTTCATCAATTGTAAGAGAATCGATAATAGCTAGCATAATTGTGGTAGCATCTTTTATAGATTTGTTAAATACTAAAAACATAATTCTGGAAAGGCCAGAATATGTCAACCGAAATTTGAGGATAGCCCATAAAGGTTTTGAATTCAGCAATTTACTCGGAATACGTTGAAATTTTGTTGTAATATATATTCGTATTTAACGATTTGTATAAGCATATATTATTTGTTCAGAATTATTACATAAGATTTAAACTTAAATTGTATAGTATATAATTTAAATAATTACTTACATTTTTTTTATTGTGTTATTACTGCAAGGAAAACAAAAAAGAATGTTTCTTTACTCCAGAACAAAAATAAGTGCGTCATATAATACCAAATGGTAGAAATTATTATAAAAATTCTTAGTGATGTTAATTACAAATATTTGCCTAATTTACTATGTATTAGAAAGCTTTGCTAGACCTATTTAGTAGTGGCCAAATATGTACGAATATATTTAATATAAAAAATGTTTTGAGCTATTTCGAATATTGGTAGCTAAGCGTATTAATCTTAAATTTCTTGTTTCTGTTGCGCTAACCGGAATTTCGTTCATTTTGCTAAGTAACAATGAAGTGATTAGAATATGATTTTTAAAATCCTGAAAGTCTCTTAAGGCCGATACAATTTTTTTAGCACAAGTGAAAAGCTAGGAGGGACAAGTTAGAATGCTATTCATCAAAAAATAAATTTAAGACTGCATAAAAATCCGGGTGTTATGCACGTCAAACTGTAGCAAATTTATTGTGCCTCAGGAAGGAAGAGAAAAGAGAAGAATAGAAAATGCACGCAAATTGAAAAATCACAAAAAGTAACAAATATTTGTCAAATGACACATTATTTTGTTTGTGCTGCGATGATTGACAAATAGGGTTCTTATTGTTGTATTTGGTGCTTAGTCGCTTAATTTCTATTTTGTTTTAATTTTTTTTATCCCTAACAATTTAAATAAATTGTTTTATTAGATGGCTGAGAAAAATAAATATTGACTTTGTTTACTTGTCAATATTTATTTTTTTTTTCTTCATCCATCTAAACAGTTTAAATTGATAAAGAGAAAAAAAAATAAAATAGGAATTAAGTGACAAAGAAGCAAATATAACAATAAGAACCCCATTTGTCAATCATCAAAGCACAAATAAAATAATATACGAGGGTAGTCCCAAAAGTACCCGACCTGACTTATGAATACAGGTAGTTCTCAAAAAACAATTACTGCGATTGACAATACCACCTTTCAACAACTTAATGAGAAAAAATGATAACGGTACGTTTATTATTATTTTCTTACTGAGATCCAAAATGAACGCGCTCAGTGAATTTGTAAATATGGAAAAAATCGGGTATCGTTATTTGATACAATACTTTCATTTGAAAGGTATATGTCCAACCGATATCAAAGCCGAGTTGAATTCTACTCTGGGGAAGTCTGCACCTTCGTTTACAACTATTGGGTAGCTGAGTTTAAGCGTGGTCGTATGAGCTGCGAAGATGAACACCGCAGTGGTCGACCAAGTGAGGTCACTACGTCAGAAAATGTGAAGAAAATCCACAAAATGGTATTGGATGACCGTCGACTAAAAGTGCGCGAGATCGCAGATATGGCGGGTGTTTCAAAAAGTGCTGTGCATCACATTTTGACCAAAAATTTGGACATGAGAAAGCTGTGCGCAAGATGGGTGTGCCGCGTTTGCTTACAATGAGGCACAAACAGCAACGTGAGGATGTTTCCATCAAGTGTTTGACAATGTTTCGCAGCCATAAAGCTTCGTTTTTGCATCGATTCATGACCATGGACGAAACATGGGTCCATCATTTTACACCTGAGACAAGGAGCAGTCAAAGCAGTGGACTGAAAAGGGAAAACCGGCTCCAAAGAAAGCAAAGACAGTTCAGTCAGCTGGCAAGGTCATGGCATCCGTTTTCTGGGATGTGCGTATAATAATATTTATTGATTATCTCGAAAAAGGACCAACTGCGTATATTATTCAGCCTCATTGCAGCTTTTGGGTGAGAAAAACGGATCTATCTGACGATTAAGAAAGTGTTGTTTCAGCACGACAACGCACCAGTCCACGCTAAAATCAATGAGTTGAAGTTCGAATAGTTTCCTCGCGCACCTTATTCGCCAGATCTGGCTCCCTCGGATTATTTTCTTTTTCCGAATTTGAAAAAATGGCTCGGCGGCAAAAGATTTGCCAACAATGAAGAGGTAGAGTCTGCAGTTAATAGCTTTTTTGAGGACGTTAACGGTTCCTACTATAAAGCGGGTATCGAAGCTATTGAACATCGTTGGGAAAAGTGTATCGACCTGAACTGTTTTCTTTGTCGGGTCGGGTACCTTTGGGACCGCCCTCGTAGGCCATCGTGGATGGTAGAGCGCGGCACTTGGACTCTCGAACGGCACGGATGTTGTGATCTGTAAAACTTTTCCTTAGACGTCGATCGTGACCTTCATTTCCGACACATTCTCGTCCGCATATACACTCGATTCTGAGACAATGCAGTGTCCCCAAACTGAATTTCCAACGGTGTACGCCTGAATTGGGTTAAAAACTTTATGATGACGAGTTGCGACACATACAGATGTAAGTTTTGCTCAGTCATGGTTGTATTGAGGACAGTATCCAGGTGGCCGCTAACCATAGTATACTCAACTAGTAAGCACACTCCATCAACCCTCCGGAAAAATTCGAACACAAGCCGAACAGCGAGCCATAAATCTTCGGTAGCAGGTAGGTAGGTAAATGCTGATGCGAGGATTCGCGAATATAAACATATGCTTCGATGAGAGATTTCAGGATTACCATATCTCAAAAATCAATAACTTTGCAGAAAGCCAAATTCGTTCCATGCAATCTTTTAGTTTTTTATTAGGATGTGGCAGCACTCCCATGTTATTAAATGCTTAAAAGAACACACGCGTCGGAAATTTTATTTGCATTTTGCTTTGTTTCTTGAGCGCGCCAAAAATGGGATCAGCTGACGTGCCGAGAAAATTCAAAAAGTGTGCAACACGGGGTAAATAAAAGGTGTGGGCATTAGTTGAGTATACTATGCCGCTAACTATACTGATCCCCCCACTCCTTATAAACGAACCACCAACCGCCATACTATATCATCAAGTTTGGAGGTACGTTCTACCGTTTATATTTGAATCACTCTCCTATAAGACCAGTTTAGAAGCCCGCCACCCACCCTTTCCAGACCTGAACCCAGCAATTATTTTCATTCCCGCAGGTGAGGAAAGAAGTGCGTAAAAATTTCGACGCTCAAAACAAATCATTTTTTTCGATGGTAATAAATTATTTAAATGATGCGAAAAATGAATTAAGATTAAGAGAGAATATATTGAAAGGAAAAATAATTTAATGTTTCATTTCAACCCCTTCCTCGTTTATGCAGGTACTTTTTAACCGCGCAGCACCCATCGCCTCGACAGCTTTATCATGCCGAAAATTTCATGCAGGATATGACCCACGCGGTCTCTTGAGATGCCTACTGTCTCAGCTATCTCATGCACCGTCAATCGGCGGTCTGCCAATACGAGCTCGTGGGTTTTTGTCACGTTAACCTCTTTGGGAGATGTTGGGGCACCTCCCCGTGACTCGTCAAAAAACGACATGCGACCACGTTGAAACTGGTTAAACCAATTTTTTATGGTCGCCATCGCAGGAGTAAGCGTACACAGCAAACAAGCGCTCTTTAATTTAGCTCGCGATTGCCCTACCAAAAACCACAATCGAATCACCGAATGATATTGCTAGTTTCTATTTTTCTAAAATCCGCGGGCACGCCCGCTTTCACACATGGTCAAAACAAAACTACGAGTCCAATTCGGCTGAAATTTTGACAGTAACCATCTACGTGAATGTACTAACGATAGTGAATCTGTTGAGATTTGATCAACTGACAGCTGACCCTATCCTTACATAGACATAGAAAACTAGTAGTCGCGAAATCATTTTGAATTGAATTTAGCTATATAAAATAAAAATAATCATTCCGTCTGTTTTCCTCGTATATAAAAGTTGTGTCGGTTAATTGCAAAGACATCTCAGGTTAATTGAATATATTGATGTATAGTTGTGGGTAGATATATTTATTCAGAAGTTTAGTCCGTGGTACTTTTTGAAACCCAGTTCGATAAATTGAACATTTTGTCAAGTAGGACTCAACTGAAAAACCCTCACTCTCAACTGAAAAACCCGAACCCACCACAATAACAATAGGTTATGGGCCCAGGCCAGCTGTAAAAGGGTTTCTTCAAAAGTCAGGAAAGGAAATTTTCAGGCAAGTCGAGAAAGCAGTCCAAGACGTCAGAACCGGCAAGGACAACATAACCTACAAATCAGCGACATTGGAGCAGCCATCGCACAGCAAGTCAACGTTGAGCAACGAACACGCAAGTCGCTTTAAGTCAGAAAATCGCCACGAAAGGTTCAAAATGGATACTGTAAAGTGTCAATTGGAGATGTTAAGTGAAGATAGCCAAGGAAATGTCAACTTCATTTCATGGCGATTGTAATTAAGCCTAGCACTTAAGAACAAAGATCTGTATGATATGATAACAGGTGCAAAGCCCAGACCAGCAGGTGCTGCGTCAACTAATACAGTCGTCGCTTGGTTAAAGAAAGATGCTGAGGCTCAAATATAGATAGGTTTAAATGTAAGATTGCGAACAAAATTGCAAATTGTAAAACTGCCAAAGATATGATAGACAAATTAGTTAGTTTATATGGTACAAAGACTGATGTAACTTTAGAAACGTCCCGAATCAAATTATTTGCCTATGAGTATGATGAAAGCAAGTCAGCTGTTGAGAACTGTATGAAGATTTTGGATCTCGTGGATGAAGTGTCAACTGAAAATGATCCTGTGAAGGAAAGTTTGATCATGAGTGTGTGAGTTTCAGGACATCCTGGGACAACGTGACCGGAGCAGGAAAGAACTTGGAATAAGTCAAGAAATGGGAAACCAAATAGGAAGGCATTTTTGACCACGGCACTCTCGAAGGTGGACAACGACATTTCGAAGGACAAGGCAACTTCATGGTATCAAGACTGTGGAGCCAGCCAACACACGACGTCTCACGAAGAGTGGTTTGTTCAGCTTGTTGAGTTGGACGAGCCCATCCCAATTGTGATTGCAGACTCGACCAGGCTAGAAGGCGTTGCAGTCGGGAACATCAAGATGGAAGCATTTGATGGTCAAAAGTGGTATCCAGTGGTACTAGAAGATGTCATTTACGTGCCAAACCTCAACTTTAATCTTTTCTCAGTGAGTCAGATGCTAGACAAGGGACATGCACAGAAGGCAAACGGAAACGAATCAACGTTTTACAGTCTGGATGGCAGGGAAATTGTGGCATTAGCAAAGCGCAAATGAAATCTCTACAAAATGATGCTCAGGAGAGAAGAGACAAAATTGATGACCGTGTCGATCAAAGTCTGGCACGAGCGACTCGCCCATCAAAATATCAAGTATGTGAGGGACATACTGAAAAAGAAAGGAATAAAATACATTGATGACTGGAATGACTATGTATGCACAGGGTGCTCGTATGGCAAGCTACATAGATCCTCACACCCAAACGACCCCAAGACAGTTCAGCAACCGTTAGATCTCGTGCACGTTGACACCGGCGAGATGAAAATCCGGTCATTGGGAGGAGCGAAGTACTGGCTCATGTTCAAAGACGATTTCACTCACTACCGAACCTGTTACTTTATGAAGACGAAAAGTGAAGCACCAGAGAAGATCGACTGTTACCTGAGACTCGTTGGAAACCAGCTAGGGAGGAGAGTGAAAAGTCTGCGGTCTGACAACGGCACCGAGCTGAAGAATGCAAAAACCAAACAGATGATGGACAAGTTGGGAATTTTCTACACTTTCACGAATGTACACACGCCAGAGCAGAACGGAAGGATTGAGAGAAAAATGAGAACGATTGTCGAGGTAGCCAGAACAGCGATACACATGAACGAGTTGGGACGAGAAACTGTGGACAGAAGCAATGAACCATGCGATCTTCACAACCAACCAGACTGGAAGCAGCAACGTACCAGAGAAAAGACCAGCAGAACTTTGGTTCGGAAGAAAAATGAAGATTGAGAAGCTGCAACCCTTTTGATGCGAATGTTACGTGCTGACAGAAAAACAGAAAAGAGGCAATATGGATAGAAAATAAAAAAAAAAGGGAATTCTGGTTGGCTATGATATTGATTCACCCTGCTACCGGGTTTATCTGAAAGAGAAAAGATAAATTATCAGCTCAGACAATGTGATCTTCGACGAGGGAAAGATGAGACTGAAGCAAGGAACTGAACTTGAGACACAGGCACCAGAGGGCACACCTGAGAAGCAGGGAGAAAGCAGCAGCAAGACAGACGAGAACTGGGGAACTGGAGAAAGTGCTGAGGAGCCAAGCGACAACGGGTATGAGACACCAACGGCAGAAGAAGTCAGGAAGGAGAGTTCTGTGAGATCGTCGGACTCTGCAACCACCACCGAGACTGAGAGACTTCGTACTTGACTCTAGTTGTGGAGGAAAGAGCGCCAAAATAGCCATGATTGGTGAAACGGAGGACATCCCGGTAAGTGAGGCACTTAGAGAGGAGAAGTGGAGACGAGCAATGCCGGAGGAGTACGACTCGCTGATGGAGATGAAAATTTGGAAGCTGGTGAACTGACCAGAAGGAGCGAAGCCGATCACTTGTCGCTGGGTACTTCAAGAGAAGGCTGACGGGAGACTTACGGTCAGACTAGTGGCAAGGGGATTTGAACAGAAGGAGGGAGTGGACTACACGGAAACTTTCAGCCCAGTAGCTCGCCATGCATCCATTCGCCTACTCCAAGTCGCGCAGCGTTGGAGAAAATGAAATTGGTATCGTTCGATGTGAAAACGGCTTTCTTGTAAGGGAACCTGGAGCAGGACATCTATATGCACCAGCCTGAAGGGTTCGACGATGGAACCAGGAAAGTTTGTAAATTGAACAAGAGTCTCTACGGACTTAAACAAGCTCCGAGGATGTAGAACGAGAGAGTAACCACCCACCTTGAGATGAAGATAGGCTTGATCAACACAGATGACGACCCGTATATATACTATAACAAGGACAAGATCATTATGCTATCACTCTTCGTGGATGATGGATTGGTAGACAGCAAAGATGAAGAAGAAATCTAAAAAACTCTTAGACGAGATAAGCAAGGAATTGGAGATAACATTCAGCAAGAAAGTACAAAACAAGTTAACATATTTGGGCATGGAAATCAAGACAGGTATCTTCGTGTCAGCCTCGCTACACGGCGAATATCTTGAGAAAGATGAAACTCAAGCAGTGCATTCCACCATCCACACCCACTGAGCCAGGACTGATCAACCATAAGACAGACTTCAAGAACGACGAGGCACTTTCAGCGAACAACAACTACCGCGAGGCGATAGGAAGTTTGTTGTACTTAGCCACAATAACCAGGCCAGACATAAGCTTCGCCGTGAACTACTCAGTCGATTGTGCAACAAGCCCATGAAGAGCCATCAGTGTGAAACGTGTTTTCCAGTACTTGAGAGGGGCCACGACAGCGGAATTTATTTCGGAGGAGACAAGACACTCGTGGCCTACACCGATTCAGACTTTGGAGGAGACTCTGAGACAGGACAGTCAATGAGTGGTGTGTTAGTGATGAGAGGAGGGCCAGTGATCTGGTATTCACAAAAGCAGGGTCTGGTAGCGACTTCAACTGCAGAAGCCGAGTACCGAGGAGCAGCAGTGTCAGTGATTGACGATGTGTGCTGGATCAAACAAATCGCACTGGAACTTGGCATTCTAGAAGCTGAGCTGCCGATCACTCTGTACGCCGACAACATGTCAGCCATACACATGATACAAAATGCACACGAAGGAAAGATGACCAGAGGAGAAAGAAGCACATCGAAATACCACGAAAGTACATCCAGCAACACTGTGGCACTACAACACGTTGAGAGCAGCAAGCAGATCGCAGACATCCTCACCAAGCCACTCAACAGAAGAATTTTTGAGACGCTCCGCTGTAAATTGATCAAGGAGGAGTGTTGAGATTTGATCAACTGACAGCTATCCTATCCTTACCTTGCATTTTGAATTGAATTAAGCTATATAAAATAAAGATAATCATTCCGTCTGTTTTCCTCGTGCATAAAAGTTGTGTCGGTTAATTGCAAAGACATCTCTGGTTAACCCAATATATTGATGTATTGTTGTATGTCGATATAATATTTATTCAGAAGTTTAGTCCGTGATACTTTTTGAAATCCAGTTCAATAAATTGAACATTTTGTCAACTTGGACTCAACTTCTTCTCAACTGAAAAACCCGAACCCACCACAATAACAACAGAATCTCTCCTACGATAGCGTTGCTATCGGGCAGTGATGCTAAGTGCTTATCGGACCGCGTTCGAACATCATACACATATCTTTAGTTTCTGGATCATTGGGAAACGAAGGCACATAGATAGACGTTTTAGACAAATTTAAAGGAACCCTTTTGCAAAGGCAAAAATGTAGAGTTCATTAACTGAACTATTATTAATAAAAATGCATTTATATTAATAAACTTGATTGAATGCGTCTTATGTGATATTTGTTACGAACTTAGTCATCATTCCAAATCTTTGATATTTTCTGATTTTTCGACCTAAATTGTTCTTATACCGTAACTTCCCTCGCGTCCGTCGCCTTTGCCGCCGCTTTTTTGGACACCTGAACTGGAAAGTTTTTATCAAGACCTTCCATTCGATATCCATATCGGCCACCTTTGAAAAAATGTTATGTTAAGGATAATTTCCATACACTGCGCCCCTTAACCCGGCGTCATTATTATGGAAAATTATTAAAACTGTATGGCGGATAACTAATTTCTGCCGTTTGAACGTAATTTAAGAAATTAACTTTTTAATGAGAGGAATAATTTCCAAGTTGGTATATTTTGGTGAAAAAATGTAAGATTGAGTCATTTCAGGAACGAATAGAAAAGTGCGAAAAAACAAATGAAAGTACCTACGTTTGGTAACGTCAGCAATCTCACAGACGCCGGGTTAAACTCTTATAAATTCTTGATATCAAAACTTTGGAGAGAGCATCACGTTTGACATGCCCAAACCTGTCCTTTTTGTAGCTGATGGAATTTCCCAGAATAGCTGCTGTGACGGGAGAATGGACGGACGGACAGACATATCGCTAATTCAATTGGGTTTGAAAATTATTTTATAAAACGCTAAGGAAACATTTGGAGATCATTTAGGTTTCTGAGGGACTTCGTCTCGTGAAAGTAAAAAAATAAGCAACGATACAGTGGGGTAATAATCCATTGATCACCTGGACCACCAGTATGGGTGACTCAAAAATTCTTTTTCATTTTAGGGTTGAAAGTAATATTTACAACTCAAATTGTATCTACTTTAATGGGAATATTTGTGGGACTGAAGCACTATTTGATACCATTCTGAGTTTTAGGTGTTAGAGCATAACAAAAAATATTAATTATTATCAGTTGCTGATAATCAACAAAATAAAATGTTCACCTAGTTTATTGTCAAAGCCACAAAAAAAAACGTATTGCGAATATTGAAAGAGAATTTTAAGATCAATTTAGAAGAGAACAAGTTGGATAGACAGAACTACGCTCATGCCAGCAGAGTTTTGTGCTCAAGGTACGATATGCAGTCACCAATAATAACTCAATTAAATCTTTAACCACATCTACAACAAAAACATACACGCTTTCAAAGAAAACCCGTTGCTACTCTTTTTTAACCTGCCAACGTTTTGTTGCAATATTATAAATACCATTGACTAAATGGAATCTCTGTTATTTTTGTTATTTATCTAATTTAAAAGTTTGGAAAAGACCTAATCAAAGTGTTGTGCCAGGTTCGATAGAAAGCCCGAATGATGAAAATCCGTACATTGCTTTTGTTGCAAAAGCATAAACTTCAAACGGCTATAACTATCGTAAATATTGGGTCTATAACTTAATTCGTGCGGTTTACTAAGAGATGGCATAACTTGTATAATATTACATCGTTCCAATATTCCGAACCTGCGTTGGAAAGCTACTGTCATTGTGCGTCTTTGCAGTGCATGCCATTCATTTGAAGCGTTAACAACAATAATTTTTTTTCACTCAAATATGTCGAACTTTGTTCCTGAAAAAGTGATTTTGCGGGGAATTCTTCTTCATTACTTTAATATGAAGAAAACTGCTGCCGAAAGTCATCGTATTTTGGTGGAAGATTATGGTGAACATGCTCTAGCTGAGCGGACCCGCCAAAAGTGGTTTGCACGATTTGAAAGTGGTGATTTTAGCTTGGAAGACGATGAATGTCCTGTGCAGCCAAAAAAGTTCGAAGATGAAGAACTGGAAGCATTGCTCGATGAAGATTATTGCCAAACACAAGAAGAGCTCGCAGAATCTTTGGGTGTCACTCAAGCAGCCATTTCAAAACGTTTAAAAGCAGCTAGATATATTCAAAAGCAAGGAAATTGGGCTCCACATGAACTCAAGCCGAGCGACGTCGAAAGACGGTTTTGCATGTCCGAAATGCTGCTGGAACGCAACAAAAGGAAGTCTTTTTTGCATCGGATTGTTACTGATGATGAAAAACGGATCCATTACGACTACCTCAAGCGCAAAAAATCATATGTGAAATCCGGCCAACCAGCTAAATCAACGGCAACGCCGAATATCCATGGCGCGAAGGTAATGCTCTGTATTTGGTGGGATCAGAAAGGCGTGCTGTATTATGACTGCTAAAACCGGGTGAAACCATCAATGGAGCACGCTACTGAACCAAGTTAATCCATTTGAAGAGAGCAGTAGCCGAAAAACGCCCAGAATATGTGACCAGACACGAGGCAATAATTTTCCATCATGACATGACAACGCTCGGCCCCATGTTGCTTTTCCGGTTAAGAACTATTTGGAAAACAGTGGGTGGGAAGTTTTACCCCACCCGCCTTATAGCCCAGACCTTGCCCCTTCTGGCAACCATTTGTTCCGATGGATGCAGAACGCCCTCACTGGAATACGGTTCACATCAGAGCAGGATATCAAAAATTGGCTTGATTCATTCTTGGCTGCCAAGTCGGCGCAATTCTATTGGAATGGGATCCACAAAATGCCAGAAAGATGGGAGACGTTCATAGCTTTAGATGGGCAGTCCTTTAAATAATACTATTGTACAATTTTTTTTCTTAAATAAACGTTCAAATTTTGAAAAAACCCGCACGAATTAAGTTATAGACCCAATACGATTCGATTTTATTGAAACTAACAGAATATAAGGACCCTTGGCCGGACTACTGAATTAACAAATTTCAGAAAATTTAAGGATACCCATATGAATTTACTGGAAAAAATTTTACACTTAAAAATGCGACCATTAAGTTTTGATGCAAATTCTCAGAAGCCCGCAGTATCTCGCGTCGATTGGAAGCGCATATTGTTCCATAGGCATGTACAGTGACTCCCAAAAAGATCCGCACAAGTAAGAAATTTTCCTCCTTTCTCATTTTGTAAGGCAATTAAAAACGGGAAAATTTTTTTAAACATTTTATTATGAGCAGAACATAACAGTCTTACAGATCCAAAACTGACGATAGATACAAGCCATATGGTAGCAATTTGCATATGTATTAGTCGGCCTACTATGGACAAGCTTCCGGTAGCTGTCACCCAACTGCGGCATTAGCAAATGCTTATATTTCGTCATATATACTATTTTCCGAATAAAAAACGTGCCGAACGCATTCCGTGCATGCTATAAATTCACCTTGTATAGCCCATTGTGCTCCTAAACTTTCCAAGACGAGCAAATGAAGAACACGTTTTGCACCTTCGACTGATAGCTCAGCGTTGAGATGTAAACAAACTCCTATAAATTCACTTTGGAAGGCGATAAAAACTAAACGGGTATAAGAACTGAAATAATTTTCACTTCACAAGGAGCGCTATTGTGTTCTCCGCGGAACATCTGGATTTCACTGTAGAAATCCGTCTCTAAACTGTAAAAAACCTAGAATTTTCGTTGGCACCTCCACAATTCTTCATATAACGCCATGTAAGTTAGTCAGCAAAGTCGGCCTACTAATGGTCATGTGTGTGGTAGTAAGCGCTGCTGCCATATGGCTTGTATCTATCGTCAGTTTTGTACAGATCACATAAATAAAATAGTTTCCCACTTTGAATATACAAAAAAAAATGAAATTCCATGAAAAAACAGAAAATGTCATCCCCCAAAAAGATCCGCACAAAAGCTAAATCGTAAAAACAAACAAACATTTTAGTAAGCTAGTATTTTGTTGCATGTCCGTTTTGTTCAATGACACATTTTAATCGATTTGGCATACTAGAGATGATTTTCCGCAGGGGTATTCCACATCCATTTTTATCCATTCTTCGCGAAGCCTTTTCTTGAGCTCCGTTTTTGAACAAATTGGCGTGCTATGAACTCTACGGTCCAATCCATCCCAGATATTTTCAATGGGATTACAATCCGGTGACTGAGGAGGAGGATGAACCACTTTTGGACAATTATACAGCTGCCATTCTTGAACAATGCGTGCCTTATGTTTGGGATCATTGTCTTCTTAATATTTGAACGAATCCAAATGCCCATTTTAGCAGCGCTTTTTCGCAAATTTTCCTTCAAAATGGCTAAATATCGACGGGAATCCATGATACCATCTGTAAATACTAATTCGCCAGCACCACGAGTAGGTACGCGTCCCCAAACCATCAAACTGCCACCTCCGTGTTTCACTGTAGGCCTGAGGTTAATTGGACTCAATTCTTCATTGGGCTTGCGCCACACCATAACACGTCCATCTGACCCAAAAACATTGAATTTGCTTTCATCGGCAAAAATCACATCCTCCCAATAATTGACATCCTTTAATATAAATTCTTTAGCGAAATTTAAACGCTTCTTTCTATTCACTTCGCTGATGAATGGTTTTTTCTGTGCAACACGTCCATTGTATTGAGCATTTCTCAAAACTCGTCGAACTGTTTCACATCCTACTTTTGTCTTAAATTCTGCGAACACTTCACTCACAATTTTTGGAGCACTCAGTTTTGGATTTTTTTTTTATTTTCCGGACGATAGAGCGTTCTTCAAGCATCGTTAGAACCTTTGGGCGACCAGGACTGTGCTTCAAGTCTATTCTACCTTCCTCTTTATACCTCCGGAGAATATCGTAAACAGTTCTACGTTTCATGTTGAGGCTCGAACATATTTCTGCCACATTTTTACCTTCCATATGGTTAAAAACCACCAACTGGATCTTCTCTGGAGACGTGTATTTATTTGCCCATTTTAATTTAAAAAGCACAACGTTTTTTTTAAGCTACGAACAACACGCGGTTTGTGATCAATATTAGATATGATCTGCTCGAATCTATTACGACTTTAATCACTGAAGGCGATATGCTATAAAGAGGTCACTCAAATGTGTTCTTTTTCCATAAAAAATGCACATGTTTGCCCAAGTTTTCTTGTTGTGCGGATTTTTTTGGGGCGTCATATTTTTGTGCTTCTTTTTTATCCTTCGTTTTTCTTCTCATTTTGCGGTACATTTTCTATTTTTTTGAGTAAAACTATCGAGCTGATGTTTTGTTCAATTAATATTTCCTTTTTCTTTTTGAGTCATGGATTGAAGCATAAACTGAAAAAGAAGGAACATTTCTTACTTGTGCGGATCTTTTTGGGAGTCACTGTACTACATGGACTGATAAGTCCCAAAATTTTTAATGAAAACAAGCGTTTTTTGGGCAGAGGTATTTTTATTTCTGAACAAGGGCGATCCACTTGGAACGGCGATTTTCCAGCATTTCGATGTCCTTTCTGTCCAATTTTCAAAATGCACCCCGGTATTCATGATGATTTTCTCATTCAATTTGAATATAATTCCCTGGTGCCACCTCTTTGAGTTTAAGGAACAGCTAATAATCGTTGGGAGGCCAAGACTGGAGAATACAATGGCTGAGCAACCAATTCGAATCGTAGCTGGGCCAATTCAGCCATCGATTTCCAGGACGAGTGTGACAATGTGTTATCGTGATGATATCAAACATTTTTCTTCGCCATATGGGGGCGTTTTTTCTTTATTTCGGCATTCAGTTTGTCGAATAACGCTGCATAAGACTCTCCTGCGACTGTTGTTCCTTTCTGCACGTAATCGATGAAGATTCATTCATGCGCCTCCCAAAACAGACGCTACACCTTCCCGGTTTAGCGTTGATCTTTTGGTCGGCTTTCGTGGCATTCCGGTCAATCTGCAGGCTGCCTATTGAAATCAAGCGTATTGTAATGGACCCAAGCTTCATCCATCGTCTCAAAACGTCAAAGAAAGTCTGCTTGACTACGCTGCAACAACGCCAAACCGGCCGTTGACTTATTAACGTTGCCGCTGCATTTTTTTCGTCTTCTTCCGCTTCCCCCTACCTATCCCACCATAGATATTGCAATTTTAACAACAGATATTAAAACATCTCAACAAAACCTTTCTGTTGATATCCTATCTCAACTATGTTCTCAAGGTCACATCCTTAAATGGAGAGACCTTTCTTAAAATTCCTTGAAATTTTTCCGACTATGAAATTTTGATTAACAATAGTTTATGGCTTTAGCTTCAATAGTTTCTGGGGAAACTTGCTGTGACGAACAGATGGACAAACAGATACCAATTTTAATAAGTTTTGGCAATTTTTTCTAAACTCTTAAAAAAATAGCAAAAATTTCATTCGCCTAACATAACAAGGCTTTAATGCAATTCAACCATGCTTGTTGTAAGAAATCGTGCTTGTTCTAGGCTTTTGTTTGAAAAGTCCTTCGTTTTCCCAAATAAATTGACAATAATTAGTACTTCACAAAACAGCCACCAGATGTCCGAATGTTGCAGGAATCAATTTGTATGGACAAATCATTGACTTCAGCCTTTCTAAGCAAATTTTTCACAAAACCTTTAAACACGAAGCCCAAAAGCATGACGGCAAAATGCCAGGAAAGTAGGGAAATGATATTTACGCTCTGTAAGTCCTTAATCAAAACGCAGTGCAGATTTCAAATTGATGAGTAAAATAGTATAATCAGTGACGAAATCCAGGGATTCAGCAAACAGAACGTTTACATGAGGCGGCCAATGATCGCGGCTTTAACCTCGATTTATACTTAAGCTCTCAAACATGAACCTGAACAAATTCCGCAAATAAACAAGACTCACTTTTGCAAAAACTCTCATCGAATTATGCTTTGCTGTGGGTACTAACAGGTTTATTTAAAGATCAATGCTGGTTGCTACGAAGCTACCAAGCATAACTCCCTCCAACAAAACTCTAAAAGAAGTGAACTTCACTGGGAAAGCGGTTATCCGTCAGCATCTTGCAGCCAAGCTCCAAGTTCAAAGCAACAAAAAATGAAGCGAAAACTATGATGAAAGAGGAACTAGCAAAGCAGGTGCGCGTCCAACGTAACTCGCGACCATGTGCAAAAGACAAGAGGGGAATGCGACGTAATCTCGTGTATTTGATAAGAATGTAGTTCGCAATTTAAAGCTCGTTAAGATTTACGCACAATGACTAATAACAAAGAACTTCAGCAATTAACGAGCAAACTTTGCCGGTGTTCAATTTCGCTTACGAAACGCGCAAAAACGCACAAAATTAGCATTCAGTGAGTCCATGAATATGCCGGGCGGAAGCCGTACCGGGTGCAGACACGCTTATGAAGAAAAATGGACGACCCGGTCAATTTAGCGAAGCCGTGAAAACAAAAATTATTCATTCACTTTAAGTCAAGGAATCTCTTTAAAGCTTCAATAACATTTTACTTCATATTTCTAGTCACTAAAAAGCCAAGCCTCAGCACAGAAACTCTAGAATTATTTGCGCGCACACTCTTCGCATTGTGAATTTCGGCGCGGGACTCACCCTCATAGCGCCATTAGGAAATGACAAACAGAAATTTCTAAAATTGCTATACAAAATTGTTGAAACTCACCTCTATTAAGTTCACTTTAAACACAATAATATGCACCACACGGTTTTGATTAGTTTATACGGCTCAAGATGTTAACTTCCACGTTAATAATGCGGGAAAAACACGATGACACCAACGAAGCTAACTAATCACAAATTGCAAATGGCGACACGATTGGGTCGAAGAAATGAAAGAAGTATGCGGAAAGTGAAGAGAGAGGATGAGTATGGGTAAAGATATCGTAAGACTGCAGTACTAGGTATATTGTAGTACTTTGCTAGAAATTCTAATGCAAAAAGGTACTACCATATTTAGCTGATTATGTTTGATTAAAATTATAAATATTTAAAATGGCTGGTTGTCATATATAATTAATCTGTTAAAATATGTGATTAGAGAATTGGAAAAAAAGGAAATCTAGCATTTCCCGATTGGACGAAGGAAGAAATTCGTGCAAATATTGCATGGCTAGGAATTTATCCTTTGCGATTGAGGACGATTTAATTTTCTTTTGTGGAAGAGAATATTCACGTGTCAAAAATTTTCAAAAAAAAATCCGGCGACATTGCATACGAGGACAACGATTATTTTCAAATAAAAATTCGAGAACATTACGATCGAGGACAACGATTATTTTCAAATAAAAATTCGAGAACATTGTGATCGAGGACAACCATTTCATTTTTCTTGTGTGGAAGAAAATATCCACGTGTCAAACACGTTCAAATAGGAATTCGAGAACATTGTGAAGAACTTGAAATCTGTCAAAACTCCAGCACAAGCTGGAATCAGCAAAACCATGACCCGAGGGTGCAAGATTCTCACAAATAGATGCTTTAAGAAATTCATCGAGAAGGAACTTCAAAAATTAACAACAGGTAAGAACTTAGTAACAATTTCAGTGGTAGATCATTGTATACTTGCAAACTCGCCAAATGAGGCCATCTTGTCGGAAATGGAAAGTTCTACAAAGCAAGACTTAGAAAAAGCGATTGAACAGGACATTAGAATATTCAAAAAAGAAACGGGTAAATTAGTTTTTAAACCATTAAATAACGACGAATTTGATAAATTCCATACAAAATAGCTTCTCACCTTTGGCAAGTGGTAACGTTATTAAGGACAATCCTGATATCGTGAACAAATCCTCATGGCTTCCACTCATTTTTATGAACAACATTAACCCTCTAAAGGTGAAACTAATTTTTAAACAGTTTCCTACGTGCAGATACCGAATTAATTTTCGGACTCGTTCCACAAAATAATTGTTGGCAAAATTAAGATATTTGAATTTAATTAAGGAAAAGAAACTGGGAGGACATTCGTTTATGGCTTCTATCAGACGTAACCCCATAGTAATCCTTAAGGGGTTGAGTGCTTTGTTCCCTATTCCCGAAAGTAAAAGGTGGTGTTTTGTCACAAATTCCAAGATAAAATAGTTTTGAGATTACAAACTTATCAACATCATGGTCTCGCCGTTACGATGTAAAGTTAAATATATTCAAATTCAAGTTAAGTAACGATAATGATCCAAAGAAGCTTGCAAAAATCCGTTTTTCACTGCATCATAGAATAATTTGGAAAAAACCAAAGAGGGGTGATTTGACACAATCTACAGATGTCAACGTTTTGGGAACGTATCCTCAAATTGTGGATATGAAAAAAGATGTGTTGCTTGTGGAAAGGAACACATAGATGATGTGTGCCCACGTAAGGGTATCATTGATGACTTTGAATAACACAGAAACTCCTCCTGTGTATTGCCTGCTATCCTCCTGAACTTGTCATCCAGCGAACTTTTCTGGTTGTCCAGAAAGAGTAAAATTAAGAACAAAGTTAGCAGAAAAACGTGCTACAAAAGCAAATCCAATGTCGTATAGTATTCCACCTAATAACATTTCAAGTACCTCTTTCACTCCAGTTAATAACAATTTGCTTTATTCTAATGATTTCAAATTAAATAATGTATCCAAAAACTGACTTTTTGAATTAAATCATGAATCTCTTTTCCACTTTGACTTATCTTCTGTAGCCCTCATTAAAAAATCTAAAGAATTTCTTGTTTCATACTGTCTTTTGTCTCCAGAAGAACAACTTAAAACCCTATTTAACTTTTTTATTAGCATTGTGAGCAATAAATAGCTTAAAAATTATTGCAATGAACATTAATTCCATGCAAACTCATGATAAGCGGATCGCTCTCCAAAATATATGAGTTTGGGCCTGACATTGTTTTTTTAAACGAAACTTGGCTAAGTGTAAGGCACAAATCACAATTTCCAAATTACACGTTTTGCAATGATATTGGTAGAGGTACAGCCATCTTTGCCCATTCAAAACATACGATTTTCCAAATTCGATGTGAATTCTCATCTTTTTCTTGTACTTTGAAGTGATAAGGTAAGTATAAATGTCCGCGAAGGACTGCAGCGATGGTCTGCTGCCACGGCGAAGGAAGATGTTAATTTCCGCCGAGAATGCCCTTGTCTGGGGACGCGTGAATGCGCTGGCAGGCTAGCATTCTGGTGTCGTGGGGCGGGCTCAATCCCTCAGCACAAGGACCCACTACAAAAGAATTTCGCATTCACGAATTCTTGGGTCTTAAAAGAACGGGCGACTGAAGTCGAAAAATTGTAGGTAACTACCAAAAGAAAAAATGACTTGCTCAGAGAAGAAGTTGAAACGAGTGAAAACAGACGGGCTTAGGGAAACCTCGTCATTACCCGAAGATTCTCATGGCCCACAAATAAGAGTGGGACAACCAGATGGTGGTAGGGCCCCCTCGCACACGCCCAACCGGATCAAGATCCATAAATGTTGCAGTGGCCATATATTTCCCTTCTGAGTGGAAAACTTATACAACATAACTTGTATGAGCCTTCCCATCAGAAAAGAAATATATCGATGACCAATTTATATCATAGAGTTATGTGAGCGAATCACATAACCCTATGCCATAAAAAGGCACCTTGCTCGAGGCCACTCAACCCGCAAGAGTCTCTGAAACAAAAAGAAGGTTAGAACGTGCCCGATGGCTAGCTCATTTTTGGTGGGGGAAAGCCTTCCACCGTACCGGGTCCTATACCCGGTCAAACGAACAAAATTGGAAAGACCGGTGATGTTATCTTTATCGAATCATTTTTAAGGAAAATGCGAGTTTTCAGGTTCAAACAACGTGTATTGATGTATTTAACGTTTACAATCTTCTCCAATTTTCAAATCGAATGGGTTTCAAGCATTAAGCGTGCTACCACTGTTTGTTTATTTTATGCTTCGTTTTGATATACTCGGAATTTGACATCAAATTTAAGTTCGCTATTACTGGTGACTGTGTTTTTTCTTATTTTCTTCTTTTTTTACAATAAATGAAATGTTAAAGAAAAAAAAATATTTAAATATGCACAAAAATATATTTATTAATGGAAAAGAGAAAAAAAAAATGTACACAACCAATAATAATTAATTTCATATATACAAAATAAAATGATATGCAAAAAAGTATACCAGAAGAAAAATAAAATATATGCAAAACAAAGGTATACAGGAAGAAAAATAAAATAAAATGGTACTCACATATCATCCGCGATGAGCGCTCGTAGCCGGAAGGTAAGTCCTGTTGAACAAGGAATTATTTATTAGTTGCTTTGTTGCATATCTCACACTTATATGCATTTGGATTCGAGTGGACAGCTTATTTATTTTTACACTAAGTGACTGTATTTTCAACAAATCCAAGAGATGAAAGCCCCTTCGATGTAAGCACGTTGGCACTTTATAACCACTTTAATTATCTTTAACTTAAAACAAAGAACACCAAGCTAAAAGCTGAGCATATTTACATTTCCGCTATGACGCCCCTTATGTAAAAATTTGACCAAGAGAAATAACTGTACACTTTGAAGTTTCACTAGTCTATCCCTATGTGTTATTGCGCTCAGACAGGGACAAAAATCATTTCAGTACTTTCAACAAATCCAAGAGATGAAAGCGCCTTCATTGTAAGCACGTTGGAACTTTATAACAATTATCTTTAACTTGTAACAAAGAACACCAAGTTAAAAGCTGAGCATATCGTAATTTCCGCTATGACGCCCCATATGTTAAAAATTTAACCAAGAGAAATAACTGTACACTTCGAAATTTCACTAGTCTATCTCTATGTGTTATTGCACTCAGGCAGGGACAAAAAATCATCTCAATTCGACACGACCACTTTCTGTACCGCAAACCATTCCCTTGCGCCATCTATGTGCTTCTGCAGTTGAAACTCGCCTCCCCGCTACGGGATCAAGTCCCCATCAGTTCGCCCGCATTTTCCACTGGCATTCTTCTTCGTACTTTTCCCTCTCATTTCAGGTTTCTACTCCAATATTTGTTGCGGCTACAATGTATGTTGCTGCTGCCAAACATGTTGCTGCTGCAAAACATGTTGCTGCTCCAGTATGTGTTGCTACTGCAATACATGTTGCTGCTGCAATACATGTTGCTGCTGCAATATGTGTTGCTGCTGCAATACGTGTTGCTGCTGCAATACATATTGCTGCTGCAATAGATGTTGATTTGGTTGATGTGGGTAACGATTTGAAGGGTTCTGTTGCATTTGATTCAAGCGTCACATTATTTTCATGATCTTGTATTGATGATTCTTCACACTTTGTAAGTTTCCCGCTGTCCACTATATTGGATGAGGCATTTTTAGGAGCTACAATAGTGCACTCTCTTTGATTCGAGGCAGTTGAGCCGCGCGTTTACCGCGTTTCCATGGAGTTTGAGCGGTTATTTGCATTTTGTTAAGGAAATTATGCATGATATGAAGGTACAACAGGCGTAGAACACTACTTAGAAGGTTGTTTGGGTGGTTTTAGAGAATTTTATGAGAAAGTAACTGAGTTGATGGATTCGCAGTTGTTGAGCCTTGCGCAGAAATTTGCGATAAGGAAAGTATTGGATCGTATTGCTTTTTGAGTTAGATATATTCTGGCTTTTACTGCTGTTATTGTTATTATTTAGAATTATTTGCTCACAGCTCGCCATTTGATACTTGTTGGTTTGTTGTCTTTATGGCTGAGGTAGCTGTTTTCGAGCAGGTTAATAGTGCAACTGCTCGATTACTACAACTTTCGCTTGTTTACATATGCGTGGTGTTTGTAAATTATTTTTAATTCTTTTGTATATTCCCTGTAATCTCGATCAATCACTTTTCTCTCATTTTGATCAATTATTAAATTTCTCAAACGAATTTGATGTTTTCATTTAAGGAAGAGACATTTATGCTAGACATCTTAGCTGGGATGATACTACTTTTAACATTAACGGTAGAACTATTAACAATTGGTTAATGTCAGGCAACAGCACTTCCATATCCATTATTAATGCAGGCATTTCTACTTTTCCCAGAGAGTCTTCTTTCTTGGATAATTTCCTGATTTTGCTTTAACTTCTAAATACTTATTGTGTAACACGTCACTGTTTCTCAATTGCAGCTCCTTCTGATCGTCATGCCCTTTTTCTTACCCTTCCTCTTGCTAGCTTATATCCAATTATTCTTCATCCTTCCTTATTTCACTCGTTTAAGAATGCAGATTGACCTTGTTTTGACGAACAGTTATCTGATCTCTTGGCAGACAAATTCCCGGATGAACGTGTACTTAACAACCAACAAATCGATGAGTCAATCTACTGAACATGCAATCTTATTCGATCATGATAAAATGTCTTCTGGTTTGCGAAACAAAGAAGTTACAGTGGCGTGTACAACTGCTCTTGAAAAGGCTTCCGATTCGGTTTGGTTAAAGGGTTTAATCTACAAACTTTTAAATTGTAACTGTCCTATTCCTTTAGCTCGTAATTTCATGAGTTGTCTCACTAACCGTAGTTTATCGATTAAAATAGGTAATTTCTATTCTTCTTTAATAAGTATATGTTCTGGTGTTCCTCAAGGTTGTTTTCTTCATCATCATCTATGGCGTGACATACAAAGCCGGACCTTGGCCTCCAAGATTAATCTCCTTCAATCATCACTGTTCCACGACGTTGGCCGCCAGGATGTCTACCTTGTGCTCTACCCATTAATGTTCTTTTGTTTATCCGGTTATCTTGCATTCTTTCTATATGGCCCGCCCATTGCAATTTACGTAATTTTACGCAAGAGAAAACAGGTGGATCATCAAAGAACTCATACAACTTATCGTTGTATCTTTGGCATCTAAGATTGAACGTGTAATAATATCGACATAATCAGCATATGCTACCAATTGTGTGGACTTTAATATTAGTGTATCCGAGGTTTCAGCTGATGTCTTGCTGATGACGTGTTCCAGTGCAATATTAAAGACTTTTGGGGTAAGTCCGTCCCCTTGTTTTAAACTTGATTCCGTTATAAAGCTGTCCATTAGCCCACCGTTTACCTTGACTTGGGACTTTGCGTTTAGTGTCGTGATCTTGACCATGCAAAATAGTTTTGGTGGGACGCCAAAGTCAAGCATTATTTTATACAGCGCATTTCTGTCGACACTGTTGTATGCTCGCTTGAAGTCTACAAGGAGTTGGTGCACATCGATCTTATATTCTCAGCACTTTTTGACCATAATATGACTTTACAGAGCTCACTGAGGATATTCGGTCCATTTTTGACCATCCACTTCGAAGTCTCCCTGATACTATCTTATAATAATTTCATAGTACGGCTTTAATTTTCTTTCTATGATTTTGGAGAGCACTTTTTTAGACGTGCGCAGTAGAGCGATGCCTGTACAATTTTCCCACCTTAATTTGTCCCCCTTTTTGTGGACAGGACATATTATACTTTTCTGCCGGTCTTTTGATAACTGCTTCTCTGGCCATATTCTGCATATTGGTCAATGCAGAAGGTTATTTAGATGGAGACCCCCACTCTAGAGCAGTTCTGCTGATATTTCGTCTATTCTAGGAGCTTTATTTTTTCTGAAGTCCTATATTGCTGCCATTTCTGGTTGGTGGTGAGGCTGGGAACTCTTGCTCTGCTTCTAGAATATTCACAGCTTCAGCCATTGTTGGGGATGCTGTGAATAGCTTCTGGAAATATTGTAGCCATCTGTTTTTAATTTCAACTGGGTTGCCTATGATTATTCTTTGTACACTTTTGCAAAAGCTTGTTTGTGGATTGAAGCCATCTCTTAGTTGTTTGCTAGGGGCATACGCCAATCTGACTTCATGTTGGTCCATGTTTTTGTTTATCTGTTGGATCTTGGTGTTTATGGTCAGTCGTTTCCTTCTTCGTCACATTTTTTAGCTTGACGACCAACGCTTTTCCATTTTTCTTCTTTGACCCAAGTTGGTCACTGGAGGTATTCTTTGTGCTCCTGGTTTCTTTTTTTTTATTGCTCCCTTGCATTCTTCGTCGTACCAGTCGTTCCTACTTTTCTTTGGTTGGTGCCCCAACACCTCTTCGGCTGCTTCTATTATCGTATCTCTTGCTGTCTTCCACATGGTTTTGATGTCATCATTACTTTCTCTCGCCTGCGGGGATATTTTGATGTGATTTTTCAGCACTGACATGTATGTGGACGTTACTGAGCTATCATTTAGCTTGGGTATCTGGCACCTTGCAGTAACTGATGCTCCTTGTTTACAGCATCGGAACTTGACCATTGTAAGGTAGTGGTTTGACTCGCAGAAACCGCCGCGGAACGCGCGCATGTCAAGAATGCTAGTGGTGGCTCGTTTTTGTATGAGAACATGGTCGATCCGGTTGAATATGCGACCATCTGGGGATGCCCACGTCCTCTTATGGATGTCTCGATGTGGAAAGCTAGTAATGAAGTCTATAAGTCATCGTCCGTTATAACCGATCTTTGTATCTTTGAGGTTGTATCCACCGGTTGTGCCTCTATGTGCCGTTTCTTGGCCGATTTTTTGGATCGAAGTAACCCAGAACAATTTTAATGTCATTTGACGGCAATGCTTCGACAGTGCATTCTAAGCTGCTGTAAAATCCGTCCTTGATTGCCTCTTTCTTGTCTTCTGTAAGCGTGTGACAGTTGGCCAGGCAGACATTAAAGAATTTGGTCTTGATATGAATCGTACAGAGCCTTTTGTTAACGGGTATAAATATGCTGTCAACAATGGAATGTAGTTTTCCGATATTAAGCACGGTGTGCGTTCACTTGTTTTCACTCTGCCATCTGATTTCTTGCACTGCAAGGATGTTGACCCTGTACTTTATTTCATCCAGAATTTGCCGCAGTGATCCTGGTTTGTTCAATGATCTAACATTACAAGCTTCAAAAGAATAGTCCTTTATACGTTGCAATAGTCATTACCATTTATCCAATCTGATCCGAGGCTGTTGCCCTGGTCTGATGACAACTAAATACTACGTGGGGCATTGTCAGCGCTTCAATTTAGTCAATTTTGGTCCACGAGTGGTATTTTATTTCCCACATACCCAGTGGCTAGCCGTTTAGGGCACCCTCTATCCGCTATCATCTATCCGATGGGGGACCAAAAGCCCCACATGGAAGGGTTCTATTATTGATCCGTCTCTATTCAATTTTTATTCGGCTGATATTCCCTGTGGTCATCAAAATAATATGAATAACAATTTTAAAATGTGTCTTTACGCAGACGATATTATCCTTTTTGTAAGCGATACAAGTCCTTAATAGCTTTAAATAAAATTAATTTTCACCTTGAGTGCTAAATAATTATATTTATGATTGGGCTCTGAAAATCAACCCTGAAAAATTTGAGTTAATTTTTTTCCCAATATTTATGGAAAGGTCATAGAAATGCTCTAGCTGAAAGTACATTATACTTTTTATCAATTGATGGTCACAATATTCCTCTCGAAACATCAATTAAATACTTGAGCATTCACATATATCATAGGCTAAAATTTGATTACCATGTTTGATTAAATATGAGAAAAGCAGTTGGTGCATCTGTAATATTGTCACCTTTTTCTTCAAAAGAATCTCTAAGCTATAGTACTAAACTTTTAATGTGCAAAACATTTATTTGTCCAATTGTTTTCATATTTGGCATTCTGTTTCCTCAACTGTTGCTGATGAAATTCAAACTTTTGAGATAATCATTATATCTTATGTCGTGCGAATATTTTGTAGTTCCCGATGCTTTATGAGCTTGACTCTTGATTTCGTATTATTATGTAAAATTTTAAATATGAACTTAGCCTTTTCTATAAAAATCAATTTCCTGATGCTAAATTTATTAGTTAGGTTGAAGTTCAATCTTTCGATTCCATTCTCTGCCCAGACAATCTTATTCAGCATTCTATGAATCCGAATCAGTGTTCGTTTCCGACATAGGACACAAATTGATTATGCCATAAGTAAGCAGGGACAAAATATGAGTATTATAAATTACATTTTTATGTCTGATATCTAATTAACTTTGAGGTCTAAATACTCTAATCCAGAAACTAACTTAGATTTTAAATTATTTATTTGTTGGTTTCAAGATAATTTATCATCGAGAAAAAGACCTAAATGCTTCATTGATCAGACCTGTGTAATTACCGCCGATCTCGCGGAGTGATACACGACAGAGATCTGTCATCCATTGCGATCAGATGGCAAGTATTGAATGATAGATATTTGCCACTGAACTGCCACTTGGTGAGTTGATTAACACCTTAATCTCTGCCACTGAGCCACCATTTGACGTCGACAGCGAGGTGAGTTGATTAACACTTGAATCGCTGTCGATGAGTCACGACGGGACGTCAGCCATGTGGTGGTTCGATTAACACCATAATCACCCAATTTTCGTGTCTTTTCATGAGAAATATGTGTATAAGTTATTCCTATAGTAAAGTGAAACCACTTAAGTGATTCAGTTTAGGCGTGACATAAAAATTTGAGCGCAGGGTTTGCACTAGTTGCGGCATTACCCTAAATCTAGTCTTACCACGCAGTTATACAATAGCGCTTGTCACTTAGTGCCGCCCAAAAAAGTCACAAAAGCAAGGACTAAAAAAGAAGAAAGGTGAAGGTGGTGGCAAGGTTAAAAAAATATTTCATATTATTCAGAACAATTGATATTTAAAAATAGGAGTTGTTAGTGAAATCTAATACAAAATGTAGTTGCGCGCCAAACATCAGGAAAGTTAGAATCAAATCCATACAGTAATGAAGTTTAAATAATGCTAAAAAAACAACAACACCATGAACCATTTACGGAATGTATAAATAAATTAGACTCCTTGCAAACAGACGCAACGCTTCACATTTAAATAGCATTATGGACAACAAAACAGTAAAGAATGTATTCCTGAAGCAATGAATGATGTTGATGCACTACTTGATGAAATATCACTACACGTAGGCAACGGAACCTTAAAATATGATAAAACTGGAATTTAAAAAGAAATTTGATCAACAAAGAAGAAAAAAATATATAGTTTACTCCATTTGACATGATACAGAGTTTACTGTATGTAATATTTTCCTTTCATAATTGGCCATATCAAATAAACGATACCCAACAAAGTTACAAAAGTAGCAGTTCGGCAAAGAGAATTTTAATTTCAATAAAGATGACCATTTATAAAAAAATATAACGTGCAATACAATTTAAGTCAATAAAAGAAAAACGGATACTTACCCAATCCTCCTTCAACGAACGCTCGTTCTTGGACTGTGAAAGGCCTGTGAGCATGTTATTTTTGCAATTTTAAACTGAATATTTTTTTTTAATTGAAAAATGATGCACGTTAACATTTTTACTAATATACGGACGTTCAAGTTCAGGAGACAAAAGGAAATTGTAGGCTACGACATGATTATTTCCTTCATTTATGCATTGCAAGTATGTGCCGGGGTCTGTATCACACAATAAACATTAAAATAAAAGTAAAAAGTGAAGACGGGATCGACTGACAAATAAAATGAAGACTATCCGGTTAACCATAAAACTGCACTTCCCTCCGTAAATAATTATATCTGCAGGTATCTTGTCTACAGGCTTAATTCTGGATAACAATTACGTACTTCATCGGTATTCACTTGATAGGCAAGCACTGCTTATTGAAAATGTATTCTATACTGTCACTCCGAAAATTTTCCCAGATAAAATTTCTCATCTTTGATTTCTATCATTTATGAAATGCTTTGCTTGAATAAACTACATGGATAAATTCTTTCATCAGCACTATCACATGTCACCATTCAGTATATTTCCACACTCTACGTTTGCATTTATTCCAATAGTTTCTAGTGTTGGAAGCTCTTTATATGCACTGTACTTTTAGCATCAATGCTTTCACACGAAACAGCTTCGATACTTGAACGAAAACGAAATAGCCGCATAGCATATCGACAAATTTGCGATGATAGCGCAAATTGTTATTTTCAAATTTTTTACATGGGAAACACATTGAGCACATAATTGCTACTAAATTTGGGGCAAATCAAAGACGCTTTACAGACAAAACGTGTACATATGACTCGCATAGTAGAGGGAATTCAACAGTTGCAAGAGACTTTTTCCACCGACATATGTACTTATATATGACAACTAGTAAACGAGCGGTTGTTAAATGGATTAAAAAACCAATTCGTGGAATTATCAAAAATGGCTTATTAAGAGATTGGCGACAAATCCACCTTTTGATGAGAAATCTGGAAGCGCGTCTCGGTCATTCACGGACCTGACTGGGCTTCAAGAAACCCTTGTAAATGTCACTCGATGTATCTTGCCACTGAAATCTTCGCCACTTCGTAACGTGACCAGATGGAAGTATAAGATTCACACTCGAGAATAGATGCAGCAAAAAATAACCTTATGAATAACACAACCGGCTACTCGAAATCTGTTTCGTACTTTTCCGACTACGTGCAAAATTCTTTTGAGCAAGATTCTACCCAAGATTCTTTTGAGATAGACACTCCTATCTCGTAGACGGTGTCCTGATGAGATGGTGAATGCCAAAACTTTTATAAAACAAGTTATTTAAAGAAAGTTATCACATTCGTTGCCGGCACGATTCTTCGCGACGTTCGCAACTGTAGTTCCATCCGCAAGACTTCCGCTCGCCGACAACGGTACCCTTCATTGCGAGATAGCACAATGCACTTTACATAGTTGCATTGCAATGGGGTTGCCGTCAGCAAATTTTAATTGTAAATTTAAATATTTTTATTTTTAAATTTACAATTAAAATTGGATGATGTATAATGGTGTTTTTCGAGCAGTCAGCCTAGGTGACTGCCCGATTACTACAAGAAATAAAGTTTGCACTATAATGATGAGCATCAACAAAAAAAGCGTTCAGTTGCTGCGCATTTTTTATGTTAATTTTCCAGGAATAATAAACATAAAATTAATTGCTGGTCAACCAGAAAATCTTTCCTTTTTAGGAAACCCGTTCTTTTTAGAAGGAAACGATGATGAAGGTGAGTTTGCCGCCGAGGGGACAGGGTCTAGATAATTCGCAAATTGTCGATTTCGGCTCGTGGTCGGTACTTGGTGCCATAGTCTGGTTTTTGCGTTTTAAGTTAGAGTAGATTGATTCGGTTTTGAGTTCGAGTTGTTTATTTCGGGCATTGCGTCGGTGAATATTTGGGAGCGCGTGTTTTTGGTTAAAGGTTTAGTATTGTTCTATTTCTCAAATCAAAAATGAAACGGAAATAAAGCGAAGTAAATTAAAGTCGTCGGTGGAAGTTGTTTGCCGCGTTTTAAATCGGGCATTTGAATCGGTGGCTGATTCTTGTGTTTTGAACTTAGTCTGCACTCGGGAGACCTGCCACTAAAGTTCCTCTCCGAACTAGCTAGCCTGCCAGCAGCCACATCGGAGTAGACTAAGGATATCCGCACTTGTTGACCTGGTGGGTATACTCTGTTGGCACGTTCCCAGACTTCACGTCAATAATCGATGAGAGATCGGCTTAGATTTCCTAAGGGGAAATCTCGTGCGAACGAAAGTAAGAAAAATCATTACGCCTGATGATTTTTTTTCTTCTAATATTTTGATGTCTAAACTAATATCCATTTTATTTAATTGCCTTAAAAACATAAAATCCACTTTAATTGTATTTATCGTTAGTCTGTTCCCTAATATCCATAAACAGTATGGAATCAAATCTTCATTAATTTTTGACTTGAGATTTCTTGTAGACGTGTTAGAATAAAGTAGTAACATATCATCCACATATACATTATATTGTGCATTCAAACCAGTGAAAGCAATGTTATACAAATATAACACAAAAAGGGTTGGGCTCAAAATTAGGGATGACAGTTTTTTTTTAATCTGGTTCTTTAGTTTTTTGGGTTTTTCCATCTTCGGTTTAACTGGGCGGGTTTTTTTAAGCTAAAAAAACCGGTTTTTGGATGAATCGGTTTTCGGTTTTTTCCAAGCAAATTTTTTTGGTAAAGAAAAATCGAATCAAAATCAAATGTATATTTTCATGTCTATTGATTAACTCTAAATATAAATGGTTTTTCGATACTTTAATCAGGAAATCATTTAAATCAAAATAACTCTTTATGTTGAAACTAGGAAACTAACGTATTGAAATCCAAGCCGAAAGCTTACTGTACTGTTAAGCTAAGTTACTCATACAAAGTATAAGGATGAAAGATCCTTCAGCTCAGTGGCCAAACATTTTGCATTTATTTTGTATCATGTATTAGCTTCACATCGCACTCTGAGTGAAGTCCTCCTCATTTAAACGAAGCATAAACAGCTAATACTAAGAACCAATCAAGCATAGAAAATGCTGCTGGGATTGCAAAAAACTATTTTCCGGTTTCTGTATACCTTTGTATTCGGTTTTTTTTATCAGGTTCTTGAATTTGCAAAAAAGAGGAAGAACATCTTGAAAAACCTATTTTACGAGCCAAAAAAACCAGTTTTCAGATAAACCAGTGTAGTTTTCCCAATCCCTACTCAAAATAGCACCCTGTGCAATCCTACTATTTATGGTTAATTTATAATTAGTCTCATTTTGCATGCGAACCGAATTGGTTCTATTCTTCAGGAAGCTGCTAACTAAGTCTAAAGGTTAGCCTCTAATGCAGTGTCAAACGCTTTAGTGAGATCAACAAATATTGTGGCAACATATTTGCTCTCATTTAGTTCTAGATTGTTATATACACCCAGAACATCATTTACAACACCATTCTTCAGGCAATATGCTCTTGCAAAAGCTATTATAAATTTTATTTGCATTTATAGCATTGTATTCATTCTTTTTTAATATTTGAAAATGGTGCTTGCAATGATGAGTTGAATTTTAGACATTCAAAGTTAAATTTAGCTTTCTCTATTTTATCGATTTGATTAAATGTTAATTCTTAAGTTGATTAATATAACAATCTATTTTAGTTTGTATTGAGGAATGAAAACTCAAATGGTAACAGTTTACGTGGACGTCCCCTTACGTACGGTAATCTTGACTGTCAATGTAAAAGATAATACGATATTTACGATCAAGTCTACATTGAACGAGGTCTGGGTTCTTAGTACTTCACGCATACTGCAACTAGTCCAGAAATCGATTGTCGAAGTCGTGTTTGTCGTTTTTTATTGGACGCATGCGCTTTGTTTTGTGGAGTAACGGTTTACCGCTTTGTGTGAATCCTTTGGTGCGGATAGTTTAAAAGTGGGAATTAATTTTCAAGCTCGGAATCTTTTACCTGCCTTGATGGCAGAAACCAGTGTGGAGTATGTGGTGGATCCACAACTAGCGGAAAATGTGAAGGACGAATTTATCGGCGTTTACAAGGAAATAAGCGACAAATTGAGGTTAGTTGGACAGATGGTCGTTGTAAATTTGTTCTAGTTCTAGGTGCTCAACAGGTCGTCGTTCTTGCTTGTTCAACAATTTCGGACTGGACATCAAATGGTTTCCAGGCTGTGGTTTGGGCAATAACTGTTGTATTTGCAATTTCAGATTGCACAATCCCCGGCCTGGAAAACAAAAATGCATCGGCTGTGGCAGAAATTGTTTTTATAGTGTTTGTATCTAATATTACATTTCAGAAGAGTCGAGGATTGGATACTAATTTCTTCAAATAGCAATAGAGAGTATTCATCGAGCTCTAAATGATGCCAAAATTTACTCTCAATTATTTATGAAATTATATCGTTTCGCAGTTTAGATTGAGATGGTGTTAGTGCTTAAATTAAAGGGTAAAACTAAACGTATTTGAATGAGAATGGAGAAGCCGAAATTAAGCGTCTAATATTAAGCGAATTCATTGGTCAAGAGAACACATCAAAACAAATACTTATGTTTCTTAAGGGGCATCGGCAGATCACTATTTGTATTGTATATATCACTATTTGTATTGTAACATATAATCATTAATGTCTATTTGAAATTGGAAAACTATGAGAACTGTCAACTGTTTAACCAATTAGTATATTACATCAAAATATCAAACGGAACATTAGCACTTACTTAATATGATTTTACCTTAATCTATTTATCTGCTAGGTGTGAACCTGTAATCTTTGGAGTTTAACTGTGCTTCCGCTCTTATGGTATGCTTAGAATTGTTCTGTTAGGTTTTCCTTAGGAAACTGTTTTGGCTTTGACTACAGGGACTACCTAGAACTATGGCGATTCTCGTGTTTCTTATCTGCTTCGATATAAGATGTTCGAAGCACGGGATAATTCTCCAGAAGCTATCGCGATCTCTGTCTATTTCTTCAAATCCTCGAAGTGAAATTCATCTTGGTTGCGCTAAAGAGTCTAGATGCAATGATGCATACTTGTTACCCTTACTTCGACACCCATCACAAGGTAACCCTTGTCTTCACTCAACGTGTTGTTTGTCACATAACTCTCACATCACTTCAAAATGATATTTGATGTTAACAACGGTGATTATAGGACCTCAATCTTGTCTATTGGATAGGATAGGTTTAATTTTGCCCTTGTCCCCTTTATCAATGTTAGCTACGCACTTATTATAATAGTATATGCTTCTTTCGGAAAGAAACCTCCCCTAGGTTGAGAATATTGTTATTAAGCACATATACTCCAGTTTCCACTCTCTCGTAATCGCGCGTATGTTGAATTGGAAGCTCCATTCCGGAAAATTGCCCAGGAATTACATTTTCTTTTGTCAAACTACCGCTTGATAATCAGATCAACATGTCCTGCCAATTGCAGTTTGCATAGTTTTACTCTGCCCGTATTCTCATTGCAATACTGACCCACCTCCCGTAGAATGTAAATGATCTGCCCTGGCTCCAGCTGTCCAAGATGCTTTTCAGCAGGCTGTAAGTTCTCATTTTGCCATTTCTCCTCCGTTGTTTTCTTGACCAATGTTCCAGGGTATTGTTGTACAGCATTGGGGCAAGTCCAACCTTTTGTTTTAGGCCAGAATTACCTAGAAAGCTTTCGATCAGATCTCCACTCATTTTGACCTAAGACTCGGTTTTTTTAGCATTGTAACTTTATTTGTGCGGGCGAGTTTAGTTAAGAAGCCGAGGACAAGTATTAATTGTAGTTCAGAAAGTTCCTGTCGACACTATCCCACGCTTGCTTGAAGTCCCTGCACTTTCCAGTTTCAATACCTGATTAATCCGAGACCGTTTCGCAAATCACCTTGGTATTTTCCGATTATATGTTCATAGTATGGCTTCAATTTTTTTTCAATGGCTTTGGACAGCACTTTGTAGGATGCGCACAACAGAACGATTCCTTTATAATTTTCAGTCTGTCATGTGTGGACATATGATACTTTCCCGTTAGTCGTCTGTTAGTTGCTTAGTTCATATCGTACATATATTTTTTTTTGTGGTAGGGAGGTGAATGCTCATTTACGCACAGAGTGGAACTCCCATGCTCGCAAGAAGGCGACTGGACTACCCTCTGAACACCTCCCCTGTCAACCTGAGAACCTAGCTTGGGACCGTTTGACACATTACTTCGGGCCAGATCTCGTTTTTTTACGCTAAGAGGCGCCTTCAAGCTGGGGGATCTCTCTTCTAGCGGGAGGGGAGAGAGGAAGAGGAAGAGTCAGACAAGCGAACCCCCAGCCCCAAAACCCCCGGCTGCTGTGAGTCCCTTTTATCTTTTAGGACTGGCCGAGCATAATGTGCCACCTGGTTCTATTTGTTAACCGGTTTGAGCATCGCCGTGACTATATTATTCGGGGCGAGCTCTCCCGCCTCCCTGTAGAGGCTACTTCGCAGCCTGTCCCATTTTCTGCAAAAAATGTGTGGCAGGCATTGTCTTCCTGTCCTGGGCAAAACCGGCAATCGGGGGACCGTGACTTACCAATCTTGTGCAGGGAAGACTGAAAACACTCATGCCCGCTCAAAAGCTGGGTCAGATAGAAGTCTGTCTCACCATGCCTTCGATTTAGCTACGGTCTCACATGCGGGATGAGGTGCGCAGTCCACCTTCCCTACGTGCAATTCACCCAAGGCTGCTGCCAATCGTTGAGTGAGCGCTGTCCCTCCTCGCCAACAACCATCTTCCTCGCATCCCCGTTTCGACGCAGATAAATACAGCGGCGCTATCTAGCAAGGAGGCCGACAGGTATCACGCCTGTAATTACTTTCACCGCCGAATCAGAGACTGTCGGATACGAAGATGCAATCCTCAGCGCTCCTCTTCTCTGTACCAGGCGTTTTCGGTAAACCTCCTTACTGAGAGCGTCACCCCATACTTCTGCTCTGTACAGTAGCACTGACCCTACAGCACTCATCAAGAGGCGTCTTCTTGATGGGCTGGGTCCCCCTACGTTGGCCATAACTCGACTCAAAGCCGATACTCCCGAAGTAGCCTTCTCAGCCGTTGCCCTGAATTGCTCAGAGAAATTCATCTTCGAGTCGATCAGTAGCCCCAGGTACCTCACCGCTGGTTTCGATTCGATTCGTATGTCTCCAATACTGATCATCCTTACTCTAGGGATTCTCTTTTTTGTCAAGATGACCACTTCGGTTTTCTCCAGTGCTAAACTGAATCCGCGAGCAGTCATTCAGTCCCTCACTCGGCGCATTAGCATACCTAGCCTAAGTTGCGCTTGTTCAACGGTGCGTCCATCGACCAGAGCCACAACATCATCCGCACAGCCGATCAAGCGCGACTCATCTGGCATCTCCAGTCTCAGTAGCCTGTCGTAAGACACGTTCCACAGGTCCGGACCAAGGATAGATCCCTGGGCAACACCCGGTGTAACAGCCATCCTTCGTTGGCCCTGTATCGTGTCGTAGAGCAGGCTACGGTCCTTCAGGTAGTTCCTCAAAAGCCGCATTAGATATTCTGGAACTTGAAAAGAGTTTTCCAGCATATCCAGAATATCTATTTATCGGAGTTGAAGGCGTTCCTGACGTCGAGTGTCACCAACAGGGCGATCCGTTGCTTGGTGCGGCTATGTGCCTCTGCCTTTTGGACCGCACTCACCACCTCTGCAATCGCATCAATAGCAGAACGTCCTGCTCTAAAGCCGTACTGCCGAGGAGATAGGTCCCCAGCAGCACGAATCGCGGCAGTGAGTCTTCCCTTGATGAGTTTCTCTAGCACTTTCCCTGCCGTGTCTAGCATGCATAACGGGCGGTATGCAGACGGCGATTCGGGATTTCCCTTCCCCTTGCTGATCAGCACGAGCCTCGCCACCTTCCATCGTACTGGGGAAACCCCGTCCCGTAGGCAAACGTTGAATGTCAGGACAATGGTGATAGACAAGCCGGAACACCATCTGGATCTGGAGCCTTCCTCGCTTTCAGTGAAAGGACTGGCTCCTCTAGTTCCGACTGTGTGAAGAGTGGACACTCGACTGCTGTTTCATCATGGACAGCGTCAATACGGACGGGATGGGCGTGGAAGAGTCGCCGCACTATCTCATCCATCTTTTCTGCACCTTGTATGCAAGGCTTAAGTAGGGCGTCAGGCTTCCGCATGACTAGCTTCTAGCCAAGGCCCCACGGATCCTTGTTCACATTGTCCACTAGGTCTAGCCAGCAGCGAGCCTTGTTTTTGTTAATCAATTTGCGAAGGCATTTCCTGGCCGACTTATATGCTGCCACCCGGTTGCATGCCTCTTCACGGTTCCACACCCGTTGAGCATCATCTCGAAGCTTGTGACACTCCCTTCGCTTTTCAGCGATTTCAGTTGACCACCAGTACACTGGGGGATTGCCGTGCCGGGGTTTTCGACGGGGTATAGATGCACAGCAAGCAGTCATAATGATGCTCATAGTTGAGTTCACCACGTCTTGAGCTGCCACTTCTTCTGTCCCCTCCGAATCTCCCTGCAGTGGTGCACCCGCTGTGAGTACCTCGACGAACCTCTGGGCGTCCATCCTTCCGATGTTCCATCCAATTGAAGAAAGCCGAGAGCACGGATGTCGGGAGACAACATCACTGATCTCAAGCGGAATGCACTGGTGATCACTGGCTGAGTAGTCCTCTAATACAGGGTCTGAATAATAAGTAACCGGACTGGCCTCAGCAAATTATTGGCAAAATATGTACAATTTTTCATTAGAAATCTTCAAAGTAGTCCCCATTGTAGTCGATAACACGCTGATACCGGATTTTCCAATCCCCGAATGCTCCCTGGAAGTCGGCAACCTCGATGCTGTCTAGAGCCCTCGTCGTAGCACGTTGGACTTTTTCCAGAGTCCCGAACCGCGTCCCCTTAAGGTGTCTCTTGATCTTGGGGAACAGAGTGAAGTCCGCTGGTGCCATATCCGGGCTGTAAGAACTCTGGTTCGGTTTGCAGTTGATCAAGGATTTCCGAAGCGACAGCAACACGACGCTCCTTTTGCTCATCAGACAGGGTACCAGCTTCGCGCAGATCTTCCTCATGCCCAGATCGTTCTTAATAATGTTGTAAACGGTCATCTTATCAATTCCAACCTCATCTGCGATAGCCCGAATGCTCAGACGACGATCACTGTTCAACACATCACGCAATTTTTGCACATTTGTGTCCGTGTGACTCGTTGATGGAGGACGGACGCGCTTTTGTCATGGACGTCATCGCGGCCCTCCCGGAAATTTCTGTGCCACTGAAACACTTGAGTTCTGGACAGAGCATCCTCACCGTAAGCCTCTTGAATCATTTGAAGAGTTTTCGTGGCCGTTTTCTTGAGTTTGACACAAAATTTGATGCTAACACCTTGCTCGATCGTACGCTCCATTTTCACTCCGATGACGTAACTGAATACGCACTCCGCTCTCGCTCGATGCTATCTCTCCAAGCGCTTGGAGGCAACTGCTGCAGCCCGGTTTACCTAGGCCCCCACCACCACTACAGCACCAGATACCGGTTAGCAGACGCTTTGACGGCGCAGGGCAGGCTCAGGCTTATTATACAGACCCATTACTTTTCAATTGTGTATCCTCCGTACTAAGGACTCCGAGGCGAATGTCACGTCCGGTATGGTTCCTTCACAGCCAATATGGCGGAAAGTCGGTGCATTTCCGGTATTTAGTACGACGAGCCCCGTCCTGGCCGCCATTTCTAGGATTCGTTTTCCCCTGGATCTGTTTCCCCATTCGATTGCTTTAGTGTTGAAGTCACACCAAACGAGCACGTTCCCATCTACGTTCGAAACAGCGCCCTCCAAAGCATTAAGCTTGGCTTGGAAAGATGATATCGATTCGTTCGGCGTTAGGTACATACTAAAGAAGGTGGTCCCTGAGCACCGAACCCGCACAAAACCATCCCCACGTCCACAGCTCTCCGCCTGGAAATCCCTATTTCGAACCCAGATGGCGGCAATACCAGTTTCATCAGGATACCATCATGCTGAACTTTTATCATGGTGTTGCTCACTCAGCAACAAAAAGTCGGCTTTCATGTCCCTCGTAAAATGCTCAAGCAGATATTGTGCTGTTGAACTGCGATGTAGGTTTAGCTGCAGGATGCGGGTCATCGAAGTTCTGATTTTGCCTTGGCTAGGGCTTCCTGGAAAACCTGGCATTTTTCTGATCCCAAGACGTGTCCAAGATCAGGTCTTAGATCAGCGTCCTTGCAAAGAATACAGTGTGCCACCTTCCTACACTCTTTTCTTTTATGTCCCATTTCACCGCATTTGTAAAATAGGGAACTCCTATCGGGTCCTTTGCATATTTGTGCGGGGTGACCATAACCAAGGCATTTGAAACATTGTAGAGGCGTTGCTCTTCGCCGCATCCTACCGACAACCCACTCTATTCGTACTTTGCCCTTATTCAGAAATTGGTGTCAGTCTCGCTTTGATCCTACCCACATTGAAGCGTTGCACTATTTTATATGATTATCTAATAAATGATACACCTTTAATTCGTGCTACTTTCTTGAGAGAATCGGGAGTAATTTTCGACTCCCAAGTTTAAATTTGACGCTCATATTTCACAAATCACGTCAAGGCTTATGTTTTTAGTGATATTCACTCTGTTATGCATCTTTATCTTTAGTCCGAAGTACTCTTGAATATGGGCTCGACACCACACCAGGAATATCTTAGTCCGAGGCTGGAATGTATGCAAAGGAAATTACAAAATATTTATTTTTTGAGCTTTAAATACCGTATCGTCCCTATATTGAACGCCTTTCCTTCCTCCACATACCTTCGTTGTATTTACGTTATGTGTTCCTAGATGAGTGTTTTCTTTTCAATCTCTTTCACTGTCAAATCAATACGCATTTAGTTGATCAAATTAAATGGCGGTGCCCCTTAACAGCTTTACGGTCTCCTCAGGAATTAGTCATGCTATTTACACGATCGAAAGTTTATTTCCATTCAGATTACATAATGGTCTACAAATTGGTCGACTTCCCTCGTCATTATCAATATAGAAGTCCATGCTTCGCGTTAAACTTTATGGTTAATTTGTATATTTGATTTTTTTCTTGAAAAGCGGTCGGCCCTTGCTTTGTTGTGTGAGCAGACGCGTTTCGACTCTTTTGAGTCATTTTAGTGTCTGATTTTACTCATTTTTCTTGTAATTTGGCTTATATCCTGTTAGAATTGCTAATTAAATAAAAAAAAAAATAAAAATAAGATTTGGTATGTTCAGTGGAGTGATTTCAGATTGAATTTGTGCCCGGGTGGAGGCGTTACAAGTGCAACACAATTGGAATATGTTCCTCGTGCTTGTCCAGTCAGCCAAAACTCATGTTATATATCTGGCAGAGCTGGCAATATGGAACGTGAATGTAAGGTGAACGCTGCAGGAAACTAGAAAATGGAGATTGTTGATATTTATGAGTGATGGTATTTTTTTAATTAAACAGCCATCAGTTTGTTTGTCATCTTAAATCGCCATTTTTTCTCGCCGTTATTTGATTCTGAGCATTACACTGTTTAAGACTTTTTAAGTGATCGAAAAGCCTGTATTGCGGTGGTGCTCGTCAAATGCGTGGTGTGATCAAAGCTTCATCCACGAAAACTGTCATTCCCCGGCATCCTTTTGATTTTACATTATTTGAAGTTCTTCCAAAGGTGGCATCCGTTTCTGACGGTTCTGCGTTGACTGTGGCATCACTTAAGGGACAATAACGATTTGACGCTACCACCATTAACCAAACCGCAATCGCATGTTTTGTCAATCTTGTGATGTAATCCCAACAATGGCGTTCTCATTGATAATAATTCGCCATTCATCTATGTTCTTCTGCCCATCTAACCAGAAAAACAAATAACACCTTGCTACTTGATTGTTCTTCGGGGAAAGTAACGGTTGCTTTTGTCCAATGTTTACCGCCGTCTCCAGCGTTCGTGCTCGCTAACTTTAACAAGACGAAAATTAGGAATTACTGTAAAGTTGATTGACACACAATACTTGTAAAATTCTAAGGACAATAAAATTGATCGGAATTTCTTGTAGAGTACGCGTGATAAATGGTTTATAGTGTAGCTTCTTGGCCCAACAAAGAATTCGCTCGATATGATCTCGCAAACAGCTGGCCAACCAGCACGAGTTCGCAGTCGCATATTCAAGCTAGTCAGCTAAGCTCATTTTTTATAGTTCGCTGACACTTGTGCCTGACTATTGGCGCCCGAGTCCTTCACAGATTTTAAACACCCCCAATCACTACAATGGCGTCCAACCCTGCGGTTAAGGGTCTAATGCTCGATCGACTGAGCTAGCCGGGCATTGTAGTGATAGGGAGTGTATAAAGTCTGTGCAGGACTCGGATGCCGATGGTCTGGCACAAGTGTAGACCTTGGAAGCAGCCAAAAAGGTCCATTTCTAAGTTGTCTTGAGCGGTTTCGTCGTGACTGTTTTTCTGCTTTGTCGCGAACAAATACGATTGGTGCGAAAAGTACACTGGAAGTTAAGACACGCTGCGTGCAAATCAAGACGTTTTGTCAGTAACTGCGATATACAGGAAGTTTGAGGGGGATTACTGGCCACGCTCATGCCCCGAAGAGGTCGCTCGAACGCTCTTGCCCGGAAATATCAACGAAGCTCAATTACTTTTCCAACAGTCGTCATATCATATGTCCACGCTTAATTTTTGAACGAGTCAAGATAAAAGGAATTTTTTTTCAATTCCAGCAATGATTTCTTTGCATTACTCATCGATGCACGAGTATGTGCCGATTTCAATTATTAAGGTTACATATGAGAGACAGCATTTTGCACTAAAATCTGCAGGAACGAAATTATAATCCAACGATGTACTCTGCTGATATTAATAGTAACATAATAAATTGTAATCTTGAAATTCAATTTTAGTATGTTTAAATATAAAATGTACCTTCAATTCTTGAAGACTAACTGTATATTGAAATCATACTTTCCTGATGGTAAATTCTATGAATTAACCGGTTACAGCGTTCCCCATGGATACACGTTAATACATGCAAATGTTCATTTTGTTGCGGTCGACGTGTATGTTATACAATTCCTGAAAAAATTACAATTCGGCTTAAAAACTCGAAATTTAAGAAAGATGTGATAATGGAATGTTTTCTGTTTAAACCCAAAATTCTTGCTATAAATAAACTCTTTTTTTTTGGAACTAAATTACGCAGTTAACTGGTTACTATAGTTTTTCTATATTTTTGAGAACTTGTTTTAGTAAAGCTAAAACTTTTGTTTTTCTACCATAAAAGATTTTTTTCAATGAAGTTAAAGTCACTGCAGTATTATTTTATGTAATAAAATCAAACCCACTTTTTTCACTCTTCTTAGTGAGGACGTTTTTTCGGATTATTTGGAACTTCTTCGAAATGGCGACGTGGTAGTTAAAATAGATACTGCCGTCTTAATGTTCAAAACGTTTTTACTTGATGAAATGGTCAACTCATTCGATCGCATGTGGCAAGCAAAGGATATTTCACAAAGTCTACTTATTATGGAGCAGTTGAAGAAAAAGTTTGAAGATTCCACCGAGCCTCAATGGTACATTTCATAATTTTCAGTCTACAAAAATTTGGAGTATAATTTTTTATTCTTTCAGGAGGCCATTTGGTCGTTCGGCGACAGAACAGACGCTTCCGCTCCGTGTAAAAGTTTTGCAGAAGCGGGAGAAGTATTTAGAGGGTATTCTGGAAGAACAGAAAAGTCAATTGGAATCAATGGTATCTCAGATTGAAGAGAATCGAAAATTATTCGAAGAACATGTTGTTAAACGTAATACGTTAGTAGAAGAAATGGATTTGCGTCTCAAAAGACTGGCCTCTGCTAAAGACGAACTAGCACAACAAATGGTTGTTGCCATAAACAAATTGTTATAGATAATGTAATGAAGTTAGGTTCTAATGAAGTATTTATAGGATTTGATATTTTTAATACATAAATGTGAATGCCGTAGTTGAATTTTTAATTAAAAATAAATGTGATGAAAGAAGATAACAAAACGATTGGTCTATAATCCTTTGGATTCGTTGAATCTCTGCTTTTACACAAAGGCATGTGTAGTGAATAGTAGGTATCAAAATGTCCGTGAAGGACTGCAGCGATGGTCTAATGCCTCGGCGAAAGAGGATGGTAATATCAGCCGAGATTCGCTTTGTCTGTGGACGCGTGAATGCGCTGGCAGGCTAGCGTTGCGGTGTCGTGGGGCGGGTTCATTCCCCCAACACAAGGACCCACTACAAAAGAATTTCGCATTCACGAATTCTTGGGTCTCAGAATTAGGTCGACCGAAGGCGAAAAATGTAGGTAACTAACAAAAGGGGAAAATTGCTTGTTCCGAGAACAAATCGAAACGAGACAAAACAGACGGACTAGGAGAGACTTCGTCGTTACCCGACGATTCTCATGGCCCACAAGTAAGAGTGGGGCAACCGGATGGATGTGGTGCCCCCTCGCACCCGCCCAACCGGATCAAGACCCAAAATGTTGAAGTGGCAATTGTAGTGAATAGTTGAATTTCATTAAGTCCGTAAAGGACTGCAGCGATGTTCTGCTGCCTCGGCAGAGGAAGGTGTCGGTATCTGCCGAGAATGCCCTCGTCTGGAGACGCGTGAATGCGCTGGCAGGCTAGCATTGCGGTGTCGTAGGGCGGGTTCGTTTCCCCAGCACGAGGACCCACTACAAAAAAATTTCGCATTCACGAATTGGTCGATAGCTCAAAAGCCGACCGAAGTCGCAAGAATTGTAGATAACCTCACCGAGGGAGATGTAACTTGTTACGAGAACAAGTGGAACCTGAAAAGAAAGGCGAACTTGGGGTGACCTCGTCATTACCCAACGAAGTTCATGGCCCACAAATGAAAGAGGGGCAACCGGGTGGTGGTGGAGCCCCTTCATACCCACCCAACCGGAATAAATCCATAGATAGCTTGTTGAAGTGGCCAGGTATTCCTCTTCTGAGTGGAAAACTCATACAACTTGAATTGTATGAACTTTCCCATCAGAAGGGGAGTACCCCGGTGACCAATTTATGTCATAGAATAATACAATTTGATTGCATGACCCTATGCCATAAAAAGGCACTCTGCTTGGGCCACTCAACCCAAAACGTCACCTGAAACAGAAAAAGGAATTAGTAAGTACCCGGTGGCTGGCTCATGGTTTTGGGGGGCAGCCTGCCACCGTACCGAGTCCTATACCTGGTCAGAGTCGGAAGAAAGGAAAGACCAGTTTACAATCTAACAATTCATTTTTATTTCTTTTCGAATTACTTTTATAATTTCTTTTACTTGGTTATCTCTTGATTTTTATTGAAATTTCTCTAAATACTATACACACTTACACCAAAAAAGTGTGAAGTTGCAAAGAGATTCAAACATATTTCATTTGTACGTTTCTTAATACTGTGATAATGAAAGGATTGTGAAAAAAAAAATAACATTAGTACTACACATAATAAAATCGTTTGATAAAAAAAAAAGAAATCAAATAGCCGAAAATATCAGAAAACAATCATTTCAAAAGATAAACAAAATTTACCATTTTAGCGTTTTAGCCTACAAATGTTTCTCTATAAAGAACGTGTCGAAAAAAATTTATTTTTGACCTCACTATTTGGATTCTAAGATTAGGTTTGTTTATCATTATTGTATGCACGATTTCGGGGCAAAATTTAACTTTGGGTTATGTCAGTTGCTTTGGGTAATAAATATTTCACAAGTTAATAATTATTTTGCAACTTGTACTAAATTAATCGAGAGGTTCAATTACAAGTACATTCATCATGTGAGTTATACTCGATGACTCGTGTTAGGAATACAGTAGAAAAAAAATACTAGAGAGTAAGTGTGCGGTTTTGTGATCAACCACGATTTCTGGCTTTAAATAAAATTTCTCATATTCTAGTAAATTTACCAATGATAATTTTGAATAAAATTAAAAAGAAATTAACGCATATACCTATTTTAATGTTTTCATTCATCGAGAAGTTTATATCATATCAACAAAAATATGGTACCATATTAAGTCTATGTCGGTGAAAAGCGCACCAAATAATTTCAAAATTGTATATTTCACCCATCGATTTTATCGTTACTAGAGTAGGAACGATCGGCAGCATTTACTCTAAATTTTATTTTTTTATACTTTTAAATTTTTTTGATTGTTCCAAAAAAAAAGGAAATCATTAGTCTTTGGACTTCGCTGACTATCACCCGAAAGACCAAATTTCACCCTAATGCACATTTTATACATTATTTAGTGATTTCCCTACATCCCTATACGTAAAACTAACACTACCACCAGCGAAAAGATAAGAAATAGAATGTTGTATTATACGCGTTCTAATTTAAAAGGATCTATCGCAAAAAAAAAAAATTGACATTCATCAATGACAGGGGTTAATGTATATTCTATTGTTTGCCGGAGATTTCTGAGTTATACCCCGAAATCATCAAAAAGAATTTACCACAGTAGTCATTAGCAAATCGAAATACGGGAAAGGAGTTATTAGGAAATAATATTGGTTTCTCATAAAAAGGGTCTCGTACGTATTCCACAATTTAGTTCAAGTTCAGAAAGGAGGCTCTTGCAAATAATCTTTTCTTGAAATTTTAACTTTTAATGTCACTGGGCGCTTTTGGGTGCGATACACATTTCAAGACGAGACGGGACACCGTTTTCTTGTGGATGCGTGGGAAAATATTTTCCACCATTAAATTCACAAAACTTCGATTAAATCACGGCCTGGGGTTCGAGCACTAACCAGGAGGTCCGACACTTGTGAAATATGAATTGGAAATAATGGCTGGCGAAAAACTTCCGCGGAACTAAACTCTGAGTACGTTTTTTGTGGTGGAAATTCTCTGGCTTGTAATTTGTGTCGAGCAAAAGAAAACCAGTCGCGCAAAATCGTCAAAGGTCCTCGATTCACTTCCAATCGCTACGGAAAATCGAAATCGACTGACTTCTACAAGACGCAAAAAAAATGAAAATTTATTTGACTGTTCTTTGTCGCTAGTTCAAATAGATTCGCAAAGGTATCAACTGTACTCAGTAAGCGGAAGGTAATCCAATCACGAATACAAAACAAAGTCTTAGGAGCACTGATAGAGACATGCAATTAAGATTCTACAAGTAATAGTAACTTAACCACTTTCCAAGGATATCCTATAGCACAGCAAAATCGAATTAACAGCGATCACACACCACTCATCGTTGAAAGCGCGACTGTGACTACGATGCATTCCTTCGTGTCTCCATTTACGTCAAGGCACCCCACATTTGAAGAGCTTGAAGTGACGCCTACTCGATCGCTTCAACTTCGATATTCCTGTCTTAATCGCAGCAACCACAGTACAGCACTTCTAATGAGCAGAGTCCATCCTCATCTTACGTCCAGAACAATCCTTTAGTACACAGCACCATTTCTCCATCAAAAGCACATTCTCATAGTACGAGCTCCTGTTTCAGCCTATATTGACTCCGAACTCACCAATATACTACAAATAGAATGGCACAAACACAGTCAAGACGAAGTGTAGTTTCTAACGAATAGAGTACGCACCTTATGATCATTGTCAAATTCCCCCAAGCTGTTTTCCTGTTCGATTTTGGCTGGTGAGTATGCAATTTTTCATTCACCAATGAGCCAGATCGGCCTCAGTTACTTTGTTTCCCGCCAAACATAGTTGCATCGCTAATTGACGTCGCGAACTCGCGTACAAGACAATCAACAAAGTGCATGATAGACGATCAGGTCTAGTGGAGTGCATACGAGCCAAATAATTTGCAATGGAGGGTATTGAATGAATGTAAATAGTGACACACATTTGCAGCGACATGAGACAATCTGAGCAGTTTAAATTGGGGTTTCAGTTTTGCGGTTGAGCTATGATTATTATCAGGATTGTTGGTTAGATCACTTTGTTTCTACTTTATGGAACGTATAATTACTTGTAGGTAGAAAGAGCCGAAATTTGAGTAGCGGGAAATCAAAACGGTTTTTCAATAAGTTTTTACTGCAACCGCCGCATTCTACCAAACTCTTTGCCCGTTATTTGCACAATTTGCATCGATCACTTTTATCACTGATGTCCACGATCGTTCACTTCCCGACTGACCAACTGAGACCACCTCCGAGGTGATCTTAATGAGCACAACCAAGTCTTGGCGCTATATTTAATGTCTTCACTATTTTAACCCATCACTCAACCGATGATCGATTACCCGGCCCAGCAAACGCTTCAGATACCCCACTCGAGTCGCGAAATCGCTCGCAAATTAGGCGCTTCGTCATCGGTTGGCTCCAATAACAGTACTTTTTCTTGAACTAGATCCATACACGAAATGTAATAGATCTGAACTAGACTATGCACTTCGACGATTTTCGAACGATGATGCGTACTAGGGTGGATCCGCGATGGTGATAATGCACACTCGTTTCGGTTGTTTTTTTAAAATTTACGTCGTCTTTTGTAGATTCGATTAAGTTATCAATTGAAAGCAATTTTCGTTTATAATGATAAGGCGTAATTAAGTGGGAAAAAAAATCGGAAGAATTAGACAGGCACACGTTAATTACCGACAAACAAAACAATTTTTAATTAATATTATGGTTGGAATCAGTAAAATTTGACAAATTTTAAGGGGTTTAAATGATACAATGATTTTATCGTTCATATAATTTAAGGGGTTAACCGTTTCGTTCTAAGCATTTGTATACCGCGTTACACCGCAATTCGTTAAATTATATTCAAAAGATATTGTAATAAAATCACTACACATTAAAATTATTAAACAGTTTTAGAATTTTGTTTCCCGGGAGTTAAGTACAAAAGACATTTTCTTGACTTATTTTTCATGCGAAAAAAGAGCGAGTGTTGCGATGGGGAAGGTGACTGAATGGCTACTCATTGTTAAATTGAGTTTGTGCTGTGTGCCTGTGGTAGCGCTGGCTTTTAGAGCCCTACTCCTCGATTACTACACAATATATTTCCCTTTTGAGTGGAAAACTCATACAAACATACTTTGCATGAGCCTTCCCATCAAACGAGAAATATACCGGTGACCAATTTTTGTCATAGAATTATGTGATCGGGTTACATAACCTTATGCTATAAAAAGGGCACTTAAGCTGTAGGCCACCCAACCAGGCAAGAGGCCCTGAAACAACAAATCAGATGGAGCGCGCCCGATGGCTAGCTCATTTTTTCTTGCAAAAGCCTTCCAACGTGCCGGGTCCTGTACCCGGTCAGAAGAACAAAATGAAAAGACCGGAGTTTAAATTTAACTAACCAGCATTATTATTTCCATCCCTATCATTATTTATAACAAATCTATTTTTCAATCTAAATCAAAATTTTATTCAAGTCTAACAATTAATCCGCATCCAATCGCTTTTACTGTTACAATGTGTTGAGTGTTTCGAAACTCAAATGTAAATTTAAGATATTTTATTTTAATATTACATAAATGGAACTTTATCTGTTGGTGCATTCAATTAATTTACTTTTTTGTATTTTTGTGTCGCTTTAATATTCAGTTCTAGGTGCCACTTATTTATAAATCCTTTTTTGCTTTTGGGTGTTTATCTTTCATTTTATATATACGTGGAGCAATCTACTTCAATGTGACTATTTTGTATAAATTTAATTTTAATATCTGCGTCGAAGCCGCTTGGATTATCAAAATTTTATATTAGGAACTACCAAAAATTTTATTCTCTTTTCAATTTTAACTCGTTCGATTTAGACTAGCAAATTCAGTATTTTTACATTAAGGCAATATTTGTTTCCATTACCAATTGTTGCTCGTTTCTTAATATACAATATTTGATATATTTTATTTCCTTGAGTGAAAAATCAAAAGAAAGAGGCATGTTCCTGGCCGTCATTTATCACTAGTTTGATAAAGAAAATTGAAGTTTAGTATATTTCTGTTTATTGTAAGTTTTACTCGTCCATTATAACAAATTATAATTAGGTTATTTTTGTTAGTTTGCAAATTATATTTTCATGTCATAATCGTTCAATTATAATTCAACAAGAGAATATAATTTGAAATAACTTTAATATAAATATAAAAAAAACATTAATAAAATGAATACAAACGGTGTACTCATCTACATCCTCGCCGGCCGCCCCGCTGGTGATGAGGTGAGATTGCTGTACAATGAAATTAAGAAAGCACGTAGCTAATTATAATTTTTGTCCTTTGTTTACATATCATTAATTATAATTTGAGGTCGTTTTTTGCACTTCATTACGTATAATTTTAGTTCTTTTCTTTTCCAACTCATTAATTAAACTTGAGTCCCTTCTTTTTTCTACATTGCTACACGTAATTTTTGTGGTTTCTGATATTTCGTATACATAACAATAAAAAAACGTGAAATATCTCCATTTTTAAAGGGATATCTGATTAAACTTATAAGCAATATTTTTCAACTCATAAACATTTCTTTTCAATTCTACGATTAACCATGGATTTGAACAACGTAGCTAGCTGAGAACGATATCGCACTTCTCTTGCACAAAAATTCCGAGTCTGATTTCCATTTCACTTAATATTTTTCATTCAACACGAAGCTTGATTTATTAGAAAATCGACTCAACATTCGACACATAACTCAATCAAAACGATTTTAAAGGTCGTGTTACTTTGTCTAATTCTGCGGAAGCTGCGGGACCAATTGCTAGTACAGTTTTTATATTTGGTTCTATCTGTGTACGACCCGCATCTCGAATAACGCATGTATTAAAGTTGTGGAGCTGTGCCTGCTTTTCCGATGAAATTCAGTTCTTGCTCACTTTCTACTTTAACAGCAATCTTCGCACAGCCACTACTTTCCCATCTTCGAACTAACTCAGGAAAACGACGAACAACGGATTGATATGCACGAACGGATGCATGACCGCACTCAGCAGCAATTTTCCCTTTGCCCATTGTCAAATCATTGCGGACCACAAATATCATTTCATAGTCTCCATTATATTGTTACGTGTACAAATAATTACATGTACATATAATTCTGCGAGCTACTGTCGCAATTGTTTTCACAATCATTAAGAACGTCAACAAATGAATTCACTCGAACCCACGAGAACCCAACAAGCATTATCAAAATCTGAAAGTGAGTCACTGCCCATTCATGCTGGAATGTTCCCGCTTATTCACCCATGTACGAGAACTGAGTTGAATGATTAGAGACTCTATATAAAGGCGAGCTGAATGAATGGTGGGATTCATTCGACCGCGATAAGAACTGCGATTGTGTGTGGGAAGCGATATTATTCGAGTAGTAGAAAAGTGATTTTCGTGATAGTGAAGTGATTTAGAAGACAATTGCGATAAGAAATTTATGGACAAGTGTTAGAATTTTAATAGTGAAAATTAAAATTAGGTGAAATAGTTAAATAAATGATTGTGCATTTTTAATTAAATAAACTCTTTTAACTTAAATTAAGAGACATTGCGTTTTCACTTTCCCGGAACATTAAAATTATTGGCCGCGAACCGATAACACGCGACAATATCATTCATCCACGTCGTTGAAACATTCATTTATGTCATTTTTTCCATATCAATTATCACTAATCGAGACAATCATCACTTTTTCCCCTATTTATCGTCAATCATCACATGCTTTCGAAAAATTTCACCAACATTCGCACAATTGGAGTTCTCCGGTTAGTAACTCACTTCTGCCGGCGCGGTTCTCGCCCGTCCACTCCGTCTGGGGATCCGTAACAAATTCCATTTCAGTTATCCATCATGCAATTATGTATGGCTATCATGAACTTGATTCCGAATAAAAAATTTGTCAATGCGAGGGTCACTAACAATTCCGGTTAATATAACTTTAAGCCTTTAATTCACTGACGCTTTCCTATTTAAACGCGTTTCCTCATAGAAGTGGCGATCAGAATTTTTAGGCATGAAGTCACTTCAGGTGACAATCGAATGAGCATGATCAACAATAAAAACAAATCGAATTAAAATTATTTTGCAAATTGTCCACGAAGCGCGAAAATATTTTCATGGATTTTTATGTTATGGTACTCGTATTTCAGATGTAAACGCGCCAACCGTGGACCATGTAAGTTTTATTCGTCCATTATAACACTGTTCTAGCTTCGCTCCACTTCATTCCGCGAATCTTTCACAAGTCCCTCCCTGAATCGGAACTTGCATCGGGATTCGATCAGTTACCGGTTTTAAAGCTATCTCTCACGGCAGATGATAGATGGCGATTCTTTAAGGTCTCAAACACGTAAAGTAGTCAAACTAAAGCTTGAATATGTAGGATATAGAAATCAGGCTGGTAATCTAATTGAGAAGTCTTTCAAGTTGAAATGTTGTTTTATTGGTCTTTCAACTAGTTATGTTGTATACATGTATAAAAAGATTTTTAAAACTATAAATTGCGGTTGGAAAGAAAAAAGAAAGTACATCAGATCTACTTGTCGCGACAGCGCCATGATCACATCGGTAAATTAGACGGCGAGGCAAAAATTCTGCATTCGGGATATTCCCATTCAAACAAGTTTCGGTCAAACAGACTACAGAATCTTTTAATTAAAGACAAGAAAAGATAAGTTTTCAAGCTTGATTCCAAAACCACGAACGTTTTATAATAACTACTTGTAGGAACGTATGAGTTACTGTGAACGGATGAGTTTCGATAAGGATTAGATTTAAGGTAGTTACTCTGCAATACGGAAGGGTTAGATGTGGTAGTCCGTGAAGTGCAGTGGTTAGAGTACTCACTGCGTAAACCGAAGGTATCTGGTTCAAATCTCGGTGGTGATTCTTTGGACGGACTATAAGCTCATTCAGTTATGATACGTAACGGTTTAAAATCAGAACGGATCGCAGTTGGGTGGGTGGATTAGCGGCCAAAGCGTTTTACTGATCATATCACCTTCCCGAGTGCTGATGCATTCGATCAAGATAATGAGATATTCTAATTATCTCTAAGCAAAGACCCCAAAGGAGATGTAGTACTAAAGCAAGCAGGCAAGTGCGGGTTTCCACCAGGTCTAAATCGATTTAGTATCAGACCAGTTAGAAAGGCTAAGACCTGTTATCTGACTCGGTCAGCGAAGAAAGTTTATCGCAGCTCATTATCTGGATTTAGAGGACACTTTCGATGAATCGAGAAAATAAGAACCGCTTTTTATGGAAAAACACTGCGTGAAAGGGGTTGAAGTTATTGGATCAGCGACCAAATTGTAAAGAAAACCGATATCGAATTTTTTTGTTTTGGAAGCAAGTTATTTTTGGTCTGTTTTCCCCTTAATTACAGTGTCTTACAATTGCAATAGTTTAGCGTCGATTCAATGTGCTGCGATTTTCTATGAGTGAGTGTTTCCATTGTTTATACAGTAAAATTTCCTGCTTGATACGTGTATACGAGTATAGGTTCATACTTTCTTAGTTAGCGAGGTATGGTGAACCTCTATTGTCGTTCGTTGTTATTTATTAAGCTGTCTTTCATCAAACTGTCATTCATTAACTGTAGTCATTAAAGATTGTTATACCTTAAAACGCGACATGAGTTAATGTAATCACACCCGTATAACAATATAGAATACAGGGTGCGGCAGCATAACTTCCTTTTTTCAAAATTCAACAAAACAAATTTTCAGCGGTACAACGGTAAATGCACGCTCCGCACTGTTCCAACGCATGATAGCGACTAACCAAGGGATGAGCAAAACTTTAAAATCACCTCTCTCGAATGAGACTACTAGCGCCGCGCTATAACAGCACTTTAAGGGCGGGCATTTCAAAAAAGGAAGTTATGCTGCCGCACCCTGTACAACAATGGGAGTCAACACGAGGTCAAGGTAAAATTACTTTTGATAGCTGAAAACTGAGACCTTGATAGTAGAATGGAAGCATTGTGTAAAGAATGCTCTCAAAGGACGATATGTTGAACTAACATATTACTTACTGTGCCCAAAAGATAAAGCGAATTATTTATTTAAAATCCACGAGATTATGAAAGCATGCAATTGTCCATGGATGCAGTTGCAGAAAAACAAATTTTGTTATTGAAATGTTTTATTAATATTTTCAATAATATACTTTTAATATAAAAAATATTTATTAATTCATTTGAAAATCTTTGACTCTATCGTCAATTGGGTACTATGTACAACACAATTAGCGATTATTTGGATAATAACGGACTTTGTGTATTGTTAAGGCAGAGCTAATTATAAATATTTTTTCAATTGGTATAAAACAATTGATTAGATTATATAAATTAACAAACTTTAATTTTTCTTGTTTTCAAGGTGTTAAAATATAAATTTGTAATATTTTCAGTGTAAACTTAAATAAGTATGTTTTAATAATATTTTCTTAAAACGAATGTCGTGTTCCCTAAAGCACCAAATGTTTTCTTTTGCATAAATAAATTTTCTTCCACATGCATATTTTCACGGTTTAATTAATAATAGATTGTGTACTATATCAGAATGTAATAATAAAATTTCATTCTATCAATTAAAAATAAAAACAAAAGAAAACATAAACTTATTTGTTTGAAACTGGAGTATTTTTTGACTTGGTCAGATATTAAGTTCTAATATTGCAATATTAGAATTATATAACTGTTGTTTGTTTTCATTTGTTGTCTTAGATTTAATACAAATTACAAAAACTATAAAAGTTATAGCGTCATTTGTTTGTGATAATTGTTATGAAAATTTTTAATTGACTTGCAAATAATTTTAATATTTAACTTGAATTTTTTTTAATGTGTGGTTAATTTCTTTTCGATGAATTTATTAAATATTTACAACAATGGGTTAACAAATGTTTTTCATTTAAACTATTATTATTGTGATGCATTGTTCCAACTTCTCGTGTATAAATATCTAGCCCATATTGGCCTTCCTCGGGGAAGCTGAAATGGAATAAATGTAAAAGTGAATACTTTTAAAGCTAAAATCTGTTATGATTTGAAATAAAAAATAATAATGAGAACTAATCAACTGGTTGTTAAGGCTAATAGTCGATAATTGATGTTGGCTATTACTGCTCGGAGGGAATAGTTTAATGTTTTGATTTTCAACATCAAAGATTTGACAAGAAGATCACCGTTGTGATTTGGAGAGTTGCCCAAGCCAAAGTTCATTGGTTCGAATCTCGTTGTGGACAACGATATTTGCTTCGTATTATTCCTCGGATGGAATACGAGTTCATCCAGGTGTGCGTACAGAATCCAAATTGAGTAATAAGTCATGAAATACTGTTGCGAGTACCATTACGATCGCGGAGACTGGACTGCTGTAGGATTGTAGGGTTTGGAATACTGTAGAATTGATTGATTGATTGTCGCAATATCCTTCTCGAAAAGGCGACATTTTACTTTATTACTCGGCTCAAGTGGTCGTGTAAATATAGTAAGCTTTAAGCGTATAGTAAGCGTTGTTTATTCTTTTTATTCTCTTCAGTGAATTTCTTTGATAAGGTAAGAGAAAAATTTATACTTCGAATGGATCATGCTTTGCTGAGATGCTTGCTTCTCTTCAAAAACGATGGACAAATCGGTAGATGGATAGAATGGCTCCAATCCTAAGATGATGTAACAGTGCACCGGAAAGGAGGAGTACACAGTAAAGGTGACGCTTTATCGCGCCGCTCCTTCTAAGCTAACTGCAAGCACTGCCAAAAAGACGACGAAAAAGAGCCCATAGCAGAGATCCAATTAATATAGGCTGAAATTGAGGAAGGTTGGTCGTCAGAGCAGATGCGGGTCACAAAACAAGCTGATGATAATATAGGGCCGGTGCTGCTATGGAAAAAGATAACTGGATATCTGGAATGGGAAGATGTATCGGCACAGGGCGCTGTTCTCGTAAATTATTGGGCCCAATGGAACTCCTATCAAGTGGAATACGGTATACTCAAACGGTAATGGGACACAGCTGACGGCACATCACATCGAATGCAAATCGTACTCCCTAAAAGTCGGGTCGGGTCGTGAAATAAATGCATGAAGGACCATCAAGAAGCTACTTGTGCCGAAACAAGACGCTGGCAAAGATACTAGACCAATTTTACTGGCCTCATGCACGATAGAATGTCGAAAATTGGTAGAAGATGCGCGGTTTGCGTTTCTGTCAAAGGTCCACAACGAAAAACAAAGGCCAGATGAAAACCTACAATGTTGGACTGCCTTCCCTTCCCTGATTCCGAATGGGGAAATTGGTACACATTAGCCCTGGCTGGTCATTTCAGTAAGGGGCTGGGAGTGTATACAATTCCGAACCAAGAGGCAACCACCGTAGTCGAGCGGATCGTGCTACATTGGGTCCGTAGGTATAGTGTGCCATGTAAGCTGCATTTATATCAAAGGCGAAACTTCGAATAGCAGGCTTTTGGTGAAATATGTGAACTGCTGGGGATATGAAAACAAGGATGATACCTCTGAACCCTCAATCGGTTGGAATGGTCGAACGCTTCAACGGCACGTTTAACAAGTATTTGGCGAAGGTTGTCGATGAGAGCCAGCGAGACTAGGATCGGCGTATATCTCTATTGTTGATGGCGTACAAGGCAGCAGACACGCATAAACGAGCCAGATTAACGATGAGCTAAATTGAAAGCGATATCGACAGGATGCATTTTGCACATTGTGCTCATTGGTGGAAATTTTCATTGTTTTGATTTATTTCGGATCTATGGCATAATATGAGGGCGGTTGAAATATGATGGGAGACAAACGCTGTAGATGGCGCGCATGTATGTCTTGAAGGTTGTGGCTTGAGTATGTGATAGCTGGGTCCCTTACAAACAGTGTGGCATAGTTTTCGTCGGGAGTGCATGTTTCACGCGCGTGCTACGACCATGAGTGAACGTCAAGTGCCGACCGCCGTTGCGGAACGTATTGGGCTTTTTCAGACGCAGCGTGAAAAGTGAGCGTTCAACAGGTTATATGGGCAAAAAGAGTGAGAGGCATTGAGGGAACTTGATGGTAAAAACATGCCAAAATTTTCTAGGATGAACGAGCGTAATGCACATACACAAACGCATTTTGTTGATCATTTGGTGGGGGAAATTTTATACAAACGCCGGTAATCATTCTGAATTGAACGTTCGGTGAAGAAGGTAGTCGTCATGAAACGATTGCCTTTCTTTAATTTGCGTGCAAAAATGGAAGCGTGGACGCGAGAAGCTACGCGTTATTTACTAAATTTATAAAAGCGGAGGCCATGTTCAATTCCAGGAAACAACACGACGAATATCACGATTTCAATAAAGTTACATTGCCTATTGTCAATCTTCATAGAATCACATTATAATAAGCAAGTTTACAACACACCAAGAAAAATATGCGACTAAAAAAGATGTTCAAATTTGGAATATCTTTTTCAGAAAGCGGAAAAACACGGAGATTCAAATAAATCCAATAGAAGTTTGAATCGACAAACTGTAATAATCATAAAATACATTTTTCATTCCATTTCTTATTACCTCGTGCACAATTCAAGGCTAAAACATCAATTCTCAATCGCTTATCTCTCTGTCTTCGCTTTCATGTTGTCCGCAAGATGTTTAACGATCAAATGATCCTTTTAACACATACACTCGCAAGACGTGTATCGTATACAAAAACAGCTTGGGTGAACTGTGCAACGTGTAAACATAAGGGCGTAAGCGCGAAACCTGTTTGACTATGGGTAAGTACCATTCCCGTGTGAAAAAGCCCATTGTCGTTCGTTTTTTAGTGTGGGACGGCGTTAAAAACTCGGAAATTTTTCTGCGTTTGCGAAATCAGTTCGATAGTGGTAGTCACAGTGTGATAAATCCGGACTGTAAGGTGGGTGTTCCAGTACCTCCCACCCCAATTCCGATATTGTGTCGAGCGTGAGACGCGCGGTATGAGGGCGCGCGTGGAGAAGAATCGCACTTCGTGCTGGAATGCTCCTCCGTTTCGAGCGATAAGCGGGTTTCACGTGTGTTTTCAGAAGGTTAGTGTAGTATGCAGCATTGATGGAACGTTGGGTACGCAGGTAATTGACGTACAGCACGCTCCGCCGGTCCCAGAACACAGTATACATGCCCTTACGCGCGGAGCTGGTTGTCTTCGCTTTGACTGGCACCCCTTCCTCCTTCTTCCTCTACTGTTTAGACGACACCTTGCTTTTGGGAGTGTAATAGTGTACTCATGTCTATAGTAGAGATGTGCGTTAAAAAACTGTCCCCCTCCACCTCGTATTGCGTCAGCAACCGGCGACAAACTTCCAACCGCATGAATTTTTGCTCGAAGTTCAACTGTTTAGGAACCCATCGCACCGTTATTTTGCGATATTGAAAGTGTTCGTGGATGATAGACTCTACACTACCAATACCGATGCCGAGTTCAACCGAAATGTCTCGAACATTCATCCTACGGTCCTCCAAATGAGTTGTTCTAGGCGGCAAATGTTGTCTGGTGTGATGCTGGCTGGCGGTCGACGATTATGCGGCTAATTCTCGACGGTTTCGCAACCATCCTTGAATGCTTTGGCCCATTTAAACACAGCAGCCCCACTCAGGCACTCACTACCAAACTGATTTCGTAAACGCAGAAAAATTTCCGCGTTTTTAACGCTTTCCCACACTAAAAAACGAACGACAATACGTTGCGAAACGGCGGCCGGCACTTGACATTCCCTCATGGTCGTAGCACGCGCGTGAAACATGCACTCCCGATGAAAACTATGCTACACTGTTCGTAAGGGACCCAGCTATCACAGACTCAAGCCACGACGTCAAAACATACATGTGCGTCATCTACAGCGTTTGTCTCCGTCATATTTGAACGGCCCTCGTATATTTAATAGCATCTTATGTTAATCTGCTTGAACTCCTAAATTTAGGGCTTTCGCAAATGAAAATTTCTACCCTGTTGTTTTCGAAAATTTCAGTATGTTGTACTATTTTCACTCAATTAATATGTTCTTCACGTAAATCACATCGCTGCAGCTTCATTAGCATTTAAGCATACGGTCACAACGTTTGAAACTATTAGCAAACTTTGTTGAGGTAACATACGGTCACAACGTTTGAAACTATTAGCAGACTTTGTTGAGGTAACTCCATAAAAAATATTTTTAAAAACCTGAAAATCATTCAAATAATGAAACTGTGTATTTTTTAATGGTACCAGCCATATGCTGGAATCACCCAAGCTAGGAAAATCAAGCGGAGATATGCGTAGAAAGATAGCGACACCTGCTGTACACCATTAAAATCTTTTCCTCCAAGCAATGCTAAGGTAGTGAAGCCTAGTACGCCAGAGATAAATATCAATGCGTGTTGCTGGGAACCAATTATTACATCTGCATTGAATACTATGTTGTATGTGGGCATATTATATCCGGAGGACCGCTTTGAGGATGATTACTGTGTTTGAGAATATTCCTTTGGATACACTCACTAAAACGAAACGAGAGTTCTTTAGTTGTGCAAAACTTAATTTAAGGACTCGTCCCTGAATTGCATAGACTTCTGCAGCATTGACTGCATAGAAAGGGTGTATATAATCGGTAGGAGTCTAACTGCCCAGAGCGTAACTGGGCCATTCAATAAAGTGGCTTAATAACGCTTGTTTCGACCAGGTGCTTCATAAACTTGTTCAGAGTAACTCTGCTACCAGCTCCTAGGTATTTTGACACCAGATGGCACCAAGCCCGAGTAAAGCTAGCAGCTTGTCAGGATCAATGCTCCGTGAACTCTATAAGCTAGCGGTAGGAAATTTGGGAGAGGTTTGCCCGGGCGACTAATTGAAATTCACACGCTGACGCATGAAATTCAAAAGCAACCAAGGTCCTTTGGAAATGGAAAGAATTCTGGAGCTTTAAAAGTACGAAACTTTTATCGATCGTTCGACTCTCTTTTACACTAACTTAGAGCAAATCTATAGTATGTATATCATATCTATGCAACACTTCAGCCTAGATTATCATGAATGGGTAGCTATGGATCATGTTTCAGATAGCTCCGAAAGCAGCAAATTATTTGAACGTTTATTTTTAATTCCGTTTTCGTTGCTGGGTTATTGAGTAGCAATGTTTTTTGAAAAATTATTAAAGAAGAAAAATGTTGATATAATTATAAAAGCATTGGGAAAGGTTCGAGCCACACAAACTCAGCCAGGAAGCTATACGCTTAATAGCAATTGCACTAGGCATTCTGTGTACATGCAATGTTCGGAGTCCGTCAGTCTCTGGCGGGTGATCTTCGTGTAGTGATGTATTTACGCAAGGAAGTATAATACTGGTCTACGTTCATATTTGATGGAGATTATGATTATCAAAATGGGTTAGTCACTGGCCTTACAATTGCAGGCAAAAGAATATGCAAAGTATGGAATATTAGTGAGATGGCAACGAGGAGAACGAGCAAAGAAGTGAAGTGGCTGGGATTACATGTTGTTTGAGGAGAGATGAAGCATTTTGAAAAGGAGGGAGTCAAACGGAACTTGAAAGGCGAAATTAGAGATCGTCGTTGATGTATTTAAAAAAAAATTTTTTCGATTTTTGATCGAGAATGGTGGATGTTGGTGAGTGGAGTTGAAAATATAAGGAAGCAAATAGAACTGAATGTTTTGTGGCAGTTTGTTCAACTGAAGGAAAAATAAGTGATTGATTGCTAAATTGGTATTGACGTTCCTGGAAGTTAATGCCCTGTTTTGTTATTATTTTTAACGAATCGTCACTATCTATTACGTGACAGTCCAAGCCTGACCTTTGCTTCCAGAATTAATCGCCTCCAATTATCACCGCGCCAAAGTAACGAGAAACAGTAATGAAAGAGACGAAATACGCCGAAGAATACAGCACGCAAATAAAATACTTTTTTTAAATTTTAACGATCCAGCTGCATACACAGGAAAATAAAACTCCAAGTACATAAATCTATGATAAGATCTGTATTATGCTAAGGGTGTGAAACGGGAAGTAGAAAGCAATAGGTATTTTTTGCGTCGTTTATTCGGTGTCAAATTTCGTTCTTTTCGGCGGTTCTTCTATTCAGGTTGGATCTAAGGTAGATTAAGTTATCTACAATTTCAAGGTTAAAGTTGCCTACAGTCAGATTTTGTCGCACTGGAGTTTTATTCCTCGTTTGAGTCATGGATTAGTTTAGTTTTTTTAGATTCTAGGCTCAGGAATTCTTCTTTGAGATCTGATAGTGATCGCATCAGCGTATGCTACCAATAAATTGTATGGACTTGAACATAAGTAAGTATACCCGAGGATCCAGCTGATGTCTTCCTGATGATGTGTTCCAGCGCAATATTAAAGAGCATTGGGGCAAGTCCATCCCCTTGTTTTGAGCTTAATTCCATTCTGAAGCTGTCCGTTGGTTCAACGTTTACCTTGACTTGGGACTTTGTGTTTAGCATCGTGACCTTGACCATGCGGCATAGTTTTTTTTTAGGAATCCAAAGTCATTAGCATCAAAGCATTATTTTGTACAGCGCATTGCTGTTGACACTTTCGTATGCTTGCTTGAAACCTACAAAGCGCTGGTGCATATCGATCTTATATTCCCAGCACTTTTCAAGCACCTGCTTTACTGAGAATATTTGGTCTATTGTATAGCATGCATTTCGAAAGCCTCTCTGATACTCTCTGATAATAGTTTCATAGTACGGCTTTAATTTTTTTTCTAAGATTTTGGAAAGCACTTTATAAGACGTAGAGCGATGCCTCTATAATTTTTATACCTTAACTTGTTCCCCTTTTTATGCACAGGATATATACTTTTTCGCCAGTCCTCTGGTAGCCGCTCCTCTGACTATATTTTGCACATAAGTCGATGGAGGAGGTTACTTAGATAGGGAGCAGTTCTGTTGGTAGTCCATCTATTTCAGGAGCCTTATTTTTTCTGAGGTCACGTACTATTGACTGTACTTTATCTCTGGTTAGTGGTGAGAGACCTCTTGGTCTGCTTTTGGAATGTTGACAACTTCAGCCATTGTTGGGGACACCGTAAATAGTTTCTTGAAATTAACTGAATTACCTATGGTTGCTCCTTGTGCACATTTGCAAAGACTTGTTTGTGGTTTGAAGTAATTTCTTAGTTGTTTAATAGAGGCATACGCAAATCTGACTTCATACAGAGTCATGTTTTCGTTTATCTGTTGGATCTTGGTGTTAATGGTTAGTCGTTTCTTCTTTTGGCATATTTTTTTAGCTTTTCGTCGATTAGTATTATGTTATTCTTCTTTGGTCCGAGTTGGTCCCTAGATGTATTTTTTGTACGCCTGGTTATTGTTTTTAAACGCTTCCTTGTATTCTTCGTCGTTCCAGTCGCTCCTATTTTTCTTGGCTAGTGCCCAAAGGCCGGCCACGTCTGTTGCCGCATATTTTACTGCCTTGTATATGGTTTTGATGTCATTATTACTTTTTCCTGACTACGCGGATATGTTGATGCCATTATCCAGCCCTCACATTGATGTGGACGTGCCTGAGCTATCATTTAACTTGTGTATCCAGTATCTTGAGGTAACTGATGTTTCTTGTTTTTTTCTTTTTTTGTGGTTTGGAAGTGATGCCATTTACGCACTGAGTGTGGGGCTCCCATACTCACGAGTGAGTGGACTACCCACTAAACATCAACCCCTGCAACCTGGGAACTTAGCCTGGAATTGTTTGACACATTGCTTCGGGCCAGGTCTCGTTTTGCTACGCCGTGAGGCGTCTTCAAGCTGGAGGATCCCTCCTCTAGCGGGAGGGCAAGGAGGAAGAGAAATTCCCCAGCCCCGAGGTCCCCGATTGCTGTGATGTTGATTCCGTATTTCTTCATTACATCCAGAAGTTGTCGAAGTGCACCTGGTCTGGTTAATGATCGAAAATTCCAAGTTCCAAAAGAATAGTCCTTTATACGTTGCGATAGTTGTCGCAGTTTGTCCAATCCATGACAAATAAATACTAAGTGGAGCGTTGCCAGCCTTTCGCTTTACTCGATTTTAGGTCCAAGAGTGGCATTTTATTTCTCACAAACTACCTGGCTAGCTAATTTGGACACTCTCTATTCGCCACCTGGAGATCGAAAGCCCCAAACAAATTTAACGCAACATAGTGGCAATTATAAAATATTGCGTGAATTGTAAGGATTTCATAATATATAATTTGCACAATATATGATTTAACGTATCTTAGTGAAAATTATATTGAGTGATGAAATCCTTACAATTCACGCAATAGTTTTTTTGTTATGTAGTCTTGGCAGGCACGCAACGCGCGTAGCCATTCCTTAAAGGGGCTTTTGCCAATTCTTTATCTCATATGTAGCCCTCACTAGAAGAAGACTGGAATGTTTTGGCTTTAATTTCTTCTCTGGCTTAGGTGACATTATTTACGGTACACGTGAAGAGAATCACCCAGCTTATCAAAAGTTGGGGGCGGTTCTCTACTTAATTAAAATGCTTGTTTACTGCGAATGAAATTTCAAGTATTCACCTTCTTTTTCATAGCACTACGGTTCGTTTTTTGCAAAATATCTCAATCCGTTGAACGTTTCCTCCAATTTCGGAATCCGAGCAGCCATGAACTGTTTTTGCCGACCGAATCAGATCAACTTTTCCTCAGTTTTTCAAGTAGTCCCCACCCTTCAGTTCTCCCAACGAATCCCTTTTCAGGGTATGTGTTGTTCGTCCTTACAATTCACGTGGCCCATTGCAGCTTCCGCAGTTTTACAATCTTCATGGTTGTATCGAATTCGCCATTGGTCCCCGCATAGCTTCGCTTTGATCATTCACTTTAGGATTCGTCTTTTAAAAGCTTTCAATATGTTTGCGGATGCTTACGTTAGGGTCTATGTTTCATACCCATTGCATAACAGAGGTCTTATCACAGATTTGTGTACTTGAACCTTTATTTTGCTGTGTATGCAGATCTTCAAGATCGTCAAAACTCAATAAAATATTTTATTTGCGAGCTGTATTCGCCTGCGTATTCTCTTCCATTACTGGCTCTCGTTATTTTGGTGCTAAATACACAAATTCGCTTTTATTTTCGATACTGTATTCGGCAAATGTGATATTTTGGGTATTTTGAATATTTTTCCTTGACTGCATGAGCTTTGTTTTATTCTCATTGATTTGTAGGCCTATACGAGGATAGTCCCAAAAGTACCCAACCTGACTTATTAATACAGGTATTTTGAAAAAAAAATTACTGCGATTGACAATGCAGCTTAATGTGAAAAATTCATAATGTTACATTTCTTATTATTTTTTTACAGACATCAAAAGTGAACGCTCTTAGTGAATTTGTAAATATCGAAAAAATACAATGCTTTCATTTGAAAGGTCTAAGTCCAACCGATATCAAAGCCGGGTTTAGTTCTTCTCTGGGGAAGTCTGCTCCTTCATTTACAACGATCAAATATTGGGTAGCTGAGTTTAAGCGAGGTCGTACGAGCTGCCAAGTTGAACACCGCAGTGAGGTCGCAAAGTCAGAAAATGTGAAGAAAATCTACAAAATGGTATTGGATGACAGTCGACTAAACGTGCGCGAGATTTCAGACATGGCAGGTATTTCAAAAAGTGCTGTGCATCACATTTTGACCAAAAATTTTGACATGAGAAAGCTGTGCGCAAGATGGGTGCCGCGTTTGCCGTGTTTGACAATGTTTCGCAGCAATAAAGCCGAGTTTTTGCATCGATTCATAACCATGGACGAAACATGGGTCCATCATTTTACACCTGAGACCAAGGAGCAGTCAAAGCAGTCGACTGAAAGGGGAGAACCGGCTCCAAAGAAAGCATAGACAGTTCAGTCAGGTGGCAAGGTCATGGCATCCGTTTTTTGGGATACGCATGGAATAATATTTATCGATTATCTCGAAAAAGGAAAAACAATCAACGGCGCATATTATGCAGCCTTATTGCAGCGTTTGAGTGATGAAATCAAGCAAAAACGGCCCCATCTCACGAAAAATAAAGTGTTGTTTCATGACGACAACACACCAGTCCACACGTGTGTCATTGCGATGGCTAAAATCAATGAGTTGAAGTTCGAATTGCTTCCTACCCTTTGCGCCAGATCTGGCTCGCTCGGGTTATTTTCTTTTTCCGAATTTGAAAAAATGGATTTGTCAACAATGGAGAGGTAGAGTCTGCGTTAATAGCTATTTTGAGGAGCTTGACGGTTCCTACTATAAAGCGGGTGTCGAAGCTATTGAGCATCGTTGGGAAGAGTGTATCGAGCTGAAAGGAGAATATGTTGAAAAATAAAAAAACATTTTCGAATTTATTTACTGTTTTCTTTGTCGGGTCGCGTACTTTTGGGACCGCCCTCGTAAGTTTTGCTTCGTGGTGAACGTCATTGTCTTTTTTGCAAGACTGACTCATTCGGCTGGAGTACTAAAGCAAAGCATTATTTGGTACAGTATGTTAAGAACAATAATGTCACATGCTTGCCCAAAGTCAATAAAAATTTGGTGTATGTCTATTCTGAATTGCCAGCATCTCTCATGTACCTGCTTGACACTTAATAATGGGTCTATCGTCGATCGGTTGTACCTGCTCTAAACCTTATTTTGCCTGTGTACATATCTGGACCTAAGAATGGGAAGTACGGAGTAATAGGTATTATTTGTGCCGTTTATGTTGCGTTCAATCTTGCCCTTTTTAACACGTCTTCTAATTAGGTTCGCTCCAAGGTAGACAAAAATATCAGCACATTCAAGGTTATAGTCAGGTTTTGTCCGACTGGATTTTTCTTCCTCATTTGAGTTATGAATTCAGTTTTCGTTTCATTAACTCGTAAGTCAATTCGGTTTGCTTCAGTTTCTAGACTGAGAAATGCTTCGTTGGCATCTAAGATTGAACATGTCATACTATTGACATCATCAGCATATGCTACCAATTGTGTGGATTTGAACATTAGTGTATCAGAGGTTTCAGCTGTTGTATTTCTGATGACATTTTCAAGCGCAATATTAAAGAGCATAGGAGCAAATCCATCCCCCCTGTTTTCAGCCTGATGTCGTTATGAAGCTGTCCGTTAGTTCGCCATTTACCTTGACCTGGAACTCTGTGTTTAGCTGACTTTAACCATGCGGACTAATTTTGTTGGGATTCAAAAGTCATGCATTATTTTGTACAGCGCATTTCTCAACCGAACAGATTAGTACTCAACCGATCGTAGTACAGTAGCCGACACCACCACTCACTAAAGCCATGAAATCGGATGTGATACCGCCGGCAGCGACGTTCGAAGTTGACGCATGCAAACGATCGGCGAATTTAGTGCGGGCATGTAGTGGACCACATTTTCTTAACATCCGAGATGTGACGGATATTTTATCAGATTTCAAACCGTCGTCCGAATTGGCATGTCGCCAGCGCAGTTCGTTGATCGCGTTGCGAACCTTGCCGAGGCATATCAGTGGAACGATAGTGTTTTGGTGTTCGCCGTGCAAGCCTCTCTAAAGGGGCCTGCTAAAATTTGGAGCGATGGTTCTGCACGGGTTCCTGGAAGCTGGCTTGAGCTGGCCGAATCATTGAGGCGAGATTTCCCTAGCCATGAAAGTGAGGCCGATGTTCACATAAAAATGATAAATTGCACTAGGGTGCCGAGCGAGACAACACAAAGTTACTTCTATACTATGCTAGCATTGGGAAGACGAGATAACTTGAGCGATCACGTTATAATCCGATGTATAAGGAAAGGGCTACGGCATCTATCTTTGCGAAATGCGATTGCGAGCTCGATTTTCGACACCGTTAACAATCTTTTAGCCGCGATAAAGAACTTCGAAACGAATTCTGTTCGAATTCCGGAGCCACGAATGGAGTCGAGACGAAATTTTGGACCACCACCACCGATACAGCGAGGTTTTATGTCATCAAATGCGCGAGCACAGCCGACTTCGGGCAATTCAGAGTCCCGTCGAATCCGATGTTATAATTGTCTTGAGGTGGGGCATATTTCGCTGAACTGCCCAAAACCGCAACGGAAACAAAGATGCGACAAATGAATGAACATTACATACGACCAACCGATGTCCGGTAAATGAAACTGCGACCGCCATAAGTAACGTTCGACGCATAAAATCAACAGAAAGAATTATCCGCTTGTTAAGGAGGTTTTTATCAATGGAAACAAAATTAAGTCCTTCATCAACGAACGATCCCAATGTCGATGGGAGGCGTGAAGCGGTGCTCACCGATCATCCTACGAGGATTTGGAGGAGCTTCACGAACGGGCAACCAGATACTCGAGGCCGAAATTCAGTTGGATGGTAAGAATTTAAATGCGAAGATTTTTCCGGTGGATGATGACTTGACCTCGGAGCCACTTTTATTGGGGTCACTCTGCACATCGGGCAAAGACTTATCATTGAACCGGGAGCTCATCGATTATAAAACGCTTTCCGAAACGCTCCAACTTTTGAGCCAACGTTATCCGTAAAAGAAAAGGACCAACTGTATTAGCTCATCAGTGAGCATTGAGAATGCTTTTCTAAATCGCTTGCTTAGTTAGGTCACTACAACTCGGTAACGATGACGTTAACGTTAACCACCTTAAAACCTGTCCGACGCCAGCCATACCGGATACGGTTCACAAAGCGCGAGCGCGTTCAAGAAAGAGTAAACGAACTGCCCGAAAACGTTATCATACGTCCATCATCACCAGAATATTCGTCACCAATTGTCCTCGTTCGCAAACAAAATGGTGGGGACCGCCTCATGCCAACTGTTGAGGAGCAGCTATCATCGATCGCTGGTAATTTATTTTACACGACTCCCGATTTAATGTCCAGCTATTATCAAATACCAATCGCAGAGGAGTGCAGGAAATACATTGCATTTGTCACGTATGCAGGCCAATACGAATTCAACCGGATGCCTTTCGGCCTGTGCAATGCATCGAGTTATTTTCATGAGGTCATTACCAAGTTGGTACGACAAATGGGAAATCGAGCAGTTAGTTACGTAGATGAAGTAATTCTGCCCAGCAAAACCATCGCCAAGGGTTTAATTAAACTCCGTGAATTCCTGGTTATATTTCGAGATGCCGATATGACGCTGCGGCCCTCTAAGTGTACGTTTTTATCCAAACAAATCACGTTTTTGGGTCATCGAGTCGATGAGGACCGAATAAAACCAGGAGATGAAAAGACTAATGCAATTCGAGTGTTTCCGGAACCAACCAACATTACAGAAGCTCGAAGATTTCTGGGATTGAGCGGGTTTTTCCGCAAATTCATTCGCGATTATTCTCTAATATCGAGGCCGCTTACACTTTTGTTGAAGCAGAAGGACAATTCACAATTTTGTTGGTCGGCCGATAAACGAGACGCATTCGAAAAATTGAAATCAGCACTTTGCTGCGATCCAGTGCTCAGTGCATACGATCCGACGAAGGAAAATCAAGTTCACACTGACGCGAGGATACTGGGTCTTACCGGAATCCTCATGCAACGAGACGACGGTGGCAATTTCAGGCCGGCTTTCTACTAGAGCGGCCAGTGCAGCGAATCCGAAAGCAGATACCATAGTTATAAGCTTGAAGTTTTGGTTATCGTCGAGTCGTTAGAAACATTCCGCATTTATTTGCTCGGTAAGCATTTCGAGATAATTACCGACTGCGCCGCAATTAGCACCACAAGAACGTCTAAGCCATTGCTACCGCACATCGGTTGATGGTTTCTGAAGCTACAGGAGTACGATTTCCGCATCATACATTGATCGGCTGAACGCATAAGTCACGCAGATGCTCTAAGCTAAGATATTCGATTATCGCCTTCGAGACGTCATCATGAATTGGCTAGTTATGGCTCTAACATCAGATGAAGTGACTGCTGATCCAACGGAACGCGATATGGTTAACCGAAGACAATTGGCTGCAGAGCGAATTAGCACCGAACGAGAGAAATGGAGATTGCGGTTCAACGCGAAACACAAGAAACCTTTTATCTACAAGGAAGGAGATTTCATCGTTCTACGGGAGAATCTCGAAAGTTAGAGCCCAAATATCGCGGGCCCTACACCATTTCAAGAGTTTTACGAAACGACAGATTTCTCGTCGAGGACGTGGGAATCGCACGCAACCAACGGAAATTCTGTTCGGTGTATACGAGGGAAAGTTAAAATCGTGGATCGTCGTGAGTCCTGAACTCGATTTTTACGATGATGCTGCGGATTCAGACCCAGAGTAATGAATCGAGACGATTCAATATGCGGATGGTCGAGTGTCATGGCAGCACCAGTTGAAGAGCACCGGCCACGGAAGAAATCGAGAAGAGTCAGTCGTATCCGAACCATCAAACGAGTCATTGTATTTTGAACACAAAATATTGATTATTAACAAACAGTGCGCGTTATTTCATTGTTTTCCTTCTACAATTATCCTGTTTCCAAGGTCCACCCCTGACACTAGCATCAAATATGTTTCGTTATTAGATCTGGGGATTGCACTAAATTTCACAACATAACAACAGTTTTGAGAGTAATCAACTCCTTGAAACGAATATAACGAAATTAACAATAAGATTACTTCCATAGGTGTTTACTTCGATTTAGTACCCTTGATACCCTAGAATTAATAGTACTACATATTTTAACTATGTTTTTAATCCTCAAAAAGCCTTTGCCTTTGGATGAAAATTATATTTTTCTTCTTGGTGTTCTTACCTTATAGTAAATGTTACAGCATCCTCGTTTACACTATGTGTAACGTATTTTGAGAGTTTCTTTTCCTCTAGACCGTTTTTATGTAAGGTAGCCATAAAATCTGTAAGTGGCCTCGACATTCTGAATTGAATATCCATACCACGTCCAGCAAAAATTAGAGGTTCCTGTAATGGTGTTCGAATTAGATCGGCGCTATCGACATTTCTACGATAGTATCTTTACCTGATGTGTAATTGGTATTAAGCCGAATAGACGAGTGGCTTTAGTTGGTCCCCACTCTCCACTCGCGCAATCTGGTAACGGAACCATCACCGTTTGTAATTCTTCGCAACAAATCTGTAATTAATTTGATAAGTATTATAGTTACAACTACGAAAAAACATAAATTTACGATGCTCTTACCTTAAATTTACATACTGATTTGAATTTCATAGGTTCACCGGTTAAATACTCTTGTGGAGTGACTGCGTTCGCGAATATGTCTAAGAGGAATGCACCTGAAGTTGGGGCATGCACTCTAAAGGCTACAATGTTGCCTATAACTGATTGCATCACGAACCGTTTCAACGAAACTGCATCGAATGAGTCCTCCTCACTGTCGTAGAATTTTAAATTGTAGTGGAATATAAGGCATCCTTGCATATCAGTGGGCATTGCAATTCGTACAGTGGCTGCGCCTAGAGAAGTTGAAAAATGCACATTTGAAATACTTTTCATGGGGCTTCTAAAATGCTACCTGTGTCATCTGTATAAACAACAGCGCCATAACCTTCGTCCGCGAAATGCAGGCCATACCTAAAGAACAGCGACCGAACAAATGGGAGGTTTTCAAATTCACGCAATGTTATTGGGCGCTTCAAAAGCTGCCATTCTTCTTGAAGGGGGTAAAATTCATAAATGAATTCGCGTGGATCTGTGAGGAAGTAATGGTCGTCGTATTCATATCTGAAACAAAAAAAAAAAAAATTAACCGCTCTGCCTTTCGAAACTAACTATAAATTCATAGCAGTCTACTCGTACTTACCGCAAGCTATCATTTTTGCCGCGTCCTGTTTTTGGAACTTCTTTAGCGTTCACCAAATGTCTTGCACCCCAATTGCATTGTACAAAGCGCCATGCTCCGGCCACATAAACAGCATTCCACGAATTCCGAAAACGTGAATCTTGGAATTTAACACCTGGCTGGTAGCCTGCACTTTTTGAGTATCCTTTTATGACTACGCAGTGTAAGCCAGCGTAGCTACAAAGCCTTTTGAAGAGCACGTGGTAACTTTCAGTTCCGTATTTGATTCCCCGAAGCAATCCCATCGGTGTATCACCCCGAAGATCATCATCAAAGTGCATTGCATTTAAATTTTTCACGGTAATCCATCGGAAAATAGTTCGAGCCTTTTCAATGTCAGATGTACAACGTCCTACTAACTGTCGTACGAGGTCGGTGAATGTTTTTTGATCCTCTTGAGCAACCTAAATTCGAAAGTTTCAAGAGTAAATCAAGTTTTAAAGTTAATTTCACTTGACACCTACTGTAATAGCAATACGGTCGACGTCCTCAAATTCAATTGGATCTGTATATATTTGGAATTTGCTAACGGCAGGAGGTGATGGTGGTGGAGCACGATTCGGATATTCCAATGGTAACGTTCCTTCGGTAAAGTCATCGTCTAAGAAGATGCTTTCATTTTGCATGTATTCACTACGTCGGGCACTTATTAATTCTAGCATTTCACTGGATTGTCTATCGACTAGAGCTGCAGTTTCAGATCGTTCATGTTCAAGCATCTTTCTGGATAGGCTTTCCTTCTTTTTCGTTCGACGCAAGGTCATGTTTTTCTCTAGGTCTTCCTTTTGTTGTTCGTGGCGCAGGGTTAGAAGATTCTGTTCATCGCGGGTTCGCCGAGATGTGGCTAGTTCTTTTTCAAATTTGTGTGTTAAGCGTTGTAATTCTCGTTCCCATTCATCTTGAATTTCACTTAGCATTTTTCGATCCTCTTCTTCTCTTTTTCTAGCAAATTTTCTGTAGAGGTCATCCTCTTCCTTGCGGTGCTTCATTTCCAATCGAGCTTGTTCTTCACGGGCCTGTTGGATTTATAAAAAGATTGTGATAAATAAGAAGTTTTGATTTCGCAACGCCATTCAAAAAAGTTTTTAATACCCTAACTAACTCACAACAATTAAATGACAAAAAATACGATGGGGAATATCTTAGCACGCAGAAATATACAACGTGAGTAGGTAGGTGAGTCCTCCCATCAAATGATCTTATTACCACTTTATGTTTATTATTGATATATTGATGAGTGAGAATGTGTAAAATTTACTTTTAATTCATTAAATGCATGTCGCCACTTTGTTAAAGCATTAATAAATTTATTAATTGACTACTTCCTTTAAAATATTGACAGTATTCAACTTTTCTTAAATTTTTCTTGAACTCCAACAAAAATTTACTTTCTGGGTCGGTAGAAAGCATCAACAAAGGATGGAAGTTACATTGAGTGTTGCTCAGGGATCCTTGGTTCAAATCTGTGGAATGTGTCTTACGATGGACTACATCGGCTTTGCGGATGATGTTGCGGCGCTAGTCGCTTGAATAAGAACAACTTAGGCTAGGTATGCTAATACAGCGAGTGAAAGACTGGATGACCGCTTGCGGGTTTAGTCTGGTACTGGAGAAAATCGAAGTGGTCATCTTGACAAAGAAGAGAGTCCCTAGAGTAAGGATGATCAGTATTGGAGACATACTTATCAAATCGAAGCCAGCGATGAAGTACCTGGGATTGACTCGGAAATGAGTTTCTCTGAGCAAATCAGGGTAACGGCTGAGAAGGCTGCTTTAGGCGTATCGGCTCTGAGTTGATTTATAGCCAAAGTCCATCAAGAAGATGCTTATTGATGAATGCTGTAGGTTCAGTGCTACTGTAGGGAGCAGAAATATGGGGTGGTGCTCTCATTAAGAAGGTGTACCGTAAACGCTTGGCAGGGTACAGAGAAGAGGAACACTAAGGATTGCATCTTCATATCGGACAGACTTTGATTCGGTGGTGAGTTTTTTTTTTGTGGTTGGGAGGTGAATGTCATTTACGCACAGCGTGTCGGACTCCCATGCTTTTAACCGACTGGACTACCCACTGAACAACTCCCCTGTCAACCCGAGAGCCCAACCTGGAACCGTTTGACACGTTACTGCGGGCCAAGTCTCGTTTTTTTACGCCGAGGGGCGCCTTCAAGCTGGGGGATCCCTCTTCTACGGAAGGGGGGCTGGGAAGAGAGATTGCCAGACAAGCGATCCCCCAGCCCCAACGCTCCCAGCTGCGGTGAGTCTCTTTTATCTTTTATGACTACCCGAACATAATATGCCGCCTGGTTCTATTTGTCAACCGATTCGAGCATCACTGCGACTATATTATCCGGGTTGAGCTCTCCCGTCTCCTTGTGGAGGTGCCTTTGCAGCCTGTCCCATTTTGTAAACGCAAACAATGTGTGGCAGGTATTGTCTTCATCTCCTGGGCAAAACCGGCATTCGGGGGACCGCGACTTACCAATCCTGTGAAAACGTACATCCGCGATTGGTCAGATAGAAGTCAAACTCACCATGCTTTCGATTTAGCCATGGTCCCTTTTCGGGGATGAGGTGCAAAATCTCCCTTCCCTCCGTGCAATTCAACCAAGACTGCTGCCAATCGTTGAGTGAGCGCTGTCTCTTCTCGTCCTCGTTTCGACGCAGGTAAATAGCGCGGCGCTTTCTAGCAAGGAGGGCAACAGGTATCTCACCTGCAATAATTCTCACCACCGAATCAGAGACTGCTGGGTACGAAGATGCAATCCTCAGTGCTCCTCTTCTCTGTACCTTTGCTAAGCGTTTTCGGTATACCTCCTTATTGAGAGCGTTGCGCCATATTTTAGTAATCGAGTAGTTGAGCAACATAATGCTGATCCAATTTTAATTGTAAATTCAAAAAAATAAATATTTAAATTTACAATTAAAATTCGATCATGGCAACCTCTTTGTAACGCAACTTACCACAAATGAGAGTTGACAACATGAGTGAGCTCGAGAAGAAACCTCCGTTGCGAAACGAGGAGTCTGTTACGGATTGCCACAGATACCGGACGCCGCGAGAACCGCGCCGGCAACGAATTGGGGATTTTAACCGCGGGGCTGTCAGGTACCAGGAGGTGAAGGGATTCGGGATCAAGACCGAAAAGTATGCATCCCATAGTGCAAAGTGGACATGAGGACGATTCTTTTCATCGCCGGCTTGGAAATTTGGATTTTTAAGAGCCTACAGGAAAAGTTTTAAGTTTTGTAGTTTCGGAGTCAACACTGTACGATCGGTTTGTTAGTCAAAGTCTACACCGTGGAAAGCGCATTGTGATCAAAACCGTAAGTGCACGGGTTTTCATAACGGGAGGTTGCGAAAGATTTTTGCGCCAGCAACCGATGGTGGAAAGAAACCACTTCATAAGTATGCGGGAACAGTCCACGTCGTGTTATTCGAAGTCATAAAAAATTTTTCCAAATCAAGATTGCGGTGTTTTCATGATCTGAAGTTTTTACTTCGCATTAATGGCGCAAGTGTAGAAAACTCCAACGAGACATGATAGTTTCAGTGTTGATCAAAATGATTGCAGTGATATGCCAAAACATGACCAGACACCAAAAGGGTAACATACAATAACTATGTCAGGCTCGTATTTGCTGAGTGACATAAAAATGTCAATGGAAGTTCCCAAGTCCCTACAAATAAATAGCCATCAAAAATTAAAAGGAGAGACTTTTTGAGAGTTGCTTGCGGTAGAACTAACGCTTAAATTGTAAAAGAGCTACGAAAGTGCAGTGAAGAGCATTTAGGAAGTAAAATACAAAGAAAGGCACTATGAAACAGCTAGTAGAATGACCGAAGAAAATATTGCACAAGCTTTTGAAAAATGAAAATTTCTAGGGTTTAATCAGGAGTGTAAGCATGGTTCGAAATGGCAAAAAGTTTAATTGGTTTTTTGCATATTTTAGACACTTAAACTTGAAATATTGTATGTTTCGTTAACTGTAATCGACTAAAGGGATTGATAGTTGTGTATCGTATCTTCAATAGCAACTTCTTGTTGGACCGAATACGAGTATTTGACGAGGAAAAGGATAAAGATTGGGGCGCTGTTAATCGTGAGCTTATGATTATGCCAGCTCTTGTGGAAATAGGACATGGCACAATTAAGACGATTTAATCGAAGTGATTTAATATTTATATGTGTTAACGTGAGCCTTGGGCATAAAAGTGGGTCTAAGTTAAGACTGTGTATGTCAAATGTACGTTTTAAGTGCACGCAGCAATTAGTTTTGGTAGAACATTAGCAAACTATTGGCCCAAGTATCAGTTTCGAGTTTCTAACGATTATGTGCGATGCAGTATGTAGGCATTGGTCCATAACTTTAAAGAAATGGTACTATGTGCCGTCATAACGAACGAAATATAATATCACTTATATTTCAACTTATATTGCAAAATTGGTTTCAGCCTTGCCTACCTCTTAAGCGCTTGTGGACGTAGAGATTTTCAAATTAAATATATGTAGACAACTATTTCTTATATAAAGTCAGAATTAAATTTATATATTCAATGTGTATAAAATTATTATAATATTTACGAGATCATTGAAGACTCGTTGAGATTATTATCAATCGTCCACACTGTTCGACGCTTAAAAAGTGACAACGTAATTAGTAACAATTTGTGTTCTCAGAAAACACTGGCAGGACCTTTCATATTATGTTGCCATAAATCCCTCCATTCATCGACAAATAGATTAGTTTACTGGTACGATTAACAACTCCCATCATTGATTTCTAACGTGTTTATATTCCATATATTTAACAATTTTAAAAATAAATCGAATATGCTATGCTTCTTCGACTATACGTCCTCGGTCAAAACAAATGGAGGAATATAATGTGATCAAATTCTCAACGACATGGTGTCGTCCGATCCTTGAAAATACTCTTGTCGATTTGCGTAGGGTGGTGAATCCTTAAATTTTTTTTGCATCATTATTAAAAAGAAAAAAATAATTTTGTTCATTATCTGTGTTATAAATCACAATTTAAAATCATAATTTAAATTTTGTTTAAAGAAAAGCCAAGTGAGGTAATATTAAACCATGAGAGACAAGTCATACTATTGAAATTAAAAATTCGTATAAAAAACAAGGGTACTAAGAACAACAATCAAACGATAATTATAAAAAAGTTCAAAACTAACGACAATTCAACATACAAACTCAACATACGGCATAAATTTACGTAATGCAGTTCTCATTCTTCTAATTTGGATTCTAACAATAGGCTTACCCACCCCAAAAACGAGCGCTCGCCAGAGGAGGATTGGGTAAGTACCCGTTTTTTTATTGCCTAAATGTTATATTTTATTAATTTTATATTATAAAAATTGTTTAATTATTATTATTATGAGAAAAGCAAGCAGCAGTTTTTTTTTCTATTTGTATGAGTTTTATTATCGTTGCATTACAGTGCAATTTCGAATTAACCCCACAATGCGTGAAACTGTTCACAAAACGTGCGTCTCATTTTTCAAATATGTGAGTTTAAAAATATATACATAAATAGAAAAAAAACATATAGCTCCGAATGCACGAATCTGATTGAATCGAGGAAGAATTTAAAACCCAACGAAACGAGTTACTTTCAATGAATTTTGTATAAATACATATTCTGTTTTATATATTACCAAGGAAGAAAATCTGTTGATAGTCCTGTTTTTTACCTCTTTATTTTTCTTAAAAATGAGAACTTAATATGAAAGATTGAATATATAAATATGTAAATTTAAATTTAAATAAATTGCAGTTTTATTACAATATTAAAAAAAAAAGGAAAGATAAATTAACTATAACCTCGGTCTTTCTATTCATCTTGAAACCTGACCGGGTATGGGACCCACCACGTTGACTGGCCCCCCTCCACTCATGAACTAGCCATCTGGTGAGCTCACCCGTTATTATGACGTTACAGGTGCTCTTGCAGGGTAGAGTGGCTTTCCGCTTGTGTGCTCATTTATGATATAGAATCATGTGATTCCATCACATAAGACTATAACATAAATTTGCAACGTTGATGGGGGCACCGCTTCCACCTGGATGGCCCACTTTTATTTGGGGGCCATAAGTATCGTTGGTAAAGACGAAATATTCCCAAGTGTCGTCTGTTTTCCCCAGGCTCAGTTTGTTGTTTGCTTTGGCAGTCTCCACCCTTAGTAGGTTACCTAGGCCTTGACACCATCGGACCGAGTCGTGTCATTCACAAATTCGTGAATGCGAATTATTTTTTGGCAGTGGGCCCTTGTGCTAGGGAAAATGTCCCGCCCCATGACACCACAATGCTAGCCTGCCAGGGCATTTGCGCGTCCTCAGGCAAGGCCAATCTCGGCGAGCACCAACATCCTCGCTCACCGAGGCAGCAGACCATCGCTGCAGTCCTTCCCGGACAATTTATATCCACACTCAAATCACTACAATATTTCTGCTGCGAACAGTAGCACTGATCCTACAGCACTCATCAAGAGGCGTCGTCTTGATGGGCTGGGTCCCCCTACATTGGCCATAAGTCGACTCACAGCCGATACGCCTGAAGCAGTCTTCTCAACCGTTGCCCTAATTTGCTTAGAGAAACACATCTTCGAGTTGATCAGTAGCCCCTTTCCAATTGTATATCCTCCGTACTAACGACTCCGAGGCGAATGTCACGTCTGGTATGCTTCCTTAACAACCAATACAACGGAAATACGGCGTATTTCCGGTACTTAGTACGACGAGCGCCGTCCTGGCCATCATTTCTAGGATTCGTTTTCCCCGCGGATATGTTTGAGGCATGCCCCATTCGATTGGTTTAGCACGTTGGCACCTGCGTTCGAGACGCCTTCCACCAAAGCATTAAGCTTGGCTTGGAAAGATGATATTGATTCCTTCGGCGTTAGGTACAGGCTTAAGAAGGTGGTCCCTGAGCACTGAGCCCACGCGAAACCATCCCCCCATCCACAACTCTCTGACTGGAATTACTGTTTCGAACCTAGATGGTGGCAGTACCAGTTTCATCAGGATACCATGATGCAGAACTTTTATCATTTTATTGCTCACTCAGCAGCATAAAGCCAGCTTTCATCTCCCTTGCAAACTGTTCAAGCAGATTTTGTGCGGGTGAACTGCGGTGTAAGTTTTGCTGGAGGATACGGGCCATCGAAGTTCTGAATTTGCCTTGACTAGGGATTCCTGGAAAACCCGACATTTCCCTGATCCCAAGACGTGCCCAAAATTCGGTCTTGGATCCGTATCCTTACAAAGAATACCGTGTGCCTCTTTTGTACACTCTTTTCTTTTATGTCCCATTTCAGCGCACTTGTAGCATAGGAAACTCCTATCGGGTCCTTTGCATACTTCTGCGGTATGACCATAGGCATTTGAAACATTAAAGAGGCATTGCTCCTCGCCGAATTCTACCGACAACCCACCCTATTCTTACTTTGCCCTTATTCAGAAATTGTTCGGCATTCTTTTCGGTTTTGTTTTCTGGTGTCAGGCTCGCTTGGATTCTGCCCACGCCAGGGCACTCCCTTTTGATTGCCTCTTCTACCTCGGCCAGATCCGAAACGCAGTCAATGTCTCTTATTTCGATCATTACCATCGGCTCGAGCGAGGCTATAGTTGCGCTTTTGCCGAGGACTTTCTTTACTGCGTCGCAGAATGCTTCTTTATTGTCGGCCTTTGCTTCGAGTTCGACTAGTATGTAACCCGACCGCGTTGGTCGTACTGCTTTAATGGCTGCATTGGTGTCTTTCCCTGATATCCCTCTGCACTTCTGCGTAGGATCGGCTATCTTGAGTTTTACGAGCAGTGCCTGCCATTGGAATCTTTGGCAGGGCTTCTTTCTCTCCTGTTTCGCACAGGTCTTTTTTCTTGCATATTCTTTATATTCTGGCACTTTTTGAAGGAGTTTCTTTGGAGGTTTCTTCACTCCTTTCGTCAGCACTATCTGAAACACTTCCTTCCTTCTTATATCCCAATTTCCTTCGATTGGGCTAGACGTCATTCTTTTATTGATGTTTGGAGGTATCTGCGTGTGCTTTTTGGCCTTAGCCCTCAGCGCTTGTTTACCCTTCTGCTCTTTTTCGGCCTTTTGGTCCTCTTCGGCCTTTAACCAGCTCCTCCGACAATGCCCTTTCCGATCTAGGAGCTCCTCTAGTTCAAGGAGCCCAATATTTATTCTCTTGTTGATTTTTGGCGAGCCGCATGCAGATTGTATTCTTTTTTGAACATCTCCCGCTTTTTGGATTAGCCTTTTTTCTTCATGTCGCTGGGCAGCAATTGTACTTTGGGAACGCTTTTCTTGGGAGAGGTTATCGCCCTTTGTTTCCGAGTACAGTACTTCCGCCACATTTTCGACGGTGGCGATAAAATCACACAATGGCGATACTTTAAAGAGCTCATCACTTCTGACTTCCAACAAAGCCTGATAATTACAACTTCTGTAGTTTCGGAGAAATCTTGGACAGATACAAGTGGTGATTTCAATAGGGTTTTGTGTTTATGGTTGGTCAAAACTTTTCTTAGATATCATTCGGGAAGACCTCTTTATAGCACTTATCATTCATGAAAAGAGCCATTGATTCCTTGACTGCATTCAAATTGTATTGTCAGTAGACTGAAAAAACATTTGGATCTGTACATATTTACATTTGTCTGGAAAACATACTGAAAAACTTTCACGTATCCGGTCTATATCGCCTACGTTTCATTCTAAAATAAATGATTAAAATGATTCGCTGTGACAAATATAGATCATGATCAATAATCGTAAAACTCTGCTCGTACCAAGTTTAATAGCTATGACAAATATTCCAAGTATTTGAACAAAATATTTACTTTCAATTTTGAACTTCTTGACAATGACCTTGCTACACATATACTCGTACAAATGAAATTTGAATTTCTAAAACAAAAGCTTCTTGTCCATTCCACTCTAAGCGTAGATGTGAACCAATGCTAAGAAAATTGAAAGTTCATCAATGATCTTTCCGTAATTTAACTTCCCACAGTTTGTCTAAATAAATACATCAAGTATACTCGTAGATAGAACGCCATTGAGAAGTTATTGCATATTACTCAATGAATGAAGGTAGAAAGAGAGACAATGTGGTCGGTACATTAATTATAATTGGTGAGGCAGTCAACTATGTTGGCATTTAATTATATGTATTATATTTGACAAAATTTACTAAATAGGAGAGTACTACCACTCAGTACTCTCCTATTTAGTAAATTTTAGATTATCCTTATATTTTTTAAACATAGCTACAGATCGTATACAACTTCTTTTTTATGTTAGCAAGGGTGATAGTAGATATAAGTTTAAAAAAACTACATTTGTTAGAAATTTGAAGAATTTCGAAAATAAAAAATTTTTAATTGATACGTTAAAATGTCTTATAGTACTCGTATTAACACTATACTCCTTCAAGTTTGATACGCGACGTAAGATAACGGAAAAATACAAACAAATGTTTGAATTAAATATTTTTAAGGAGACTTTTAAAGTTACCTTAATTTAATTGTTAGTAATTAGATAGACAATTGTTGGTAATTAGATAGGCAATTTCGTTTAATAGAAAATTACTTATGTAAATATGTAATCAAGCTTGAAGATCTTATTTATTGTACTCAGCCGTTACAAAATAAAATTAGTTCAAAACAAACAGAAAGGTCAGCGGGCTACTCAAATAGTTTTGTAACGAACGTACAGGATACATACTTTCCATCTAGATGATTCATAAATTCTTCAAAGAATGGCTTATTTGCATGTTAGTTTGAAGCGCTTTTATTCATTTGGGGAAGATATTATTGAAGAGTTCAATTTAGTTTGTTCCCAAACAGTGTTTCCGTTTTAGGGTTTTGTAAAATTTTTTTTACAATACCCTATTGAATTTTTTCCGTTGCTCCTCTTTTGGCGTTAAATTCAAATGAATAAATAAGAACCCTAATATTTTCCGTAAAACGCCAATATTTATTAAAACCCGGGCAGACACGTGTTTCGGAAACAAGTTATTTCCTTCTTCAGTGCCGTGTTACTAAATATTGGCGTTTTACGGAAAATATTAGGGTTCTTATTTATTCATTTGAATACCCTATTAATATCGGTACCTGTCCGTCTGCCCATCCGTCAGTTCGTCACAGCAAGTTTTCTCAGGAGCTACAGAAGCTGCAGTCATCATTTGTGAACAGCTCAGAAGTTTCTGGTTAATGCAAGTTATGTAGTCAAAAAAAATTTAAAGTCTCTCCACATGGGGATACGACCCCCCAAATTATTTTTCACCAAAGATAGTCGAGTAGGGTATCAAATGAAAGGTCTTGATGAGGCCTATTAATATTCGCTATTAAAGTATAAATGACGGGGTAGGCAGGAGAGGCGGAAGAACACGAGCAAATTGTGTCTCACCCTCGCAATTGCACACCTATGGACTAAAAAATCTGAAAAAATAATCATGGAGTTAGTTCTTAGTGAGTACGACAACGACAAATACCTGAGAAGTTGGAACTCGCTAAACTTTATTAGTAATAGTAAGATTTGTCAATTTTGCACTTTCTTGTATAGAATTGTGATTTAATGAGATTTCACTTATAAATGGCCACTTATCAAGTTTGAGAATTTCAGGAGAATTGGATAGTATTTAACGAAGTTATGGTGGCTTAAATTTTCAGTGTTCCAACAACAACAATAGGTGGCTACTGAGCAATATGTGCTTCCAATCGACTCAGATACTAGGGATTTGCAAGGATTTGCATGAAAATTTTAGAAAAGATGTACGAGTATATCATGCACATGTTTGAGAATCTGTTCAACAAGTAATATCAGTGAATATTCAGTAAATTTAAGTTGTTTTTCCGCAACTTCAGCATTGAGCATACAGGTTGTTAACTCTTGATGAAAACATAATTTTTAAAGGTAAAAACTTCATGGTGGTAGGTTTTTATGAGCACAACGATAACGTTTACCTTTGATGTTGAAATTCAGTCAAATTTGTTAATAATAGTAGAATTTGTAAGTTCAATATTTTCCGCTGTGAATTTAAATAAATGTAGTCCAAGGAAAGGTCTTTAACTCCGCCGTAGACGGTCCCAAGCATCGTTTGAGAAAGGAGGAGGGAACCCCTGTTTTCCCTAACCCCAGCTTCCATGATTCCCATCCTAAACCCCACGATTAAATGGTAGTAAATGTCCTCGGGGTCACACATTGGGTTTATTGGTTCCCCAATCATGCGGCATTAAATGCCGAGAAATACTAATAACAGCAAATACATGTACAGCTCTGCTACTAAATCCTACTTACACCTCCTTTGTGGGGACGTAAGAGGGTGAAGGTTAGTCTTCCATGCCTGATAACGGAATCGAAGTAATAAATATGCCGCCGCAATGAAGGTTGGCCGATGGGCTAACTCCTTGTCCCTGTAAAACCCTACAATGTTTCGAAACCTGCAGAACGGCCTCGGAATGGTTTGGATTCATGGCAACGACCTCGCAAACGGAAAAAGGACTTTGGCATTGGATCTTGGAATGTCAGATCACTCAATTACCCTGATGCTGTTTAGGACCTTTTACAACAGGCCGGTCAAAATAAATTAAAAATACTGGCAATCCAGAAATCGGGCTGAACTGGAAATGACGTTCAAGACATGAGATCGCACACAATATTCAAAAGTGAGAAGCCTACTGGAAAACGAGAGTTTGGAGTGGCCTTCATTGTGGATAGGGTGTTCAAATCGCTCGTTATTGATACTAACGTACTAACGTATCAGAACCGTATAAAAGCGAAATTCTCCAAAATCTGGCTGTTAAATGTTCACGCCCCGACGGAAGAAAAGGACGAAGAATTGAAGAAAACGTTCTACAGTCACCTGAAAAGACTGGTCGATTCATTGCCTAGAAACGACACAAAAATAATTCTGGGTGATTTCAACGCTAAGGTTGGCAATAAGCTATCTCATCGGGGAACGACTGGAGGAAATAGCCTCTACGATGAAACAAATGACAACGGCCAGCGCCTGATTGACTTTGCATGTAGCAGAAATCTAGTCATACGTTCGAATTGTTTCCCACATCGACGCATTCATAAAATGACCTGGGTATCACCGGATGGCAACACACAAAATCAGATCAATCATGTTCTGATCCAACAACTTTGGGCCTCGAGCATACTTGACGTCCGTACATACCGAGGAGCCAATTGTAATTCAGATCATTGCTTGATCAAAGGCATATTCGGCGAAGACCAGCCTGCTACAAAAGTTTGATATTGAAAGGCTCCAAACCGCGTCCCATCTTATCAGACGCATCGTTAAAGACGAGCAACGAGCTCTGGATGGAAATGAAAGCGTCTATTAGGACCATGGCGGAACAGACGATCGGACATCAGGCACACGAGGAATGATTGGTTCGATGATGAGTGCCAGAATGCGTTAGACAAAAAGAATCAGGCGTACAAAGAATACGTAGGTAGGAAAACTGGGACGAAGAGAGAACACTATGAATATCTCAGAAGAGTAGCGAATAAGATAATTAGGATTAAGAAAAGAAAATACTATGATGACCAATTGAGAAGTATAGATGTAAACCTAGCGAGCAACAACACAAGACAAGCATACAAAGTCATGATCACTCTGGATGAAGTTTGTTCCGCGTTCAAAGCCCAAAAATATAATAAAGCGCCGGGCATTGAAAAGATTCCAGTGAAGCTCATCAAAAATGGTAGGAGTAGTGTTCATCAAGCTATTCACAAAGTCATCCAGCACATTTGGCAACAAGAACATATGCCGAAAGAGTGGAGCCAATCAATTATATTCCCTATCCACAAAGAAGATGACAAGCTACAGTGCGAAAATTACAGAGGCATATCACTACTTTGTACGGCGTACAAAATATTTTCTAAAATCTTAGAAAAGAAAGTCGGATCATACGCCATCAGTATTATTGGGGAGTTTCAAGGTGGTTTTAGAGCAGGTACATAAACGATTGTCCAATCGTTCACGGTCACGCAGGTACTTGAAAAGTGCTGGGAGTTCAATATAGACGTACTCGTATACCAAATTTTCGTTGACTTCAAGCAAGCATACGACTGTATTGATCGTAACGTACTGTACCAAATAATGCTTTGCTTTGGCATCCTAGACAAATTAGTCCGTCTTACCAAAATGACAATGATGTCGATGACCTCCCAAGTCCGCATCAATAACCAACTCACCGATGCCTTTGACACGAATATCGGACTGAAGCAGGGAGATGGGCTGAGCCCATTGCTATTCAATTTGGCTCTGGAGTACGTCCTAAGGAAGATACCTTTCGATACGCGAGGTACATCACTATTCAAGTCGAGCCAAGTAGTAGCTTATGCGGACGACATCAACATTTTATCACGGTCATTAACAACTGCCAAAGAACTTTTCCTGAAACTTGACAGCGAAGCAAAGTTAGTAGAGTTGCAAATCAATGAAAATAAAAAAAGCTCATGACGCAGTCAAGGGAGAATACCTCAAATACACAAAATATCACACTTGGCGAATACAATATCGAAAATGTGGGCGAATTTGTGTATTTAGGCGCGAAAATAACTAAAACGAACGATGAAAAAGACGAAATACGGCGAAGAATGCAGCTCGCAAATAAAATATTTTATTTACTTTTGACGATCTTGAAGACCAGCTGCATACACAGGAAAACAAAGCTCCAAGTATACAAATCTGTAATAAGACCTGTGTTATGCTATGGGTGTGAAACATGGACCTTAACCCAAGCATCCAACAATATATTGAACGCCTTTGAGCGACAGGTCCTGGGCCGAATAATCGGAGCGAAGCTAGACGGGGACCAATGGCGAATTCGATACAACCATGAGCCGTATGGAATTTTTGACGAGCCGGAGGCTCCAATGATTGTAAGACTGAAGAAGCTGCAATGGGCTGGTCATATGAATTGTATGGATGAACAATGGATACCCAAGAAGGTATTCGTTGGAAGAACTGAAGTCCGGAGACCAGTGGGGAAGCCAAGGAAACGCTGGTCTGACTCGGTCGACGAAGAAAGTTCATCGCTGCTCGGATTTCGAAATTGGAGGACGCGGTCAATGGACCGAGACCGTTGGAGGCACTATTTGCAGGAAGCGAAGGCCCGAAAGGGGCTGTAGTGCTAAGAAGAAGGAGAAAAAAAATTACAATACCCTATTAATATCGGTACCTGTCCGTCCATCTGTGCGACACAGCGAGTTTTCTCAGGAACTATAGAAGCTACAGTCTTCAAATTTTGTGAACTGCTTAGAATGAAAGTTCCGTAGTCAAAACAAAATATCAAAGGCTTTTAAGGGGGGTCTCCTCATATAAGAATACGATCCCCCAAACTTGTTTTTCATCACAGATAGTTGAGTATGGTATCGAATGAAAGGTCTTGATGAGATCTTTTCTTCTTCTTAGCACTACAGCCCCTCTCGGGCCTTCGCTTCCTGCAAAAAGCGCCTCCAACTGTCTCGGTCCATTGACCGCGTCCTGCAATTCCGAAATACGAGCAGCGATGAACTGTCTTCGTTGACCGTGTCAGACCAGCGTTTCCCTGGTTTCCCCACCGGCCTCCGGCCTTCAGTTCTCTCAACGAATGCCCTTTTGGGTTTCCGTTGTTCGTCCATACGATTCATGTGTCCAGCCCATTTTATTTGAAAAACCTTCAGCATTGTATGAAAAACATGCAAAACATTAATATATTAACTACTCACTTGTGAAAGGAAACACTTACAGATCCTTTTCCACTGTGATTTTCACACGAAGGCACTACACATTTCATTTTGAAATTCTAAATTAATTTCACAATGTCACACGTTAAAGTTACTTGAATCACAAACCGCAATCGAATGTTACACTTGGAAAGAATTCACATCGCGAAAACTTTCCACAGTTTTAATATCGAATAAAATTCGCGACGAAACTTGCAAATCGGCCAATTTGGCGTCCAATTTGCATCAGTCAACTTGACAGACAGTTCGCACCTAGTCAGCTTCTGGAACAAGAAAGTGACCAGTAAGAGGCAGACGGGGAGGAAATGACAGACAGATCGTTTGGAACAGAGCAGAAACCGGTCGCATGCGCTCTCATGCATTTTATATGAGCTTAGCCCATCCAGTTCTTATTCAGCTGAGCCCAAAATAGATGCCTGAAAATGGTACTTAATAAACCGTTTTACTTCTCTTCTGAAAAGCTACACAGCCTTGATGGCGTTAGTCCAATTTATAAGCTCGCTGTATCGCACCGTGACAAATTAATCGCGAAAGCAAATGACTCGCCCAATCCGCTAATTCATGCCCTGGCGAATTGAAAATCAGCAGTTGCTACCACCTATCTTTTGGCCGTAACCTAGCCTCATAGATTTTAGCTAGTTATAAGTAGATATTTAAGTTATGTTACGCTAGTAATAAGTTCAGTAGAGGTTTATGCCTAATTTTCCTCTAGCTAATTGTAATAATCACATAAAAATACGATAATACGCATAGTTTTAAGTAATGTTCAAACGATGGTGAAATGACTTTGTCAGAACACCTTCTATATTATAAGGCCGCTGTACCGGATACATTCTAATAAAGAAAATTATATATATGATGCATCAAAAAAATTCTTTTTAGTATAATTTATCAAATTCGACCTTATAAAACCATATTTAGAATGACAAAGTGATTTGAATCCAAAAAACATGCCAAGTAGAGCAGACCCACTAGTGTAAAGTTATCACTCCCTACTTTCATTTTCTTGAAATGTCAACTTGTGCCACCCTTCATTTTAGAAGCAGACCCACTAGTGTAAAGTCATCATTCCCTACTTTCCTTTTCTTGAAATTTAGGTCTGCTCCGCGACACGTCAACTTGTGCTACCTCTAATTTTAGTATTTTTAAATCTTAAAGCAGGGCCACAAGCGAAAATTCACTATCGGAATATACTATACATTCAGGTTTGTCAAAAATTCATTTGAAAGGTAGATAATTGCCCATTGTGAGTTCTTGCATGAGGGACAAATTTCATGCAGCTAAAATTTAAAAACTGTAGAAGATGATTGGGTACTTTTTGATCTTCTACGTGGCCACGATCGACCATACAGGATATATTTCCATGTCACCATACATCAATATCAAGGCATATACATATATACATATACAAGTTATTACATTTAGTGCCTAACGGCATTAAATGCAAGGAGTTGGTGGTTTTCTGTTGTTTACATATATACATATATAAGTTATTACATTTAGTGCCTAACGGCATTAAATGCAAGGTGTTGGTGGTTTTCTGTTGTTTACTGATGGGACTGCAATAGGGCTTTGAAGAGAGTTGTGTACTAGTCCGTAAAGGACATGCAGCCATGGTCTGCTGCGTCAGTGAGGTATTAGAGAACTGAGTTCAGCTGGATCAGCCTTGCCTGGTGATGCGTGCTGGCAGCTAGCTTCTGTGGGGTCGTTGGTTGGGTTTTGTCTGCCAGCGCAAGGGCCACAAAAAAGTAGTGGGTCTAAAGTTCAATAGATTCAGGGTCTGAGGTAGCGACCGAAGGAACCACGACACGCCGTAACCAAACCCAACTACTCTTTCTAATATCACCCACCTACTTTTTCCTCTAACATCGAAAAGAAGGAGCTACAGCCTGATGGCAGGCGCACAGGGAGGGGAAATACACGAAAAATTTGTGTCCCCCCCCCCCCTCGCGATTGGACACCTGTGATCCGAAAAATCTGAAAAAAATCAGGAATGTGGGCCTTGGTGAGTACAACAACAACAAATACGTGAGAAGGCGCAATTCACTCAACTTTGTTAGTAATAGTATGATTTATCGATTTTATGTTTTCTTGAATAAAATCTTAAGGGTACCCTTAAATTCAATGAAATTCAGTACATTGATGATTATTTATAAGATTGATCTATCCTGAAAGTTTCATAAAGATTGAATCATATTTAGCGATGTTATAGCGGTTTGAATTTTCCTGTATTACTATGGAACAATATGCGTTGCATTTATTACTATGGCAACATATGGCTATGGAACAACATGCGCTTTTTACCGACTCAGACACTACAGTTTTGCTAGGATTTGCATGAAAATTTCAGGAATGATAGGTGTCATAAATATCTTTCAGAATCGGCTCAGCTAGTGGTATCAGTAATCGTAAAACAAAATAGTGGCTGTTTTAAATGCGAAGATTGAATAATTATGAGTTATTTTTTCCCAACTTCAACGTTTAAGGTGCATGCTTTGAACACTTGATTCAATTTAAGGAATGACTGAAGATAAGTACCTACAATTAATGCTCATAAGTGAAACAAGTCAAGGAGGTGGGAGAAAGCTCCTAGCAAAAGGGTTTTGTAACCATTCTAGGATTCGAAAAAATTGGCCATTAATCGATGATAACAGTACAGGAGAGTGGCCCCTGTAAAAAAATTCATCAAACGTAGCCGATATGAGTATGAAATAAAAGTTTTCATGGGAGCTTTTCAAAACAGTTGTTAAACTGTCAGTTTTTGCTTCAGTGGGGGCACAGGGGGGAAATACATGAAAAATGTGTTTCCTCCGTCACGGATGGACATCTGAAATAATTATCAAGGGAGATATTTATGAGTACAACAATACTAAAAACCTCAGAAGTCGACATTCGTTCAACTTTGTTAATAATAGTATGATCTTCGCATTTCATATTTTCTCCAATAAAATCGTCTTTGACATGTTTCTTGATTTGATTCGATCTGGTGACTGCATTTTGTAAATTGAATACAAAACCCTTCTGACATGAGCGTAGGTCTTTTTACCCAACTTGTTTAAGGTTAAGACACTCATGCTTGGGATGAATGGTTCTCACACGCAAACCAGTTTGTCGGGAATTTAGATCCATTTGAGAGGGTGCATGGGGGTACCACTGCCAGCAGGATGCCCCACTCTTACTGTGGTTCGTAAATATCCTCGTCAAGGATGAGATCGTGTATCCTATCATGCAAATGTTAGAGAGAAAAGAAGGTAGGTTTTGCTACGGAGTGCCACGGCACCTTTGATAATTTTCGCGGGCCCTGACCCTGTTGATCCGTTTGGATCTCAAGACCCTCTAATACATACGCATGAACAATTTTGTTATTGTGTGTTCCTTACGCAGACAGAAAGAACTCGCTCCACGAAATCGCAGAAGCTAGCTGCCAGCATGTGTCCGCGTCGCCAGGCAAGGCTGATTAAGCTGAGCTCGGTTCTCTTATAGCTCGCTGAGACAGTAGACCATCGCTGCAAATTCTCTACGGACTAATATATACGAGTAAATACGACAAATGGCGCCCAATGTGGGGCCTAAAAAGCGCGGCTGTTTCTCCGGTCATGAGTATGAGACAGGCCACCGTTTCTATGTAAGCCCCGGAGGTGTAAACACTTTGGCAGGTAGGTTGTAACTGAAGATTCACTGCAGAGATTATGTCCTAACAGATTGTGTTTTCCCCAGACATTAATATCACTGGTACTCGCTTTGGATTCATACATGGTGGTTTACCTCCATGGTATCACTGACAAGGCCAAGTGATATTAGGGTCACTGAATTTTGCTTGAAAGTTCGTTGTCTAACATCTTTGGTGGTAGGTTCATACTCCCACTCCAACACAAGCAGTACCGGTGTGTCTTCCAATAAATGGATCTTGATTTTATGTTTTTGGCTACTTAGCTATTCCATGTATCAACCCTGGATAACCTGCTATTCTGTTAAACCACAAGTGATCGGAAGCGACCTCAAAGTCAGTTTTTATGGTGCAACAAAAGAGAAACTTCGGTAACTTGAGTTTTATTTCATTGACGTCTCGTCCATATCATCGTTCGAAATGAGAAGACCGAACTTTAAATGATAGTATATCTACACAATTTTTTTGTGTGAGGTTAACTATAGGGTTTTCCAATAAAAGGTGTTATTTTGAATAGATTTTGTGATTTAACACCTTACGACTTCTTCCTTTGGGGACACGTGAAAGAGACGGTCTACGCCAACACCCCCGCGTCGATTCAAGACCTCAAAGATGGAATTCGTGAGGCTATCGAGGACATAGGGCAGCCACTTTGCGATTTGGTTATGGAAAATTTCATGAAAAGGATATGGTCCTGTAAGCGTGGTCATGGTGGTCATTTGCCTGATGTTATTTTTCACTATTAACGGCATACCTTCCTCTTTATAATGAAATAAACTTCCGATCATTGATATTGAAAAATGGCATTTTTCTTTTGATATCAAAATAACACCTCTTATTGGAAAACCCTATATTATAGTTCGCCACTGTTTAAGTCAACACTACAGTTAGCTAGGATGCTTGAATTCACATTTTGATGTTATTCGGTTATGTGGCTCCTCTGATTTTGCGTAAGATATCTACGTAAGACCTGGCACCCGTAGGCTTCACTAGCAGCTTTGTAGGTTATGACATTGCGCATTTTATCCTATGTATCATATTGGACACCTTCTTGGATTTTCCTTTTTATTCAAGTGAATTAGATCACTGAGCGCTCTGGGAAGAATATCCTTTTTTGCTGCTTTTTTGGTTGCCTTGGGTATTATTTTTTGGAAGTTCTTGTTAACATAATGTTACCATTAAGTGCTTCATCTTCTCTTCTTATCTTCCTGTCCCCATTCGACTAGAGCTTGGTATTTGGACTGTTGATCTCTCGCCAGCTATGTTAGCCTTAGTTCCTCCACCGCTTTCTGTCAGCGACATCTGAAGTGTTCGATACAGCCTAGGAGCTCTCCTAGCTCTAACACTCCATTTCTGCCGTCTTTGCCAAGGTTCTTTGCACATCGTAGTTAACTTTTAAATTCTTAAGGGTTAGCTCCCCGTTTTTCAGACGGCGTTCTGCGTGGAATCGGTCGAGGATGACTAAATTTTATACCCTGGAGGAAGATTTTCGACCTTTAAGTCCATCACTTGTTTACTCAACTTACTATAGAGGCAGCGTGGTCTTCGCTATGGCTGCATATCATAGGTTGAGTATGAAATCTATCCGACAGGAGCATAACTTCTATCGACTGTCTTTTGTTAACTTGTTTTTTTTTTTAATTGGAATGAAAAGATCAATGTTATCACATTCACCAAATGATGGCCATGGCTCATTTACTGAGCATAAACGAACCATTTCACGTTCATTAAAATCACTAATATTATTTTGCACACATACCACTGCAATCGAAACACGACAGGCTTAGACCCTCATTTTGTTATTACCATATTGTTTGAGTATTACTTTATTTATTAGAACAATGCAGACTGGAACAATTATCACATTTAAGTGTACCCACACATAACTCCCTACTGCGAGAATCATATACAAATATGAAGGTCAATAGCATTGCACTTTGAATCAATTTGCATTAGCATTAACGCGAATTATACCCCCTATTAAAATGCAACGAGTGCGAGAGAGCATAAAGAGTGAAGTCAACTTTCCATCCGCCTCGTAGGGCGAATTAAAATCAAAGCTTAGTGTACTCGTCGAATATGGAACAGAGATGTATCCACAGAATATATTGCTCTATTTTATGCGCTTTCTCAGTGAAAATTATCATTAGAAGAAATAGGTTTTATCTAGCAACGGGAAAATTACGACGCACATCGGTACCCCATTCACATGAAAATTGCATACGAGTATGTGCAAAGTTATCGCATGAAAACACGAAATTACCTTTGACTGTTCTTTACAACGAGAAAATTATGGATGATATCGACTTTATTTGATATAATAGTTGCTACAATATTTTAAAAGACTACCTATGGAACGCAGGTTTACTCCTTAATCATTTTTTTTTTGTTGGGAGCGTACTACATTGTAATATTAAAGGGAATCTAAAAAATTATAATCTGGATGTGCCTGTAGAATTTACAATTAAATATTTACAAATTATCAAAACAATTCTCCATTTCTAGTATAAATAATAACCCGATAAGCATAGAAGTCAGTTAAGTTTGCATTCGCTGCCTAGGCAATTTCCATTTAAGCTATGTATGTTTATATTGAATTGACTGAAATAATGCATTTTGTTTTGCAACAAAAGATGCTCTGTTGCATATGCATAGATATGTATTTACCTGTTTTTCCATCAGCGACTCTATTTATTTATTGTTTAAATAACCAAACGCCTTCGTATTTATTCTACCGGTGTTGGTAGAGTTGATGTAACACCTTTAAAGGTAGCACGTCACGTTAACAAAAAATTCTATTCGAGATCATGCGTAGGATAAAACGGATTTGCATATGCACACATGGATTGGAATGATGGAGTTGATGTTACGAAACGGTAAGATTTATTAAAATAGGCTATTTCAAGAATATTAATAGCTAATTAGTATTTGAATGTGAAATCTGGTATTAGGATTGGTTAGTTCGGGCTTGTATTCAGGAAACTTTGCTTTATTTGGAAATATGTTGCATATTTCGATACGCGATATAGGAAAATATAAAATTCCCTTTTGCGTCTTTTTCTTTCAAAAATCCGTTAAAATCAACACCTAGCGGTTAGGAGTTCGTGAGAACATTAAATTATTGAACTGTATGGAAGGATCAAAAGTGGTCTATGCGTGTATTACGAGTTAGACAATAGGTCTGCCCTTACGTTTCTACTCTTGCAACTGCTGCAAAACGTGCTACTTATCATGGCTTGCTGATGTGATTGTTGACAGCCGTCGCGATTTAGTTGACCATTAACGGAGCTCCCTTGCAGCATTCACACAGGATGATATTCTGATGGACGGATTGGCCCCCCTTTCACCTTACGTATGCGGATCGGTCGAGTTACATTCCACCGTGACAAAAAAACCCTTGCATCTAATCAAGAATTACCTAAATTCAATGAAAGTCTCCTCAACAACTTCGAGTGCATCCGGCCTTAGAGCCTTCTTGTTGATCATTCTAAACATTGTAGAGTTTTGTTTCTCGCCAGTACAGACGGGAGCATCAAGCCGGCTAAAAATGATGGTCCTACATGGACCTACAGAGAACGATGAGCTTACGGTACCCTCCATAAATATCGGATCCATTAGAGCTGGAGGCCACATGCAGTCAAATCTACGGGTGAAAAACTTGCAACCGTCTTGTAAGATAAGAGTGAGGTTCCTCACGAATTACCTGTCATTTGGCTCAATAGCTCCTTGCGAGTTTGTCTGTACCTGACATATCTTGGTTTGCTGTGCCCTGCGTCTGCATAGTAATCTAATGGACCGCAATGCAACGATGTCATAATTCCACGAGCACATTTATTGCCTACAATGAACCGATTGCCATTTGCGGGTTAATTCGCCTCACGGTGTTATTAGCAATATCTGTTCAAGTCGCTTGCGTAAGAGGGCCTCTCTGGCCGAGTACTGTAACCATCTTCTTCCTATCAAATTTAGCAGTATTCCAGCCTTACCACTTACAGGCAGGTTGGAGTCGTATATTCCTGTTCTCCATGAATTGGAAAGGGGTAGTTATGATCACACGTGGTTTAGTCGTCGAGCACCTTCGCCAGTTTTTCTGTTGCCATAGAAACATTGGAAATGGATTCGCCGAGCCCGCACCATCACTATGCTGGAGCCAATTAAATGTTCTGCACCAGTAAACCCAACCTCGATACCATCTTGCCCACAAGTGTTTACGACGGTGTCACCACCAATACTACGAACAGAACCCTCCAGTGAACATAGCTTATTTCCGTTTCCGTATCTACGGTCACTGTGGAGAATAATCTGCTGCCATATAGCCAACTTGTTCACATTTTCAGAAGTCGGCGCCTCAATCTAGTGTGATTGTAGCCCATGCACCAGTAGCAACATGCAAGAAATGTCAAAGCCACCCAGACTCAACCTAAAGTGAGGATTCTTAGCACTGGTGCTTCATCTAGCTATAATACGGCTCTTCTCCGTTCCAATGAGCTTACAGGGATCAGCGTGGCTTTCACTTAGCTGGAATCTTTGTGCTTCTGCATTGAAAGTGAGGCAATCAAGGTCAGGAGCTCCTTTTTGAGTCTGATCTGTCTGTCTATTTACAGTAGTAATATAGGAGGTAATACTCAGGTAGAGTGTCATGAAAACCTGAATAGGGGATTGATCTGTCTACGGAGTAGAGGGAGCCATTAATAGGTTACTATCGCTCACTACAAGCTGAGGTACCTAATGGCAGGAACATCGTGGTTGTGTTTTGGAAATGACTAGAAAGTAGTTTTCGAGCACACATCAGGTATGTTGCAGGTATCTTAAACGGGGTTAAACTGGGACTCCATCTCTTGTATGCGTGGCGCTGATTGGAATATTGTAGTAGTCCCTGCCATTAGTGACCATAGGGTCAGGCCAAATTTAAACGGAAAATGTAAACCACGTCATTTGTGTGGTCGTCTTGAGCATCTCTGATCGAGTACTGAAAGTTCATGGTACATCGCAGCTTACACTTTGAAGAAGAAATCCTCCTACAGTTTTTCTTTTCCGTCTAATTGAAGCTAAAATTTCATTTGGAGGAGCCATTGGCAGATTGCCCTCAGAATCTTTCACGTAGATCTTCTTCTGAGTTGACTAACTATAATAGTGTCCGACATATTTCCCCACTGTCTCCGTCTGCTGTATCTTGTTCGTTTTTCCTAAGACTGATTCACTGTTTTCTAGTGGACTTTTTTGGTTGGTGACCATTTTTCTGATGCTCACATAATTTTTTGGCTGTTTCCGTTTTATGCTTTTCTCGAATTTTATATTATGTTACAATTGAAGTCATGACCTGTCTATCTGCTCATCACCCACTGCAGTTTTTCTCCGAAACTGTAGTAGCTATAGACAGCAAGCTTTATAGGTGAACAGAACAGACCTTAAAACAGTGTCATCAGTATCAAGGGGTGCAGGAGATGGCAACATTGTGCATAATAGTAGGAATTAAATATTTCACATTTCCCCCAAAAAATCGTATGGGTACTTCTTACCCTTCAATGAAATTTGATATCTAGGAAACTCAATGTAAGATTTTTAACCCTGCAAGTTTCATAAAACCTGACAATATTTTGTGAAATCATAGCGATTCAAATTTTCAGATATTACAACAACAATAGTGCATGGTTTCTGTACAATATTGATTTCCGCTCCTAGCAGACGCTATATTTATTTGATTGAATTTGGTTGAAGATCAATGATTTAAATATCTTTGAGATTCTATTCACTGAATGGCATATGCTATACTGTAAAAAATGGCAGCTGCTTTAATTGGAGTAATGCAGGAACTCCACCGTAGACGGTCCCAAGCCCGTTTGAGAAAGGAGGAGGGAAACCCTTGTTTCCCCAACCCACAGCTTCCATGATTCCACATCCTAACCTCCACGATTAAATGGTAGTAAATGTGCTCGGGGTCGCACATAACGTTTACTGGTTCCCCAATAATGGGACACTAAATGCCGAGAAATACTAATAACCGTAAATACATCTACAGCTCTGCTACTAAATCCTACTTACACCTCCTTTGTTGGGACGTAAGAGGGTGAACGTGAGTCTTCCACGCCTCATGACGGAACCGAAGTAATAAACAAACCGCCGGAATGAAGGTTGAGCGGGGGGCTAGCTCGTTGTCTCTGTAAAACCCTACATTGCTTCGAAATTTGCAGAAGGGCCTCGGAATGGGTTGGACTCACGGCAATGAGCTCGCGAACGGAAAAAGGCCTGTGGTATTGGATCCTGGAATATTATATCACTCAATTACTCTGGCACTGTTTAGGACCTTTTACAACAGGCTAATCAATATAAATTAAAGGTACTGGCAACCTTGCAAACGAACTGGGCAGAAAATGATATTCAAGACATGAGATCGCACACAATATTCAAAAGTGGGAAGCCTACTGAAAAGGAGAATTCGGAGTGGTCTTTATTGTGGACAGGAAGTTCAAATCACGCGTTATTGATTTTAAGGCAGTCAATGAACGATTGTGTGCGATCCGTATAAAAGTGAAATTCATCAAAATGTGGCTGATAAATGTTCACGCCCCAACCGAAGCAAAGGACGAAAAAGGACAAAGATACTAAGGAAACGTTCTACAATCACCTGGAAAGACTAGTCGACTAATTGCCTACAAACGACACAAAAATAATTCAGGGTGATTTCAATGCTAAGATTAGCAATGAGCTATCTCATCGGGGAACGACTGGAGGATATAGCCTCCACGATGAAACAAATGACAACGGCCGGGGCCTAATTGTTTTTGCATGTAGCAGAAATCTAGTGATACATTCCACTCGCTTCCCACATCGACGCATTCATCAAATGACTTGGTATCTCCGGATGGCAACACACAAAACCAGATCGATCATGTTCTGATCCAACAACGTTGGGCCTCGAGCATACTTGACGTCCGTACATACCGAGGAGCCAATTGTAATTCAGATCATTACTTGATCAAATTATTCTATAGATGTCGTATGTCAAAGGCATATTCGGTGAAGATCAGCCCGCTACAAAAATTCGACATCAAAAGGCTCCAAACGGCGTCTGTGGCAAAAAATTTCACGGAAACCTTCGACAACCATGCAACGAGCTCTGGATGGAAGTGAAAGCGGCTATTGAGATCGTGGCAATTTGTGTGTTTAGGCGGAAAAATAACGAGAACCTGTAATGAAAGACTCGAAGTACGCCAAAGAATACAGCTCACAAATGAACTATATTATTCAGTTTTAACGATCTTGAAGACCAACTGCTTACACAGGAAAACAAAGCTTCAAGTATACAAATAGTCGAACCCCTTCGATCATGTTGCGGGCGACGACCTCTCCGCCGTCAGCGTTGATTGTCATCCGACCTGGATGAAGTGCCTGGCCTTCATTTTGTCCGCTACTGAATATGTCTGCATTGGTTCTTCACAATCTTCCTGTTTGCTGAGTCGATAGCGATCATGAGCAAGGACTTCTTCGACTCGATATGGTCCCAAATATTTCGATCTTATCTTTTGTCCAATTCCAAACTGGGTCTTTTCTATCGCCACGAACGCTCCAACTTCATACTACCGGCAAGGTTTCCTACGCAAGTTGTATCGCCCTCGATTTTCCGCTTGCCGCTGCGCTATTTCATTTCTCGCTCGTTCATGCAATTCTCTTCGCTTATTGGTAAAGTTTCTTTGCAATTCTTCTTCGACAATTTCCGTCAATTCGATATCTTCAGGATGCTTCATCTTTACACCAGTCAGCAACTCAAAAGGTGTGGTGTTGATACTGCGATGAAAAGTACTCTTCAAATATCTTTGAGTTTTTCCAACGTGTTTGAACCACTCATCAGATTTTTCTCTCGACAGCTTCGCTGAGACAAGAATAATAACGCCGTTGACTCTTTCGCATTGCCCATTTCCCAAGGGACGCCGGTACATATCAAATGAAGCTCTATGTTGTTGTCCGCGCAATATCTCTTGAACTAATTGGATGTGAAAGTGGGTCCTCTATCCACAATAAATTCTCGTATTTTCGAACACGGCTGATAATATTTCTAACTTTTTGATGGTCTCCTCACATCGTTGGCTATCATCATTACTGTTGCTCGAGATGAGGCGTCCATGTGTACCATTAGTTTCGCTGGTCGATGCTCCACTGTGTACGTAAATTCTGATAGACTAATGACCCATCGTGCAATCTTAGGGCGAATTTCCTTCTTGCTACTGTTAGCTTAACCGCCGAACAATCCGTAATGATTTTAAATTTGACTCCCAGCAGATACACCCTGAACTTTTTGACTGCTTCAACTATCGCTAGAAACTCCAATTCGTACGAATGATATCTTTTTGCAGCGTCATTGGTATTTCAGCTATACGAGGGTCATTCAACAAGTACTTACCCTCACCGCCCGATGGCGCTGCTATTACAAAAGAGTTTTACCATCGTGCAGTACATTCAACAAAACTAATGAAGGGAATTGACTGACAGTAGGCTACTAAAAGAATGTACTGCACGATGGTAAAACTCTTTTATAATAGCAGCGCCATCGGGGGTGAGGCTAAGTACTTGTTGAATGACCCTCGTAATAATAACATGGGTGCATCTTTTGATCGCTTGGCTGTCTCTGTACTAGGATTGCAGCTAGACATTCCTTGCTCACATCTGCGTGAAGCTCCATCTCAGTGCAGGGGTCGTACAGACTCCGCACCGAGCTACTGGACAGCGCAACCTTAATGTCGTCGAACGACACTATCTGCTCCTCTCCGAACTCGAATACAGCTCCCTTTTTCAGCATCGAACTCAATGGGTGCCTTACAAATTCAGGTACAAATTTCCTGAAGTAGCTTGCCAGTCCGTAAAACCTCTGCAGCTGCAATACTGTTCTCGGCTGTGCAAACTTCATAACTTTGTCGACCTTTGATGGTGAAGGCTCGATTTTTCCACCACAGGTTACATAGCCCAAATATTCGACACGTTCTTTTTAGAAGACGCATTTCCTCCAATCAAATTGAATACCGCTTCCTTCAGCCACATCTAATGCCCGTTTCAGTTTCAGGATTCCTTCATTCGCGTCTGTGGATGGTATTACCAGGTCATCTACAAATGCTTATACTGTTCCGTCCTTTATCGAATCTCGGAAAACTTCGTTAATGAATTGCCCAAACGTATTGGCACTTACACATAGATCAAATGGCGATTTACAGAAATCGTATTGGCCGTCTTGCGCAACGAACACGGTATACTTGCGACTGGATTCGGTCACAGGAACATGGAAATAAGAATTTTTCAAATCAAGGGTCGTATAAACTCGTGCTGACGAAAATCGATCAAGCTGGTCCTAAATGATCGGGATAGGGAATCGATCTCTTACAATTTTACTATTCAGACTACGGTTATCTATACAGAACCTATGCGACCCGTCTTTCTTCTTGACGACGACCAATTGACTTGCAAAGTTGCTTGATGATGGCCGTATTACACCTTAATTCAACCATTCCTTTACTTGAGCTTCAACTACGGCCTTTTCTAAAGGTGCCAATTATCTTGGGCGATGGTATGTGGGCGTTTCATCTGTCAGCGCTATAACCGTTTCAATACCTGGCTTCTGTTTCTCCTTCGGAGTGTAGCTTTCTTCCAATTTTTGCACAACGTCTTTGAGTTTGCTCCGAACGTTGAAATCATTTTCCCCGTGGTCGCATGAAATTCTCATCATCCATCTGCCGTCGTTGACTGGATTGTGATCGCGTTCGAAGCCGATTCTTCAACTGTTTGCACGAGTGGCTTAATCTTTAAATACTTAGGGGTAATAATGTAGTTTACCTTCTTCAAAAATTGTCTACTGATTATCATATTATTTGTCGGGACGATGTAAAGTTCAATAGAAAACAACACAATTTCTTCGATTTCGATGTCCATATTTTATGTTACTTGGAACCGTAATCGAATTTTTATGTTACTTGGAACCGTAATCGGAACTGTTCCTTCAAATTCCTGCGACAACGCATGTCCAATCAAATTCAAGTCACTATAAATGTCTACTACCGCGGTAATTTTTCGGTCACCGACTTTCACATTAACAACGTTTTCATCTCCCATGAAACGCTCAATGAAATTCACCGTAGGGATCGAGTTGTTCACACCTTTCCTTTGCGGGCATTGTCGCAATAAATGTTCATACGTTCCGCATTTAGAACACTTATTTCCCTTGTCTTTATCCGGGCAATCACTCACTTTCTGCCCCGTCTCGCCGCATGAAAAACATCGCGTACTTTCGTTCGAAGAACGTCCATGTTGTTTATTGTCACTGTTGCCTTTTTTTATATGAGTTTTTTCCTTGGGTTTTCCTTTCACCTTCGCATAGACATCCAATTTCGATTTTAGCTCAGCGATCGTTGTCGCCTCGTACAGGATCGATTTGTTCGCTGCGTCGTCGGCTATACCATCGGATACATTCTCGCATATGGTGGCTTCATCTATCTTCCTCACCCATGCTATGTGCTGCATTTCGTATCGTATTCTAACAGGCTTTCCGCTGGCTTCTTCGTACGTTTGAGTAATTTTCTATGTACTTCCGCGGCACTGAATTTTCTGTCGAACTCGGCACATAGAGCCCGTTTCAACTTGGGACAAGTTCTCGGCGAACATGAATTTTCGCGCGATTCCTGATAATAACTTCTTCGCGTAAAGGAGTTTTTGCAGTTCAGTCCAACCGACGCTCTTACTAATACATTCGAACTCTTCGATCCACATGGAGATACTTTGTCCATTCTCCGCGCCGAATTTTTCAATACTCTCTTCCACTTCGCGGAACGCATATAACCCACTCGGTTCCTGGCCCACACTCACTGCCACTGTGAGATTTTGAATCGGTGTTGATTTTCCTGCTACAATATTCTCAATGACTCTTTACCATCTCACACATTTTGTTAGTTACCACGGGATTTTATTCGTCAAATTCTACAATCCGAGCAGCTGACTCTTCTTTCATCCTACTTTCTTCGAGACCCCGTATTGAGCACTCTCGCACGAGTCCATTTTTGGTGTACCGGTCAAGCAGCTCTCTCACTTCCAATTTTGCGCGCAACATCCTCTTTTCCTGTCTCTCTCTCTCTCTTTTCTCGGCAATCAGAAAAGTTCGCGCACCAATATTGCTGTGTCTCTCTAGACAGGTAGCAGCTCGCACACACGCGCGATATCACTTTAAAATGGCGCCGCCGATCGATACCGGGTTCGGAACACAAACGAATTAGATTATTAATCAATGCTCATCCCGGTTGAGCCCCCATGCAAAGGTTAAACAATAAAACTGTCTTTATTCGTTGAAATGGTTTGTTACAAAATTCAGTATTTAGGAAGAACAAATTCAATCATTAAGAAGAACGAACGAAATCACACCGTAGTCGTAGTCGAGCCCCTTCGATCATGTTGCAGCCGACGATCTCTCCGCCGTCGGTATTGCCACCCGACATATATATGTATATATATATATATATATATATATATATATAAATGTATGTATATATATAGGTATACAATATATGTATACGTATGTATATATATATATATATATATATATATATATATATATATATATATATATATACGTATATATATATATATACGTATATATATACATATATGTAAAAATATATGCATACATATAGGTATACAATATATACATATATATAAATATATATATATATATATATATATATATATATATATATATATATATATTTATATACGTGTATATATATATATATATATATATATATATATATATGTATATATATATATATATATGTATATATATATATATATATATATATATATATATATATATATATATATATATATATATATATATATATATGTATATATGTATATATATATATGTATGTATATATGTATATATACGAATATATATTTATATATATATATATATATATATATATATATATATATATATATATATATATATATATATATATATATATATATATATATATATATATATATATATATATATATATATATATATGTATATACATATATATATATATGTGTGTGTGTGTATATATATATATATATATACATATATATATATACATATATATATATATATATATATATATATATATAGATATATATATATATATAGATATATATATATATATATATATATATATATATATATATATATATATATATATATATATATATATATATATATATAATATACAAAATTTGTGAGATTGGGCACAATTATGCTTCAATTTTCATCAAATATTTAGGAATGGTGTGTTGGGTAAAAATCTCAGATAGTTTTGTTAATCAGCCCAATAGGCTAAGCGAAACCAAAGCGGCGGCTACTGTAGATGAAAATCCGTGATTGATGTTCTCACCAAAGTATAGTTGCAAACAACTGGATGGAACATTGGAAGAATGGACGTCGAGAGGTTCGTCAAGGTTCTCACAGCAGGTGAGCCGCTGCAGGGAGCTTCGGAGGGGACGGAAGAATTGGCAGCTCAAGAAGTGGTGAACTCTACTATGAGCATATTTACGACTGCTTGCTGCGCTTCTATGCCCCGTCGAAGACCCCGGCACGGCAAGCCCCCAGTGTACTGGTGGTCTACTGAAATCGCTGCAAAGCGGAGGGAGTGTCACAAGCTTCGGCGTGAGGCTCAACGGGCGCGGAACCGTGACGAGGCATGCAACCGGGTGGCAGCATATAAGTCGGCCAGGAAATGCCTTCGCAAACTGATCAACAGTAGCAAGGCTCGCTGCTGGCAAGACCTAGTGGACAATGTGAACAAGGAGCCGTGGGGCCTTGGCTACAAGCTGGTCATGGGGAAACTTGGTGCCCTACGGAAACCTTGTATACATGACGCGGAAAAGATGGACGCGATGGTGCGGGGACTCTTCCCCGCCCATCCCGTCCGTGTTGACGCTGAACATGGTGAAGCAGCAGTAGAGTGCTCACTCTTCACACAGCTGGAACTGGAGGAGGCAGGCCTCTCCTTGAAAGCGAGGAAGGCTCCAGGTCCAGATGGTGTTCCAGCTGAGGTGTTGCGGCTCGTCTATCACCATTGTCCTGACTTGCTGCTCAGCACATTCAACGCTTGCCTACGGGACGGGGTTTTCCCGGTACGATGGAAGGTGGCGAGGCTCGTGCTGATCAGCAAGGGGAAGGGAAATCCCGAATCGCCGTCTGCATACCGCCCGTTATGCATGCTAGACACGGCTGGGAAAGTGCTAGAGAAACTCATCAAGGGAAACCTCACTGACGCGATTCGTGCTGCTGGGGACCTATCTCCTCGGCATTACGGCTTTAGAGCAGGACGTTCTACCATTGATGCGATTGCAGAGGTAGTGAACGCGGTACCAAAGGCAGAGGCATATAGTCGCACCAAGCGAAGGATCGTTCTGTTGGTGACACTCGACGTCAGGAATGCCTTCAACTCCGCTAGATGGGTAGATATTCTAGATACGCTGGAAAACTCTTTTCAAGTTCCAGAATATCTAATGCGGCTTTTGAGGAACTACCTAAAGGACCTAAGCCTGCTCTGTGGCACGATACAGGGCCAAAGAAGGATGGAAATTAGATCGGGTGTTGCCCAGGGATCTATCCTTGGTCTGGACCTGTGGAACGTGTCTTACGACGGGCTACTGAGACTTGAGATGCCAGATGATTCGCGCTTGGTCGGCTATGCGGATGATGTTGCGGCTCTGGTCGCTGGACGCACCGTTGAACAAGCGCAACTTAGGCTAGGTATGGTAATGCGCCGAGTGGGGGACTGGATGACTGCTCGCGGGCTGAGTTTAGCACTGGAGAAAACCGAAGTGGTCATCTTGACAAAAAAGAGAATCCCTAGAGTAAGGATGATCAGTATTGGAGACATACAAATCGAATCGAAGCCAGCGGTGAAGTACCTGGGGCTACTGATCGACTCGAAAGTAATTTTCTCTGAGCAAATCAGGGCAACGGCTGAGAAGGCTGCTTCAGGAATATCGGCCCTGAGTCGGCTTATGGCCAACGTAGGGGGGACGCCTCTTGATGAGTGCTGTAGGGTCAATGCTACTGTACGGAGCAGAGGTATGGGGCGACGCTCTCAGCAAGGAGGTATACCGAAAACGTTTGGCACAGGTACAGAGAAGAGGAGCACTGAGAATTGCATCTTCGTATCCAACAGTCTCCGACTCGGCGGTGAGAGGGATTGCAGGCGTGATACCTGTCGCCCTCCTTGCTAGAGAGCGCCGCGCTATTTATCTGCGCCGAAACGAGGATGCGAGGGAGATAGTTGTCCACGAGGAGAGACAACGCTCGCTCAACGATTGGTAGCAGTCTTGGGTGAATTGCACGAAGGGAAGGTGGACTGCGCACCTCATCCCGGATGTGAGACCGTGGCTAAATCGAAGGCATGGTGAGACTGACTTCTATCTGACCCAGCTTTTGAGCGGGCACGGGTGTTTTCAGTCTTACCTGCACAAGATCGGTAAGTCACGGTCCCCCGATTGTCGGTTTTGCCCAGAAGAGGAGGACAATGCCTGTCACACATTTTTTGCGTGTACAAAATGGGTCAGGCTGTGAAGGGAACTTTACAGGGAGACGGAGGAGCTCACCCCGGATAATATAGTTGCGGTGATGCTCGAATCTGTTGACAAATGGAACCAGGTGGCACATGATGCTCGGGCAGTCCTAAAATATAAAAGGGACTCACAGCAGCCGGGGGCGCTGGGGCTGGGGGATCGCTCTTCTGGCATTTCCTATTCCCCTCTCCCCTCCCGCTAGGAAAGGGACTCCCCAGCTTGAAGGCGCCCCACGGCGTAACAAAACGAGACCTGTCCCGAAGTAATGTGTCAAACGGTTCCAGGCTGGGTTCTCAGGTTGACAGGGGAGGTGTTTAGTGGGTAGTCCAGTCGCGCATGGGAGTCCCACACTCTGTGCATAAATAGCATTCACCTCCCTACCACAAAAAAAAATATAGTTGCAAACTGGCGAAAATTGCGATCCACTACTAGTCAATTGGAAATGACTTATTTTACGTTGACAAAAATTAATGTGATTTAACATTAATCATTCACTTTTCAATTATCAATGTGATGATATGACACCGCTTCCATGAAATTTATTTCACTCTTTTTAGGACACTTTGAAATCGGTTTTCCTATTTTTTCTAGAAGTTTTTTTTAAGATAAACATTGAGGTATTCGCATAGTCTTGATCCTGAACATGGTGATTTTGCTACATTTCGCATTCGTAAATTTATTTCTAATGTTAAATTAGTTTGAGAAGCAACAACCTTACCAACTAAATATTCATCTCAACAGCTAATCAAGTTCATCGCTTCATTCAACTCGCAGTAGGATCAATCGTCAATTCAAATTTCATCAATTAAAATGCATTCCACGCGCATGTGATGATGCACGCTATAATTCTCGAATGCAATTTGTTTTCAGGGAAAGTATAACATGATTTTGAAGCTTGGTTGGTGGTACGTCGAACCTGGGCATATCATCTAATTTCGTATTCGTCCGAAACTACGTGCATATATATGTTCATTGATATGTATGTATCAAATGGTTTCTCTTCACTTTCTTTTAAGCATAATATGAAAATAACAACATATAGTCTTGTTCACTTAACATGTGGTAATGAGTTTTCTCCATTTCAATTTTTTCTTGCGATTGATTTCTATCTCATCACTAATTCATTTCGTATTCATTAAACATTTCAGTTTTCAAATAACAATTAGAATATTGAATTTGGTAAATGGGCATTAGATTTGATTTTGATACAGGCAACAACTCATTTGATATTCTTTACATGTTACTGGAGCGTGCTCTGCTACTGCATGTGTTCTAATTCAGATTAGATGAAGTAGGAAAGTTATTGACTACTGGCTAAATGAAATTTACTATTGATTCAAAGAAGCGAGTGAAATTATATTGCCAGTGATTCATTTGTTGCAGGTGGGTTCAAACGTTTGAATAGTTTGGAGATCATTCTCAATCACTCATTATGTTTAATTAATTATTGTATCAAAAGCTAGGCCTCAAGTACCAAACTTTTGACGTATACCTCCGTCTCATTCTGAAAAAATATCTAGTTACAAAGTACAGGACAAGGTTTGCTCCATTTTGAAGTCCAGCTAGTAAAGATTGACTCATATCTATACATATACTTCCAGAAGTTTTTAAGATTCAAGTGTAGAGAAGTTGCAAGTACTGTTTATGACCTCTACTAAGTTTTTCATGCATGATATCGGGGCAGAGCTGCAAAATATGTAAAGGGTGATTCATAACAAGTGTACACATTTTTGTCGAAAAAAAAACATAGTTTTTGTAAAGATTGAGCTGTAATGTTTATTTATTATAAAAATTTGGTCCCTTACAATTACATATGAAACATTACTTCGGGCATATGTGCACCTCGTGCTGCTCAAACGATGATTGTAATTTTCGCACATTTCCGGCGTTATTAGGCGTATGTTGGCTCGAATATTCTTTTTTAATGCTTCAATAGTCTGGGGAGCATCAGCGTAAACACGATCCTTCAGAAATCCCCAAAGGAAGAAGTCACAAGGAGTCAAATCACACGATCTCGCCGGCCAATTTATGGGTGGACCAAAAAATTCACGTAGAGCGCGAAATGTTTGCACTGGCGATTCATTTTTTTGTAAAAAGTTTTAACAATAATAAAACGTTCGGCTGATGTGTATGACGCCATAGTTAAAATTGTAAAAGACCAAACTGTCATTATCTGTCAATATATGGACCTGAAATTGGTGATAAATAAGAGTTAAGGCCCATTCACATGTATACACTTGTTATGAATCACCCTATATAAATCTCCGGTAATTTAAGGCAAATACTGGGAGTTCAGATAAAAATTTTCCAAAATATAATTAGTATTATGGAGTCAAAACCCGACCAAGATTATAACAAATTTTATTATTTTGAAGGTTTTTTTTTAAAGAAAGATACGAGAAGATTTAGGTAGCAAAACTGTACATCTATCCAGAAACGATTCCAAACAATTCCCAGGACTGCTAAGATCAATAGAATACTTGTTATAAGAAAAGGCAAGTGACTGTACAGTTATGTCACAAACTGACTCCGCACATTTAGGGTTTTGCTTTAGGGACATAACAATTTCGTATCTTTATATGAACGCGCCCCCTTAAACTGTTTTAATGAACTGTCAATGTCAAAACGTTAGTTAAAGTCAACATTTTCATCAGGGTAAAGTTTCATGGGTGTAGCCAGGGGTGGCAGGAGTGGGCCACTCCTCCCCCCCCCCCCCCAAAAATGGTCATGAATCAAAAAATTTTACTTCTCGAGTAAAAAAAGGCTGTAGAATATAAAATCGGGTTTCCTTGTGTTTGTCTCCAGGGTTACTACCGAACTGCGCAACGGAAGTAAACCCATTGGAATTTTTTCAACAAAGACCCAAAAATGACCCATAATTTTTGTTTTCCGTCTCAAACAGCTTTTTTTGTAGATAAGCTAATCGGTTCAGTGATCAATACATCGCGTATGTGCAGTGAATATGGTTGTGGTGGTGTGGTTTTCTAGTAAAGTATCGTGAACTTTTAGAGTTCAGGAAACTTCGCTATCATGTAGTTATAATTACCCATCATTTGTCATAATGATGGGATTTTTACCTGAGTTACGCAATTCGAGTATTCGACCAACATCAAGCGTGTCATAGTCAGGATTTTCATTATCGCTAGTTCGGAAAAATTAGTGCTGCATCATCTGACAGTGACCCGACTGCAGATGTGAGCTAGTTTTGAGTACACCGCTGTAGTGAACGTGTCGTTTTATTCATTGGCTTCTCCAAGTAGAAAAGTGATTTATTGTGCAGTTTGAGCATATGACTGCTTACAAAGAATGGATATTAGAAACTTTTTCAGCTGTAAGTACTCTTAAGTAATATGGACCAATTTAGTATTATCAATATTTTTATTCAATTATGCATTTCCACTCAAGTACTGTGCTGAAAAAATATTTAATAACAAGAGTATTTCTTCAAAATGTAAGAATTTTTTTTCGGAATAGTGAAAATAAATAATTGTGATAAAAGAAAGTTTTGAAAAATAAGAGAAAAGAAGCTTTAAGGTAGAAAATGCGGCGATGGATATGTGTATTTTATAATGCAGACTGCTTAACGTTTCTTTAAGTTTCTTATTGCTTCAACTGCAAAAAAAAAGTATGTGATCGACGTAGTAATGACGAAGACAAACCTGCAGGTACAACGAAAAATGAAGCCGTCTCAAACGTCATTAAATCATGCACTCGTCCAACAGCTGCACCAGTACAGATTTTATCTTGCGAACAATCAAAAGGTTCAGAAACATTTCAAAACGATCTTGGCACATGGGTAAGATCATCGGATGTAATGACGAGTTCCCAAAAGATGAATATTTTCAAAAACTGTTGGACGCCACGGGAAAGCTATGATTTCAGTAAATATGCTGAGAATGTGCATAGAAAATTTCATCATAGCTGGTTAAAAACTTATGCAAATTGGCACAAGGAAGCCACAAGTTCAGAAAAATGTTTTATGGAGCGAACCCCTGCAGATGTGGTTATGGTATCTGGTTAACAAAAAGTGATTGAAGAAAATCGAAAGATCATTTCATCTATTATTTCAAGTATCATTTTTTGTGGGACTCATGACCTGTCATTGAGAGGAAAACAACTGCACCAAGGTAAGCTTTTCTAATCGTTTTCAATGCATCATGTATACAAATAAAATTTATTTCCATTTCATTCATTGTACTACACTTTATAAGCGAGAGAAGCAAGAGAAATATTGCTGAAAATTATGTATCAATGTCTCGGGTCTGCACAATATGTAGCATTAATCGAAGTGTAGGTAAAGTCGGGATGAGTTCGGACACTTTCTTTTTCAAACATTTTTTTTTTGTCGAATTGCTACTGGTGAGATTCCTGCGGCGTTCGGGCGCAGCAAAAAAAATGATGCGAACGCCAGAGCGCCCTATTACGGAAAAGCGGGGAACTCTGCAGGACGCTTCAGGTGTTCGAGGCGTGGAAGATAACATAAAGAGCACCGAAAGTTCGATTGTCACTGCTGCGATCGTTACCGAAGCGACCGATACAAGGGTCGCAAATCCCGACATTGCAACGAAAAATCCAGAAGCCAACGAGGAGATTACGGCATTAAAAGCAACGAGTGACCAGACACTGCGTGATTGCACCGCCAACGTCGAAAATGTGGCAGAAGTACTGCATTCGGAAACGGAACGCGATAACCTCTCCCAAGGATGGTTGGAAGGTACAATTGCGGCCGAGCGATACAAACAAGAAAGGCTACTGCGAAAACGAGAGATGTTCCGAAAAGAATACAATCTGCATGCGACTCCCCAAAAATCAGCAAAGGTGGGGCTCCTTGAACTAGAGGAGCTCTAGATCATATAGGGCACTATCGGAGCAGCTGGTTAAGGGCCGAAGACGAACAGAAGGCTAAAGAGGTGCTTGGGGCAAAATCTAAAGGCGACACGCAGATAGCTCCACCATTAAAAGTCAATAAAAGAATGGCGTCTAGCCCAATCGAAGGAGATCGGGATAAAAGAAGGAAGGAAGAGGCACTTGATGGGCGTGGAGCACCAAATCACGGGTTGCAGACAGTGCTTACAAAAGGAGCAAAGAAAGCCGCAAAGAAACTCCTTCAAAAAAAGCCAGAAAGTAAAGTTCGCACGGACGCCCAATCAGAAAAAGGACCTGATGCAAAACAGGAGAGGCAGAAGCCCCGACGAAGACCCCGGCAGCAGGCACTGCTTGTAAAGCCCCAAGATGGCCGATCCTACGCGGAGGTAGTGCGGGACATTAGGGGAAACGTAAGGCCCGACGACACCAATACTACCATTAAAGTAGCACGACCAACGCGGTCGGGCCCCATTCTGGTCGAATTCGGAGCAGAGGCTGGCAATAAAGATACATTCTGCGACGCAGTAAAGAAAGTCCTCGGCAAAAGCGCAACTATAGCCCCGCTCGAGCCGATGGCAACGATCGAAATACGAGACATTGACTGCGTGACGGATCTGGCCGAGGTAGAAGAGGCCATCAAAAGGGAGTTCCCTAGCGTGGGAAGGATCAAAGCGAGACTGACACCAGAAAACAACAGGGGACAACACATGGCCATAGTTGACTTGACCGAAAAGGACGCCGTACAATTCGTGAACAAGGGCAAAGTACGAATTGGGTGGGTTGTCTGTAGGATACGGCGAAGAGCAACGCCTCTTCAATGTTTCAAATGCCTTGGTTATGGTCACACCACACAAGTATGCAAAGGATCCGATAGGAGTTCCCTATGTTACAAATGTGGTGAAATGGGACATAAAAGAAAAGAGTGTACGAAGGAGGCACACTGTATTCTTTGCAAGGATGCTGATCCAAAACCTGATTTTGGACACGTCTTGGCATCAGGAAAATTCCGGGTGTTCCAGGAAGCCCTAGCCAAGGCAAAATCAGAGCTTCGATGACCCGCATCCTGCAGCTAAACCTACACCGCAGTTCAACCGCCCAAAATCTGCTTGAGCAGTTTGCAAGGGACATGAAAGCCGACTTCTTGCTGCTGAGTGAGCAACACCATAATAAAAGTCCTGCATTATGGTATTCTGATGAAACTGGTACTGCCGCCATCTGGGCTCGGAACAGTGACTTTCAAGCGGAGAGTTGTGGTCGGGGAATGGTTTTGTGTGGGTTCGGTGCTCAGGGACCACCTTCTTAGTGTGTACCTAACGCCTAACGAATCGATACCATCTTTCCAAGCCAAACTTAATGCTTTGGAGGCCGTTGTCTCGAACGCAGAGGGCAAAGTGCTCGTTGGGGGCGACTTCAACGCTAAAGCAATCGAATGGGGCATGCCTCAAACGGATCCGCGGGGAAAACAAATCCTGGAAATGGCTGCCAGGACGGCCCTCGTCATACTAAACTCCGGAAATACGCCGACTTTCCGCCGTATTGGCTGTGGGGGAACCATACCGGACGTGACATTCGCCTCGGAGTCCTTAGTACGGAGGATACACAACTGGAAAGTATTAGAGGACTACTCAGCCAGTGATCATCAGTGCATTCTGTTTGAGATAAGTGATGCTGTCTTCCAACGTCCGTGCTCTCGGCCCTCTACAATCGGATGGAACATCGGAAGGATGGACGTCGAGAGGTTCATCAAGGTTCTCACAGCAGGTAAGCCGCTGCAGGGAGCTTCGGGGGGACGGAAGAATGGGCAGCTCAAGACGTGGTGAACTCTACTTTGAGCATCATTACGACTGCTTGCTGTGCTTCTATGCCCCGTCGAAGACCCCAGCACGGCAAGCCCCCAGCGTACTGGCGGTCAACTGAAATCGCTGAAAAGCGAAGGGAGTGTCACAAGCTTCGACGTGAGGCTCAACGGGCGCGGAACGGTGACGAGGCATGCAACTAGGTGGCGGGATATAAGTCGGCCAGGAAATGCCTTCGCAAACTGATCAACAGTAGCAAGGCTCGCTGCTGGCAAGACCTAGTGGACAATGTGAACAAGGATCCGTGGGGCCTTGGCTACAAGCTGGTCATGGGGAAACTCGGTGCCCTACGGAAGCCTTGTATGCATGACGCGGAAAAGATGGACGCGATGGTGCGGGGACTCTTCCCCGCCCATCCCGTCCGTGTTGACGCTGTCCATGGTGAAACAGCAGTCGAGTGCCCACTATTCACACAGCTGGAACTGGAGGAGGCAGTCCTCTCCTCTTTTCAAGTTCCAGAATATCTAATGCGGCTTTTGAGGAACTACCTAAAGAACTGAAGCCTGCTCTACGACACGACACAGGGCCAACGAAGGATGGAAATTACATCGGGTGTTGCCCAGGGATCTATCCTTGGTCCGGACCTGTGGAACGTGTCTTACGACGGGCTACTGAGACTTGAGATGTCAGATGAGTCGCGCATGGTCGGCTATGTGGATGATGTTGCGGCTCTGGTCGCTGGACGCACCGTTGAACAAGCGCAACTTAGGCTAGGTATGGTAATGAGCCGAGTGAGGGACTGGATGACTGCTCGGGGGCTGAGTTTAGCACTGGAGAAACCCGAAGTGGTCATCTTGACTAAAAAAGAATCCCTAGAGTAAGGATGATTAGTATTGAAGACGTACAAATCCAATCAAAGCCAGCGGTGAAGTACCTGGGGCTACTGATCGACTCGAAGATGAGTTTCTCTGAGCAAATCAGGGCAACGGCTGAGAAGGCTGCTTCGGAAATATCGGCTCTGAGTCGACTTATGGCCAACGTAGGGGGACCCAGCCCATCAAGAAGACGCCTCTTGATGAGTGCTGTAGGGTCAGTGCTACTGTACGGAGCAGAGGTATGGGGCGACGCTCTCAGCAAAGAGGTATACCGAAAACGTTTGGCACAGGTACAGAGAAGAGGAGCACTGAGAATTGCATCTTCGTATCCAACAGTCTCCGACTCGGCGGTGAGAGTGATTGCAGGCGTGATACCTGTCGCCCTCCTTGCTAGAGAGCGCTGCGCTATTTACCTGCGCCGAAACGAGGATGCGAGGGAGATAGTTGTCCGCGAGGAGAGACAGCGCTCGCTCAACGATTGGCAGCAGTCTTGGGTGAATTGCATGAAGGGAAGGTGGACTGCGCGCCTCATCCCGGATGTGAGACCGTGGCTAAATTGAAGGCATGGTGAGACTGACTTCTATCTGATCCAGCTTTTGAGCGGGCACGGGTGTTTTCAGTCTTACCTGCACAAGATCGGTAAGTCACGGTCTCCCGATTGTCGGTTTTGCCCAGGAGAGGAGGACAGTGCCTGTCACACATTTTTTGCGTGTACAAAATGGGTCAGGCTGTGAAGGGAACTCTACAGGGAGACGGGAGAGCTCACCCCGGATAATATAGTTGCGGTGATGCTCGAATCTGTTGACAAATGGAGCCAGGTGGCACATTATGCTCGGGCAGTCCTAAAATATAAAAGGGACTCACAGCAGCCGGGGGCGCTGGGGCTGGGGGATCGCTCTTCTGGCATTTCCTCTTCCCCTCTCCCCTCCCGCTAGGAAAGGGACTCCCCAGCTTGAAGGCGCCCCACGGCGTAACAAAACGAGACCTGACCAGAAGTAATGTGTCAAACGATTCTAGGCCGGGTTCTCAGGTTGACAGGGGAGGTGTTTAGTGGGTAGTCCAGTCACGCATGGGAGTCCACACTCTGTGCATAAATAGCATTTACCTCCCTACCACAAAAAAAAAGTATATTCTTTGGCAGTAATACATTGATAGCCATAAATTCGTTTCATTATTTAATAAGTATCAATAACCCACATAATTTTAATTTTCAGTTCCGTCAATTCTGTGCTCTAAAAACCCATAAAAGGCACAATTTATCCACAGCGCATACAAAACTTACGCATTTAGAATTTACACACGTACGTACGAGTATGTGGAGGTTATGAATGCGCGAAAAAACCAATATTCTCTTCTTGAAAGTTATCAAAGCAATATCTATTACACGCACGTTCTGTGCCAGACAACTTTATCTTTCTAAGTGCATTCCCATCATTATTTTCTGCTGCATTTCTTCTACACTTAACCCTAATTTCAACTAAGTTTCACATAAAAATGCACTTATTCGCTCACATCATTGTGTACAATGATTGTTTAACTGTTATGCCCTGAATAATAACTCTACGGCAATTAATTAAAGAAATTAGAGGTAGAAATTGGATCAACATTAGAAACAGCAAACGGAACTGGGTTCAAAAAAAATGATAGTGCTCTGTTAGCTCCCAGCAAAGAAGAAAATTTAATTTACTTACCAAGTAAAAATCAATCGGTTTCTCCCGCCTTTTGTTGTAAGCTTTTTGTATTTCCGTTTGTTTGAGTGCATGTGCAATATGCAAAGCACTCGCATCGAATCTGCCATATTTGTAGTCTGAATCATTTTGAGATGGTGAGTTAATATCGCGGTTACCATAGTATCCGTTTGGTGTGGATTGTCTGGTTTGATCTGAAAGAAGAGAATTCCAGGTAATAATTAGTTTACATTGCAAATCTAAAATCAAACAGGAGTTTCTTTAAATAAACGCAGCCCTACAGACAGAACATTCCAATTTTGAGTTCCATTTCATTACCTACTCGTTTTCGATGGGCAATAATGCTCAGTGCCGAGATGATGGAAAGTAACCTAAATGGTATCCATACCATTGATATACTATGTTCATGTACTTTCGGTGGAAATTAATCGGATTTTGAACATTTTAACTATTAAATAAAGGTTAGGCCGGCAATTTAATCACATTAACATATAAAACCAGCTTTGTATACATAAAACACTAATCTCAAGCAAACACACATAAAAGATTCATTTTAATTGGACAAATCTCTTTGTAAAATGCGATTTTTCTTGTTCGCGGCATTTTCGAACATACTTTCGCGTAATAAACATTGGATAAATCAACAGCGAAACAACAATTATTACTACTTACTTTCAGCGTCTGTTCGTGCACCGCGTATTTGTTCGTTTACATATTTATTTGTTTTCGGTACATTCAGTGCTTGGCGTATACCAACTGATGTTTGATCAAGATGACCCGGACCACTCTTTGGTACATGTGAATTGCAGTAGACCTGAAAAATAGATAAACGCAAATGTAAAGATAAATTACCCAAAGAAAAGTCTTTAAGAAGAGTGAAATATTTTTTTCAGATGAATTTATCTTTCAAAAGTAGATTAATTGATGATTTGCTGCCTTACAGGTGTTATACTATATATTTATGGGTGTTTGGATGAGATTTGAGAGGATTTGATAAAATATGTATCTATGTGGGCGAAGATTATGTTTCTAAAATAAACTAGGTGTCGCAGAAGCTTTGAAATTTCCAAATCTTGCTAAAGGAACTAAAAGGAAAAAAGTAAAAGTTACATATTCAAGATTTAATTTGGCTTTTGAGAAATTTCAAGAGTAATACTGAAATAAACCTGTATAACAAAAGTAGCAATATCGAGTTTTAATCAATGAGTCTTGACAAACTTCTTCAGATCTTGTCTAAAAACTGCAATCACTTTACAAAATATTGGTAAGAAATTAAATATCTCAGAAAACAATATAATTTTATTGAATACTGTATTCTTTGTCCTTGGATGTGTATAATAAGAAATAAATATAAAACACCTTCAAAATGGCAAATTAACAAACGAAAACTTGACCTTTATCAAGAAACATGTTGCCATGCTCTTTTACTTAATATCTATTTGTGATCCAGAATCTTCTTAACGTCCATTTTACATTCGCACTAAAAAGTTTTCTTGATCATGCAACTACTAAAATATGATCATAATAAGTTTCGAAAGCTTTCGAATAACTCTAGCAAATTTATCCACATTATCACTTGCTTTGCACGCTAAATATGAATGCCAATAGTAATTATGCCTCCTTTTCTTTTAGGTGGTATTTTGTAACTAATAAAGCCCAAAAGCAATTTTCTTACTAATATCTGAGTGAAACTGGTATTACTTAACAAGTGCTTCCTCAATTATTATTTTTCCTCTGATCGATAATGATTACTTTTGTCTACTGTGACAATTTCAATTTCACTTTCATACACGAAATTACATGCTATTGTATGTTGTAATTTGCCGATATTATGTAACAATGTACCGTTATAGTTACCGATAGAAAAGCGATCAATAAAATAATTTAAAATTTGCTAGCTAAATAATTAGATACTAATGGCGTAAAGAATTTTTAAAACAAAACAACAAACGGTTAAATTATCCTTAGTTTGCATCTTCTCCATTAAAATTCTATTTGTTTTTATTCGACAGACATAAATTTCGACAGTAGGTTGAAAATAATTGACACTGAAGAAGGCAGCAACTTATTCCCGAAATATGTATCTGTCAAATGAAAATAAATGGCGCTTGAATGGAGAACATAAAGGGTGGTCCAACCATAATGCATGGTGTTAATTTTGAGGCACACCTTAAAGTCATGTTTTTTGCCCAACTTAATTTGACATTTCTTTGGTTCAGTGTCTGATAAATTCAACTATGGAGAGGTACACAATTGAGTAGCGAGTTAAGGTTGTTGAAGCTTTGTGCGAAAATGAGCGTTCAAACCAAAATGCATTTCGTGCACTTTGTGATTTTTTTGGTCAGCATTATCGACCAAATGTGTCCACAATCGGGAGATTTGTGTGCAAATTTCAGCAAACTGGGTCTGTAGGAAATGTGAAATCACCTGTGCATGCCCGCCCAGTTCGTTCTGTGAAAAACATGTCTGTTGTTCACAATTGTGTGACAGAAGAGCCGTCAACCTCGACTCGTTGTCGTGCCCAACAATTGAACATCTCACGAACATCACTGATGCGAATTTTGAATAAAGACTGACGCCTACTGATTATTTGAAGCGTTGGGAATACGCCGAATGGTTGGTTGAACAGACCGAAGGGAATGGTGATTTTACAAAGTAAATCATCTTCAGCAACGAGGCACACTTTCACCTCATGGGATTCGTTAACAAGTAGAATTGCCGCATTTGGGCAAATGAGAACCCACGAATGATTGTTGAAAAGCCGATGCATCCACAAAGAGTGAGCGAATGGTGTTCGCTATTGCGAGATGATAACGGACTTTTTGTGGCCAGAAATAGAGGTTATGGACCTGGAAGATATGTGGTTCCAACAGGATGGTGCCACTTGCCACACAGCTAACGAAACAATGGCTCTTTTGAGCGAGAAATTCAATGGCCATGTTATCTCACGTTGTGGCGATGTTAATTGGCCGCCACGATCATGCGGTTTGACGCCAATGGACTTCTTTCTCTGGGGATATTTAAAAGAAAAAGCGTACGTCAATAAGCCAAGAACAATTCAAGAGCGAAAGGATGAGATAATTCAGCATATTAACGACATTGAACCTCAATTATGTCTCAGAGTCATTGAAAGTATGGACCATCGGATAGAAGTATGCCACCGTAGCCGTGGCGAGCATTTGGGCGATATTTTGTTTCACACGTAATTGTAATAGATCCTTTTGGTATAATAAAAAATATTAACATAATTCTCTGAAAACTTTTTGTTTTATTCACAATTAACATCATGCGTTTTAGTTGGACTACCCTTTACAAATTAAGATAGTTTGCAAGCTAAACATGGAAAAATACACACAGCATAAAAGATTCAAGCCAGTAACCTGTTTTCTGATTTGAGTTATTTGTTGTTAGAAACGTACACTTAATCGACAAAGTCGGTTTGATACTTTCTTGCGATGGAATTTCGGGCATATTCTCATCATTTTTATATTCGATTAATGCTGAAATGATACTTTACGTCTAAAAAAGCATTACATATAAAAATAAAGATGTCATTAGTGAGTCAATTCTTTTCCTTTTTGTCCAAGTGAAAATTATAGACCACGGTAGAGGTCACAATATATTCGATTTGCGCAAGAGACAATTTGGGTACTAAAGGCAGGTTTGTTGGGTATTCATTTAGCATGAGTCAGAAGTTGTGGTTGGCTAATATAATTAACAATAATCCAAAAATTATGATTATTTGGAGTGCATCCTCGTAAAAGAATTCATTAAGTATGGGAGGATAAATTTAGACATAAAACGGGTTTTATAAATATTAGATTAGAGTATAAAAAAAATTTTTTGCGGTATTTTTTAGGCAAACAAAAAAAATTAATTGATAAGTAACCATTCTCCTTCCTTTCAGTAGCGTAACTTTTTAGCGGGAAATGAATGCAGGTGGTAAGTATGCCGCCTAAAGGGTAGGATTTTTACAATCCGCGACGGATCGGTTCTGGTGTTCGCTTCAAGTACACGGTGCCATGACTTGTATTTGGCATTTTTAATTATTATAGAATATTTAGGCTAGAACTAGATTAGTTTATGTCTGACACTATGTCAGTATTTAAATCGGGGATGCATAGATTCGATTTTGTTGCTGCTGGTTGGTTGGAAATCCGCAAAGGCAACGTTAAAGTAATGGCAAAATTTTTCTTCGGGAAATTTTGGAATGCGTTTTAAACGGGGATTTGATCAGTGGCTGAATGATTGTAATTGCGCTTAGTCTACTCGCGTAAGCCTGCAACCGAAATTCCTCTCTGAACTAGTTAGTTTGCAAGCAGCAACCTCGGAGTAGACTTAGGTTGTCTGGACTAGTTGACTTGTAGGGTACACACCGTTGGCACGTAACGAGACTTCACGTCTTTAACCGATGAGAGGTTGGTTTCAATTTTCATTCGGAAATCACGAGGATGACAAAAGAAGTGAAATCATTACACCCATAGAAAATTTCCATCAGAACTTTTGTTAGGTCTATACTGAAAAAAAAATTGTAGGAATGACAACCTCATCGCAAACTTGCAGTTTTGTTGCCAAATCAAAGTCAATCAAATAATTTTGCGCTAGTTTCAATAACTTCAGTTGATTATTTGAAAATTAGTTGTGTACAGGATTGATTCTAAAGTATCACGAGCATAAATATAGCACATATCTATTTCCATAAAAGAAATTGCATTTGACTTAATATCTTGCATTTTCTTGATGCAAAGTAAAATTTGACTTTATTGGAATAATGATTTTGCAGGCAAAAAGAGACAATAAGTTGTTTTTTACTTGAAATATATAAATTACTTGATTCTACAACATATCAATAATACTAAGCCGATGAAAAGTCGATGAACATCACAAAAAAACGTTCAATCATACAGACATTTGATTGATTGATCAAATTTTACGTCATTAAATAGAAATATGCAATAAATTCAATTACTCCAGTCACTCATGTTGCTGTCTCAACTTTATCCCGTTAACTCGTATTGATGTTTCCTTCATTTCGTAGCGAGCTTAGTTGTTTTCAACACCATGGGGAGGTTGAGAAAACTGCGTCATGATTGATAATATACATTTATTTCAGTGTATTTTTACTCCACTTCGATGCGAGATCCGTTGAGATAACTAACTTTAGCATGTTAAAAATATCCTACGGGCATCTGATGAGGAAATCGAGATGGATATTAAACTTAAAATTTTCAAAATAAGTTTGGGGGTAGCAGATTTAAACGGTTCTTAAGTTAGGCATGCCTAATGTCCTTCTATTTTGGACTTACTTGTTTTTGTTTTTAGCACCGCAGCCCCTTTTCTTTCATTACCTTGATCGAATGTGTCAGCACTCGAGAAGATAACATAGATGGACTTACTTAGATATGTTTAATTTAAGCAAGTTGGAACATGGAAAACTTCAATGCGGATATAATTTAGCTTCGATTAACTAAATTTTCTCGTATTTATATTTTGGACCACATTTGTTTTTTTCTTGTAGCACTACAGCTCCTGTCAGGCCTTTGCTTAGAGACAGTTAGAGTATCTCATTATCATGAGCGAATGTATCGGCACTCCACAATGTGATATGGTCAGTAACACGCTTTGGCCGTGTGTCCCTCCGAAGAACCACTCGAACTGAATCTCGTTGGCGCCAACGAGACTCGAACTAGAGATCTTCATCTTACGGGTTGAGTGTTCTAACCACTACACCACGCGGACAACTCCCTGGTGAAAACAGAACATTTGTTAGTGTAGGCATTATTCTTCAACAAAACCTTCCCATTATTTAGTCAAAAAGGCATTGACTGGCTAAATAATTCCATGACTGGTATGGATGAGAGTACATTCTTTAGCGCAGAGTGCACCCAGTTGCAGTGCATAGAAGTTACATGATAGATTACGAAGCTTGCGAAAACATAGACTCTCATGAGTTAAAAGTGAGGTTGAGGGTCTTTAAACTTCGTTGAAAAGTCTTCCACACAATCTTCTTTCTCGTATTTTAACAACGCTCTCATAACTCCGCTTCCTGCAAAAAGTGCCTCTACTCGTAATTGTCTCGGTCCATTGACCACCTCCACCTGAACTATCTTCGTCGATAGTGTCAGATCAGAGTTTCCTCGATTTCTCCACTGGTTGTCATCCTTCAGTTGTTTGTCTGTACAGTCCACGTGGCCAGCCTGTTGCAGCTTCCGTAGTCATACAATCGTTGAGACCTCCGCCTCGTCATAGTTGTATTGAACTCGATGTTGATCCCCGTCTGGCTTCATTCCAATTATTCGCCTCAGGACCCGTCTTTCGAAGGCATTCAATATATTTGTAGATACTTGGGTTAGGGTCCATGTTTCACACATATAGCATGGCACAGTGTATAGTGTATCATTTATTTTTTCGGTGTAGTAGTAGCTTTTAAAAATTTCTTACCATAAATGATCGGGGCGCACAAAAGCTAATATGTTGAGTATGTAGAAGGTGTTTGCACTCGACCTATGAAATGTAGACACTTACCATACTTAACTAATGTACAAATTAAGAAACACTTCCTTGATATGTATGTTAAATCATAGTTTTAAAGGGAAATCATCGTTTATTTCAATATCATTCCGTGTACAGGGTCTGAACGATATTTAAGTACTTCATCTTTCCTGATGTTTTCAAGAAAATCCGGTATATAATGTAGGCTAGTTTTGTAGTAATCAAGCAGTCGCCTAATCAAACTGCTCGAAAACCTTCATAACACTTATCCGAAATTTTAATTGCAGGTTTAATTATTTCCATTTATAGTTATAAGTCATAAAATATGTTTTTTTTTATTTTATTAAATATAAATTTTATACCATTTTTGTCCGATATTTAATTTGAACTTTTCTTTATGATTATATTCCTTATGATATTTATCTTTTTCTATTATCATTTAAAGTTTTCTATATTATTTTGATTAATTTAATAATTCAAACCTGCAATTAAAATGCGGCCATGGCAACATCTTTTTCTGCTGCACATGCACGTATTGCATTGGCGAAGCCAAGTGTGCAGCGGAATGAATGAGTGGCTCGTCGAGTCCTGTTGGGCAACTAGCAAGTGGACGATTGACAACCAAAAGGGGAGTCTTTCATTGATCGTCATCACGAACACATCGCGAGAATAGCGCCAGCAGCAGCAGAAGCCACCGCAGGGGCGTCAGCAGTGAAAGTGGCGGGAGTATCTTCTTGCTCGTGCTTGTATCCAACTTTCGAGGTGTACTCGTAATTTAAAGATTTCGGTGCTGGTAGCAAGCTTTTAGCGGATCGTGGTTCTCAGATCGCGTACGCCCAAGCAGTATCCGACTTTCCTACCACTTTTCGAAACCGCTATCGGGATCGAGGTGTCCTGTTGTATTGCTTTTGTTGTGCACCTATGATAGTCAGCGAGCAGACATTCCATTTAAAGGCGCCACGTATGGGTCGGTCAGTGGTGTTGGATCAGGAGCCCGTGTGTGTCGTCGTCGTTGGAGTTGTGTTTTGTTCGATTTGCTATTTCTACGTAAGCAGTTTTTCCATGAAAACACCTCTACCCGTGAAAATTAGACAAATCTATCTCCAAGCTAAGCATTAGAATTCTTTAAATGTTCTCTTTCATCATATAAATTCCCTCAAAATGCATCGAAACGGTAAAAACTAAACGGAGTGTACCTGTATGTGTGTGAAGTACGAAACTTTGATCACTTGAAATCGCTCTACATGAAAATAAATTTTCGGAGCAATCGGCGACAAACTTTCATTTACTTGATGCTGACGCATTTCTACTTATTTTGTTTGAGACTCGTTACATGAGGTTTTGCATGAATGGCTTTACGTCGTGCAGAAACATGTTGATTACGATGTTGGAATTTTTCAGACATATTTTTGTTACACAACTCTTCATGGTACTTTAGTAGTATCCTTATATTTTTGCATTCAATTCAATTTCCTTGCATTGAATTTGTGGAATTACAAGGTGTGTCCCAAAATAAACGAGACTTTTGTCATACATTTTTTTGGTGGCGCCATCTGTGAATGAGATAGTGCGTTGGAAAGTTATATCCCTCTCTGACTTCCAGTGAAAGTTTGGTGACATTCGGTTATGTGGAAGCGACGTTATCGCGTCTAAAGTGACAGTATGTTTGTGTTATCGGTACAAAAATGAGTTTCGAACAAAGAGCTAATATCAAATTTAGTTTTAAAATCAGTAAAACGTTTACCGAAACATTTGAATTGATGAAAAAAGTGTATGGCGATGATTGTCTATCTCGTGCCAGAGTTCATGAGTGGTTTACACGTTTCAGAGATAGTAGAAGGACATAAATAACGATGAACGTATGGGCTGCCCAAACTCAGTGATCACCGAAAACTCCATCGAAATTTTCCGTGAATTTATCAAAAATGAGCCAAAATTATAGTTGAAACTCATGGAATCGGAGTTAAATATTTCCAAAACATCGATTTATCGCATCTTAACCGATCATTTGGGCTTACGAAAGGTCTGTGCATGTTTTGTTACACGCAAATTACTTGATGACCAAAAATTGCTCAGAGTTCAACATTCGACAGACATCGAACGAGAACTTCCTTTACAACATTGTAACTGGTGATGAAACGTAGTGTTTCCAATGTGAACCCGAAACCAAGCGTCAAAGTGCCGAATGGATGGCCCTAGACGAGCCATCACCCAAAAAATCGCGTTTGTAGAAGTCAAAAATCAAGCCGATGCTCATTTGTTTTTACGATTCCAAGGGAACCGTCCACAAGGAGTTCCTGCCAACAGGCCAAACCGTCAATGCAATTTTCTATCTTGGCGTTTTGAAGCACTTGTTGGATTGCATTCGTCGAATTCTGCCTGAATATCGCGAAGGAGGAAGCTGACGCTTATTGCATGATACATTATCTCATCGATCTAGTCTTGTGACTGGTTTTTTGACTTCTTCTTCTTCTTTTTAGCACTACAGCCCCTCTCAGGCCTTCGCTTAGAGATAGTTAGAGTATCTCATTTTCATGACCGTATAGTAGTTATCACGGACTTAAGTATTGCAGCAATATTGTATCACCCACATTCATCAGCGGGCGCCTGGCGAGGATGTTGGGTAAGTACCCTTTGTTTTTTCCTGCTTATTTAATAAAAAGAAATCTTTTGCATGGTAATTTAAATTTAAACTTGCTAATAATATTCGTTTTCTTCAAAGATAATTACCACTGTTTGAATTAAAAACAAATCACACGAACATTTTTATATGCTATTGTATTCATTTTTTTATTGATTTTTATTAATATTTATTACTTCTTCTTCTTCTTAGCACTACAGCCCCTTTCGGGCCTTCGCTTCCTGCAAACAGCGCCTCCAACTGTCTCGGTTCTTTGACCGCGTCTTCCAATCCCAAAATCCGAGCAGCGATGAACTGTCTTCGTCGACCGAGTCAGACCAGCGTTTCCTCGGTTTCCCCACTGGCCACCCGGCCTTCAGTTCTCTCAACGAATACCTTCTTGGGTATCCGTTCCGTTCCGTTCGTCCATTCAATTCATGTGTCCAGCCCATTGCAGCTTCCGCAGTCTTACAATCCTTGAGACCTCCGGTTCGTCAAAAGTTTCATACAGCTCATTGTTGTATCGAATTCACCATTGGTCCCCGTCTAGCTTCGCTCCGATTACTTGCCTCAGGACCCGTCGCTCAAAGGCGTTCAATATATTTGTGGATGCTTGGGTTAGGGACTATGCTTCACACCCATAGCATAACACAGGTCTTATCACAGATTTGTATACTAAGAGCTTTGTTTCCTGTGTATGCAGCTGGTCTTCAAGATCGTCAATACTGAATAAAATATTTTATTTGCGAGCTGTATTCTTCGGCGTATTTCGTCTCTTTCATTGCCCGTTTTCGTTATTTTGGCGCCTAAATACACAAATTCGCTAACATTTTCGATAGTGTATTCGCCAAGTGTGATATTTTGTGTATTTGGGGTATTTTTCTCAACTGCGTCATGAGCTTTGTTTTATATTCGTTGATTTGTAGCCCTACTAGTTTTGCTTCGCTGTCGAGTTTCAGGAAGAGTTCTTTGGCAGTTGTTAGTCACCGTGACAGAATGTTGATCTCGTCCGCATAGGCCACTACCTGGCTCGACTTGTATAGTAATGTACCTCGCGTATAGACAAGTAGCTTCCTTATGACGTACTCCAGAGCCAAATTGAATAGTAATGGGGCCAGCCCATCTCCCTGCTTTTGTCCGAAATTTGTGTCAAAGGCATGGGTGAGTTGGTTATTGATGCGGACTTGGGAGGTTGTCGACGTCATTGTCATTTTGGTAAGACGGACTAATTTGGCTGGGATGCCAAAACCAAGCATTATTTGGTACAGTACGTTACGATCAATACTGTCGTATGCTTGTTTGAAGTCAACGAAAATTTGGTGTCCGTCTATGTTGTACTCCAAGCATTTTTCAAGTACCTGCTTGACGGTGAACAATTGATCTGTTGTTGATCTACCTGCCCTAAAAACACCTTGATACTCCCCAATAATACTGTTGGCGTATGATCCAATTTTATTTTCTAAGATTTTAGAAAATATTTTGTACGCCGTACAAAGCAGTGATATGCCTCTATAATTTTCGCACTGTAGCTTGTCATCTTTTTTCCGGATAGGGAATATAATTGATTGGCTCCACTCTTTCGGCATATGTTCATGTTGCCAAATGTGCTGGATGACTTTGTGAATAGCTTGATGGACACTACTGCCACCATATTTGATGAGCTTCACTGGAATCTTATCAATGCCCGGCGCTTTATTATTCTTTTGGGCTTTGATGGTGGAACAAACTTCATCCAGAGTTGGTGGGGCCAATGGAAGCTCTCCGCAGACATCTATAGGCTCCGATGCTCTGGAGCTGTGTGGAGGATTAAGGAGGTTCTTGAAATATGATGCCCATCTTTCCTTAATCTTGATTTCATCAGCGATTATACTGCCGCTGTCATCATGACAGAGCGTGGTTATGGGCCGATAATCAAGTTTCAGGCTTTTCACTACTTTGTATGCTTGTCTTGTGTTATTGCTTTCTAAACTTACATCTATACTTCTCAATTGGTCGTCATAGTATCTTCTTTTCTTAATCCTAATTATATTATTCACTACTCTTCTGAGATTTTCATAGTGTATTCTTTGTACGCCTGATTATTTTTATCTAACGCAATCTGGCACTCATCATCGAACCAATCATTCCTCTTGCGCCAGGCTTGATGTCCGATCGTCTGTTCTGCCACGGTTCTGATAGCCGCTTTCACTTCCATTCAGAGCTCGTTGCTCATCTTTAACGATGCGTCTGATAAGATGGGAGCCAGCTGGTTGTCGAGGGTCTCCGTAAAATTTTCGGCCACAGACGCCGTTTGGAGCCTTTCGATGTCAAATTTTTTTAGCGGGCTGGTCTTCGCTGAATATGCCTTTGACATACGACATCGATAGTTTAATTTGATCAAGTAATGATCTGAGTTACAATTGGCTCCGTACATACGGACGTCAAGTATGCTCGAGGCCCAACATTGTTGGATCAGAACGTGATCGATCTGGTTTTGTGTGTTGCCATCCAGTGATACCCAGGTCATTTATGAATGCGTCGACGTGGGAAGCAAGTCGAACGTTTCTGCTACATGCAAAGTCAATCAGGCGCTGGCCATTGTCGTTTGTTTCATCGTGGAGGCTATATCCTCCAGTCGTTCCCCGATGAGATAGCTCATTGCCAACGTTAGCGTTGAAATCACCCAGAATTATTTTTGTGTCGTTTGTGGGCAATGAGTCGACCAGTCTTTCCAGGTGATTATAAAACGATTCCTTCGTTTCTTCGTCTTTTTCTTCGGTCGGGGCGTGTACATTAATCAGCTAGATTTTGAAGAATTTCGCGTTTATACGGATCGCACACAACCGTTCATTGACTGCCTTAAAATCAATAACGTTTGATTTGAACTTCCTATCCACAATGTAGGCTACTCCAAATTCTCGTTTTCCAGTAAGCTTCCCACTTTTGAATATTGTGTGCGATCTCATGTCTTGAATGTCGTTTCCAGTCCAATTCGTTTCCTGGTCTGCCAGTATTTTAAATATTGACTGGCCTGTTGTAAAAGGTCCTTAACAGCGCCAGGGTAATTGAGTGATCTGACATTCCAAAATCCAATACCATAGTCCTTTTTTTTGTTTGCGAGGTGGTTGCCGTGAGTCCAATCCATTCCGAGGCTTATCTGCGGGTTTCGAAACAATTTAAGGTTTTCCAGGGACGGGGAGTTAGCCCGTCGCCCAACCTCCATTCCGGCGGCATTGTTATTACGTCGATTCCGTTATCAGGCGCGGAAGATTCGCCTTCACCCTCTTACGTCCTCACAAAGGAGGTGTAAGTAGGATCTAGTAGCAGAGCTGTAGATGTCTTTATAGTTATGAGCATTTCTCGACATTTAATGTTACATTATTGGGGAACCAGTAAACCCAATGTGCACCCCGAGAGCATTTACTACCATTTAATTAGGGGGGTTTGGGATTAGGAATCATGGTAGCTTTGGATTGGGGAAACAAGGGGTTCCCTCCTCCTTTCTCAAACGGGCTTGGGACCGTCTATGGCGGAGTTTCCATAGCTTCTTATTAAGAGCATTTCGAGGTCGAATTCTTTCTCCTAGCTTTTGAACGAGGTCGTACGACCTTACTAACTAGCCCTTAAACATTTTTTTATTCAAAGGTAGTCGAGTAGGGTATCAAATGAAAGGTTTTGATTAGAACTTTTGGAATCATTTGATGCATCAGGGGATCCAAGGGGAGGTAAAATGTACCAAGATTTGGTGTCCCCCTTCTCCTCGCAATTGGACACCTTTGAGCCGAAAAATCTGAAAATAATCACGAAAGTGCGTCTCTATGAGTACAAGGGCAACAAATACCTCAGAAATCGAAATTCACTCAATTTTGTTAACAATACTATGATTTGTAGATTTTATATTTTCGCCTATAAAATTAAAACGGTATCTTAAACATCTTTAAAATTATATAGATTAATATAAGACCTTTATGCTCACAAGATTGTATCAAAATCGGACCATAATCAAGTGAGTTGTCGCCATTTCAATTGTATGCAATTAAAACAACAATAACACGTGTTGATGATTGATACATATTTCAAACTGCCCTAGGCCCTTTTATTTTCTTCCAATTTTCATGAAAATTTAAGGAATAGTGTTTAACTTGAATATGTTCAATCGGCTGAGCATTCAGAAAAATTATTTAAGCTGGATCAAAATGGCGGCTGCAATGCGCTTATGAAAGAAATTCTGCATCTTTTGCATAAAGTTGAACGATTTCTAATCCAAGTATTGGATGCATAATTCAAGTCTTCGGTGCACGCTATTAGAAAATTTTTTTCGAACCCTAGGATGGTTACAAAAACCTGATAGGAGCACTCTCATGTTTACTTAACTTGTTTTTTTAGCACCACAGCCCCTTTCGGGCCTTCGCTTAGAGATAGTTAGAGTATCTCATTATCTTGATTGAATGTATCGACACTCGAGAAGGTGATATGGACAGTACGACACTTTGTCCGCTTAACCGCAATACATTCTGATTTCAAATCAGTAGATATCATCATAACTGAACGGGCTTACAGTCCGTCCGAATAATCACTCGAAACAAATCTTGTTGTCAACAACGGGACTCGAACCTGGTACCCTCGGCTTACATAACAAATACTCTAGCCACTGCACTACGCGGAGTTTCAATTTAAGGCCCCCATATCCTATAAGCTTTGCATAAATCGAAATGTATTTAAGCAAGTAAGCGATTTGAATTTTCTTCGACTTTGAAGGAGTAATCCTACCTTTGAAATTGTTGAGCATATTTCTAAGCTAGTAGCTATTGAAAATGAGTTTCATATTGAATTCCACCGGAATTATAACAGTCGTTACTACCTACTAATAAGGCAAGAGAATAAACTTTACATTCTGGAAAAACGTGCAAGTAGACAAAGCATTGCTTTTAAACATAATAAAAAAATATACTATCAACAATTTAAATCATTGCAATTATTTTCGAACAAAATACTGACATTAATCCAAACATACCTCCTTATCTTCCTGTCGGTGTTGATTGTTATAGTAGGTTTTAAGAGTTAATTTTGTACCACAATGGACACATTTGAAGCATCCGGAATGAAAAAATGTGAAATCTTTTAGAGGTCCAACACGATCCACTTGGTAGACAACTTCATTACAGCGTAGACATGTTGATTCATAGAAATTCGGTCGGTACATCGTTTTTTGGATTGAGTTAATTAATTAAGTAGTCTTCGGCGTGTATGTGTTGCGTAAAGTTTCGAACACTTTCCAGGAACCGGAGAGTGTTATTCTTTTCCTTTTGTAATTTTATATCTTAAAACTAGTCTCGAACAATTCCCGTGGATTTGAGAGCCATAATCTGAAATGAAAGGAAAGATAATTAAATAAACTATTATAAAAACTCTTGACGCTAAATTTACTAATGAAAAATGGACTTAAACTGATTAGGGTTTAAATTGTGGGTTTCAAGTGTTGAAATCAGTAAGTTGATTTTAAAGTCTTTGGTAGACAGTTTTATAGTTTTGCCAAAGAAGTTTTGGCATAGAATTTAGTTAATGAGTTGATACGTTTCCAAATTGAAACGATGTTAACAACTAAATGTTTACAAAAATGGTTTAGCGCCATTTGTTACTCGCTGAAACGATCAATAAAGTTTTTTTCTGTGACCATATTTTGTATTTTATCTGTCACATCTCATATCATCCATCAACATTTCATTCTCAATTAATCTTAACTATAAATCTTTTAAATCTCATTATGTACATTGGAGATCCTCTTAAATAATACCAACTACTGGTATCATCTTCTCAGCATATCTTCACATATGAGAGATGATATGAAAGCCTCTTGGAAACAGTAAAAGTCTGTCTGCCTCCACATTATGCCATAATAATCTTAAGGTCAAAAGAAACCGAAACTGAAATCGAAAACAACTGTCTTTTTCGTAAATTCCATTAAGACGCCGCCCCCGACATATTGTAAGATGACAAACTGAATGCCCCCAAAATGAATTAACTTCAGAAATTTGTCGATCCCACGCGCAGAGCAGACACAACTACAGTTTTCGCGGCTTCGATCATGAAATCAAATCAAGAGAGAACGAAGGAAAAAAGGTTTGATCTGTAACTACAGGTAGTGGTTAGTGGATATTGAGTTTACCTTTTACGGCGAGACGTTGCGACGACTACAGTGTTAATATATATATATGAGGAATGCGTGCAAGCGGATTAATTTCATACTTGCACAGGTTTTACGTTAAATATGTTTAGAAAGAGACAGAAAGAATCTTATCTTTCATGGCTTTCAGTTCTTGAGGATCTAGCAATTACTTAATGGTATTATGAGCTCCGGTTAGAATATATCCATAAACTGAGAGATTTACCAAGTTTGGTAGTGTTTGATAATTTTAGGTAAATGCAAGTGCAAACGGAAGCTGTTGGCCTCCTTCGATGTTCAAATCGAAAGTGTGGTAAAAGTGGGCCGAATTGTTGCTAAGGCTTTCTGGCTGGGTGTCCAGCGTTTAACATAACGGATAAAAGTACATAGTTTTTTCACTCAAGCATTTTCTCTGGAAAATTCGTTTTCGTCCATCTGTGTAGAACGGTGCATCAAAAAAAATTGAAATAACAAGGCTTAAAACTAAGTTGTATTTTCAATAATAATTAAAAAACAAGCATTAGCTATAAATTTTACAGCCTATAATATTGAATTCCCACTCGACGCTGCTTTAATTTCGAAAAAAAATTTGCTAAAACAGAAAGAATGTAATGGAACTTGCTTATCGTGCATTGTGAATTTAAAAACAATCGATTTGAGTAATATAAAAATTCTCTCAATTGAAAACGAGCTAACATAAGCTTCATCAAGCTTCGAAGAATCTAAATCACACAATAGGTTCTTGAATAAAACTCAGCAACCAAAATTACCTGCGCCTAAAAAGGAGAGAGCGCGCCACAAATAATCTGCTTTGCTTTAATCTCAAGACCTTACCAAATAGTGTGAATGGATATGGTTTAAAAATAGTATAAAATACTAATGTTCGATATGACAGCCAATAGTTCATCATGAGCTTTGTTCGATTCTTCGGCAGAAAACCTCTTCGACTTTTGAAATCATACTCTTCTAAAAAGAGGGTGACTCTACTCCGTAAACGAATGAGTTGTGTATAAAAAAAAATATGCTGAAATTAAACACTACATCAGGAATGAATAATGGCCACTAAACGCTTTTGCAATATACATATGTTGAAGGAAAGAGAACAAAGCTTTCTCCTCTTTTCTTGTTCAATCTAAGCCGGCCCTGCACATTAAGATAGCAATGGAGATTGTCATTCTTTTATCAAAAAAGTGACATTGAACATTGCTTCTCAGAGTGTCAATTGCCAAAGACTTTGTCATGTTGTTTCAAACCTTGTGTTGGAAACCTACTCCTCAGGTGTCCTAGCAAGTTGTAGGCAGTGCCTTATTGGAAGCCTTGAAAGAGAGCAAGGAAATCCTTACGTGGTGAGGAGAGATTCCATCACCTCTTGTATGAAAAACAACTTTCGAAATACGCAGCTTAGTTTGCTCTTGAGATTTTTTGGCAGGAAGTACTGCATTAAGCTTTTCATTGTCGACAGGTGCTCGCTAGTTTCATGCTTTAAAAGAACTGCCATTCAAGAACATTAAAACAACAGCAATCCTGGCCTATTTTTTTCAGAAATAAAATAAAGAAAACTTTGATGAATTTCTTGGTGTTGCTATAGCTTACAAGGATCATGTGAAGAAACAAAATCACTACATTCCAAATCTGGAATAAATCGAAACAATTGTAACACATTTGCTTTCTTGAGAGTTTTAACCGAAATAAAACTGTTTGTATTGCTAACCGAGATGTTATTGTCTCAACCTCACCATGAGGTCACATACTCGTATAGTGGATCGCGCTAAAATTGATTTAACAGAATATGGGCTAGAGTAACGCATTTGAGAAAGCCGCATTAGTGGACTGGAAAGTATATTAAAAAAATCACACTAAATCTCAATGTGTTTTTTTTAATACAAAATGTTTCAAAGAATCTTAATTTAAGTTAATCAGTTGATTTAGCCCATTTCTTTTGATATTTCAAGTCAGTCGGGCTTTACCTATTATTTTGTGAATACGCGTTTTGGCTTCTATGAGCCAATTCTGTCACCAGTAATCACTAACTGAAGATGTCTTTTAGAAGCTGAAATGTGTATTCACAAAATAATATACAGACTTGAATAATAAAAGAAAATAAATTTAATGTAAGCTTATGTTGATTCGTATGCAAGTTTAATCTGCATTGTTTTAATTATCATTTGAATAATGTCGACAAAAATTAATATTTTATATAGATTAATATTTCGTTCAAATAACGGAACTTTGTGTATACTTCTGACATCGGTCAAGGATTCCTAGGTTTAGACACAACCTTAGATAGGGTGATATTATAAAGTTCTATAAGGGAGTTTTGGACATATTACCTTTATCAAGATCTAACAGACATTCTTGATCTATCGCAGAGAGAGCTTGCTTGTAAAGGATGCTTATAAAGAGACACTACCGCACCATATTTCTCTTGTAATCCTCTTCCTGAACTGAACCATGGTCTTTACAAACGTTGGATTTGAACGGGCCATAAACAAAATCATTAATGATCCTGGTATGTTTCCAGATATTAACAACATAACTGGTAGGAGATAGTTCATGGGAATCCGTTTCGACATTAATTCTATGTTTTTGGCCAATAAGTCAGTCATTTTGCAAAAACCTATGAAGTACGGATCGTTCATTCAATTTGGTGGTGAACAATACAAGTTTAGGTATGTTTCGATAAAAACCTTGCCTTGGTATGCTTGACCGAGTTATTTAATTAATCCATCTGATCAAGAATTTTTCATATGCTCAAAGACACCAGAACTCTTAAAACTGAACTTCTTTTTTGTTTCTTTAGCAGTCATCATCGAAAATACATTAAATGATTGGTTTTTCAGCAAGCAGTGAAAATTAAGTCATTAGCAATTTGGTGCGCTCCATCTCCCTTTTAAAAAATTTTGGAAAATTACTTGAATGTGTGACTCTTTTTGGCAGACTATAACTCTCTGATAGTGAGAACCTTAGTGGCAAAACAATTTTTCATTAAGAAAGTTCAATTGTCAGTAAATACGTTTAGTGTCTTCCAAGCTACTTGTAGTATAGAAGTTGCAGGCCTACAAACTCATAGTGATATTCTCAATTGATATAGACAAAATGTTTAGGTTTGGTTGGCTTATCAATAAATTGATAAAATTTGACTTTTTGGCACATACTCGTGTGTATTATATAAAAGTGGTGAGCTGCTTCTTTAAGGATTAAGCTGCCCTTTCGCTCGCTTGTTGGAGCTAGGTTTGACGATTTTAATATTCATTCAGAATTTCCAAATAACGTAATAGCTGTTGGATTTAATATACAAGCACGGAATCCAGGTGATTCTCTGAGTTGATGAGTTGTTAGTGTGGCCTTTGGAGTACATTTTGACCAATACCTTGACAAAACTCTAAAGATTGATGGTGCTGTTGCGCTACGATACCTGGACGTTCCGCCAACGAAGCAATATCGTCGATTTCATTTCCGATTCCCTGCATAACTATGATTCATTACCGTTCCACTTTTTATTAGTTGTCTATATGACTATCTATTTTTCTAACATTTATATTCTTCAATTTCTCTTCTTTTGATTTTTAGGTTATTTATTTTGAAAGCTCATACTTTTATCTCATTTTCTGCAATCCCAAGTATATTTTCTTTTTTTATGCTTTGGAAATTATTGCCATTTGTCTCTAATAAATTTAATTTTTTGAAAGTAAACTTTCCATTTTCTCAGTAGTATTAATTTTGCGTTAATTATTTTTACATTTTTTTTGTGGTAGGGAGGTGAAGGCATTTACGCCCGCCGAATCTGGTAGTGTGGGACTCCCACGGAGGATACCCTTGGACTACCCACTAAACACCTCCCGTGTCAATCTGAGAACCTAGCCTGGAACCGTTTGACACATTACTTCGGGCCAGGTCTCGTTTTGTTACGCCATGGGGCGCCTTCAAGCTGGGGAGTCCCTTTCCTAGCGGGAGGGGAGAGGGGAAGAGGAAATGCCAGAAGAGCGATCCCCCAGCCCCAGCGCCTCCGGCTGCTGTGAGTCCCTTTTATATTTTAGGACTGCCCGAGCATAATGTGCCACCTGGTTCCATTTGTCAACCGATTCGAGCATCACCACAACTATATCATCCGGGGTGAGCTCTCCCGTCTCCCTGTAGAGTTCCCTTCGCAGCCTGACCCAATTTGTACACGCAAAAAATGTGTGACAGGCATTGTCCTCCTCTCCTCGGCAAAACCGATAATCGGGAGACCGTGACTTACCAATCTTGTGCAGGTAAGACTGAAAACACCCGTGCCCGCTCAAAAGCTGGGTCAGATAGAATTATTTTTTACATTGATAAAAGATACTAAGCTTAGATAATTAATTACTAGTATTATCGCGTTTCATTTCGAAATGAAAACCCATATGAAGATTTTTGTGCGTTGCCGCTATAGTAAACGGTATTAGCCTTGGCTGGACGGTCGAGCACTCTTAACGCACCAACTGACCCAGGGAGATATTTGCTTACTTTCAATGGTTTTTTTTTGGCTTTTTGGGTATTTGCAACAGCATTCTTTGCTTAGTAGAACTATGCACTGGAACTTTGACGTTCGATACCCTGTGTGCGTTGATACCAGCCGGTACAAACTACATTACATGAAGATCGAAAATTTGGTTCACTTTAGTCTCTGATGGGTGATCTTCATGTGATGGTGCATGTGCTGTAAGTATGTTATATGCAACGAAATTTGTATAGGTATGGAATATTAGTACGAACGACAAGAAAAAATGAAAAAGAAGGTCGACAACAAAGCCCAATTTCAACTCTGATTTGCATTTCATTACAATGGTATCATGCACGTGTTCTACGGCAAAAGAAAAAATAATTCGAATGAAATGAAATTACCTTTGGATTGCTACTGGAAGGTAAAGAATAGCATAATAAAATTTAAGGTAACTTTAAAAATTTTAAAGATTGTGGAATAATGCGGGCTCTAACAGCAAAAGTGTTACGTAAACTTCCACAAACAGAACAATTTTTGGGATCAATAATAATGAATTTAAAATATTAAATAATAAAATATGAAAATTCAAACGGATTTAATTAAATGGTGGTCCTGGTCCTTTACAAATACAACTAGCAAAAACTTTATTTTACTTTCAAATACCCGTACTTTTTTCTCTTATTTATCCTCCTAAACCGTTGTTTATTTCTTTTCCTAAACCATTGTCACCAAATCTAAATCAAATCCTCACTGCCAATCCCGCAATTATTTTTTCTCCATTACGGTTGCCATACCGTGGTAACTTTATCGAAGTTCAATACACTTCAAAGATGTATGTGGAACGTACATCTTTTCGCTTTCAACAAGTGCAACAATTTCGATTTGCATTTATGGCGATTTGTATACAACCATGATAATATTTCTTCTTCATCTTAGCACTACAGCCCCTCTCGGGCCTTCACTTCCTGCAAATAGCGCCTCCAACTGTCTCGGTCCATTGACCGCGTCCTCTAATTTTGAAATCCCAGCAGCGAAGAACTGTCTTCATCGACCGAGTCAGACCAGCGTTTCCTCACTGGTCTCCGGCCTTCAGTTCTCCCAATGAATACCTTTTCGGGTATCCGCGTCCATACGATTCATGTGGCCAGCCCATTGCAGCTTCCGCAGTCTGACAAACGTTGAGACCCCCGGTTCGTCAAAAATTTCATACAAATCATGGTTGTATCGAATTGGCCATTGGTCCCCATCTGCTTTGCTCCGATTATTCGCCTCAGGACACGTCGCTCAAAGGCGTTCAATATATTTATTTACTGATGCTTGGGTTAGGGTCCATGTTTCACATTCATAGCATAACATCACATTATCACAGATTTGTATTTCTTTTCTTAATTTTAATTATTTTATTTCCTGATCTTCTGAGATTATCATAATGTTCTCTCTTCGTCCTGGTTTTCCTACCTATGTAATCTTTGTACGCCTGATTCTTTGTGTCTGACGCATTTTGGCACTCATCATTAAATCAATCATTTCTCTTGCGCCGGTATAGATGTCCGCTCGTCTGTTCTGCCATTTCATTTCCATCCAGAGCTCGTGGCTTGTCGTTAACGATGCATCTGATAAGATGGGAGCCAGCTGGTTTTTGGAAACAGACGCCATTTGGATCCTTTCGATGACAAATTTTTAGAGCGGGCTGGTCTTCGCCGAATATGCCTTTGACATACGACATCAATAGGTTAATTTGATCAAGTAATGATCCGAGTCATAGTTGGCTCCTCGGTACGTGGGCAGTCCCAAAAGTACCCGACACGACAAAGAAAACAGTTAAAAAAATTACAGAAAGGTTTTTTATTTTTCAACATATTTTCCTTTCTGCTCGATACACTTTTCTCAACGATGTTCAATAGCTTCGATACCCGCTTTAAAGTAGGAACCGTCAACGTCCTCAAAAAAGCTATTAACCGCAGACTCTATCTCTTCACTGTTGGCAAACCTTTTGCCGCCGAGCTATTCTTTCGAATTCGGAAAAAGAAAATAATCTGAAGGAGCCAGATCTGGTGAATACGGTGCGTGAGGAAGCAATTTGAACTTCAACTCATTGATTTTAGCCATCGCAATGACGCACGTGGGGACTGGTGCGTTGTCGTGATGAAACAACACTTTCTTTTTCGTCAGATGGGGCCGTTCCTCTTGATTTCACCACTCAAACGCTGCAATAAGGCTGCATAATATGCGCCGATGATTATTTTTCCTTTTTCGAGATAATCAATAAGTATTATTCCACGCGCATCCCAGAAAACGGATGCCATGACCTTGCCAGCTGACTCAACTGTCTTTGCTTTCTTTGAAACCGGTTTCCCTTTCCAGTCCACCGCTTTGACTGCTCCTTGGTCTCAAGTGTAAAATGATGGACCCATGTTTCGTCCATGGTTAAAAATTGACGCAAAAACTCGGCTTTATTGCTGCGAAACATTGTCAAACACTCGATGGAAACATCCTCACGTTGCTGTTTGTCCTCCATTGTGAGCAAACGTGGCAGCTATCTTACGCATAGCTTTCTCATGTCTAAATTTTTGGTCAAAATGCGTGGCACAGCGTTTTTTGAAATACCTGCCATGTCTGCTATCTCGCGCACTTTTATTCGACGGTCATCCAATACTCTTTTGTGGATTTTCTTCACATTTTCTGACGTGGTGACCTCACTTAGTCAACCAGTGCAGCGTTCATCTTGGCAGCTCGTACGACCTCGCTCAATCTCAGCTACCCAATATTTGACCGTTGTAAACGAAGGAGCAGACTTCCCTAGACTAGAATCCAATTCGCCGTTGATATCGGTTGGACTTGGACCTTTCAAATGAAAGTATTGTATCACATAATGATATACGATTTTTTCCATATTTACAAATTCACTGAGAGTGATCACTTTGGATGTCTGTAAAAAATAATAATAAACGTACCGTTATGAATTTTTCACATTAAATTATTGAAAGGTGGTATTGTTAATCGCAGTAATTGGTTTTTAAAACTACCTGTATTCGTAAGTCAGGTCGTGTATTTTTGGGACTACCCTCGTATGTACGGACGTCAATTATGTTCACGGCCCAATGTTGTTGGATCAGAACATAATCGATCTGGTTTTGTGTGTTGCCATCTGGTGATACCAAGGTCATTTTGTGAGTGCGTCGATGTGGGAAGCAAGTTGAACGTATGACTAGATTTCTGTTACAAGCAAAGTCGATCAGGCGCTGGCCTTTGTCATTTGTTTCATCGTAGAGGCTATATCCTCCAGTCGTTCCCCGATGAGATATCTCATGGCCAACCTTAGCATTGAAATCACCCAGAATTATTTTATGTCGTTTGTAGGCAATGAGTCAACTAGTCTTTCCAAGTGATTGCAGAACGCTTCCTTCGCTTCTTCGTCCTTTTCTTCGGTTGGCATGCCTGATGCGGACCCAATCGAGACTTTATTAGGTAAGCCTAACTTAAGCAGGTTCGTAGCTCCCGCATTTCAGCCTAATAAAAAATGGGCAAATGAAAATTTTCCAAGTTTAGGGTGAGATTAGGATTCCCTTAGTTCTTATTATTTAGGCATAGTTATGTGGGCCTAATGAGGATTTATGCGATATGCCTAATGCACACATATGCAATGGGGACCTAGTTCAATTTACCCAAGTTAGGTTTTGCCAAGTGTGGGCGTTTTCGGGACAGTATGCGGCATATCTAACTTGAGCAAGTTCGGAAATTTTGCATTCAGCGTATCCGACTAGAAATTCAGTTTAGAAAGTGATTCAAGTATTTAACTGCATATAATTCGCACCAGAGCTATGTTGTTAAGTTTATATAAAGGTATTCGTATATTGTGAATGTGGATTTAGTCAGAAAATAGGAAAAATGTACGAGTTTGTTTTTAAGTGAACGAAACGAAAAGTATTTTAAGTTTTTACCAAGTTGTCTCAACTTTTCAGAACGACAATGTTTTCATTATTAGGAACTGTTTTAAATCCCATCACTACTTAATATTACGTTCACACCAGTCGAAATTATCCGATTTGATGAAAATAGTTTTCAAATCATATGAAAGTGTTCAAACCAAATTTGCGTGATTTTGTTTGACATTCCTATTGCATTTTATTTGTCAAACCATGTAAAAATGACAAATATATGTTGCCATAATCCAATTTCTTAGTAAGAATATTGGAACATGAAATGGTAAGGAGCAGCCTTATGGGCGTGGAAAAGTTCATCAATTCTCTCTATCCTTAGGGAGAATTTTTCCGACTGTTTTGCCTAAACTAATTTCCTTATTGCCAAACTATATATTTATCGCTAAATTAAGCAAATTATTTGTCATGAGCTCGTGACTTACCAGAGAGTGTTTAATGAGGCCTAACATTTTGAGAGACTAAAACTTCTGTCCTTTTCACAAAGTTTTGATTTTCTAGCTTTTATAGTTTCTGAGGAAACTTGCTGTGGCCCACGGACAGATAGATAGACAGGACGCGAAACTTGTAGGCTTTTGTAAAATGTACTTTACAAAGCCATAAAAACGGCCAAAAATTAGGAAATTAATATAAAAATGCCTTTAAAGGGAAGCGTAGCCCAACAACATTTTCCTCTTTCATAATTAGTTACTGATCGGTTTTCGAAGTGAAAGCATAAGTAAAACTTAACATTTTCGTAGATAATAAATATATCTAATGATCATCTATTTGCAAGTCTCGAAATGGCGGCGGTTCAAACATGCCATTTTTTCAGATTTTTCTAGTTCTCTCGGATTTTGATGAAGCTTGAAATTATGAATGATTAAAATAAGTTCATTCATCCAGCAAAAAATAATGAAAATGGGATGATTAAAATTTCGCTTTTCTTTACTAATTGAAGTAAAATAATATTCGATAGAAATTTCCTGAGTCGATTGCTTCGACAATATAAAGTGGCGGACAAAAGTCGACGACAACTCCTTATATTGAGATTCTGGTTTATTGGAAGCCTGAAACAAAAATCCATTGATGTGCATTTTTCAGTAACGTAAATATATTTATCAAAAAACAAAGACAAAAACATTTCATAACAAGCTAGGAGAATTTCATAAAAACATAAGAGACAAAAGTCTATGACAGTCAGTGCTGGCTAACATGCACACAAAATATTTTCAACTAAACGTATTGGAAATTTTTAAAAAGTTTTGCTGCCTTAATATTTGGTTGGACCCTCTTTCGCATCAATTACTGCTTGCAGTCTTCGGAGCATAGAGGCAACTTCATTAGCAGTTTCTACAGATGTGATTTTCTCCCATTCTGTAACAAGGGCTTCCTTCAACAAATTTTTATTTTTAATGTGACATTTTCGAATTTTTCATTCTAAAAGCTCCCATACATGCTGTATTGGATTTAAATCTGGACTTTTCCGGGGCGTATTAAGTTGCCCGGCAGCGTAGTACAACCACCAGTTCTTGACGAAAAGTGCTGTATGTTTTGTTGTAGGAATCAAATTGTTGGTCTCTAAAGCCATGTTTTTTTTCCACCATACTTTATTGCGACCATCACTTCCAAAAGTGTTGAATGTTGATTCATCTGTGAAAACGACGCAAATCCAAAAATCATTTTCCTTGTCAATATGGGCCTTGGCGAACTGTAGACGCCGAAGTCGGTTTTTGGCGGATATTAATGGCTTTTTAGATGAAGTTTTACTTTGAAACCCATTAATATTTAATGCTCTTGTGATGGTTCTTGCATGGACATCCTTTTTCCTTTCCATAGCCACTTGTTTCACCAAATCTGGAGCATTTATTTTTGGATTACTGTTATTTCTTTTAGAATAAAACCAATGTCTCTGCGCGAAAACTTTCTTGGTCGGTCAGTTCGCGGCTTATTTTCAATGGAACCACTGCTTTCAAAGTTTATGATGATTGTCTATACAGAAGTTTGTTAAGTTTCAGTGACTTCGCGATTTCCGAGCACGATTTACTGTCTTTTTTATACTGTACGACCAAATTTCGGATATCACTAGAATTTTCTTTTCGCGATGTCATTTTGCGGTCCTTACAGTTAGATACTAGCGATAAAACTAAAACAGAATTGCAGCAGCACATATACGAATTGATACCAAGTAAACAAATATTGATGACATTTCGTTGCGTTTAGTTGAAAATTGTTTGTGTATAACTGAGTCAACACTGCCTGTCATAGACTTTTGTCCATTCAATTTTTTATGTTTTTAGGACTTTCTCTTTATTTCTGGTATGAAAAGTTTGTATCTTTAGTTTTTTATAAATATATTTACGTTGCTGAAAAATGTACTTCAATGGATTTTTGATTAAACCTTCCAATTAACTGGGTTCTCAATATAAGGAATTGTCGTAGACTTTTATTCGTCACGGTAAGCTTTTTCTGATAAAAATTAACTTCGGAATGACGTTTTTAAAAAAATTAATTTAATTTTTGAAAACTTTTGACAGGAGCGATTTAAAATACGTCTATAAGCAACGAATGCTATACGATAAGCTCCAAAATCACTACTAACTACTACGTAGAAATTACTTATTTTATCACCAAACAAAGGTGACAACTTACAATAAACAACTGGCGAAATTTAAATTGTGAAATGCGGGGATTCCGAAAGAAAGGTAATCTGTACTGTGTTTACATGAAGGAACAGAACGCGAGAATGGCCTGTTTGCTTATTGATTATCGAGCGCAAAATTTAAAATGTATCGATAAATTATTCGTATTAGCAACGATTTAGATACATCGTAAAAACCACGGTATCGTCGATATATCAGAATACGTATTGGTATCGGATGCACCACGAATTGAAATTATACAATACCCAGAATTTAACGAGACTAATGATTTTCCCAGGAAACGTATTTAGCGGTTATATAATAATAAAATGTTTATTTCTATTTCAAAATTCAAATACAAAGGGTATTACGAGTACATGAAACGGCTTATATCAAATCGAATTTGCATTGGGTTACACATGACCGATAAGCCCGCAAATAAACTACCATGCCGAAATCGAATTAACTTTAAATACTTTATATCAAATGAAAGTGAAATCAAAAATAATCAATTTTCAGTTTCACATGTACGAGTATTTCAACTGTGAACTTCATTGCCGAAATTAAGCCTGGAGTTACAAAACAAAAGGAAGTTACTCAGAAGACGACATATCGACTCTAATTGTACGGTAAATTCAAACCATGCTGCAAAGAAATTTCTATTTAGTATCGAAATGATGAACATCAATTTCACCTTTTTCATTATAACATAGTCCAGCGATAAAATTGTTTTTCCTTCTTAAAATAATTGAATGGACACCGCGCAGTTGAAATAAATTAGTTTTTGTCATTCATTGATAATTTTTTCTTCAATTGATGCATGCACAACTGTAAATACCCGTAATGCGTACGTTGTGGTATAGTGATGCAACGAGGTGGAAAGATAACTGGACAGGTGAAATTATATTAAATAATGAGGTTTTGTACTGGTGGCAATCGAATATCGCTTACATAAGAGAAGAATTGATTGAAAGTGCTGAATTGTGGACGTAAATTAGATGCACAGCTCAGTAGGGAACCTATTAATATACGAGTACAGTGGGATTTTGATGAGTGGAACAACAATACAATTTTCATTCGATTTCGCCCTGAATTAAGCGTATGAATTTTTTTTTATTAATTTCTATTTTTAACAGCCTCCGTACCAATAGGAAGCCCGAAAATAACCAACAAAATTAGCATAATCAAGCATATAATCCTATCATCCCCTTATGAACAAATGATACAATAAACTTGCAGAATTCCAAAAATAATATTTCTACCAACGTTTTCACTAATAATTATCATAATCTTCTAAATTTCGCTTTTCATGCCACATTCCCGTTTAGTTAGGTATGCAAATCGTAAAAACCTCCAAAATATAATTCTGCATCGACCTACTCTTCTATCCGAATTCGGATGTGACAAAAGAGGAGAATTTAGTTTCCAAATAAGTTCATTATCGACTGCCACTTGAGAAATATTTATGTAAAGTAAAATCTTCACATGACATCATTGAAATTCTATTCATCAACGCGCGATGTCTAACGTTGATGGTTTGATGGAAAGTGAAACTTTATTCTTTTCATCAGCCACTTGAAGGTATCATCGATCTTGAGAAAGTTGAGCATTAATAAATTGTAACTGATTTTGGGAATTTACTTAAAAATATGTCAATTGGAGCAGCCATCGATTGATACTATATAAGAAAGTAAGAGTTAATAAAATGATATTTAGAAAAAAATTTTTAAATGTTAATGAAATATGACTTTCAATCGAAATGTTAATAAATTTGGTGGGAACGAGATTTGAGGCGGAAGAAGATCAAAATATAAAGTTTGTGCCTTGTTGAAAATGTCAGGACATTTTTTACGAATCTATTGTTGGCTGGGTTTTAAAAGATTTTAGTAGAAAATGTCATTGAGTGGATTCTTCTGATCTTTATGGATGCTACTTCTTATAAAAAATATTTATATACGTTTCGCACATGTGAAGAATTCAGCTTAACAGATTAAAAAAAATTATTGCATAAGGTAATTCTGAATCAAATAGAACAAGTGAGACATGACTGGAAATCAAAAGATTGGCGAAAGCATTCAATGTGGTTTCTAATTAGAGGTAACATCAGTGTGCTTTTACTATAGAAAATCAAGGTGAAATCTTGGGTAGGTAAAAAAACAATCAAGTTTTATTGTTGTGGTTCATGGTATTGAAGCACCCGCTGACTGATCCAGCTCAGGAAATGATGATTGATAGTCTAAGGAGATCGTCAGGTTAAGCTCCTGTGGCAGGTTCTGACGTAAACCAACCTTCAACTTCATGCCCCCCATGTAAATCTTTGTCTACAATAAAGCAGTTATCGAAGCTGGTCATCGTATATTTCCTCGCCTAGAATGGATCCAGCTGATTCATCCTAGACATTTTTCTTTCGCTATGCTCCCGTAATGATTCCTTTTACCTATTAGCTTCCTGGCATACTAGAATCATAAATATTCACTTGTTTGCTGGATGTAAGCGGTTTGAACCCTCAAGCCAATTTTGAGCACATCGCTTTCAAATTCAGTCTGTAATGATTCTACTTCGCTCACGAACGTCGAGATTTCCCGAAGGAAATCCGAACCGACCTCTCATCGGTTCAAGACGTGAAGACTGAGCCGCACCAACGAATGATACTCAATCGGTCAACCAGTCCGTGCATTCGTAATCCATTTCTCGGTGGCTGCTTATCGGCCAGCTAGTTTAGAGAAGATTTCGGTCGCAGCTCTTTTAAATGGATTACGCTCGATTAAATAAATTCAGCCACCATTTCTTGCCTATTTTTAACGCGTCTGAAATACCCCCATACGGAAAAGAAACCTATCTCTACTTTATTCCGTATTCGCCTTCAAGTCAGTCAAACAACAACAAAAAAACTTGATTTAATTCCACGTTCCCGAAATTTTTGTTTTTTCCCCGACGCGGTACCGGGAAATATATTACTCTAATGCAAAGTACAAAATATCCTACTCTTATAAAATGACATCAAAACAAACTATGGTACCACGTACCGGCCATTCGCGGATTATGTGAACCCTACCCTCTTACCGGCATACTCGCCGTTCGATGACATTCTCCCGCTGGAAAAGAATGGTTTAGCTGGAAAGGAAAGACTTGATTAGCCCAGCAATTCATGTTTTTATTTAGATGCTTTTGAATATTTATAATGCTCAAATACGATTTTGATTTTGATCGGAGCCTATAGATGTCTGCGGATAGCTTCCATTGGCCCCACTAACTCTGGATGAAGTTTGTTCCGCCATCAAAGCCCAAAAAATTATAAAGCGTCGGCAGTAGTGACGATCAAGCTATTCACAAAGTCATCCAGCACATTTGGCAACAAGAACAAATGCCAAAAGAGTGGAGCCAATCAATTATATTCCCTATCCACAAAAAAGGTGACAAGCTACAGGGCGAAAATTATAGAGGCATATCACTACTTTGTACGGCGTACAAAATATTTTCAAAAATCTTGGAAAATAAAATCGGATCATACGCCAACAGTATTATTGGGGAGTATCAAGGTGGTTTTTGAGCAGGTAGATCGACGATAGACCAATTGTTCACTGTCAAGCAGGTACTTGAAAAGCGCTGGAAGTTCAACATAGACGTACACCAAATTTTCGTTGACTTCAAGCAAGCAGACGACAGTATTGATCGTAACGTACTGTACCAAATAATGCTTTGCTTTGGCATCCCAGCCAAATTAGTCCGTCTTACCAAAATGACAACGACGTCGACGAACTTCCAAGTCCGCATCAATAACCAACTCACCGATGCCTTTGACACAAATATCGGACTAAAGCTGGGAGATGCTGTGTTGATTTTCAATGATCGTCCGATGAGATTTCTCAAGGAAATCTAAGCCGACCTCTCATCGGTTATCCAGACGTGAAGTCTGAGTTGTGCCAACGAATAGTACACAATCGGTCAACCAGTCCGTGCACTCGTAATCCATTTCGCAGTGGCTGCTGGTCGACCAGCTAGTTTGGAGAGGGTTTCGGTCGCAGGTCTTTTAAATGGATTAAGCTCGATTACATTAATTCAGCCACCATTACGTGTCCGTTTTAAACGCATCTAAAATACAACCATACGGAAAAGAAACCTATCTCTACTTTATTCCGTATTCACCTTCAAGTCAGTCAAACAACAACAAAAAAAAACGTCTAATTCCGCGTTCCGAAAAATATGCTACTCTAATGCAAACTTCAAAATATCCTAATCTAATAAAAAATACCTCAAAACAAATTATGCTACCGTGTAACGAAACCGAACCGGGAAAAGATGATGTTCAGAGGGCCATGAGTGAACCTTTCGGAAGGTCACTTACGGCCCCACTTTGCTCGACGGCATACCTACCATTGTTGTCACCTAACTATGCAAAGCAAGGAAATAACTACTGGAAGGAAAGATTATGGTTTCTTAGCAATTCATTATAATTTTATTCATTACATGGAAAAATAGTTTTTACTTCTTGTACATTATTCTGGTCGAAATAAGACTTTTGATTTTTTAATGTGATTTACAATCACAAACTAATTCTGAAAAAATGTTCTCACATGGGATAAAGATATGACATTAAATTAATACTCAGACATGGAATATGAGTGTTTTAAAAAAAAACCGTTTTCGGGCTCAATCCCTTTTAATTTTACATTTTCATCTGGCATAACCTTCCTTCAAAAATGCAACTATGAACACCAACCTTTTTTTTTACTGTTTAAAATACTTTGTTCAGCAGTTCCTATCGATTCTTATCTATTTCTTTTCCGTCTCATCTCTGATATACATTTATCAATCACAACCACTCCTAGCTCTGTACGGTCCTAAATGTTTGCTATCCTCACCAGTCTGTGTAAGTACACATTCATCCCTTTTTAACAACTATAACTATAACCGTGTTAGGGTTAGAGATAATACGTTGATTTAGTATCTGAAAATTAATAATCATTTAAAAATTCAGCAGCAGAAATTTTACCCAAAAAAACAAACTGTGCATTGAAATAAATAATCTGGATACTTGCAAAATTTATAATTCTAGCTTAATTTCTTTGTAAAGCCGATTGGATTGAACTTGGTTTATGTAGGCCTATACTTTTCATTGGTTATTAGTCATGCAATCTTTTCAACATTGATTGACTGATGCATTTCCTCAATAGGAAATTAATTCTTCACCCAAACTTAATAAGCAATTCAACAATCTTGGTTTATAAATAATTCATCAACATTCAAAACTTCAAATAATTAAGAACAATAAAAAAATTTGCGATATAATTATCATGTAATAAACAATGTTTGATGCAGGCGTTTGAAATAGAAAAACAATTTAATTCCTTATTTCTTAAACTGACAAATAATTTTTATGATAATTATTAACAGGAAATTTTCTTATTTTGCATAATCTCAAAATTAAAAATAATTTTCATTTAGTTACTTGAATAGATATTAAAAATCCATTTATCCAATGAAACGGAATTATTCGTGACAATTATTACTTTCTTCTAGACAGAACTTCCTGATTTTGGCACGTCATCGTTTACCAATGTTTCCCGTTTCGTTTAAAGTTAATTTTTTTTTTGTTGATGCAGGGGATAACGCCACTAATTCACTTATTTGACTATATTTAGGATAGTTATATATATATATATATATATATATATATATATATATATATATATATATATATATATATATATATATATATATATATTCTTTTTCTTTAACTTTAAGAAAAATTCTCAACACAAAACTGTTACAGACGCAACACGCACCTTGTTTGGTTGCAGTGAACGCCTCCTTTTTGATCCACCGGTTTAAGTTGAAATTTTAGGATGTTATATTTTCCTCCTCGGTACACGGCAATTTTCCTCAAATTCTTTGGTTTCCTCTTGTTTCCTTGCAGTCGCTATGTACAGCTAGATTCGCGCGACACAAATCATGCAAAACACACAAAATTGCAAGCAAGAAGACAAGCGAGCAAGCAAACTTTTCTCCTTTTTGATCCACCGGTTTAAGTTGAAATTTTAGGATGTTATATTTTCCTCCTCGGTACACGGCAATTTTCCTCAAATTCTTTGGTTTCCTCTTGTTTCCTTGCAGTCGCTACGTACAGCTGGATTCGTGCGACACAAATCATGCAAAACACACAAATTTGCAAGCAAGAAGACAAGCGAGCAAGCAAACTTTTCTTTTAAGGGGGGCACACAAACGGTATGAAAGATCATACCACCCGTCTATTGCAACATCGAAATTAGGTGAAAATGCCCTACGGATTCCTTCCTAGATGCTACCAGAATGCGTTTGTACCTGTGCCAGATTGCCAACAATTGATGTGGCTGCGTGCATGAAAAGTGAGTTATTGTATATTCCTTGGATAGGTACTGTTCTTCCTCTTTGTGACAATCAGCAGAATTTACGCTTTTCTGACCTTGTTAATGTAATATTTCTCACGTCCAACGTCGATTTGCTTACGGATGTGCACGTCGAATGTTCGCTTGTACAATTCACTTTCCCGGCTGCCACTCAGTTGCTTCGGTGCTTTCTACCCGGGTTTGGCTTGTTTCAAGGCGATTTGTCGCCAAACAAAGACTTCCCGTGTAATTATCGTAAATTGTGAACGTCGACACTTGTAAACAAATTTATCTACGGAACAGGAACGCTGATGCGGTGTTGCAGTCCAAATTGTTCGAACCGAACCCCCCAAAAAAACTTCCTTTATTTTTTTTCTCTTTTGACATTTCCCTGTCTAAGCACTCTTCGTTTCCCAATTTTGTTGGGTGCGAGTCAACAAACAAAAAGTGAATGGGCAAAGCCTTCGTTAGGTACAAGCCGGCACACAACATGTTGGTATGAGTGAATATTCTTTAAGAATCGGAATTGATTCGATTCCCTCATAGGGCGTACATTACAATGGGCTGGCCCCATTGCTATTCAATTTGGCTCTAGAGTACGTCATAATAAAGCTTTCTGTCGATATGCGAGGTACATTACTATACAAGTCGAGCCAAGTAGTAGCCTATGCGGACGACATCAACATTTTGTCACGGTCATTAAGAACTGCCAAAGAACTCTTCTGCAAATCGACAGCGAAGCAAAACTAGTAGGGCTACAATTCAATGAAAATAAAACAAACCTCATGACGGAGTCAAGGAAAAATACCTCAAATACGCAAAATATCACACTTGGCAAGTACAGTATCGAAAATTTGTGTATTTTGGCGCCAAAATAACGTGAACCAGTAATGAAAGGGACGAAACACGCCGAAGAATATAGCCCACACATAAAATATTTTATTCAGTATTGACGATCTTGAAGACCAGCTGCATACACAGGAGAACAAAGCTCCAAGTATACAAATCTGTGATAAGATCTGTGTTATGCTGTGGGTGTGAAACATAGACCCTAATCCAAGCATCCGCAAATATATTGAACGCCTTTGAGTGACGGGTCCTGAGACGAATAATCGGAGCGAAGCTTGGCGGGGACCAATGGCGAATTCGATACAACAATGAGCTGTATGAAATTTTGGACGAACCGGAGGTCTGAAGGATTGTAAGAATGCGGAAGCTACAATGGGCTGGACACATGAATCGTATGGACGAACAACAGATACCCAAGAAGGTATTCGTTGAGAGAACTGAAGGCCGGAGACCAGTGGGGAAACCGAGGAAACGCTGGTCTGACTCGGTCGACAAAGACAGTTCATCGCTGCTCGGATTTCGAAATTGGAAGACGCGGTCAACGGACCGAGACAGTTGGAGGCGCTGTTCGCAGGAAGCGAAGGCCCGAAACGGGCTGTAGTCCTAAGAAGAAGAAGAAGCGATGATACATAGGATGCTCACCCATTGACCATTGAAGTAAGAAAAAAAAAGAATACGACTACACTAAACGTGTGGCAGTTTTCAATGGTCACTGTCGGACCAGTATTCAAAACATGATTGCAAAAAAGGAAAAAGAACTGAAGCTTAGCAGACTTATAACACTAATCTCACAGAACATGCCACTTGGCTCCGGAATACGCACAACAGTCAGACATACACGAGCAAATTGAAAAAAAATGATGTATTAGAGGTCATTAGAAAAAGAAGGAAGGACATATTGAAGAGGAACCAACGAGAGGGAAGTGTACGCGAGCTATTTCATTGGATGCAATTTTATTGGTAAAGATATGCTATTTCCTCCGCAAGTACTATAAATAAATTTGAGTGGATTTCGAGCTCTAAGGTACTAGGACTAGAACTGACTCCATATTTTCTCGCAATATTCAGATCTCTGTCACTGGTGTCCAATTGCAAGTGATGGAAAGTGTTTCAACAATTTCGTACTCTTGAAGTATACGAGTATAATGCAGTTTTAAGATCTACTCGTATTTTCATCAAAAGTTTTCATTTTATTCTCCATATGACCATCCGTAGTTTCAATTTTTTTTTATTATCACTTCTCAGTATGTAAAATACCCCCCTTCAGAGCCTTTAGATGTATTTTCACTAACAGGACTTTCAAGAAGTTCCCACTCTGATTTACCAACTGAGTTTGATAATTGTAGCTAATATCGTTTCGAAAGAAAACTGCTCTGAGCAACAGACAAACGGACAGACAGATTATACCCTAAAAGCATATGTGAAACCTTGAACTGGGATTTTCCGGTTATTTCATTCAAGTGAAAAGTAGATCATTAGCGTACAGAAATAATAATGAAGTGCTTGTTCCAATACATAGCGTCTTTCACTGAAATCCGTCTGCATCACGACTCTGATCACTTTTACTTTTCCCACAGAAAGTAAGTTAATGTCAATGTACAGTATCTTGATTTCAACCCGAACCAAAAACGATTAAATCTGCGCAATCTCTCAATGAATTCCATTATCAGTCGCAACCATCTTTCAATTGCAAGCGGTGGCAATATGACCGGTGGTCAGTAAAAGTGAAATAACTTATGATCATTTATATTCACAATACATACGATTTATGTATGTATATATTAACATGCTAGAGTTCGCCAACAACGGCGAAGATGTAGTAGACATAAAAACTTGCATTTTCAAATTAAAAACAGCTTTTACCATTGAAGTTTAATCATATCACAAATAACTTGTTTCATATCTTGCGCTTTTACAAGGCCACAACTATGTCTATCTTTTAAATGCGGACAGAAAGTAAAAATTTTTCATTAATGGGATTTTTCCACACATCCATAATATTCCGGTATATAGGAGTGAAAATTGAAGGAAGTTCAATATACTCATGTTATTACATGAATATGTGCTTATTGATATGCAGAAAAATTGCTGCAAGCACGATAAAATCATAGAATAATCAAATACGTTGAAACAAAAATAACTGAACTTTGCTGTGATGTAATACATGATCTAAGTTGTATGTGGAGCTTATTTGATGGTAATTTAGCGGTTTTGTGCGAAGAAGATTTCATTGTTTATTGTTGCGGCATGTGGAGTGTCTAAAATTTACTTAGATTTCTATTATTTTTGATCATTTCAGCTTTGATTGTTTCAACGAAATTCAATAATATAAAATGAAAACTTCCTGATTTCAACATTTAGGGCGATATTCACGCCGATATTAACTTTAAAATTTGGTAAAATACATTTCATGTCAGCATCACGATTTTACGAAATACCAGATTTAGTTTTAATTGAATGAAAATAGAGAGTTTAGTTTAATCAATTGATAAATCAAGTTTTCCGATAAGCTACTCTAAACTGGCTGCTGGAACATTTTCTCCTCAAATTTCTATTGCTTCTAAGTTTTAAGATTGTTAACTCCTTTTCCAATTTTCATCTTTATAGTTTGGGATTCCCCAGCAGCGTATCATCGAAATAACTGAAAGACAAATTACTTGAAGAAAATAATTGAAGGCAAGCACGAAAATGGAATTAAGTCCGCAATTCACTAAATAGATTTTATCTTGATATAAAATAATAACTTTGTATCTAAAAGTAGTTTCTCGGAACGGAACTATTTATCTTATTTAGGGTTTTCTAAAAATAAACCGATACGAGTTTATGCTATCCTCTGTTTTTATGTTATTAAATTCATGCTTCGACACTCACATTAAATAGCTGTTGTTATTAAAAATTTTGTTTGTGTTTTCTAGCGGCTGCTTGCATATTTGGTTACGTAACAACAAAAAAATAAAAAAATTTACGAATATTAGAAAAATAATATTTGCCGAAATCTTTAAATATTGGACTGTACGTAGTTTTGAGAAACCTAGAGTCTTTTAATATACTGATTTGCCATTTGAAATTATTTACACATTATTTGTTATTTACTTATTTTTAGAGAAATTTAACAATATCTTTGCATGATATTTTTAATATTTCAAATTTGAAACAAATGAATTATAATAAGACATAAAGGACTCAATGGCACTATAAACTGTAACAACATCTTATGAAAACTGAAAAAAGAAAACCGAGTTTAAAGTGCCCTAAAAAGGACGAAATAAGTTTTGATGGAATCACTGCTAAAACTGACATACGTGTATGTATAGACAAAGTAAATAAAGCGCTTTATTTAATACGAACCGTTATACATTTTCAAAGAATATACAGCAAATTCCAAACAATAAAATTACTAAAAGTTGCCTGGCACGAAAACCAAATTGGCAACTCGGCATCAACTCATATTTTTCAATGTGGGCGCTTAATACTTTGTTTAGAATCACTTCAAACACCTTGCTGATGTTAGGCAGCAAGCTGATTGGGCGATAGATTTTAGAGCACGAAAATTCTTTCCCTTTCTTCAAGATCAGAAATACCTTAGCCTTTTTCCACTCATTTGGGAAATATGATTTGCTCAACATCTTGTTGAACAATATGCAATAGTTCCTAATAGCCACCTCAGGCAAATGTCGGAGAACTATATTTGGAATACCGTCAATACCACATGATTTCTTGTTGTTGATCTTGCCAAATATGAAACACAAGTCTTCATAGCTGACAAAATAAACAATAAGATTCAAGCTCGGTATGAGGTTAGATGTTAATGTTTCATCGAAATGAGGAATTGATTGGCCGTTCAGGCTTGATTTGAAGTCGTAAACTTTTGCTTCAATGGCTTCTGAAAATATTTATTTCCCTCTTTCGGGGTTTGCTAGGTGAACCAGTTCAAATTGTGTTCCAATCAGGGCAAGTTTCTGCAATCCATCACATACAATTCTATTTCCATTTCTATCCGGAGTCGTGCTATCAATTTCGAGACCAGCCCTATCGAGAAAATATTTCTTTCCAGCGATGGTCTGCTGCCTCAGCGAGCGAAAATATTGGTGCTCGCCGGAATCGGCCTTGTCTGAGGACGCATGAGTGCGCTTGCAGGCTAGCGTTGTGATTTCGTGGGGCGGTGTAGTGTTGTCATGTTTGGTATTCGCAATAGGCTGGTAACCTACGGTTGAGCTTTGAAGTACCACTGAGGTGGAAGGGTACTCGCTCGTCCGTTTTTTAAAATGGCGCCATCCGGATAATCTGGGAAGTAAATACTTGGTTTACCGCATCCGTAGCAGAAAATCGTGCGCTCTGTTCGACATGCAACAAGCCGGACATCGGCTTGTCCGGTTTGTCCACAGTTCCAGCAGGTCGTAAGGTTCCCCGCTGCGGTTACCGCAAACTCGTTTGGATCTTCGGTGGCGTCTTCCAGATAGAGAGTGATTGCTTCCTGCGCCGCTTCAGAAATCCCGCGCCACGAACCTGGTCTCGTTAGCAGGTATGGTCGTTTCCGTAAATTCTCTTCAACTCCTTCCAGTCTGCTGACGGCTTGCAAAAGCGAAGCCATGTCCTAAGGTTCCGAGTTCGTGACGTGGCGGCGAAGCTCAGGCCGTAAATTGCGTTTTAACACACGCTACAATTGGGTTTGGGTCAAGGGCTCTGTCAGTTAGTCGTTGAGCTGTAAAATGTCAGCTCTAGATTTGCTGAACGATTCCCTCGGTCGTTGTCATCTGGCTTGGATTTTGTCAAGTATCCTCTTATCCAGCTTGCCGGCAGGATACTCCATATGTAATACATCTTTCAACCGTGACCAGCGCTGGGGTGGAGGAGTGGCATGTATGCGCCAGTATGTTTCGAGCGCTGCCTTTCCCAACAACATCGGCAGGTAGCTGGCCAGCGCCATGTGGTCTCCCGCCAGTATCTGATCAAGCAATGATTCCACTCGAGCAATAAAGACCTCGACTGTGATGGACTGTGGTTCTTCACTAAAGTGGAGATTTCCGCCTTGTATGATGCCAGGGATTCGAGTCGGCTTCAATCTAAGAGAGAGGCGTTGAGATCTACGTTGCTCCAGAGGAGCCACCGGACCTAATGTCGATAGTTGAACGAGGCTGAGTCTGAGTACCGGGTTCATAGGGGAACTAGGTACGTTCCACTCGGGCTCGAGTATCTGGCCTACCGGGAAATCCCAAGGATTTGGGCCCAAGTCCCAAGTGGAGGCGTTCGGGGGCGTGCTTGAGAAGCAGCCTCTGCACTGCGCTCCATAGGGTTGATCCGAGTGGTCAGTTTTTTCATCATGGCACACATTTCTTATAAGGCCGTCGCATCTACTGGTACGGTAGGCCGCTATTCCCTAGGAGGTGGAATCGCTCTAGCTCCCCCCGTAGTGTCAAAATAGGTCAAAAGCGGTGGTGATCGGTCCCGATAACTTAGACCTTTTAGTACCACCCCTGTGCAGCAGATATCGTGTCACTGGTCACTAGAACGGTGGGTTGTATGAGCTGCCTGCAGAGTGGGCAGTCCGTTGCGGTCTGTAGGTAGCGTTGCAGGCAGTTCTGATGGAACCGATGTCCCCACTGCACAGTTCGCTCTGATGTGTCATCGTCCAATGATTGTTGCCATATCACGCGCAACGACGTCAACGACGTCAGGCCCACGTCCGAGCGTAGATGACGCTTGCTCTTAAGCAAGAATTTTAATCCTAAATATAACCAAAAAATTCAATCCTAAGTATATATGAAAATCTATATAGCTATAAATATAATTAACTTTTAATGTAGTGGTTAGCTATCTGTGAACCTCAAAAAAAAAATTGATTTAGATCATGAAAATTCGGTCTTCTCACATTTAAGACTTCTCACAGACAGGGACACCAATGGCTTCGCTCACTCCAGGAAGCTGCAGGGTCTACTCTTTTTGAGGCTTCGTAAATAATAGAGTTCGGAAATTGTTTCTAGTTCGCTTGCGTTAACCAAGAATAGTTTGTCGGCCCAGGATTGGTTCATCATGGATAGTCACAGACTAGCTAAGTAACCAATCACGTGAAATCAAAGATTCAAAGATCCAGAAAGCACCCCAAAATTATGTTTGGTAACAACTTCCGACTAATGAATAAATAAAAACCCTAATTTTTTCCTTAAAACGCCAATATTTATTAAAACCCGGGCAGACACGTGTTTCGGAAACAAGTTATTTCCTTCTTCAGTGCCGTATTACTGAAACATAATCCAAAAATTCTTTTATTTATACATCGTTTCTTAATTACAAACTAATTTACATTCGTTAATTAATTTTGGATTGTGTTTCAGTAATACGGCATTGAAGAAGGAAATAACTTGTTTCCGAAACACGTGTCTGCCCGGGTTTTAATAAATATTGGCGTTTTAAGGAAAAAATTAGGGTTTTTATTTATTCATTTGAATTTAACGCCAAAAATGGAGCAACGGAAAAATTCAACTTCCGACTACATAAAGGGACTCTAATATAATTTGGCCTTGCTAGTCATAAAATGGTGGTAAACCACCAACGTATAACCCAAAATCAAGCCCAAACGATATTGATGTTCGAGGACAACACAAAGTGTGAAAATTGTTAGGGATGCTGGGGCACGTTTAGTACAACATCCTTCACTAGCTACCTACCTGCCAAAAATTTGGATACTTAGAGACGATGGTCTGTCTCAGGCTCCCGACTGTTGATACAGCCGGACTTTTCGGGCCCCATGTTGGGCACCATTTGTAGTGATTTTTATTAGAATGGGATCGCAGAAAACAAATTTACACACCGCGCAAGTGATCAAGAAATTTCTGATGCATCTGTAATGAGAATGATTCCTATAAAAATTGATTGCTAGCTGATGTACTGGGGACACTTCACTTTGGATTCATCTTTGAAATATCATCCGAGGCGATATCACAAGCACTCGCGTTAACGCTCACCACTAATGCTTGATGGCCTGATTAGAAATGGTTCTGCAAGATCCTACGAGTAGGTGGGTTATGGCCGAAAAATCACCGCACACCAAGTAGCCACGAAACGTTCTCGAACCGCGTTTTCGTCACCACTCGGCCGACGTCAAGTTTAATCCAGTCGCAGATCTTTGCTCAACACACTCATGATATCAAGTGGTGAACATTTGCGGATATCGCTACGAGTGATATGCAACAGTTTATGGCATAATATTGCCGCGATGTAGATGGAATTATTTGGGGCATTGCTGAATTATCGAGTGATTCGCGGGGTGAAGCGCTCGATTAATACAACCGCGGGGTTCAAAAAGCCATCCATAGAGTCATCCTGCACATTTGACAACAAAAAATATGCCGACCGAGTGGAGCCAATTAATTATATTCCGTATCCAGAAAAAGTTGACAAGTTAAAGTGCGAAAACAATAGATGCATATCAATACTTTATCTTGCTGACAAAATATTTTCAAACATCCTAAAAAACGATAAGAATAGATAAAGGAGCATCAGCTTTAGAGTAGGTAGATCTACGATAGACCAATTATTTACAGTCAAGCAGGTACTTGAGAAATGCTAGAAGTTCAATATATACGTGCACCAACTTTTCGTTGACTTTAAGCAAGTATACGACAGTATTGTTCGTAACGTACTGTATCGAATAATGCTTTGCTTTGATATCCTGTCCAAGCTAGTCCGTTTTAATAAAGTGACAATGACGTCGACTCACCGACGCCTTTGACACAAATATCGGGCTAAAGCAGGAAGACATGCTGGTCCCACTGCTAGTCGATTTCGCTCTGGAATGTGTCGCAATAAAGCGACTTGTCAATATAAGAAGTACATTAATATATAAGTTGAGCCAAGTAGTAGCCTATGCCGACGACATCAACGTTTTGTCAAGGTCATTTAAAACCTCCAAAGAACTCTTCCTGAAACGCGGCAGCGAAACAAAACTATAAATTAACGAGAATAATACAGGGTTTTCTAATAAGAGGTGTTATTTTGATGTTAAAAGAAAAATTCCATTTTTTAATATAAATGATCGGATGTTTATTTCATTGTGAAGAAAAAGGTATGCCATTAATAGTGGAAACTAACATCAGGCAAATAACCACCACGACCACGCTTACAGAACCATATCCTTTTCATGAAATTTTCCATAACCTATGTGCTCGATAGCCTCACGAATTCCATCTCTGAGGTCTTGAATCGACGCTGGGCTGTTGGCGTAGACCTTTTCTTTCACGTGGCCCCAAAGGAAGAAGTCGCAAGGTGTTAAATCACAAGATCTCGGGGGCCAATTGTGATCACCTCTTCGAGAGATAACACGGTCCGGAAACTTTTCCCGTAAAAGACAAATGGTTTCATTGCTTGTGTGGCACGTAGCGCCGTCTTATTGAAAGTAAACGTTGTCCATATCAATACCATCCAATTCATCATTAGTCATCTCCCGATAGCGCAATCTATTCACCGTAACTGTTGCTCCAGCCTCATTTTTGAAAAAGTAAGGTCCAATGACTCCACCGGACCATAAACCGCACCAAACAGTCACACCGTTGAGGATAGAGAGGCTTTTCAACAATAACTCTTGGGTTTTTCGAGCCCCAGATGCGACAATTTTGCTTGTTGACGAAGCCACCGAGGTGGAAATAGGCCTCATCACTCAAGATTATTTTTCGATGGGATTCCGGATCATTTTCATGCAATTTCAAGGACCTAATCAGCAAAGACACGACGTTGTTGATGATTGACCGGCTTGAGTTCTTGTGTTAACTGAACTTTATAAGCCTTAAGACCCAAATCGTTATGCGAAATACGGTGTAATGACGTTTGTGGAATGCCTAATTCTAAAGAACGACGAGGAAAGGACAAACCGGGGTTTTCTTCAACACTTTCGGCTACAGCAGCAATATTCTCGGCTGTTCTTGAGTGACTTGCACGGGTTTTATTCTTCACATCACTAAATTGTTCCGACAGCTCGAATTTTTCCACCAATTTCTGTATTGCGGTCCGACAAGGTGCTTCACGACGACCCAAAAATGTTCGAGTCTTACGAACCGTATCTGCCAAATTTTCACCATTTTTATAGTGAATTTTAATGATTTCAGTGCATTGTTGAAGCGTGTATCGTTCCATTTTTATAAACGGCGTAGTTTCTACTTGTCAAATGTCAAAAAATGACAGCTTCAAAAGTGACATCTACCGAAATAGCGGGCAGTTCAAAATAACACCTCTTATTGGAAGACCCTTTACAAAACTCATGATGCAGTCGAGGAAGAATACCCCAAATACATAAAATAGCACACTTGGTGAATACAGTATAGAAAATGTGAGCAAATTTGTGTATTTAGGAGCCAAAATAAAGAGAACCGCGAATGAAAAATAAGAAATATGCCAAAGAATACAGCTCGTAAATACAATATTTTATTCAGTTTTGATTATCTTGAAGACCCGATACAATACACAGGAAAACAAAGCTCCAAGTACACAAATCTGTGATAAGACCTCTGCTGTGCTATGAGTGTGAAATATAGACTCCCATCCAAGCATCCGCAAACATATTGAGCATCTTCAAGAGACGGGTCTTAAGGCGAATAATCAGAGCGAAACTATTGCAGATAAGGACCAATGATGAATTCGGTACAACCATGAGCTGTATGAAATTTTTGATAAGTCGGAGATATCAACGATTGTAAGACTATGGAAGCTGCAATAGGCTAGCCATGTGAATCGTATGAATGAACAACGGATACTCAAAAAGGTATTCGTTGGGAGAACTGAAGGGCGGAGACCAGTGGGGGGAAACCAAGGAAACGCCAGGCTGACTCAGTTGACGAAAACAGCTCATCGCTGATCAAATTTCGAAATTGCAGGACGTGGTCAATGGACCGAGACAGTTGGAGGCACTTTTTGTAGGAAGCGAAGCCCCGCGAGGGGCTGTGGTGCAACAAAGAAGCAGAAGAAGATGTATCATTCATTTCAATGTATTGTGTGGGGAAGAAGAATCTTTTCGTTATTTTAATTTGTTTAAGGTGGTGTGAAATCGCCAAAGAATAACCAAGCGTGCTTGTTGGTCTACAGAGAGCTTCAAGCAAGCAATGAAGAAAGCAAAGATTATTTCAATTTTAAAAACCAGTGAAAAACATGGCGTTCCAAGTGGAAAGTACCCCACTTGGAACGCCTAAAAAAGCCTTGCCACTTTGTACCAGTTTTAACTGAAATGGGAGAGCAAGAATAAGTGACATATGTCCAATAAATCAACTCGTTGTTTTATTGTCTAATATAGTATATGTATATCTAACGCGAGCTGAATTCTTGTAATTGGCTAGAGAACATGCGGAAAAATTTGGAAAAGGAGGAATTTTCATAGACAATGCTGCACGTAAAGGATAATTTAAAAACGTTAAATTCTGCCATCGTGATATAGTACTGAGAGTACCGGAGAAAATATTTCTAGCAAGGCTACAAGGTTTCAATCGTGGAGCTGTAAATCGGTTTGATGCGCTGCTCTAAGTAACAAAGTAATAGCAAAATATCGAATTCGAAATAATACTACTAATCATGACTCGAATCGACTCACCAGGTACACATAACTGAGCATATGCAGCCCGCATAAAGCAGTAGTAGTCTGACTGCTGGAGTCCCGTGTAAGTTACGGCTTTGCTATCTCATCGGTTCGTGTAATCTTCAAAGGTTAGTTTGTAGTATGAGTCGATCTTACTCCTCATTATTGATAGAAGTAGAGTAAAATAAACATTTTCTAAGATTGGTTGATTTTTTCCTGTTTTAGTAAAGATGTGCAGAGTAATGAGAAAATACTGTTATTGCTTGAAGATGACAATTTTGAATTCAGCGATGCAGAGGATAGTTTGGAGTACGACAATTTTGCCCCAGATGACAGTGATGCAGACTCGGATTACGAACATTAAGAATTGTAGCAGTTTGATGCGCATATAGAACAAGATATTGCAAACTCAGAGGTAGGTATAATTGAACCTATGCAATTAAGAGGAGAGCATCGGTACAGCAATGATCCTCATCTAGTCACACATATATCAGTCACATCTCCTGCAACTTCAACTGGCCCAGTTGCTTCGTGTGATTCACCTTCAACCATAATAACTTTCCCTAGGAATCCAGTAAAAGGTAAAAATGGTTTTGAATGGAAAATATCCACGTTAGTCACAGCTGGAACCAGTTGGCGAGATATTGTTCTTGTTCGGCCCGGATCTATTGAAAATGTTAGAAATTGCACTACTTCTCTTGAATGCTTTAGTGCTTTTATCATAAAACATTTTGTGGCAATGATATTGCAATACACTAACAATGAGTAAGAGACACAAAGAACAAAATTCAAAATGAACTGTATCAAATACCTCAATGGAAGATCTTAAAGCTTTATAAGGTGTCCTGATCTTGAGTGTAGCTCAAAAGAGTAACAAGCGAATGACTGAAAGGTTGTTCTACCCATAGTATCAAAAGAAGCTTTTGTCTCGTAATAAAGAGGGGGAAAAAAGTATGAAGTTGGCTTCCATATGTGAATTGTGAAAATGCTCTTGGACATCTGTCGCGAAAATTACAAGCCAGAGGCATACGTTACAATCGATTAACAATTATTACGGTTCTGCGGGAAATGGCCTTTTAGAATGTATTTTCCTTCGAAACTAGATAAATATCGAATTAAGATCATAATGCTATGAGATAAATCTTCAAAGTACTTGATTGACACAATTCCTTATCTTGGTAAAACTGCACCTAGAGGAATACCTACCGAAGCATAATTTGTAAAACAACTTGGTAAAACTATTTCGAAATTAAATAGAAATATAATCATGGATAATTGATTTACGTGTGTTCCTCTCTATTAACCTTTAAAAGAAGTTCTAACTATATTAGCAACCATGAAAAAAAAACAAAAGGAAAGTTCCCGATGAACTCAATTTTTACAGTACCATGAGCATTTTCCAGCACTTTCATGTCAAGCTAAAAGTAACAAAACTGTACTATTAATTTCCTCTGCGCATTTAGAAGGATTCGTTGACGACTGCAATTCCCTCCTAATGATGGTAATGATTATAACAAGTCAAAAGAAGCTGGAGACTACATGTGGCACGGTATGAACGCTGGACGGAAAACAAAGAGGTGGGCATTGTGCTACTTTTGCAATATGTTGAATATGGCAAATAATAAAGAGTAAATAATAAACCCATTTCAAGAGTACAGTTCATGTTGGCACTAGAAAGGGACCTGACCCGGCCTTGGCAATTGCATAGATTGAGTGTCGCAACACTCCAATCAAGCCTGGAAGATTTAATGCAACAAACTTTGAAATTACACAAGTCATTTCAAGAAAATCCTGCACAGGAAATTTCAAATGAGCAGGACAAGTTATGTGCCACAACTGTCAGCAGTTTGGATACTCCTCCAAAAACGCACAGGCTCATGTTAAATGCGACGGGCTCCACCATTTTTCAAATGCGTTAAAAAAGCAGAGGAAAAGCCAAAATGTGTGAACTGTGGGAGAGAACATCCACCCAACTATGGTGGATGTCCAGTGAATGTCAGAAAATCGTTTGCCAAGTTGCAGCTGCAATAAGACCACCACAAAATCTACACAGCAACAAACTAAAAATACACACTATTCTCTGTACAGAAATGACAGAACAACAGGTAGAGGAGGCGGAACGGCCATTCTTGTGAGAAGGAATGTGAACCATAATCTCGTATTGACACCTACCTTACAAACGCTAGAAGCCACTGCAATTCAAGTGCAGACGCATTCTTTTGAATTCATGGTAGTCTCGGTATATAGCCACCCACATGCATTTACGCTCATTGAAGATATTAAAAAACTTCTGGACTTTCAGGATTCCATACTCCTTGCCGGAGACTTCAATGATAATCACCGAAGTTGGGGAGCTGTGAGAAGCAACCGTGGTGGGACTGAGTTAAATCCATATAATCCATTAAGCCTGCATGTCCCCAACGAGCCAACACATTACGGCTAACGAAGTAGTTATCCTCTTGATATTGGTATACCACGTACCTTTGAACACGATGTACGAATCGAAGTCCTCGAAGAACTTTCATCCAACCACAAACCGGTGCTCTTCTTAATAGGAGGAACTTACATAGACGAACCTTTACAAGTAAAGAAGAAAACTGATTGTCAAGCTTTCCAAGTCGCACTGGCTAAAGAAACCATTATTCAAACACCTGAAATAGCCAGCGACACTGAAAAAATGATAAAAGAAATCACAGACAAAATAATATAGGCAAAAGAGGACAACACAGTTACAACTCTGACAAGGGTGACAAATCCCTATGAACTGGCTAGCGGTATAAAAAAATTAATAAGGAGGAGGAATCGAGTTCGGGGAAGGGCTAGGAATACAGGTGGTTCTAGATTACGCCAGGAAGCAAATCAAATTACAAACAAAATTCGTGATCGGATATCAAAACTCCGTAATGAACAATGGGAGAGCTTATTGCAAAGTCTGGGGCCTGGGTGCGACGGTTTTTGGAGCGTTACCAATTACTTTCGTATTAAAAACAAGCTTATAAAATCACCAATTCACAGCCCGTACGGTTTCAAATTCGACAGTTCTGGTAAGGCGGAGGCCTTCGCAGATACTCTAGAACAAAAGTGCTGTGAAAATTCATCTGATGAGGAGGACCTTGACGAATATGAAGATCACGTCAATCGATTGACCAACAGGCTCATGAGGTCAGACATTGCAGACTCCGACCTAATACAAAGCACCTGGCTTCAAGAGAAAAAAGACATCATACAAGTACTGAACAGACGGAAAGCACCGGGATTTGATTTAATATCAAATACCATGGTAAAATGGCTCCCGAATAATATTCCCACTGCAATAATAGCGATTATAAACGCAATCTTCCGATTGCGAAAATACCCCAAAATATGGAAATTGTTATTGTTCTTCCAAAACCTGGTAAAAACCTCGTGTTTCCACAAAACTGGCGACCTATTAGCCTATTATCCTCTCAAAAATAGTAGAGCGGGTGCTACTAAATCGATTAACTGAGGTTGTTACCGAAAAAGAAATAGTTCCAGAAGAACAATTTAGCTTCAAGCCAACCCACTCTATAGAACTCCAGCTTACTGAGGAGGTCCAACTCATTAGAATAGGGCTAAACCGAAGGAAAACAACGGGTTTGGTTATGTTTGATATAGCCAAAGCCTTCGATAAAATCTGGCATGCAGGACTTATTTACAAAATGCATGAATTCCAAATGCCACTGCAGCACATCCAAATCATTGGCTCTTTTCTAAAAGGCAGATCATTTCTTGTCAAAATTGACAACCACCTTTCAACCATGCGGCAAATTCTAGCTGGAGTCCCACAAGGATCACCCATCTCCCTCATACTATACAATATATTTACTGCAGACCTACCTCGGCTGCCTTTGAATGTCCACAAGTCCCTATATGCCGACGATACCTGTATTTTATACTCATCCAGACAAGCAAGTGTTATCACCACCAAACTGCAACTCTCCACAGACATACTTTTGAAGTATTTTCGCAAGTGGAAAATAAAGTTGAACACAGACAAGACCCAGGCATTATTTATAACTAGAAAAAGACAACAACAACTGAAAATTCTGACGTTGACAATGAAAATATTGCCTGGTCAAGAACAGCCAAATAAATACCTAGGACTGGCATTCGACAACAAACTCTCTTGGACCAACCACATATGTAGCAATCGAGGACATTGCTATGGTGTGCTATCCCAACTCTATCCACTCCTTAAGGCCAAGAAACTCAATTTCAAGAACCGTCTGCTGATCTACAAATAAATAATACGTCCGACGCTATTATATGGTAGTACAGCCTTCTACCAGACGACACGGACCAACAAAAAGGCACTACAATTCATGCAAAATAAAATCATCAGACAAATCTTCAGAATCCTATGGTATGTTAGAAATACGGATATATATAAGGACCTCAGACTCCAAGCTGTCAAATATACCTACGTGACAAAGCACTTAAACTACTCGACACAGTAGACAGACATCCTAACACTACCCTGGGAATCCTAAGACGCAAAGCACTCCCAAATGAAATCTATTCAACTATCCGCGGTAGCTTTAAAAAACAAAATTAACTATAAACAAGAAAAAAAATAATATGATCTCGTTAATCACGGTGAGCAAATAATTGCTCACAGATAGAAGGGAGCTACGGTGCTAAATCGCACCAGATCCAAGTAAAACGAATCCAAGCAAGAGAAAAACGCTCTTTTAATGTTGGGCAATCACGAGTCCTACAAAAGTTGCGTTTCCTTAGAATATCTTTGAAAAATTAATGTGATACTTCTTTCGACTCCGCCGCACATATACTCTTTGTGCCTGCCTACAAAATCTGTCCGTCCTGTTCAGGCATAATGAATAATGGTAATCATTTTTCAAAACAATAATTTAGCATTGGAGGAAAAATCTTTCCTGAGTCGTAGTCCAAATGTAGATTAGGGCGCTATCTTGGGTTTTTGGTGCTTCTTAGGTAATATTGTGTAATTTTCGTGGTCAATCTGTTGTCGGTTATTCTTGCCAGATGTTCCACCTACTGTCATTGTAGAGATTTTACTCTATCTATCGATCGATCTTTTCCAGTCTCTCTTACTAATGCTAACCTTACATATTTTCATGATTTCTGGGACAGCTACCTTTAAGTAGATGTCACTAATTATGACATCCTAGGTTTCTGTATGTTCGTTGAACGTGATCTTTGTTTTCTTCTTCTTTATAGCACTAAAGCCCCTCTCGGGCCTTCACTTAGAGATAGTTAGAGTATCTCATTTTCATGACCATATTGATTTTTTTCGGAAGTTGGTTTGGTCAGTACCATGCTCACGTGTGCCTGCTCAGTTATGATATGATCTGATTAAATCAGTACATATCACCACTGAGTGAACACTTATAGTCTGTCCGGAAACCCCCTGAACTAAATCACGTTGTTCCTAACGAGATTTGAACCTGGGACCTTCGCCTTATGCGTTCATGCTCTAACCACTAGACCACACAGACTACTCTTTGTTTTACCCAGGCTCATTTTCTGACCTGCCTTAAGGCTATCTTAATGATATATATATATATATATATATATATATATATATATATATATATATATATATATATATGTATATATATATATATATATATATATATATATATATATATATATATATATATATATATATATATATATAATATTATATATGAACTAAGAGTCATCTTTAATAAAAAGAAAACTAAGTGACGGGTAACCAAGGGTTTGAACAAAAGCATAATAGAAGGAGGCACATTGGCAGATTATCTCGAATGCTTGGTTTCAAGAAGGCAATCAGCAATGAAGTATGATCTCCCGCAATCCTAATTACAGATCCCTTAAAATTATTCCCATTAACTCAATTTGGCATCCATAAAATGTTTGCAGAGTAATTTGTCAATATTCCTTTATTTTTAGCATCTTCACTTAATTACTGTTCCATATCCGACTGCCATTTATGACCCGGAACCAATTAAAAGTTCTGCTGGTCTAGTGAACATTGAACTAACTTTGTTTCACATGGGCTCCACAAAACTTCGCACTTTATTTTCTCAGCCGAGAGCATTTACAACCCCCCAAAAAAGGTATCCTTCACTTTGACTTTGATTGCAACTTTCAATGTCATAAAACAGGCAATTGTTGCAATTACACGAGTACTATGAACAACGCCAACACTACCATGGGTACAACTATGACCTGATGGCGCTCCATGCAAGGCAAAACAAAGCGGAAATTATTTCACCTGATATACTCGTATGTAAGTTAAGCTACATTTTATATCAGTTTGTTGTTTGTAGTGCCGGCTTGCCTGCCTGTGCATGATGAATGAGCCTCACCTCATCTCACCTAAAGTCACCTTTTCACATTCCAAAGAAAACACTACGAGTACGAGTGAAATGAATCGGTCGACTGATTGCTGGACGGGACAAATGCGTGGATTGGATGAATGCAGTGAATGGCACAGTAACACAATTCGCATGAGTTCAATCTGAATCTGATTTATGATTTTATTTTTTGTTATTTCATCATATAATTAACATAAAAGTGACATCATGACTTGTCTCAAAGTACTTCATTGCAGATTGGTGATTTACTCGTAACCAGAAGAGCAAGTGGAGCGGAACTCTTCTGTTTTGGAATATTTGAAGATCAAAACCCATTACAATGTGCGGTAAACTGCATATCTTCATTTGGTTCTCGTTATTAGGTTCCACACTTTTATGTGAAAAAGAAGGCCCTACATTGACAATTGTTAAAATCGTTCATAAGATGAACGGGAAAAACTCAGATCGTAACTCTTCACTCTTTACCAGTTGATGATTCATTTGAAATATGTATGTACCTTACATTCGATATCTATAGTACAACACAAATATGTTAACATTTCATTGTTCTGCCATCAAAATTGCTTTCTGATGGGAAAATTTATCTCTACATGAAACTAACGCATCTTTATGGGCTTTTGATGACCTCATATCGTCCAGGTGAATGATGTGATGTCTTAAGATGGTGAATGATGATTAAAGGTTTGTTTGAGTTATATTTCATGCTGTGGACATTGTCTAGTTTCTAATAGTTACACAATTGCATGGAGGCGGCAAAGAAAACAATTTTGCAATCAAAAGTTGTAAAGTTTGCCTTATACCTCAAGCAAATAGGTATAAGTTGCCGTATTCAGCATCGTAAATTGTCTGGAGAGAAGAACTGACCAGCAAAAATGCTTGGATAGAATTCAATTTACTGTTTGAGAGTGCTAGAATGAAGTAATCGACATGTAGGATGAAAATATTTCCGAAAAAATTGCATATGCTTGTGTAACTTCCGGAGAGTGTTCTACATTGCAGTAATGGCTTTGGATTCTATGACGATTTTATCTTTTTTGGGATCTTGAAGTTCTGTTATGTACAATGAGTAAGCAGGAAATTCATTGGAATTTTAGATTTTTTCTGTTTTCATTTAGTTTGCTTGAGAACAAAAAAGGATAAAAAATTGATGTTAGATATTGTATCATTGTCTATGGCTATAACAGCTTATTTTACATATGAAGATTAAGGAGGGACGAAGGCAATACTAGAATCTTCAACGATAACTGACTATAAACATGGCCACAAATATTTATTTCCTTCCTTTTCAATTCATTTGGATGTCTGCATTTATAGATTCTAGGCTTTTAAAGAGAAATAAAAAAAACTTTTAGAAAACTAAGAAAAACGGCTTAAAAGTGGATTAAAAAGATGAAAAATTTTTTATGGAAGTGGTGTTATATCAGTGTTTACCTGTTTCTTTTATGGTGGTGCACTCGTTAGAAGTTTTTGTGTTGAAATGGAGAAATTATTTTGGAGCATTTTGAAGACTGTTTTCTTTTTTTTATCTCAAAGGAAACAAAATGCGTTTACTCATTCAAAAAAGCTAGGCCCGACGGCTTTTCAAGAGAACAGAGATAGCCCGCAGCTATCAAATAAACAAAATGACTGACTACAATACTGCTAGCCAGACAAAAATGTTGCGGTCTTTCCACAACCTCACTCTAAGACGTCATCAAACCATAGCAAACATATGTAGTACTTGCAAAAATCGTTATAAAGCAAAACACAATTACTGCACGAAATACACTATATACTGCCCAAAAACTTCCCATTTAAAATGAAATAAAAACAGAATATGCAAAAAAGTTGAAATCAACCGACAACTACTACATTTAGACGTACAACTAACTAACAATAATGATAATAATAATCCATCGCACAACAGTCCAGATCCGAACCTCGGCGTTTGTAAGGGTATCTCATTCCATGACCGTAACAGGATTCGAAGTGATATCGTCAATATCAAGCTCAACCATGTGATTATTACCTAATTTTTCAATGAGTACCCATCACAGCTGGGTAGGCTGATACTCCGATAGCGCATCCGAAGCTCAAACTCGATGTCGCCACCAATAAACCTGGGAACCGCTGCGTAAACGGAGTGTGCCCTAACCCACTACTCCACATGGACTACTCTTACAACTAACTAACCTTATACAAACTGGAAACTTTCGACAATTTCACAATGACGTGAGACAGAACATTGGTATTCAGCTCAAAATTAAATATGAGAACATGACAACTTGAATATGAGAACATGACAACTTGACAAATGGATAGACAAGCAAAACAAAATGACTACACCAACGAACAGAATATGCTATCAACGGACTGCATATCTATCAGACATGACTTTTTTTCGGAACAGGAAATGGAGCTGTTAGATAAGGAACTGAAACATATTATATGCAACACAAAACGCAACAAAGACCTAGAACAACAAGAAATTGACAATAAACTAGCTATTAACAAACTACCACAGAAACAGAAACAGATGCCAGATGAGTCGCGCTTGGTCGGCTATGCGGATGATGTTGCGGCTCTTGTCGCTGGACGCACCGTTGAACAAGCACAACTTAGGCTAGGTATGCTAATGCGCCGAGTGAGGGACTGGATGGCTGCTCGCGGACTGAGTTTAGCACTGGAGAAAACCGAAGTGGTCATCTTGACAAAAAAGAGAATCCCTAGAGTAAGGATGATCAGTATTGGAGACATACAAATCGAATCGAAGCCAGCGGTGAAGTACCTGGGGCTAATGATCGACTCGAAGATGAGTTTCTCTGAGCAAATCAGGGCAACGGCTGAGAAGGCTGCTTCGGGAATATTGGCTCTGAGTCGACTTATGGCCAACGTAGGGGGGCCCAGCCCATCAAGAAGACGCCTCTTGATGAGTGCTGTAGGGTCAGTGCTACTGTACAGAGCAGAGGTATGGGGCGACGCTCTCAGCAAGGAGGTATACAGGAAACTTTTGGCACGGGTGCAGAGAAGAGAAGCACTGAGAATGGCATCTTCGTATCCAACAGTCTCCGACTCGGCGGTGAGAGTGATTGCAGGCGTGATACCTGTCGCCCTCCTTGCTAGAGAGCGCCGCGCTATTTACCTGCGCCGAAACGAGGATGCGAGGGAGATGGTTGTCCGCGAGGAGAGACAACGCTCGCTCAACGATTGGCAGCAGTCTTGGAGGAACTGCACGAAGGGAAGGTGGACTGCGCGCCTCATCCCGGATGTGAGACCGTGGCTAAATCGAAGGCATGGTGAGACTGACTTCTATCTGACCCAGCTTTTGAGCGGGCACGGGTGTTTTCAGTCTTACCTGCACAAGATCGGTAAGTCACAGTCTCCCGATTGTCGGTTTTGCCCAGGAGAGGAGGACAATGCCTGTCACACATTTTTTGCGTGTACAAAATGGGTCAGGCTGCGAAGGGAACTCTACAGGGAGACGGGAGAGCTCACCCCGGATAATATAGTTGCGGTGATGCTCGAATCGGTTGACAAATGGAACTAGGTGGCACATTATGCTCGGGCAGTCCTAAAATATAAAAGGGACTCACAGCAGCCGGAGGTGCTGGGGCTGGGGGATCGCTCTTCTGGCATTTCCTCTTCCCCTCTCCCCGCCCGCTAGGAAAGGGACTCCCCAGCTTGAAGGCACCCCACGGCATAACAAAACGAGACCTGGCCCGAAGTAATGTGTCAAACGGTTCCAGGCTAGGTTCTCAGATTGACAGGGGAGGTGTTTAGTGGGTAGTCCAAGGGTATCCTCTATGGGAGTCCCACACTGCCAGACTCGGCGGGCGTAAATGCCTTCACCTCCCTACCACAAAAAAAAAAAACACCTATCTGTAGCATATTCAAAACCTCATAAAATGAGTTCTAGACGTCGGATTTTAAAAATGTTTGGTGTGTTTTAAAAGGTTTTACTATTATAAAAAAATTTAATGATAAAACATTGCACTAAAAATTCAACAACAAAATAACTAAAAATTCTTCATTTTGTACGCGTCAAAAATAAGTGTACAGCTTGCACCACACCCTGTATTTGATGTGTTTATCGGGAAAACTTCCGTTGGATTCAGTTTATAGTTCTCCAAAAATGCAAACTTGGTTGACATGACGCGATAATTCAATCATTCGTAATTTTATTTGCACCATAGAACGATCCAGTTTCGACATTATCTAAAATAGGTAATCAAAGTGCAATTGAAACGCCAAAACTTATTGTAAAATTAAGAACGGAAGGAAAATCGTTATGGGAAATATCACAAGTGGTGTGTCGAAGCCATAACACTGTGAAAAAACTTTTGGACAAATTCAAGAAGTTTAAAGACGTAAGTGATCGGCCTCGTTCCGGTAGGCCGTATGTGATGAACGATTTATTGTTAGGAAAGTGCGAGAAAATCCAGCAGTGAGTGCAGTGAAAATCGCGGAAAACATAACAGTAGATTCTCGGGTCAGTGTCAGCGCAAGTACAGCCCGCCGAATACTTAATAGGAACGGGTTACATGGCAGAGTACCCCTTAAAAAACCATACATTTCTGAAAAGAGTCGGAAACTCCGGGTGCTTTATGCCAAAAAGTATAAAAAAGAGCATATGTCATTCTGGGAAATCGTACTTTTCAGTGATGAAAGTAAATTTGAAATATTTCTTTGATCAGAAGAACATAATTTCAACCATAAAGCATGGTGATGGTTCGGTTATGGTCTGGGGGTTGTATGGCGGCATAAGGCGTTGAGAGTCTGGTCTTTATTGACACAACGATGAATAACAATGATTACTTGGACATTTTGAAGGAAAATTTACTACCTAGTGTTGCAAAAGTAGGGTTAAATACATCATGGGTCTTTCTACAGGTCAACGACCCAAAGCATAAGTCAAAGCTAGTGCAGGAATGGTTATTGTATCGAACACCTAAGCAGCTGGATCCCCCTCCGCAATCCCCAGACCTAAACCCCATCGAACATTTGTGGGATTATCTCGATACATAAATCCGAAAACGGAATATAACAAGCAAAGAGTCGTTGAAGTCCATTTCAATCGAAGAATGGCAGAAAATTCCAGTCAGTTTGACTAAACAATTGATGGAGTCAATGCCAAGATGACTAAAAGTTGTTTCAAAGGCGAAAGGGAAGAAGACTAAGTACTAATTTGCAGATGTTTGCTCTATTTGTTTACTGTACACTTATTTTTGACGCGTAAAATATGAAGTATTTTTTTTTATTTTGTTGTTGAATTTTTAGTGCAACGTTTTATCATCAAATTTTTTATTTTGTTATTATCAAATAGAAAAACCTTTTCATAACATTTTTAAAATCCGACGTCTAGAACTCATTTTATGAGGCTTAGAATATGCTACACATAGGTGAACACTTTCTTTTGACGCTCACAGTAATTCATACGTTACAAAATTTTTAGATAGTCATCCGCAATTGATGGTAAATTGCAGACTAAGAAAATGGTTCCCGACGACTGATAATGAGATGCGATGTTTCATCGTTTTAGTGATTTTGCAGGGCTTAATCAAAAAACCTACCGTTCAAAGGTATTTTTCAAAATGTGAAAGTATTTCTTCATCTTTTTAGGGTTTTATCAAATAATTTTACAAAACCCTACTAATATCGCGTCCTGTCTGTTAGTCTGTCTGTCCATTCGTTCGTGTATCACAGCACTATTTCCCGCAAACCACTTAAGCTGGAAACATCAAATTTTGTATGCAGGTGTTAAGTGGTGCTCTCTTCAAAGTTCAACTAAAAAAAAATTTTACAAGGCATTTAAGGGGGGTCCCCCTCCATATAGGGTAGTGGCCCCCCGAAAAAAACATTTCATCAAAGGTAGCCGATATGGCTATCAAATGAGAGGTCTTGATGAGAACTTTTCAAAACAGGTATTAATTTGACACCTTTTGCTTCGAGGGGCGCACAGGGAGGAGAAATACACGAAAAATTTGTGTCCCCTCTCCCTCGCGATTGGACACCTGTAATCCGAAAAACCTGAAAAAATTACGAAAGTAGGTGTTTATGAGTATAACAAAAATAAATACCTTAGAAGTCAAAATTTGCTCAACTTTATTAATAATAGTATGATATTCGAATTTCACATTTTCCCTAATAAAATCGTATAGGTACTTTCAAACTGAACGAAATTCGATGTTTAACTAGTTCTACAAAAGGTCATCAAACTTTGTAAGTTTGATTAAAATCGAATGATATACACGGAAGTTATAGCCATTTGAAATTTCTCCAATTATAACAACAATAATACATGATGTAGGTGTTTTATGGACTTTCCATCGAATCAGTCACTGCAGTTTTGATTTGATCTTGAAATTTTCAAAAAAGGTCAATAACGTTACTTTTTTGGGAATTCATGATTTGAGTGATTTTTGTTGGTTTGCAACAAAATGGCGCCCGAAAAACAATGGATTTCCTTTTAAATGTGCACATCTCTTTGACATATTTCTTGACTTTATTCGTTGCTGGTGACTGCATTACTGAGAAGTTGAGCACAAAACCCTTCTGACATGAGCGGAGGTCTGTCTACCGAGCTTGTTTTGTAACAGTGATGAATGTGAATCGATTTATGCTGTTATGTAAATTTATTCATTTCGAAAATATTGATTCCTTCAATAATTTGGGATCAAGGAAAAAACTCACAAAATAAAAAATGTCTCTGAAAATATCAAAGATAAATATAAGAGTTAATATATTTCGGAACAAGGTACAAGCTGCGTTGCAAAATAAATGAGACTGAGCTTGATTTATTCAAAATAGCCTCCTCCGGCCTCGAAACACTGTTTTGTGCGATCCAAAAGCTTTTCGAAAGAGTGTTTCAGATCATTGACCGAAATGTCCTTCAGGATGTCGATACAAGTCCTTTAGATGTCCTCTACGGACGAAAAGCGTTTTCCTTTCTTGGCCAAATGCAAATTTGCGAATAGGTAGAAGTCACAGGGAGCCATATTATAATACGGTGAGTGATTGATGGTTAAAATGCGATTTCTAGTCAAAAAATCAGTCACAAGAGTGGGTCGATGAGATAGTGCATTATCATGCAATAAGCGCCAGCTTCCTCCTTCGCGATATTCAGGCCAAATTCGACGAATGGGATGCAACAAACGCTTCAAAACGCCAAGATAGAAAACTGCATTGGCAGTTTCGTTCGCATGAACCCCTTGTGGACGATTCCCTTGGAATCGTAAAAACATTGAGCATCGACTTGATTTTTGACTTCTCCAAACGCGATTTTTTGCGTGGTGGCTCGTGTGGGGCCTCCCATTCGGCACTTTGACGCTTGATTTCGGGTTCATATTGGAAACACCACGTTTTATCACCAGCCACAATGTTGTAAAGGAAGTTCTTGTCTTTTCTCGCCTCTTTAATGATGTATTGTGAAGTTGAATTCTGAGCAATTTTTGGTCATCAGTTAACTTGTGCGGAACAAAACGTGCACAGACCTTTCGTAAGCCCAAATGATCGGTTAAAATACGATAAATCGATGTTTTGGAGATATTCAACTCCGATTCCATGAATTTCAACGATGATTTCGGCTCATTTTTGATAAATTCACGCAAGATTTCGAAGGAGTTTTCAATGATTTTGGGCGGCCCGTATGTTCATCGTCACTTATGTCCCCACGACCATCTCTGAAACGTTTAAACCACTCATGAGCTCTGGTACAAGATAGACAATCATTGCCATAAACTTTTTTTATCAATTCAAATGTTTCAGTAAACGTTTTACCGATTTTAAAACAAAATTTGATATTAGCTCCATCTTCGAAACTCTTTTTTGTACCGATGACACAAACATACTGTCACTTTAGACACAATAACTTCGCTTCCACTGAACCGAATGTCACCAAACTTTCACTACAAGTCAGGGAGGGATGTAGCTTTCCAACGCGTTACAGATGACGACACCAAAAAATTTTATGTCAAAAGTCTCGTTTATTTTGGAACGCTCCTTTTATTATATATATATATATATATATATATATATATATATATATATATATATATATACGAGGTGTGTTCAAAATGTATCACGAATTTTGAATTTTCGCGGGTTACGTATATTCGAATTTCGATTTTTTGTGGGATTATGTTGGTGCTCATGTCTGTCACTTATGCCGACAAGCTCGGCCATTTTGAATGTTCACTTGATTGGTGATAGCTGCTTTACTTGCACGTGTTTTCAATCGTCTTCGATTTTTACTTATTCAAAAAAATGGATCAAAGAACGTGTATCAAATTTTGTGTGAAAAACGAAATTAAGTGCGCGGATGCATTCCGAATGGTGACTGTGGCATACGGAGAAGCTACCTTGGACCGAGGCAATGTTTATCGGTGGTACAAAATGTTTTTAGAAGGCCGAGAAGATGTGAACGACGAAGAGCGTGCCGGACGCCCGAGCACTTCAACAACAGACGAAAAAATTAATGAAGTGGAGAAAATGGTATTGGCCAATCGTCGAATCACCGTTAGAGAAGTTGCTGAGGACCTAAACATATCGATTGGCTCGTGCCATTCGATTTTTATCAATGATTTGGGCATGAGACGGGTCGCCGCGAAATTCGTACCAAAATTGCTCAATTGCGACCAAAAACAGCAACGCATGAACATTGCTAATGAGATGTTAAACTCTGTCCGCGACGAACCAAATTTGCTCCAGAGGGTCATAACTGGTGACGAATCGTGGGTTTATGGTTATGACGTGGAAACCAAAGCTCAATCATCTCAATGGAAGCTGCCGCATGAACCAAGACCGAAAAAAGCGCGCCAAGTTCGGTCGAATGTGAAAGTTTTGCTGACAGTTTTCTTCGATTGCAGGGGCGTGGTGCATCATGAGTTCTTGCCACAGGGAAGAACGGTCAATAAGGAATATTACCTGCAAGTTATGCGCAATTTGCGCGAAGCAATCCGCCAGAAACGTCCGGATCTGTGGGAGAACAAAAATTGGCTTTTGCACCACGATAACGCCCCTGCTCACACATCGTTGCTTGTGCGCGAATTTTTGGCCAAAAACAACACACTAATGATGCCGCAGCCACCGTATTCCCCAGATCTGGCCCCCTGTAACTTTTTCTTGTTTCCTAAACTGAAGAGGCCCATGAAAGGACGACGTTACGCTACGCTTGACGAGATAAAGACGGCATCGAAGGAGGAGCTGAACAAGATTAAAAAAAATGATTTTTTGAAGTGCTTTGAAGATTGGAAAAACCGTTGGCACAAGTGTATAATATCTCATGGGGATTACTTTGAAGGGGACAAAATAGATATTCATGAATAAATAAATAATTTTTGAAAAAAAAAACAAAATTCGCGATATTTTTTGAACACACCTCGTATATATATATATATATATATATATATATATATATATATATATATATATATATATATATATATATATATATATATATATATATATATATATAGATATATATATATATATATATATATATTTATATATATATGTATATATATATATATATATATATATATATATATATATATATATATATATATATATATGTATATCTCAAGAAATTTACTTAAAAAGACCCTCCTTAACCGTAGCATTCGTTCACGATTGTTCGATACACATCGCTTTTGTTTTTAGTAAACTATGGCACAAAATTTTCATGAAAGCTTCATGAAAATGATGTTTTATAGTTAAATAAAAACTTGAATATTTTCATTTTCACGTTAACGTTTTCGTACGAAAGATCATTAAAATTCGATTTCTCGGCTACATTGATATCATATTGAGCCGTTAATATCTACAAAAACCTTGAAAGTATTACGATTCTGTGCCAATACGTTTTAGTCCAATATTTTGTCCTTTATTTGAAACCTCTACAATCAAAGTCCTTATATGCGACGACCAGTTATGCTGAAAAATCAGGGTGAAAGTCGGAAATTTTTTAGTTTTAACGGTAAAAAACCTTTACCATTATTTGATTTTCTTGCCCTTTGAATGGAACCTAATAGGAAGAAAGATGTATCATTTTCCGAAAACATGACTATTCTATCTATCTGCAACTTCAGTAAAAATTTGCCATCATTCTAAGATAACTAACAGTCACATCCAAAGTTATGTCAATAAAATAACTCTGTTTTCAGACTTTTTTTTTAAATCCTTAAGTTTAAATATAATAGTTTATCTGTGGATAAAAAAGCTCTTAATTTATTTCATTCAATAGGACAATGCCAACACCAAAGTAACCCAAAATAACTATCTTCTCCATTTAAGTTTTGCATTCAAGCCTATATCAAGTAAATGCGAAATAATTAACATTTTAACTTTCTTCTATAAATTCCAGTTGTTTATATCAATGAACTTAAACTAAAACGCCTTCCATCAAGAAAATCTTAAAACATGTTTTATTGGCCTCAACATTTTAAGAAATATCTCCGAAATGGAGAAAGTTGGCAGCATTCGTGTCAACCCATTGAAAATTGTTGTAAAACTGGTCAGCAAAACTAAGTAACTAAATAATATGCAAGCATTTGCCTTATAGGTGTGGTGCTAAATTTGAAATGAATATATTTCACATTTATGGTAAAGTGCTCAAATATTTTTCTTACATGTGTAAGATAAAACACCCAATGATGGCTGAAATCCAAAAATTCATGTTGAAAATAAAAACAAAAAACTTAATTTGTTGCCACCTTATTTTGAAGAAAGTTTTTATCCCACGCACATTTCCTTGGGTGTTTAATGTGAAAGAAATTAAGATGAATGAGCAAGTAGAAAAGTCTGCCCGTATGTTCCGAAAATTTGGAATTGCGATCATATTTATTTGGCATTTGAAGCACTTCCTTTTGAATATAAATTTAAAAAGAATCTTATCAAGTATTGAGTCTTAGAATCAATTCACGATTTCATAATGCAGACTCAAATTAAAATTAAAACGACATTTCATTGTAAATTTAAGCTACTTTAATGAAAAACTTTAGCAACCCATGCTGAAGTTTCACCTCCAACAATGTACTCGTATATCAACCAAACCAAGCTGGAGCGCCACTGCATTGCATTCCTCATGATACTCGTAGAGAAAATCAGGTGAATATTTGCGGACACATGTTGCAAGACTTGAATTATGACCGAACCGACAACTTGTTCGTCGAAGTCTAACGTAAAAAGCGAAACCAAGTTCCGCTCTCACCGTCGTGTCTGTTGCCACCATCATCATCAACAACAACATGTTGACGGACACGCGGCTTATTAAAGCGGTCGCAATTCTTGTGTACGATGCGGTGAAGCAAAGCCAATAACAACTGCTGCAATTTCTTGCATTGCAGTTCCAAATGTGGGTAAAGTGCGCGATATTCTTTCACGTCTAATCCACTCGACGAAGCCCTCTTGCAATAATCACTAGCACGGTGGTATTACGATGAATTGCACATACTCGCATATTCCCATATTGAAAGACAAAAGACCATAAAAATATTTTCCTCTCGTGGCTTGACGATAATGTTGGGTATTGAAGATATGCTTCCTTTATTCCCACATAAATCTCCAGTTTGTTGAGATTATTATTTGTGAGTAAAATAGTGGAATGCTTTCACATAAGCTGTGTGGCATGTTGTTTCGACTGATGAATACGCTCCAATGCCGATTCAGGCGTAGCAGCCAACATACATATGATGCTTTCTTCCATATCAAACGAAAGACTTAAGCGAGAAACTTGTGAATTTTTCCCCGCGGAAATTTGCATTTATGGTTTTCTTTCAAGGAATTTAGGTTTAAATGGATTGTTATTCATGTTGAAAAATATTATAGTAGTATGTTGGTTTTTATTTTGAGTTCGACACATAAAAATGTGGGAGCTTTGAAACAAAAATGACCGTTCCAATATAGCGTCAACTATGTGGGACAAAGATGCTAAAATTATGCAGCGATAGTTCTATAACAACTATAAAAAAGTCAATAATTCCAAAAATACTTATTTTTATGAGACTAGCTATAAAACTTAAAATAAATTAAAACATTGTTCTAAGATTTACTGACTTATTTTCAATGTGTTGCTGATATCCTTGGTAAGACTTAATAAATTATTTGCAGGATTTAATAACATTTGTTTATTTTATATTAAATTTTCAAACCTATCTCCTTCAAATTATTGATTTTGAGGCTATCAATTTCTTCACAATTGGTATGGAGTTTTAATGATTAACCTAGATATGCTTAAGCCATTGTATTCCAGTCCGTCCAGAATATTATAGCTTAGTATCCATAATCAAGCATGCATCTTTGATTCACAGAATATATGCATATGGTGATTCTCTTACACCATTTATTGTTAATCGTTCCCAATTCTGTTAACGGGAATATGGTTAATGTTATTGTTGTCTTGATAGTTGGGGAATTGACCTCATTCCATTTAAATATTATATCTAATTAAAAAACATGTTGATTTTAATCGAGGGAATATCAAGTAGCATTTTACTTATTTTCCTTCTGATATGTCAAATTTATGGGAAAAAGTAATCAGTTGAAAATAAATTTTCATAAGAAACAGCCTGGTTTAAGTTTTTGCCAGTACAACGATGCAAATATTTACAGAAGCTCGCATAAATATGGCCCAATGGTAAGTTGTCAATGTTGCTGCAAATTAGAACTGCGAATCAAGTTCAAGAATATCCAGTAGGAAAGGATTCTATTTAATCCATTAAGAATCCCAGTGAGAGGCTACTGGATTACATACATATGAAGGGCAAGGCAATTGAACTGTAAAGAGAGTCGGCTAAAAAACAAACTCCTTAGCGGCACACAATAATATTTTAATATTTTTAGAAAATAAATTCACCGCTACCGCTTTTACCCCTAAACAGAAGAAACTCCAGTGGGGCTGCTTGGTCCCGGTTAGCTCTCCGGGGGACAGGTTGCAGGTGCCACTCAGTCACTTTGAGAGCCCCAAAACCGCCGAATGAGTTTATAACTCGACGGAGTCTACAATATCGTATACTCTGCTAGGAAAAATTATTAAATACCGCTGTCATAAAAGAAAGACAACACCCAAGAAGGCGTGGAATGCTCACGAAATGCCTAGCTCCACCGATTTTGAAATTGTTTCTCGAAACCTGAAACCCCCTCAAAAACACAGAAAGGAAATTGGAGAAACATAAACCTCTTTCCTAAACCCAGAACTCAGCAAATGATATAATCAAACTCAATCCAATCAATGCAAATGTTGTTAGTTATTCGCGATCTTAGTCAATTTACTGCATTTCACTTTGCCTCAATTCCAAGTTCAACTTATCACACTTCAAACTATTTTCTTTTTCAAATCAATTGACATACGATCAATAACTTAGCCGGCTCACCTTCACTGAACCCTACTTGTTGGGGCGCTCTTGCAGCAGGTGCCGGAAAAAATTATCTTCAAGGAACTGATTAAACTTTCTCGATACGATCCGACTTCATACTCAATTTTCTGCTGCCACCTCTGCTTTTCTCGAGAGAAAATCCCAGAATGAATACAAGAGAAAAGCGTGCGCTAAAATTTCCAAGTTATATTCCCTTCGCCTAGCGGCTCCTTCTTTCGGGATTTCGCCGGTCAACCACCTTTCAAACTTGAAACCTCCCTATTGTTTCTCGTCCCACTCAATTATTTAAAATTTCCACTCAGAGGAGGTTTCATTTTTTGGACCTTACGGCTATTTTTCACCTCAACGATAATTTGACCTGCTTGGTCATCTATGTGAGGAAAAGTTGATGCCGAATTGCCAATTTGGTTTCCGTGCCAGGCATTCGACTACACACGCGATAACGAAAGTAACCTCAGATATCTGTTGGAAACTAAATATAAGAGAATGTGTTGGAGCGTGTCTCATTGACATGGAGAAAGCCTTCGATACGGTTTGGTTAGATGGACTGATTTTTAAACTCCTACAGGACAAGTTCCCCAGACACCTTGTCGCCATGATGTGTAATATGTTGTACGGGAAATCATTTCTTGTAACTGATGGAAATTCGACAACAATGCGCGATTTCAAGGTCTTGAATGGTCTACAGCAAGGAACAGTTACTGCGCCTCTGCTTTTCTCGATATTCATTCGCAAGCTATTGAAAGGCTTTGATTTCAACACATCGCCAGCGCGATCATTGGTAGCGTTTGCTGATGATCTTATCATTTATACGGCAGATCGGAAAGCCACAGTAGTTCAGAGCAATCTACAAAAAATGTTTAATGACGTGCAGCTCTACACAGACAATTGGCGAATGAAAATCAATGCGCAAAAGTGCGAAACAATTTTATTTCGGACAACATTGCAGTTGGCCAGTCAAGACCTGAAACGTAATTGGAAAAATTTCCACATTATGGCTGGTGAGGGTAGTACAGAACAGATTCCACATAAATCCTGCGTTCGATACCTCGGTGTTTATCTCGATCAGTATCTGTATTATAACGAACATGTTAAAATCATGCTCAGTAAGGCGCAAAAGGTAGTCAAGACTCTTTCATTCCAGATACATTGACCGAAAGGTCAAAATTATCTGTTACAAGACCCTAGTTAGACCAGTTTTGACATACGGATGCCAAATCTGGTACAACTTGAGTGCTAGTACAATGGAAAAGTTAAGAGTTTTCGAAAGGAAATGTCTTCGTGCATGTACTGGTCTGTACAGAAAACCTGAGACGGATTGGAAACATTATATATCTAACAGAAGAATTTATCATACTGCTAAAGTGACAAGAGTCGATATCTTCATTTTGAAACTCATTCGAAATCATATCGCAAGATCTGTAACTGTGAGTGAAAACCCCTGGATTTCACAGCCGTTCCACCCTACAGACGGGTACATTGAGACTTGTCTCGATACTGGCTTCATTCCTCCAGAAGCATTCGTGTATTTGGTCATGAATTGGTATGTTTTTGATTCTGATGGAGTCCCGATTATATATCATATATATAGACGGGCCACCGATAAGAAGATAGAATATCCTCCGAATTTGAGCTCGCGAGACCACGACCTACAATCGCGATACTCATTTGCGAGATTTGTTGAGGTTGATCGAGCTGGGAGGGAGCTGGCACGGTATTGGTGGCTGAATGACAATGACTAAATTATTCGTGTTCGCGTGTCTTGTTTGTATTTGTTTTCTTTTTATTTTCAGCTCATTATTGCTACATTTAATTGTTATTTGATTGTGTTATTTAAAATCAGCTTATAGGATTTAGAATGGGTATATTGTGATGTTCGTTAATTAGCCTAAGAGATAAGGTTTACTTTGTAGATTACGAGTATTGTAAAAGCATTATAGTAGGATAAGTTACAGTTTTTTGAGCAAATTTTATTAGACGTAAGTAACAACATATTAGATATAAGTCAAAAGATTCCTGTTTTGTGTTCTTTGTATTATATTTTAAGCGGTTTTTTTCCGCTTTTTCCAATTGATTAATCATATTTAATAATATTCATTTGATTAAAATCACATAATGTTTTTATAAATCAATTTTAGTATCGATATTGTTTAAATTTAGAGTGCCAAGTGGGCCATTAAGTTTTTCTAATTGTATAATGTTTTTGAAACTTTGCTTTATGTTTTTATAAAAAATATTATGGATTTACTTAATAAAGCACCTTGAATTGAATTGAATTGAAGGTGAATTCAACAAACGTCACTAGGCAGTTGTCATTTGCCAAAACAAACATTGATTTACTTTATAAATTCAAAGTTAACGTTTGTTTGATGTTGTGTGCAGTGTATTGTGATGATGGATAGCCCCTCCCTTTATTGGTAAGTCGGATTTATTTCTTCCAATCAAACTAAATTGATGATTGACATACTCTGCTGTTCAGATTGCAGTCTATCAAGTTTTGAACGTCAATTATTATTGTGCAACAACTTTAATTACTTTTATTTCACATTCCAATTCTTTTCGCATTGTAATCATTTTGAACAACTAATTTTTACATGTTTCATGATCGGCTACTAGTTGCTGCCGTTTTTGGATGTCTTGGGAACTTGCACTTGAAAGACTTCGAAATATAAGTGCATGTTCATTTCCTTTCGATCAACTTCTCCCAGTAAATGTTTATTCGCAAATGTTTCGGGGAAACAACTTTAAATAAGTGGAGGTTGGATTCATGCCCAATGCACTTGCAGCTATGGAGGGCTTTGGAACATTTCCATTAATTCGTGATTTTGATTGTTCCCAAGAAATTTATGTGATGTATGTTTTGCGAGAGCTAACTTCTCAGGGCTGCCCTACCGTTGGTTATTTGCTTTGTTTGCCGGTCGTCCACTCCATCGCCTTCTTCACCAAGCATTCGCATACTTTGGTGGAAAAATACTCGCGAGTGTTTGGTTTTCAGGTCTGCAATGTACAAGGGAATAACGTCCCGTGTTGCTTGCGAATTCCTGCGGTTCCGGCAGTGTTGACCGCATCCGCTTTAAGCTTGTTCAAATTGCGGTGTCAGGCGCGTTCGATCGGGCTGCAGAGCTCAAAAAGTTTGGGATTCGATCAGTGGGGTATCCTGTTAGTTGCTGCTGGTTGATGCCGCGTGCTTTAAGTGTTTACGTGCACTTTATTGATGTATGCCGGCTGCGATGATCGGTCAATGATTTGGCATCATTGCTAAGCGAAGATGAAACTAAACCTAGGTGAGTCTTGTGCTTATAATGGCATCCATTACATATAAAATAGTTACCGTTTTTTTGAACGAATGAGTTCTTATGCGGATTGAGGATGCATTCCCTTTCATGTAGTTTGCGTAGTTTGCCTCAAAAACTAGGACCAATTGCATAAATCGAAGTAAAAAGTGCAGTCAACAACTTAGGAGTGACACCGCCATTATTTTTCATAATAAACGGGTTTTTGTGTTTTTAAAATCTCTCTCGCTTAATGGCACGATAAACAGTTTTAGACTGCTATAAATTTTGAACTGTTGACTACAGTGGCCATAATTTACAATGACAACTTATTTTATTATTTATAACCATGCAACAGCATTTGTGTGTGAATACGGCGAAAAAGTAAGTATTTATGGGAATTCAATCTTAGTTGTATGCTTGCACTATATTTGAGCGGAAAGCTCAAAATAACAAAGTAGGAGCCCTTAAAACATCAATGTCGTTTTCATGTTTTGAACCGTAGCACATTTCAACAATACTAGCAGTATTGAAAAACACTGTGATAGTAATCGAACAAAAGCAGCAAACCCACCAGAGATGGTTAGGGAAGTTTGGGCTCAAATTGAAGCACAGTGGAATACAAAAGTCTGCTGAGTTGAGCATATCCAAAACAAGAATGCACCAAATATTGCGAAATAAGTTCAAAGCCAAGCCATACAAAAGCAAATACTTATAAGCTCAAGATCTCACCGATTCTTAAAAACAATTAAGTTAGATAGAGTAGAGGAGCTCTACACCTACCCGAAAGCGGGAAATTAACGAACGCCTTCTTCTCCAGTGAGAATAATTTATTGTTTGAACAATTTGTAAGCAAAACAAAATTGACGTAACAGAAATTTTATACGATTGTTCGGAAACCTGGAAGGCCACCAAAAGTGAAAACCTCTATATTTTATGGTTTAGATCACGGTTACTACCGATAGCCGCTTTTCGAGGGTGTTTTTGGACCATGGAGTGAAAGTTAATACGAATATTCATCACAAAACAGTTTTAGTTTCGGAAACGATCCTAAAGACTAAGCCAAAAATGTCTGAGTAACATCGTTTCTCATTTGGCAGTGGTGACATACGGGCCTTTATGATCACCACATAAGTCTACTGAACTTCGCATTCCTTCCATCCTTTTTCCGTATAATATCATCTGTCTAACAGAAGTATGGCTGACAGATGACATTAGTAATAGTGAGCTACTCCCGAACCATTTAAGCTTCCGCAGATAGAGAGACCGTGATGCTACTGGTAAGTCTGACAGTGGAGGCGTTCTAGTGGGTATACATGTTTCCCTTACTAGCAAATCCTGTGATGATTTCATTCCATCTTCACCTGTTGAGTGTATAATTGTGCTTTTCTCTCTATCTGACTCTCTTTCCTTCCTCGTATCATCTGTGTATATCCCTTGTAATAGTCCTGCTATTGTTTACGAACATTTCTTTGCAGAATTCTCGAGCTATATTAATGCTCGTATCTCTTCTACCCCTATATTGGTCTGTGGTGACTTCAATTTGCCCTGTATTGTTTGGAATGATTTGTATGTCTCCATCGTTTCTGGCAGTAGCGTGTCTTTTGCTCTTTCTTCTTTTAATTCCCTCTGTACTTTCACCCAATACAACACTTTTCCTAATGCCAATAACAAATTGCTTGATCTTGTTCTTTCCAACTTGTCACCTTCTTCTCTGTCCGCGTCGGTGGCACTCTCATCCTTTGTCAAACCTGATCCCCACCATTCATCGCTCTCTATTGAGCTTGCTATCACATCTTCTCGTTCTTTGAAGAATTTCCTTCTTCAGCAATCTCCACTCTGAAGATTGTGTTGATAAGCTCTATATGTTTCTTTCGTCCTTAATCTCGCAATTTACTCCTGTGTGTCCAGCAAGAATTCCTAAAGATGCTCTTTGGTTCAATTCAGATGTTACCATTGCAATTAAAGCTAAAGATGCTGCCCACAGAAAATTCTTATCCAGTGGTCTTCCAATTGAACTCGTTAAATTCAAAGAGCGTCGTGCCACGGTCAAGAAAATAACCACATTGAAACTACGTTCATGTTGAATCAAACTCGTGCGTTTTGGTCGTACATAAAATCTTTAAGGACCTCTCACATGCCCCTGATAATTTCAGTTTAGATGGCGTGACATCGTCTACTCCTCAAGAATCTTGTGAACTCTTCGCTTCTTATTTTTCTTAGTTTTTTGGCAGGGCTAATCATTCCCCTTCTTTCAACCAATCTTCTTGCTCTTTTCCCTCTATTAATTTTCGTACAAACCCCTTGCAGGTTGAGCAACTCTTAAATAGTCTTGACAACAGCACCAGTGTGGGCCCTGATGGCATTCCAAATTTTCTAGCAAAATCTTGATCTTCTTCACTTTGTGTTCCCGTTTCAATTATTTTTAATTTGAGTTTATCCTGTGGGGTTTTCCCCTCCCAATGGAAAATTGCCCACATTGTTCCTATCTTCAAAGCTGGCGATCCTAATATCGTCTCAAACTATCGTCCAATTTCCCTTTTTCCTTGTTTTGGTAAAATTCTTGAAAAGATGGTTTTTGATGGGCTGTATCCACTTGTCCTCTCACCTTTAGCAGACCAACCACATGGTTTTGTCAGAGGCAGATCTACCCTTACAAATTTACTTTCTTTTACCCTCGTATTGCAGCTGCCCTCGATCAACAACAACAAGTGGACGTTATTTTTACGGAGCCTTTGATTCAGTGGATCACTCTCTCCTATTTGAGAAACTTTAGGGCTCAAAGTCCCTAGTTGCCTCTACTCCTGGCTTCTCTCCTATGTCCTGAATCGTCAATATGTAGTCACTTTTAACTCTTGCTTCTCTTCTTCTTTCCACCCGAGCTCGGGAGTTCCACAAGGGTCAATACTTGGCCCCATACTATTTTTACTTTTTGTCAATGATCTAGTTTCTGTTATCACATCACCTGTCTCCTTTATGCAGATGAATTCAAGATTTTTCGAGTTATTGATTCCCCGTTAGACGTGGATATCCTTCAAACCGATCTTCAGCGTCATAGTGACTGGTGTGAATCAAACCATCTCTCCTTAAATGTTTCCAAATACCATCAGATGATATTCTCCTGTAAAAAATTTCCTCTTCTCTCAACGTTTAGGCTTGCGTATCCTTTGAGGAATGTAACCTCCTCTAAGGATCTTGGTGTGCTTTTCGATTGTAAACTGAAGTTTGATCTCCACATTGCTTTAATTATTAAGAAAGCCTCTCACTTAACTGGATTTATTTTACGATCCGCTTCATCATTCCAACATATCACATCCTGTATGTGTCTTTACTTCTCACTAGTAAATATTAATTTGGAGTCCGTACCACAGGACGCTCATCGATGCTCTTGAGTCAGTTCAACGCAGATTCACACGGTCTCTATTCTTCAAATTCAACCTTCCCTACTCCCCACATGATGACCGACTACATGTTTTGAACCTTCCTACCCTCGCGAGGCCAGACGATCTTTCCTTGGCGAATGTCTTTTGTTCAAGCTTCATCATAGTCTTTTACCTCAAAATGTAAGCAGGCAAATTAGTACATTCGACGCTGCCCGCCCCAATAGATCCTCGCTTCAATTTCAGGTTCCGTATGCACGGACTAACACCTTCTTCCTTTCTCCTTTACTACGTTTACCTCGTATGCACAACCAGTGAAGTCTTGGTCCTCTACCACAGTCTCTTGGCGTATTCAAAACTTCAATGAAAAATCAAATTTATAAATACTCCTATAAATATTAATTTTTGATATCGTTTTGGGATTTTTTTTCTTTAATTTCTTCCATATTTTGAATTCGTACGTTTGTATTTAAATATTGTATTAATTGACTTGTAATTGGACTACTAGTCTGTGAGTTGGTTTTCTTGAAATAAATAAATAAATACCAATCCGCTTGACTACTTGACATGGGGCATTTTGCAGGCTAAGATGAGTATTAAAATAAACACACAAATAGCATGTGAAAGTTGAGATATGTGAGATGATATTGTTCCATGTAAACATATGTATATTTTAAATAAAAACTGAATACACATATATATAAAGATAATACGAGGGCGGTTCAAATATGATGGAGACAAACTCTGTAGATGGCGCGCATGTATGTTTTGAAAGTCGTGGCTTGAGTATGTGATAGCTGGGCCCTTTACGAATAGTGTGGCATAGTTTTCGTCGAGAGTGCATGTTTCACGCATGTGCTACGACAATGAATGAACGTCAAGCGCCGACCGCCGTTGGGCAACGTGCTCGTATTGTCGTTCTTTTTTTAGTGTGGGAAAACCTTAAAAATACGGAAATTTTTCTGCGTTTACGAAATCAAAGGGCATTTTGCCCAAAATATGGATCAGGTATGTAGATGATGTGGTAGCGATCGTCAAAGAAGGTAATATTCAAAACTAGGTTGAGTAAATGAACAAGATAAACCGTAACATAAAATTCTCAGTGGAGTAAGAAAACGAGGGAACTACTGTTCCTGGATCTACTGATGCCCAGAATTAACAACGCGATTCAACTATCGATGCATAGAAAACCAACAGCAACGTAAAGAACGATCATGAAAACTTTGTATCATTCGTAGCAGTACAAAATAGTAGCATATAATTCTATGGTATACAAGCTGATGACAATACCAATGAGGAAAGAAAACTATAATAAGAACTCAAGTACATCATAGCCACAGCAAGGATGAACGGATATGAAAAGAAAATGATAATGAACATCATAAGGAAAAAATCGAAGCGGAGTATAGTGTAAAGCTGCACAACACTGACACCTAATATCGACAAAAAAGCAAGAATTGGCCTAGTATGGACGTAGTTGCATGGAACGGAAACCAATTGAGTAGATTGCTGAGCATGGAAAAATATCAACAATCAATTAACAACAACGGAGAAATGTCGTTTCACGACTGTCCCAAAGTACTCGTATACGGAGCTGGTCCGATAAGTACTTGGCCTGACAGCCCGACGGTGCCGATATCGCAAGAGGGATTCACTATAGTGTATTACATTCTCGCAGACGGCTACTGTTAAGACTTTAGCCGAACCGGACTCGTAATTTCGTTTTGACCGCGTGTGGAAGCGGGCGTGTCCGCCGATTTCAGAAAAATTGAGAAAGAGCAATATTGGTTGGTGATTCCATTCTAGTTTTTGGAAGAGAGCTTAGATACTGTGTACGGTGACGCTTTTCTTGCGATGGTAGCCGTAAAAAATTGGTTTAATGTGTTTCAACGTGGTCGCACGTCCGTTTTTTATGAGCCATGCTCAGGAGCCTCAAAAATGGCTACCACGGAGAATAATGTGACAAAAATCTACAAGCTTGTATTGGCAGATCGCCGATTTAAGATGCGCGAGAGAGTTGAAACAGTAAGCATCTCGAAAAACCGTATGGCTCATACCCTGCATGAAATTTTGGGTAAGGGAAAGCTGTCGGCACGATGGGTGCCGCGTTTGTTCACTCCGGACAAAAAAACGTAACCATGAGGCCACTTTAGAGCAGTGTTTAACGCTGTTTAAGCGCAATCCGAAGGAGTATTTGCGTCGTTTTGTGACCCTCAACGAACTATAATTCCACTGGGACATATCAAAGACCAAGGAGCAGTCGAAACAGTAAACTTCACCGGCAAACATGCCCCAAAAAAGCGGAAGACTGTCCTATCGGCTGGAAAGGTGATCGCCACCGTTTTCTAGGATTCACAAGGTGCGATCTGCATTGACTATCTAGAGAAGAGCAAAATGGTCACATGGTTCTGCTATACCAAAATATTGGGCATAATTACAGGAAAAAGGCCCGATTCAACGAAGAAAAAAGTGCTGTTCCACCCCGGTTCACATCTCCGCCAATGCGACTGCAAAATTCTACTACCCCATCCACTGTATTCTGCAAGTTTGGTCCCGTGCGACTTTTTTTGTTTCCAAACTAGAAAAAGTCACTCGCCGGGCAGAAATTTGAGTCGAATGAGGTCATCGCCGCAACGGAGGCCTACTTTGCAGACTTCGAGAAAATGATTTTTTCAGACGACCCAAAGAAGTTGAAGCATCGCTGGGTCAAGTGTATCGAGCTAAGAGGAGATTATGTTGAGAAATAAATTGCCACTTTTCCAAACAAAAAATGTTTGTAGGCTTAGTACTGAAAGGACCGCACTCGTAGATAGGACAAACAGAACGACTTGCAATGACAAGATTTGCGGAGCAAATTGAGGAGCCAAAGTAGTGATTGAAAATGGAAGGAGAAATGTAAAGCATTGAATCAGCATCGAGACTCTACAAGTAATTCAACAGGTAAAAAAGGAAAACGAATTAAACATGCGAGAAACAAAAGCGATTAACAGCATACCGGAAGAAAGGAAGATGAACACGGATGCAGGTAACGAATGGATGGGATAGATTATGCACTTAGTGCTTAAAAATTAGTATATATAAAAAAAGACAGGAATGAGTAGTTAGCTACACTAAAGAAGTTTGAGTGTACCAGGCGAAATACGTATATGTAGATACGGAAAATAAATATTGCCATGGTGACCGTTGAAAATGAAGTAACTATGGATTTTCTTTTAAACGTGTACATCTCTTTGACATGTTTCTTAACTTTATTCTTTGCTGGTGACTGCATTTTGTAAGTTGAGTACAAAATCCTTCTGACATGAGCGTAAGTCACTAACTTGTTTAAAGTAACAATTTCGACCGAAATTCGACCACTGTAACCCAGCAAGGAAAAGACTCTCTATACGGTGGTACATGAGAATGCTGACTTGCTAATTCTTCTAATTGTAAATAGTCCTTTTTAGGGTATTGAAAAACACCCTAAAATCACGTCCTGTCTGTCTGTCTGTCCGTCCGTGTGTCACACCGCTTTTTCTCGCAAACTACATAAGCTAGAAACATAAGATTTTGTAAGTAGGTGTAAAGTGATGCGCTCTTCAAAGTTTCATCACAAAAAAATTTATATGGTGTTCAAGGGGGTCTCCCCGTATAGGGGAGTGGCCCCTGAAAAAAAAAGTTTCATCGCATGTAGGCAATATGGGTATCGAATGGAAGATCTTGATGAGAACTTTTCAAAACAGGTGTTAAAATGACAAATTTTGCTTTGAGGGGTGCAGGGGGAAAGGAAAATGGACTAAAATTTTGTGTCCTCCCCCAACTTTAACCCGAAAAATCAGTGTAAGTTAAGGAGTATGCAAGGGCAACAAATACGTCAGAAGTCGAAAATCGATCAACTTTGTTAATAATAGTACATCTTACAAATTTTACGTTTCTGCTTATAAAATCAAAATGGGACCCTTAAATTTCCCAAAAATAACAATTTAAGTTTTTTGAAAGCAATTGTATGTGTTCTGAAAGTTTCACAATAATCGAACAATAAACAGCTAAGTTATAGTCAATTGAATATTTAACAATTACGACAACATTAACACGTGATACTAGGGAGATTCACGTTTGCAACGGACCTAGCCACTATAAATATGTAGGAATTTTGATAAAAACTTTAGAAATGGTTTGTAATATTGTTTAATTAGTCATGATAACGACTAATTAAACAACGGGACCAAAACACTTGAAACAAAATGGCGGCGAATATAAAAATATTATAACCATAATAATTCTTCCAATTCAATTTGTGGAATCTGTATATTAGTCAAGTTTTGATATGCAGAATATATTGTTTGATTTACTAATTGTTTTACAATACCCTTCTGGCAGGAGCGCTCTCCTGCTACTTCCAACTTGTTGGTTTGGCAATCATTGGGTCTAGAAGATTTTTCTTGGTTGAGATGCAATGTCCTCTTTTATGGTGAAAACATGGAAAAGAGGGTCCTGAACATACGAAAAACTAATTATGGATGGGAAAATTGAGCAGAAGCAGAAATACAAATCTAAACGCTGCGCTGGCAGGAGAGGAGTAGGCCCGTCCATCGGTAATGACTCACAGATCTACCAAACCCTGAGAGAGGGAATGAAATATTTTCAGAGGTCGTTGAAGCAAAAGTTTCTGACTTCAAATCAAGCCTGAACGGCCAATCAATTCTTCATTTCAATGAAACATTAACATCTGACCTCATACCGAGCTTGAATCTTATTGATTATTTTGTCAGCTATCAAGACTTGTGTTTCATATTTCGCAGGATAAACAACAAGAAATCATGTGGTACTGATGGTATTCCAAATGTAGTTCTCCGACATTTGCCGGAGGTTGCTATTAGGAATTATTGCATATTGTTCAATAACATGTTGAGCAATTCATATTTCCCAAATGAGTGGAAAAAGGCTAAGGTATTTCCGGTCTTGAAGAAAGGAAAAGAATCTTTGTACCCCAAAAAGCTATCGCCTAATCAGCTTGCTGCCTAATATCAGCAAGGTGTTTGAAGTGATACTCAACAGAGCATTAAACGCCCACATTGAGGAATATGAGTTGATGTCGAATTGCCAATTTGGTTTTCGTGCCAGGCATTCGACCACACATGCAATAACGAAAGTAACCTCAGACATCTGTTGGGAACTGAATGATGGACAATGTGTTGGAGCATGTCTCATTGATATGGAGAAAGCCTTCGATACGGTGTGGTTAGATGGACTAGTTTTTAAACTCCTTCAGAACAAGTTCCCCAGACACCTTGTCGCCATGACGTGCAATATGTTATACGGGAAATCGTTTGTTGTAACTGACGGAAATCTGACAACAATGCGCGAATGCAAGGTCTTGAATGGTCGACAGCAGGAAACAGTTACTGCGCCTCTGCTCTTCTCAATCTTCATTCGCAAGCTATTGAAAGGCTTTGATTTTAACGTCTCGCCAACGCGATCATTGGTAGCGCTAACTCAAATATTGTCAATTTGTGGTTTTGATTCATATATCATATATACCAAAATGAAACTTTTATGCTAATCAAAATTAAGGTGGAACAACTTAACTTAGAACATTAAATAAGATCTTTTATCTAGTGCTAGATGACTTCATTTCTGACATGTTTAAGTTGATTAGGTGCATTGAAAAGACATGTCTATGGGACCTTTTTTAGCATTGACTGAAAGATAACTTGATTCAGATAACTTTTCAATATGCTTACATTGAGTGTGACTCTTAAAGATATCAACAAGGCATTTTTTTAACAATAATTAAAAGACGATTTAATTTAGTCGGCGAGCATGATGTTGACAATATTACCTCGAATTCCGTTACGGGCATGAATTGAGATACCCTAACAATAAATCTCAACGCCAAGGTTCGGATTTGGACCGTTGTGCAAAGGTTTATTACTATTATTTTTATTATTATTAATTTAGTTTAGTTAGTTTAGTAGTTTACTTCCTGGGTATGTATTAAATATTTAAAAATATTTTTGAGAAATTTAAGAAAAGAAACGGAAAATAAAAATTACTAAACACACTATAACCGCATCGAAATTTGCTCCTAACGTGTCAAAAACGCAATTTTACTCAATTTGCTTACAGGATAATAGTTACGGGCAGGCAGAAATTCAAGTGGGCAGCCTCAGGAAGAAGCATGTTCCAAAGGCTCAATCATAGTGACGGAGCATCTCTTCTGCGTCTATTTCATAGAGTGTGATTTTTTACGCCCCATATTCAGTCCCCATGTACCACCTTATCATTTTGGGCTTGAATGGATTCTTAGAGGCTTTTAAATCTGCTAAAACAGCATAGATTAGTCTGGAATTTTAGGTATTATAGACTCATTTCAGTTTTCAACAGCTTTGATTTGCTGCGTATATGTCACTTGAGTCAGGCCGTAGCATGTAACTTTCATAAATGGTAAGACTTTATGTTTACTCCGCCGTAGGCGGTCCCAAGTCCGTTTGAAAAAAGAGGAGAGAACCCCTTGTTTCCCCAGCATGCAGCTTCCATCATTCATCATCTTAAGCCCCACGATTAAATGGTAGTCGCACATTGGGTTTACCGGTTCCCCAATGATTGGACGTTAAATGACGAGAAATGCTAAAACTGCAAATACATTTACAGCTTTACTGCTAAATCCTACTTATACCTCCTGTGCGGAGAGATAAGAGGGTGGAGGCGAGTCTTCCACAGCTGATAATGGAATCAAAGTAATAACCATGCCGTTGGAATGGGGATTAGGCGAGAAGCAAACTCCCCATCTCTGAAAGACCCTACAATGTTTTGAAACCTGCAGAAGAGCCTCGGGATAGATTGGACTTAGGGTAACGATCTCGCAAATGGAAAAAGGACTATGGCATTCGATCTTGGAACGTCAGATCACTTAATTGCCCTGGCGCTGTTAAGGACCTTTTACAACGGGCCAGTCAATATAAATTAAAAATACTGGCAATCCAGAAAACAAACTGGACTTGAAATGATATTGAAGAGATGAGATCGCACACAATATTCAAAAGTTGGAGTGGCCTTTATTGAGAATAGGGAGTTCAAATCGCACGTTACTAATTTTAAGGCAGTCAACAAACGCTCGTGTGGAATACGTATAAAATCGAAAATCTTCGAAATCTGACTGATAAATGTTCACGCCCCGACCAAAGAAAAGGACGAAGAAACGAAGGAAACGTTATACAATCACTTGGAAAGACTAGTCGACTCATTGCCTACAAACGATATAAAAATAATTCTGGGTAATTGCAACGCTTAAGTTGGCAATGAGCTTTCTCATCGGGGAACGACTGGAGGATGTAGCCTCCACGATGAAACAAATGACAACAGCCACCGCCTGATCGAATTTGCGTGTAGCGAAAACCTAGTCTTACGTTCGGCTTGCTTCCCACAACGACGCATTCATAAACTGGCTTGGGTATCACCGGATGGCAATGTACTAAACCAGATCAACCATGTTCTGATTCAACAACGTTCGGCCTCGAGCATACTTGACGTCCGTTCATACTGAGTAGCCAATTGTAACTTAGATCATTACTTGATCAAATTAACCTATCGATTTCGTATATCAAAGGCATATTCGGCGAAGACCAGCTCACTACAAAAATTTGACATCGAAAGGCTCCAAACGGCGTCTGTAGCCAAAAATTGCACAGAGACCCTCGACAACCAGCTGCCGCTCATCTTATCAGACCCATCGCTAAAGACAAATGACGAGCTCTGGATGGAAGTGAAAGCGGCTATTAAGATCGTGGTAGAACAGACGATCGGACATCAAGCCCGGCGCAAGAGAAATTATCAAAAGAAAGCCAGGACGAAGAGAGAACACTATGAAAATCTCAGAAGAGTAGCGAATAGGATAATTAGAATTAAGAAATGAAAATACTATGACGACCAATTGAAAAGTATAGATGTAAGTCTAGCAAGCAACAAACCAAGACAAGCATACAAAGTAGTGAAAAGCCTGAAAAGAGTGGAGCCAAGCAATTATATTCCCTATTTACAAAAAAGGTAACAAGCTGCAGTGCGAAAATTGTAGAGGCATATTACTATTTTGCACGGCGTACAAAACATTTTCAAAGATTTTAGAAAATAAAATCAGAGTATACGAGTACGCTAACAGTATTATTGGGAGTATAAGGGTGGTTTTAAAGCAGGGAAATTGACGAATTTTCATTGACTTTAAGCAAGCATATGATAGTATCGGTCGTAACGTACCACATAATGTGTTGCTGTGTCCTCCCAGCTAAATTAATCCATCTTGCAAAAAGGCAATGCTGTCGACGACCTCCGCATCCATAATCAACTCACCGATGCCTTTGACACAGACATCGGACTTAAACATGGAGATGGGCTGACCCCATTGCTTTTCAATTTAGTTCTGGAGTACGTCATAAGGAAACTAGCTGCTGATACACGAGGTGTATTACTGTATAAGTCAAGCCAAGTAGTAGCCTATGCGGATAGCATCAACATTTTGTTACGGTCATTAACAACTGCAAAAGAGCTCGTCTTGGAACTCGACAACGTAGTAAATCTAGTACGGCTTCAAATCAATGAAAATAAAACAAAACTCATAACGCAGTCGAGGAAAAATATCTCAAATACACAATATATCACACTTGGCGAATACAGTATCGAAAATGTGCGCGGATTTGTGAATTTGGGCGCCAAAATAATGAGAACCAGTAATGAAAGAGACGAAATACGTCGAAGAATACAGCTCGCAAATAAAATATTTTATTCACTTTTGACGATTTTGAAGACCAGCTACATGCACAGGAAAATAAAGCGCCAAGTATACAAACCTGTGATAAGACCTGTGTTATGGAGTGGGCGTCAAACATGGACCGTAACCCAAGCATCCACAAATATACTGAACGCCTTTGAGCGACGGGTTCTGCGGCGAATAATCGGAACGAAGCTAGACGGGGACCAATGGCGAATTAGATACAACCATGAGCTGTATGAATTTTTTGACGAGCTGCAAGTCTCAACGATTGTAAGATTGCAGAAGCTGCAATGGGCTGGACACATGAATCGTATGAACGAACAACGGATACCCAAAAAGGAGAACTGAAGGCCGGAGACCAGTGGGGAAGCCATCCTAATTTAATTTTCGCCACTTATACCCCTGAATTGATTGATAAAATTTACAATACTAATCAGAGTGTGGAAACCATCAAGGAGTGGCAAATATTTGAAGCCATAAAAATATTGCAAAAGACAGTATTTCGATTTGGCACAGGAAATCGAGCGTGAAAAGCTTCAGCAGGATAAGTGCCCCTTTGTTTTCAGTGGAGAATAAAGGCTAAGGCTATTTAGCCGCTTTTCCGTTCTACTACCGGATATCATATCAGTAGATAGAGTGCTTCTCGTATATTTCAATTAAAAAAGCAGGGTAAACTTAAAGTTTTTATAGCGATTGCCACCAAAAATGGCAAGGACGAAGAAATCAGTTGTATAAGTGATTGTTGCAGTTTTTCTTTTTTTGGGAATTATTTAAAACAATTTCTTTCAAGAAAGTAAACAAGAGCTGGATAAGAGTATGCATTGCCATTGCACTGAATGAACTAAGCAATCTAGCAAAAACATTTTTAATTACAAAAGAAAAGGATGCACAGGCGAGATTCTCTTTTTTTTAGTGGCTCAGTGGAAACGTTTACATCAAACGAGCTGAACCTCTCCCAACCAAGCTAAGAAGCATTTGCAATCTTGCTTTTTTGAGAACACAAAAAAAGTGAAAAAAGTATTTGAAAAAAATGAACGAAGTTAAGTAGAGAGTACATTGAAAAATTTACGAACCAAGTGCACCTAAATAATTAGTTTCAACTATTTATCCAAAGATTCATTCAGCACCTCAATTGAAGAAATAAATAAATAAATGCTACAATTATTTGTATTTAAAAAATGAATAAAGCTAAAAGTGTATTAATTTTGTGTTTTTTATAAGCAGCCTTTAATTAGAAGAAAGCGACAAGGAATTTTGAAATTCCACATTTTATTTTAGGATTTTTTTTTGACTAATTTATAAAATATTAATGGTGCAATTTAATCTTATAGGAAAATGCTTCGTTGTTTTGGAATGTGGTAAATCAAATCATCAAATTTAAATTTTTTCTCTTCAAATTTTGATATCTGAATCAAATGGGAACGGCTTATATGAAAAAAAAATTTATTCCAATCCACAGCAGTGAATGACCCTCGTCAGACTGAATGATGAGTCGGAAAAAATCTTTGAGATTAATTAATGTATCTAAACTTAAAACAATAGACTTAAGCCAGTAACCCGATGCTATAATATGAGGAATTCGCAAAAATTTTGAATTTTATTCGTAAAAACAATTTGTTTATTTCAATATTGACTTATTGATATAGTAAAAATGTTCATTAATACATACATTCGACCTCCAACATGTACTTAATCCATAATCGACGACACACCAACGTTGTAGACGACAATGCTGTTTGCTGATGACGATGGTGTAGTGAATGTATGTACGTCCAGAAAATATTTTGCGTAGATATTTCAAGGCATACAACCACAATAACACTTTCTGCACTTCGAGCGGAAAATATTCTGAAAGCGATAGATTTCACCGAAATTTCAAGATGTTTTTCACCGAATTATGTCAAAATGGTGCAATATTACGCGTTGAAACTTCAAAAACTTCTCATTGAAAGGGTGCAATATTCTTAGAAGAATTCACTGTTTACCAGAATGTACACACACTCACTCACTTCGCGACGAGAATTGGAAAGAATTTTTTGGTTTTCGAAGAAGCGATTGAAAAAAGACAATTAAATTTAGTAGAAACTGGTTTTCAGAAAGTATTTTGAGTTGGATTAAATTGCAATTTACGTCAGCTTCGAATGATCTAAACCTCGCGACTGAGTTGAATTCTCTCGTTGCGCTTTTCACGTAGTGTGAACACCTCACCTGGATGGTTCATGTGGAAAACATTATATTCAGCTCAGGTGTACGAGGATCGATTGTTCTGTGTGTGTTTGAGTGTTACTGAGGCTTTCTCAAAGAGTAAATATTGTCGAGATGACTACGTTAACTGCTATTTTACACATATACCGGTGGAAATGTTATGCAGCAGCTGAATATCACCGTTCCGGATGACGTAGAAAATATTCATTCAATGATTTCGATTGGGATGAATAAGACTGAAAATGTTGAAGCTGAATTGGTAAAATACGAAAATTCTCTCAGCAAGAGACTGATATGTTTGTGCACACGCAATAAGGTTAAAAAATGTACTAACCCTTTGCGTTAACTGTCCTTTGGAGACATTTATAGCTGAAAACCATTAAGATAAGAAACTCGAAGAACTATTGTACCTATGTAAATAATAAAGTTTGCAAACCTGCATTAGAAATATTATAGCGTCTATAGTTTATTTTGTGTGTTAAATTTTAAATTTCCAAGATATCCAAAAAACGGTTAAAAAGTGTGCGAATATATGTATATTTGAATCAATAAATCGATGCTCTCCATTAACTTTTTAAAGATTTTTTTTTCTAGAAATGTTCATCCCGACTAAGTTTTAAGTGGTGCACGCGACACGCCAAGAAGATTTTGGCACATGTAATATTGCCATACAAAACTGAAAGTTTACTGATGTTAACGCATGCCTTCAAGTTAAAAAACAGAAAACTAATTATGCATCGCGAACATTTGAGGTACACTGAGAACGAAATTTTGAAAAGTTACGCAAAAAAAATTGAATAAACAACACCTATGGTAAGTTTTAGTGTTTTCAGGACTGCAGCGGTGGACTGCTGCCAAAGGAAGCGAACAAATTAGTGCTCAATTGATGGCCTTGCCTGGTGGGGTCGTAGGGTGGGTTTTTCCCACCATTGTCTGGACCTATTAGAAAAAATTTCAGGCTTACAGTTTTTGTGATGTGGCTATGGGACAAATTTGAAAGGTGTGAAAGGCCGAAGTAACTGAGCGACGAGTCCTGAGGCGAATAATCGGAGCGAAGCTAGATGGGGACTAATGGCGAATTCGATACAATCATGAGCTGTATGAAATTTTTGAGGAATCGGAGGTCTCAACGATTGTAGGACTGCGGAAGCTGCAATGGGCTGGCCACATGAATCGTATGGGCGAACAACGGATAACCAAAAAGGTATTCGTTGGGAGAACTGAAGGCGGGAGACCAGTGGGGAAATCAAAGAAACGCTGATTGCACTTGCTCCAACCTTACTATAAATTCATCACTCATCAAATATATTATCATGGGAAATCGGCTTAATGCATCAGCGTGCAGGAGGTTACTTCCAGCTCGATGCTCCACTTTAAAGTCGAAATCTTGTATATACATCATCCATCTCGAGGCTGCCAGTGGCAACTGTTTCTTTTCTATCGTCTGCCTAAAAGCACTGCAATCAGTGACCAACTTAATAAGGACTCTCAATAGATAGTGTCTGTGTTTTCTGAAAGCCAAATAGACAGCCTTGACCTCCAGATAACAGCCATGAGCACTCTTGTCAGTACTAGTGGTTTTGCTGCTATACTAGTATTCAGGGTGCAACTTTTGATCCTCGCTTCGCTGGAACAACACAGCTCCAAATCCTCTAGCTGAAGCATCCATATGCAGCGCTGTTTCGGCTCCTCGTCGATAAATTTGTACAATAGGGTGACTAGTAATATCAGCTTTCAACTGTGTTACTGCATCTGTTTGCGACGACTCTATGCGGAATGGTACGTCTTTCCTTAAAATGTTTTGACACTGGACGTGCAATCACCGCCTAATTTAATACGAACTTTCTCACGTACTCAGTTAATCCCAGGAAGGACTGCACAGCTTTAATATTTTGTGGCAATGGAAATTTTGTGACTGTCCGGACAACCTGCTCACTTGGCATGACGGTTCCATCTGCTATCCGGTGTCGTCGATCTGGCGCTGCAGGAATTGGCACTTTTTCCATTTGATCCGGAGCCCGTGCTTCATGCACACTTCCAATACGTATTTCAAGTGCTGCACGCCCTCTTTTTCATCTTTGGCCAGCACTATGACGTTATCCATGTATGTTACCATGATCCCCTCGTGAATCAGCGGGTTGAAAATAAAGTTAATGAGCCGCAAAAACACAGCTGGCGAGTTACGAAATTCGAACGGCACGTATATGAACTCGAAATGCCCCTTGTTCGTGATAAATCCCGTATATCCAATACTTGATTCATCGAGTGCTACATGAAAGAATCCGTTTTCTAAGTTTATCATTGTAAACACACGTGCACCTTGCAGCTTGTCTATGACGTCCTCTATCAACGGAGTCGGAAAAATTTCTCTAATGACCTTTTTATTGAGATCTCTGTAGTCAACGCAAGCTCACAGCGTACCGTCCTTCTTCCCTACGATGACTACTCTGCTAGCGTACAGCAATGTTGATGGTCGAATAACTCCATCCATCCGCCATTGAGAGATCTGTGGCTTGAGTGCCTCCTGTTTAAGAAAACCTAGCCAACTAGCCCGATGCACGACTGGCATTGTTTCCTTCAGCTCGATATGCATCTTAAGTGGTGGCTCCGACTAATTCTTGCACCTCCTTTTGATATTTCTGCGGTACTACTTCTAGCGGTAAATCGTCATCTTCTGATGTTGCAACAGACATAACAACTGCTTCGTCTTCAGCACAACAGCTTTTCAATTCAACCCTGTCCCTTTTAATGATGATATCAGCAACGGCAGCAATTCCTCGGCCTAGCACGCAATCAACACTCTTGGCTCCATCTGGCATGACGTATAACCATAATAACATCTTAATTTCATCCACCATGGCATCAGTCAGAAACTTTCCTTTCGCATCAATGGAAACTCCTCAGTATCCATGAAATGAACGAACAGCTGGTTCAATTTGAATATTTGGTAACGTATGCAGTACATTTTCCGTGATTAGATTCACGTCACTGCTCATGTCAATAAGTCCTCTTTTTGCAGCTTCTCCAATTGACACATTTTTATACATCGGCGAATTATTGACGGACTTAATTTCAGCAACGTTCAACACTTTAGGAGTTTGGCTCAACGAACACTTCTTGGACATGTGTCTCGACTCACGACACTTGAAGCAAGTGCACGCAGGTCTTATATGATCGGCTGACCCACGATTAAAACAATACTTTTTATTTACTGCAATACCAGCTTCACTGTTCGATTTTGTGCTTTTCAGCTCAATAGTATCGGCACTCAGCTACAACTCTTAATCGGCTATCGGCTACAGCCATTGCTTTCTCTTTTATGTCCTCGTAAACCTTCAGCTTTTTCTTCAACTGCTTTACATCTTCAGCTCGATACAGCATCATTTTGTTAATCTCGTTGTCTCGTATCCCTTCAACTATATACTCGACCAGCGACGCTTCATCTATATTACCACGGGCTAACGCTTACTCCACCATTGACTCGGAACTCTCCTTCTTTCGTTCTCTCGACACCCGATGTAGTTTGGCACCACAAATTTCCATCGAAAACTTATTTTGCAGCAACTTTCGTAGTTTAATCCACGACTGCACTTTTCTTTCAGCTTGTCCTAATGTTTTGGCATTGCCACGGAGTGATTTTTTAGCAAGCACAATTTTTTTAAGCTCGTTCCAACCAAACATCGCAGCGATTTCTTCGAAATTTATGACCCAATTCTTAATTAGGTAGTGTCCACTACCAACAAATGTACGAATTGTATCTTCAACATTTCGAAACGAGAAACTGCACTTTGTCATAGTGCCCACCCTACGGTCACCATCAGCCCGCGCTTCACTTGATTTTTCATCCTCATCATTCTCACTTACATTCGCCGTCCTACGCTGGTGGGAATTTTTCATGCTACGCTTTTTGTTTGCACTTGAACTTGTCATTGTCGACTGATGTAGATTGCCCAATTCGTCATCGGGCCCCGATTAATCGTTTATATGGCACTGTTTAATGCTCATTAATTTTCGTAGCAACAGCAGTTCCTCATGCCCGACTCCTCTGTTGCTCCCTCACACCTTGCGATTGTTTGCTGGTGTTGTCGTCACTATCGCTATTTTCCTTCACATTTTGGCCCTCGATCTCTCACTTTTCATTGGTTTCCATTTCTAACACCTCAAGATCGTTCAAACATCGACACAACTGGACAGCTAACTACTCTTTTGTTTTCGGTTTCGCACTTATCGATATAATTTCACTTACTGTTTCTCTTCGTCGAAATGATCTCGAATATACTTTCTTTTGTTTCCCACTCTTCACTGTCTTCGCCTTTCAAACCCCCCGAACACACGTCATCTGTCTATAACATCTGTCTCAAAAATGACTTTATGCAACACAGCTATACTCGACGCTTTTGTTCGCTGATGGGTCAAACTATCCCATACTAAGCCACCAAGTGATAGTGATGTTTATGCGGAATTGTAATGATAACAAAACTCAATATAAGAATGATGGGAACGGCTCTCTGCGAAACTCTTTATCAAGACCTCTTCGATACGAACCACCGCAAAAACCAGTCTGCCAGGCTTTTCGTGATCATCAACCGGTTGTTCACCCACCCGTCAACTCATTTGTTTCATCTAACAACTACAGCTTTTAAATATGGGGTATTCTGTTAGGACCCACAACTTATCCACGGAGGATAAAGTAATGGATGTAGAAGCAGCCACCAAATACCTACCAGCCGAGAAGAAGCAACAGCCAAGGCAAGAAGTAACGAAGATCTTAAATTTGAGCAAACACCAAGGTCGATATCAAGATGTACACAAACTCAAGGTTCTGAAGGAGTTGAAAGTAAAACCCAATTACTTGAAAGCGAATAAAGGCAAAAAGATGGTGATTATGGATGAAGATCGCTACGATGAGTTAGTTTTAGAAAACTTGTCTAATGGTAATTTATTTGAACTAAGAAGATAGAGAAACCAACAAGGAATGGAAAGGTTTCATTGGAGAAATCAGTAAATTAAGAATCTTTAATCCTGTGCTGGCGAAAATAAAATGCCTCCCTAAAATGTACACAGAAGGAAATGAATTATGTGATATCATTATATCTGTGGATGCGCCTACTACTAAAATTGCTGAATGGACACTAGAAGTATGCAATAAATTGGACACAACTCCTAGCAGATATACTATCAAAAACAGGAAGGACCTCATCTACAAATTGGGAGCTAGTCATAAGATCAGCGATGCGGTGAAACTAGTTTCCTTTGACGTCAAATCATTGTTTCCCAGTGTACCCGTAAAAAAGCTTTAGCCCTGTTGAAGGACTGGTTGGTGAAGAAATACAACACAACCAATGGAAGGAAAAAGGCAAGGAAGATGACCAAATCAGCTACTCTGTGCATGGTGGAAAAGTGTTTCACTTTTAGCGGATGATTTTCAAACAAAAGTCTGGGGCAGCTATGGGAGCCTTGTGTCACCGTTCCTTAGGGTTCGGCCACATTGCGATTTTTCTGCCGTAACCAGTGATTTTCAGACGCAAATACGAACACACTGCGACAAGATTTGCAAAGGAACTTCACGCATGCGCAGAACTAATATGCTCATTTGAAAGTATGTCTTTGCCAGGAACACATGCGCTAACTCATTTGCACGCTATGCAAGAAACTTCCGTGCACGTCAGCGTCAAATGTCCAAATGATGTGCGCCTGCGCGAGTATCACAAAAACTACCTGCTACACTGGTTTTAGGAAAAATCGCAAATTCCTGCGACTGCCGACCTGGACAAAATTGTCGAAAATCGCAGTGTGCGGGCTTCCATTTAACCATGTGTAACTTGCGACAGAAGTGCGGCTAAATAGTCGTAGTCTGATGCATCCCTTAGGGAAATATTTATGGAATAGGTTGAAAGTAAAATTGCTGACGGAGGATGGATGCCTCGTATACGGCTACGATGTGTCGATAATGTGTTCGCTGCCATTAAAGAGAATGAAGCACTAAAACTCCTAGGGAAGCTGAACTCCATACATAAGTTCACAATGGAGAAAGAATGTGAGGGATCAATTTCGTTTTCGAACTTGACGATCAGAGGAAGTCAGGTACTGTTGAATTTGATATGTTCAGGAAAAGTACGAGCACACAAAGGACCGTACAAGCTACATCAAACCACAGCTTCCCGGAGAAAATGGCATCCTTTTGAACGTTGCTACACCGCATGCTAACTGCACCACTAAGCAAAGATGGAGGAGGAGTTTATAATTGGTATAGCAAGAAAAAATGGGTATGACCCAAACACAATCGCATCAGTGAGAAGGAAAGTCGAAAAACGAGTAGAATGGAAGAAACTGATATGTTGAAGCATGAACATAGATATAGAGCGTACTGGATCCGCAACCAGTCATGAGAGCCGAAGCAATTGGCAACCTTCGCTAAAGTTGTGTGAAGTTGAGGTATGAAGTGATATACTTTTGTTTTAGCACTCTATTCACGGCAAAACACGTTCACATTTAAAAAGTTTTTAATTTTAAAGATCGCGCGTACGTTATCGGAACTTTAATTTACTGTTTTAATTAAAAATTTACGAAATTTCCATCCGCTTTGACACATAAGTTTTCCCGCGTGTTTCGCGCTCTTTTCGATTTTCTTTTGCTTTGACGTTCGAGTTTTCTATGAGAGTCGTTTGTTGTTTGTACTCAAACTGTTTTCCGAATGATAACGAAGGCGCGATCGTGTGCACGTGAAATGAAATTTCCTTGGTGTGCGCGGGTGTCAGTGGGGGAAGCGATTCTTCTGAAGAGAGAAAAGAAAACCTGTCTGGAAAAAAGGGGAAGGAGAGGCAGAGGGAATCATATAGTTTCGAGAGCGTAAGTTATTTATAACTTATGTATTTATGTGGCAAATTTGCTTCTCACATGGACGAGTACACAGATTCTCGTTGCTCGTCCATTTGTTTATATGTCTTTGAGCATGAATAAATAAAACCGGAATTGAGAGCAGCAATTTCTTATTCTGAGGTGTGTGAACCTTCACGAAAAATGATGAGGAAAAATAGAATCGAGTTTGTTACAAGAAGTTTGCGGTTTCAACTGAAGAAGATGATTACACAATACAAGGACACGATAAGTAAGCAAGAAAAGCGCGGAGTGTACAAAGTGAAATGTGAACAGTGCGCAAAAGTGTACGTTGGGCAGATGAAACGCAGCTGAAAGTCTGCTTCAACGAATATATCAGGGAAGCACAGTCAGCGATTGCTAAAAACCGGTCATCGATTGCGCGGCACATTTGCAATGGACATAGCGTTCATTAGGAAGATCTAGAAGTCATTAAGGAGGTGCGAGACACATGGAAGCAAGCTACGTACGCGACCCTCTGGATGATGCGACTAGTTTGGAGCAGAGATTGAATGAGGGCATTGGAAATGGTTCTGCTCTTTTATTTTTGTTATTGTAAAAAAATTATTATTATTCAGTTTAAGTAGGATATTTGTAAAGCAAAAAAGAAAAAGGTGAAGCCAAAAAAATCAGAGAGCTAATTACTTTAAGTACATTTAAAGGACAATTTGTAAGAGTAACTAGTATTATACAAATTAAGATTCTGTTTGAAATTGGATATCTGTAAAGCAATAAAAAGGTCATGCCAAAAAGCAACTAACCTTTTTAGGGCTAATACTTTAAGTGTATTTCAAGGATAATTTAGCTAATTTTAGGACTAGAAATGTAAGCCTTGTGTAGTAAAATAGGTAGATTAAATGTCCATGAAGGACTGTGTAGCGATGATCTGCTGCCCACGCGGAAGAGGATGTTGAGATCCGCCGAGATTGGCCTTGTTTAGGGACGCGTGAATGCGCTGGCAAGCTAGCGTTGCGGTATTGCGGGACGGGTTCTTCCCCCCTAGCACAAGGTCCCACTACAAAAAAATTTCGCATTCATGGATTACGGGGTCAAAGAAATGTCGACCGAAGTCAAAAAGGAGGTAACCTACTAAGGGTCCAAAAGTATTGCTGACTCAGAAGGCAAACTGGGCCTGGGGAAAACATACGGACTTAAGATGACTTCGTCATTACTGACGAGACTTATGGCCCATAAATAAGAGTCGGGCACCCAGATGGTAGCGGTGCCCCCTCACACCCTCCCAACCGGATCAAGATCCAAACGTAGACGTGGCCATGTATTTCCCATTTCAGTGAAAAACTCCTACAAAAGTACTTTGTATGACCTTTTCCCTCAAATGAGGAATACAAACGTAAACGATTTATGCTATAACGTTATGCAATGAAATCACATAACCCTGTATCCTAAAAGGGCACGCGAGCGGCAAGCCACTCTATCCGCCAGGAGCCCCTGCCAATAAAAGAAACGGAGGAGCGCGTCCGATGGCTAGCAAATTCTAGTGGAAGAGCCTGCTATCGACGCGGGTCCTATACTCGGTCAGGTTGAATGAAATGAAAAGACCGAAGGTATGGTTTAGTAGTTCATTATATTAATGTCTTTTTTCATCGCAAATAACATTAACAAGAAGGTCTACAAATTTGCGTTATTGGGTCTGACCTGACATTAAATTGTGTGAATGTGAAATATAAACACTATTAAAACGGTTTTCTTACTTAACAGACTTTGCTAATATTTAAGAACAACTATTCATTCACATATTAGTGCATTCGTTTTTAATACTTTTAATTCTTCTTGCTCTTTCAGTATCTCGGGAATATATCCGCCAACAAGTCGAATATTTTCTTATTTCTTTTTTTTCCTTTAACCGCATTTTCCAATATAATTCAAACGAAACGGCTTAACATTATAGTATTATCGTGATGTTTCTTTAATACTGTATACAACTAATAGATTAAATAGATTTTACTCTGGTCAAAAAATTTACATTTACAAATGAATAATTAGAACAGATGAAAGAAATATCGAACGATTCCAAAAAAATCTCATGAGCAAGATAGTGACTTCATTGCGTAATACGAATTCATAAAACTAATCAAGAATGATCCTATTGACGTATTGGAAAGGTAATTATATTTTAAAAGCCGTTTCTGGTAATTTACACCGGAAGGAAAACTAAGTTTGCAATAACCAAACACTTATTTTTGTATGATCATATGTGACGTGATTAATATTTTTGTTTTTGCATTTACTTATTTCAAACGATTTAGTTGAAGTTGTTCTTGAATTCGCTGCCGTGTGAGTCCGAACTTCTTTGCTTTTAGTTCTGCCAAATGAAATGTAGTTGGCAAGAAGTGATTGTAGCGCAGGTTCAAGCAAGGATGATTTTTATAGAAAGAGTAGGAATTTAAGTCCCTATGGAAGCTTGAGTAAGAATTTCCACACGGCGCAGGATGAGTTGAGCATTTATTTCCTTCGATGATAGATAAAAGAAAACACAAATACAATTCGTATGTATAATTTGCGATTCACTGCCTGAGAGTTAACTTTTACTAATTTGAAATATAAATGTTCGCGATTCGTGGTCTTAACGCCACTAAGTTTCATTTAAAAATAAGTCTATTCAGGCACCGTCACCTGTACGCTTCTGGTATCTGACGATTGAGCAACCACGCATTACCAAAATCACAACGGTTTTGTGATAAAATTGAAGGCTAGTCATAGTGACGAACTCCAGCAAATGCTTCGCACTAATACATGTACTTGGCAATTTTATACAAGTATGGTTGACTACTCCCTTCTCACTAATTGCGTTGCTGTGCCTTGCTTGATTTTGTGAAGACCATATCCTCAACCAAAACTATAATACGAACATTCATCGCAATGAAAGAAACTGAAGTGAGTTTGGGCTACGGATGTGAAAAATCCACGGGACGATGATACCGATTTATTTCCACAGTCAAGCGCGCCAATACGATCACGTTGATATTAATAAAATGCAATGTGCCTCCGGATTGACGATTTCGAATATGAACGTTTTTGGCTAAGGACTTCTCCCAATGATATCCGAACTATAAGAGCTATTTGTAACGAAACTTTATATGGTTCCGTCCAAAGTTTCTAATGAATTTGCCCCGCAGTGCTGTATACTCGGACACTAAAATTTCGGTATTCCTGTCTTAATCACAGCAACCACAGTGCAGCATTCCGTTCATTAAATTGAAAAGGTAACACTGCTATACGCTTCTACACGAAAGGCGACACAGCATTAATTCTCAAATAAATACGTTTCAGTGTCCTCATATGATTTACAAAATAAAGCAGAAATCATGAAAACAACGGATATGCTCAAAACGAGAAGAGTTTAAACCGAGCCGAAATCATGTCGGGCGCAGCATTGATTAAAATAGGGGATTTCTGCGACGGTTGATTTGAAAATGTCATATAATAATTTAAAAAGGTTAACCAAAACACTTGGATTTTATAATGTTTCCCATTTACTTGTAATACGATACCGCCCGGTTGCAGCTGTTCCATTAATCATGCAGCCTGACGTAAAAATAGGTGCTTAATTTGTATAAGTCCTGAGAATGGTGCGTTCAAATCGACTCCGCCTGATATTGAAAGTCCTAGGCCACGCGGACCCCTGGTGATTTTTACGGGAAAGATACAGTTAGATGACTGTGTGTGTGCGTCGTCCAGTTAATCCTTTTACGAAATTTCGGTAGACATTTGATCCCCTATTACTGTCATCAACTAATAAATTATCTTCGCATACCTTACTGGTGATTGGTCAGTCCATAAAAGTCTACAGGTCGTAATTGATTAGCGATAACTTGGGAATGCACTAAGCATACGTGGAGCAAAGTACGGGGATAACGTTTTTCTTCTTTACCTAAATCTTCACCAATCGCGAACTTTCATGGGCGAATCCTAATAAGAAAGGGGGTACGGTGGTTTTCATTGCTGGCTCACGCTTCACGATGAAAATACCGAAATCAGTACGGACTGATTAAAAGAAGCGACCGCGACTGCTGAAGAAATGAAAAGCATTCGTGCAAAATTTCGGAAACTTTCACACACTTTTTGCACGATTGTTACACGCCCGAAAGTAAATACTTGCTTTTTCAATGATTTACTATTACAACGACGACAACAAGGATGGATAAGGACGAGGAAGGCGACTCTTTTCGCACATTTTTAAGCGTTCGTGGGTTCAGCTCTTGATCGCACTTTCCATTTACATCTTTTCCTATTCCCAGTTGCTCCTCAAAACTCGCGCTGAGAATTCGATACTTAGCAAAGCTTTCTTCGTGATTCCTTATTGATTTTGTCCCGTGGTAGAAAACGATTCGCTTACAGAGCTTAATTGCTGCTGCAGATTTGTTGACTGCCCAAATTTGAGCCACGACAAGCAGAGTTTTACAATATCTTCCGATCAAGCGCGAGCCCTCTTGACGGCAGTGGTGGCTCCGGGCAACCACTCACGTCCTAACAACCCCATACAAACTATTTCCACCACGGCCAATTGCATAAATTGTATTCGTACAATTAATCGTCGCCAAAAACTATAGTGATCACTTACAATGGAATTTTTAAGCAAACACACCACATACAAACAATTATACGCTTTGCTCAAATGTCATGCTCGTCATGCTTTCATTATTCTCACCGCTAGCATCTTTATGTTCAGAACTCTATCTTGTATCCGAATATTAGATCATACACAGTACGTGAAACCAAAGCATGGATTGGAACCAATGATTCCCATTCTTCTCGAATTCACTAATGGGAAGCTAAGCATGGGCAGGCGAGGACAAAACTGCTAACGTGTTTTTCTTTTTGGCTTTTGGGAAATTGCTGAGACTCATAGAGCGTTATTCACACCGGAGATTTTTTTCTCGTTGCACGCACAATTCACTCCAAATGCAAATTGATGGAGGGAGAAGTCAATCTGTGACAGTGAGCTAGATACGAGCTGTTGCTGAAAAATCTGGGTCAGATACATGTTGTGAATATAATTCACTCAATTACTAAGTGGCCCGTTTCATTTCAATCATGCCAAAATATACCCATGAGCAATGCTGTTCAAGCTCCCTCTTAGGTATCGATTGAAAGCCATCCATACATAAGTTTGTGTGCTTCGGAACGAGACGTTGAATGCAATTATTTATTGTAGGCCAAGTGGAGACAGCATCAAGTTGTTTGGTGGGGAAATTCAAGGTTCTCCTTCTAGCAGCAGTTTAACGATAAATTGATTTTCCACGATCACACTGGACAACTTCGAGAAACCAAATATTTTAAAACAACAGTAAAAAAACGCTTTTTTTACTTTACTGTGTCTGCTACTAAAACTGAGAACGACTACTATAACTGAATCATGATTGGGAGGTGGACGACGACTGTTGGAACTTGAATTCCTTGTTGCCTTCTGGGCCCTGATTATGATTTGGAACAACTTGAGGTGGTTAGGTTTTAAAGCAACCGCGGAGTTTTGCGTGACTCCTCACTCCTTGATCCGGCGTTGGTTTTTCGATCGGGTCACGTTCCACGGTGGGTAGTCACGGGTTTGCGTATTGGGCGATGATATTAAATTTAATCACACACAACACAATCGTGGGATGCATCGCGCTAGCTTTTTACATTTTTTGAGCAAAAGGAATGCAAACGCGCGGTCCGGTATCGAGCTGGGACGATTCTTGTTGGGTTGGAGACAAACTCGAGCTCGAATAACGCAAAACCGGGGTTTTCGACCTTGCACTTCACGATCCCTTCGGATTTAACTGTTTTCGCCTGCGGGGTTAGAAGAGAACTCAATTGGTCACACAACGAGATAACGAAAACAATTTTGCACAATCTGCATACGTGCCATTTAACCCAAACGCCTGCTAGAATTTTTAACTCTTAGCACTTTAGTGAAAAGCACTCCACTCAGTTGAGAAAAACGTGCCGTGGTCAGCCCAACTGCCTCACTTGGTTGTTCTATTCCGACTCCTCGTTTGTTGTTCGTCGTCGCCTTACGGGACCTCGAAAACAGCTGGTCGTACAGCCGCGTTAGATTGCATTCGTCAATGCCATACACCGACGGGATGCACTAAATCAGTTTTCCCATATCCGAAATTTTGATTCGCAGATTTACAATTTATCAAGAAAAATTAACTGAAGAAAAATCAAAAACATTTTAAATAGTAATAAAAGTTAAATCCTATAAAGAATATAATTAAAGGGGAACGTTCACATTTAATATAAAGGAAAATTGATATAAAATTACATTTAATAATAATAAGAAGAAAGAAAACTATTTTATAAATTACGATTATGAATGGAAGTAATTAAATATTTTTTCCAAATCTGTAATTAAAATTTTGGATAGGAGTTAGGCAGGTTTTCGAGCAGTTTGTTTGTGTGACTGCTTTATTACTACACTTGCAGGACTTTAAGTTTAGAAAAATCAGACACTAAAGAAGGGAGTACATTTACTTCCAAAATATATATATTTTCCAATGAAACGAATAGCAAAGCGTTTCATTATTATTCTGCTTACAGATTCATAGAGTTACAAACATTCTTCGTTGGAGTTAGGGGCTTTCACGCAAATGGATGCTAGGTTCATGAAGATGGACCTAGTTATCTGGATTCTTATCCAGTTGGGAGGATACGTGGGGGCACCAAATCCTCCCGGTTAGCTAGCTTCCCCATTGAAAACAGAAAAACGGTAAGCAGGATATGGAAAGACGCGCTTCGATTTTTGTCAGGCCAAGTTATCCATTAAATTTGTACGCGTAAGAATATCTTTGTAGTGTGGTCTTTGTGCTGGCGAGAAATACCCGCCCCATGTCACAGCAGAAAGCTTGCTACCAGCACGTGTATGGGTTATCAAGCAGCAGACCATCCCTGCCGTCCTTCACGGATTTATAAACATAGTTAAACATTAACACATTTTGATGATATCGTTAATATTACTGTTTGTCATATTTAATAGATATTTATGTTATTATAGCTCGTCAGAATTCATAATCAGAATTTTGGAAAAGCTTTCAATTGACTGTTTAATGAATGTCCTTATTCAAAACTTATTGGAAAAACAAGGTGACGCAAGAGCTAATGATAAAATTTAACTTCTGGGTTTTGTTTGAAAGTTCTAGCTCCTCTAATTTCACTGGAAAGAATGAACAGACATACAGACGGGTGGGACATAATGTTCCGTTCGTTAAATGAATTTCATGTATGAACATGGAAACTAAATCAATAGATGCAGTTGCTGCAATAGTACTCCTACCTTGACACATTGCAATTTTGTTTAGAAATCAGAATAAATTTACTTTATCTGAAACAGCGAAGAGTCTCTTTTATGAAATGAAATACATGTGTTTGTCCAGCTCTACCCCATATTGTTTTTTCCTTAGGTCTTAATGTAACGGATTTTCAACTCGTTAGGGCCCACACTTTATTCTTATGTTTAGTCGTATCTTCTATCTTCACTAGCCGTTGTGAACTATTTCTATAACTGTTTTAAAAATTTTGTGGTTTCTTTAAAAAATATGTTTCACATTAGTATTAATGTAGCTCTTTAAGTTGGTGATGTGTTGAGTATGGTTGTTTTGTTGAACACTGAAGAAGTATGAAAATTAGATTAAAGTAGAGTTAGTGGGATGAAACTTCTGTGCGTCTAAAAGCTTGAACATTTCAGCGTCTGACACCAAGTCTACTCCTGGTCCGATCCACAACTAAATCTCTCGCGGAACTACTCGTAGATATCCTGCAGGTAGCCGTCCAAATAGTAGACTGTAGTGTGGCCGACCTGTTCACCGTAATAGTACTGCTTGCAAGTCGTTTATGAGGTTGAAGTCGATTGCCATTGGGAATCCTTATAAAAAATAAACGAACTAAGTACCATAAAACATGACTCCAAAAGCATCTATAAAACTGCATTGTGAATAAAATGATGTTTGCTTCGAACTCTCGGATGTGTTAGTCTTACCAACTAATGAGACTGGCTCTAAAAATTATTTTTTCCATAGTTTAATATACTGGTTTCAATGGACAACCTATGCGTTTGAATGAAACTTAATGAAATTGAAAAAAAACCACATAATTTTGTCACAATCGTGCATTTCTTTCCTCTGAAAAAAGTATATGAAATTGATTTTAAGAGTAGAAACTCAATCTAAATTAAGCGAAATTGCATCTACAGCTAATCGCAAAATATTTCTTATTATAAACGCACGGAAATAAGTCACCAAAAAAGTCTGATGTCTAAGAAAGCGTTGGCTATTGTATAATAGTTAATTTAAAAATACAATGCAAGGTATGGTTCAGAGAATTTTTTTAATGAAAATAGCAGTCCAGTATTCTCTACTCTATTCTAAATCTTTATGAGATTCAAGTACTTTGTATCAAATTAAAATATTTGTATTCAAACGCTTAGAAGCTTTGAAAAACTTTAACGATTTGTTGTTTATACTGTGTTACCCTCGGCGTTAGAGTTCCTCCGACTAAGGAGCTCGGACCCGGTTTGCCATTGGAGGCGGTCATAGGAGGCGTCACCTGCTTATTCCCTGGTCTTAAATAGCCGCCAAGCGAGAAACGCCGCCGCTGAACACCCCTCACACAGCTCGAAACAACACACGCTATTTTCTTCTAACAGGGGAGGATTAGTCTCAACCGGGCGACCACTTGCACAACTTCGCCGGGTTCAGATTACCCGACGTAATTCGCACCGAGCGAAAACCTGAATACACCCGCCCTGAAACTCACAAATCAATTCACACTGAACTATATTCCCCAACACACCTCCGTGGCAATATTTTTTTAATGACGAAAAATATGACCAAAAATTTAATTTTGTATTTAATGATAAAGTGCACTAATTTTAAAAATTGAGCTTTAGTTAAACAAAATGCAAAATTTAACTTAAGTCTACCTATTTGGGGGGGGCCCCGAAGCAAATTTGCGTTAAGAAGTTCTTCTGCCAGCGCGCTTCTTGTTGATCTGATAATGCCAATCTCCCTGATTTTGGTCGTCAATTATTCCATTGTCGCTGTTGTAAATTTCTGCCCTCGATGAATTCCAGGAAAAATTTTGTGTTGCTCGTCAGACTCGGTCTTCCGTTGTTGATCCTTGGCCGCCAAAGAAGAGACCCGTTCTTTGTTTTCAGGTTTTTCATCAGCTCGGTTTTAACCGACGAGTCGTTAATTTTACTTCTGGGCAATTCAACGTTCAATTGCGATCCCCCAACTGGTGTTCATCGGGCAACTGAAATCCAAATTTCCCTTCATCTAGTACATTGGCCCATAAGGTGTAAATGTCAAAATGACTGACACTCTGTCAGTATTCTGTTTTTGTTTGATTCAAGTGAGATGTCTGAAAATTATTTTCTTGATTGGTGCCAGGTACGTAATCAATTGACCCTCGAAACCAAGGTACAGCTTGTACGGTTTCTAATATATTCAAAATGAAACAACTGTATCTTGTTCAAGTGAAGAGCACCTCAAATATTTATTTTTGAGGGAAATCGCTGGTGTCGCTTCTTGGAGTGAGTTGATGAGCCTGCAGGCTATGGAAGTCGGTTTGGCTACAATAATCTAGCTGGTCATTTGATTTGTGGGTTATCCTTTCAGCTCTTCGGCGAACATCACAAAATATATGAAATTCACGTCCAGTCCACTTTCCCCCAGCTATAATTTATGCTTGTTTCTTGACATCAACCTTGATCCCGTTAAAATTAGGTCAGCACTGCAAAAACTTATTTGGTCAGCTCCTGGTGCATCCAAGATGTACAAAATATTCAAAATACTTCTTGTTAGCTTCACAAATCAACTGCGTATCCTTTTGGTATACACACGTCGGGATATTTACTATTTTGTTTGCTTAGAAAATAAAAATCCTGGTCGCGACTTATTTCAAAAGTCATTTTTTCACTTCTCAATTTCGACTTGTGAAGACTGCCATTTTCCAGGATGACTACTGAATCCGACAATGAACGAGCGCGATCAACAAGCTCCGCAAAACCAACAAATCTTACGTTGACTGTAAATCCCCGACCAAATCGATTCGCAAATTTAATGCTGATTATAATCGCGATATCACTCACGATTTCCCGAGACAGTCATCCCAAAACACGTAGCACGTAGCTAACACATTGAGTATTTCAGGCTCTTTGGCCAGTTTCCACAAGTACATCTATTGTAAGCCCATTTATTGACAAAAGGCCGACTTTCGATGGGACTAATCTGGTTGCTCACAGCTCCTGTCAAACAACTTGAGCTAGCTAAATTATTTACAGATCCTACTGGACTTAATCGATACTGTTAACCTCGAGCCATGTCTAATGCATTGCTGGCCAGATCGGAATCCGACCCGGTTGTAAAAATCGGGCAACCATCACCATCATTTCCTAATCCGCCAATTGTTAAATTCTTCATTTCATCTTGAATAGCATTGCTTTTTATTGTATTATTAGTTTGTGTAATCGTTTTAGGCATTGTTATAGTGATATTACTGTGTCCATATCACAATCATCTTTATTCCTGTTATGTAGCGTTTAGAGCGTGGCCAATTTAAGCAAGTACATCTCAGCCATGGCCATTTCGCTTTGGATGCATCTTGATTTGATGGACCACTTTGCTTTGCAAGAAACTTAAGCTTGATGCCTAAATAAGCGGATGACAACTGTTTGGACTAAGCTGTGGTGGGCTTAATCGAAAAATGTCCTCGTAAAGAAGCGGTTTTAATCCTTTACAAAAAGTGCATTTCAAAGATGACTGAAAGTTCTCATAGGCGCAATATTCACAGATTCATTTTTGCGTGTCGAGTGGCAATGGTTATTCGCACATTGTTATCTTCCGTTTGCTGCTGGTGTTAAACTATTTTCTTCTTTTTGTTTAATGCAATCATTTTTTTTTTCTTTTCATTTTTGTTTATTTTTACTTTAAAATTTTTATTTTAACCTTTTTATTTTATTATTTTAACCTTTTAACATTTTTGTTTTTAATCTTGGCTCGGGCGGTGTTTTAACAATCGCATGAAAATAGTGCAAAGGGTTTCCGTGACAACCGGCTGTATTGCTAAACATTTAAAAGTTTCAATTTGAGAGTAGTATCATTGACTGTTCTTGAATAAAGCCATCGATATCAAGCATTTCATAATTGCGTTTGATCTTTCAGATTACGATTGCTCTTAAAATGTCTCTACTCTAGCTGGGATCAAAACTGGCCTCTTAGGCTTATGAAGTCAAATTATATACGTTTGGTCCAAGAAACATTATGCAATTGGGAAATCTAATCAGTTATATGTAACATCGGCTAGAGTCTTGTTGCGTAAGCCTAAAGTCCCTGCTTTGAACCATTTCGGTGACAACGATATTTTTTCAAGTGATTCTTCGGACGGACTATTAACCCGTTCAACTATGATAAGTACAGGTTTAAAATCAGAACATACCGCAGCTGGATGGACAGGCATACTGCCAAAGCCTGGTACTGACTATATCACCTTCTTGAGTGCCGATACATTCGATCAAGATAAAGATGTACACTAACAATCTCGAAATGAAGGCCCAAGAGAGGCTGTAGTACTCAAAATAAATTAGGTTTATGTATACCACATGCATGAATGTGTTTTAGAACTTTATGTTTTAAGAATATCAAATGTATAAAGTATCTAACAACAATGCATTTGAACGTTTAAATTCAATATTAGATACTTAAGTAGGTGATGAGGGTTTGAAGTGAAGGTTTAATAAAGTTAAATCTAAGGTAGAACTCGAAGTGTGCTGCATATAATTTGAATTAAAGCAGTTGTTACCAATTTCTGTCTTCCAACCATAGGGAATGCTCTAACTGGGCCTACAGACCCAAAAAGCTCGTCCGGAGACGAGCGTAGATACTACCGTTTGTGCCCATGGGCCCCAATTAAGGCACCAAGCAATAACGCAGATCGCCAGACTGTCTTCCCGAGAATTCTCTACTAACACCAAATTCTTGCATGGAAACATTTGCCCGAAAAAAGTAGAAGGCAATCTTCTAATAATGTCTTCAGGCTCTTACAAGAGACATCATTTCCGGGAGAACCAAGGCACCCTTCTGTCGATTACGGAAATCTCCTGTAAAAGGTATAGCCGGCTAAAAGTATGGGAAACATTTACAATTACACTAATTCGACTTGATACTGATTTACCTCAAAACATTTAAGGCAAATGCTTAGGGTAGTCTGACACGAATGGTCCTTATTTAGTACTCGCAATTGAAACTTAGCCTTATTTGTTAGTTTTTCGATAATGTATGGCTTGTTTCAATTCAGTTCAATTACAATTTTGGAGAGCTCTGAATACTCGTTTATTATGAGGATGGGTTCTCATTTTGAATCTTTTTTCATCACGCTGGGAATCTGCGGAATGGCCAGTATCTGTTAAAACAATGCTATCAGTATTGAGGGGTGCTGAAGAATATCTATCTAAAGAAATGATTGTTAAAACTGTTATTCATTTATAAATCCCGAAATCATTATAATTAGTTTGACGACTATTAATAACAGCTACCGTATATGTTGGAAAATTTATAACTAATACATAAAACATTAACATTTCCACTTCTCTAAAATCGTTACGTATTGTCTCAACATATTGTGTACGATATAATATAATATTTTATCAGCCCTCAGAGGTTGCCCCCTAGAAGTAGGCAAAAGTAAATACTATTAGGCGCGAAGTATTTAGTTAAGACCCAAACTATTTCTACCGTGGTGAGTTTGTGCATGGTTCGTGCATAAGGAAGGCATGTGCATATATTGAAATAAAATCCTAAGCATGTAAGACAGATCGAAGTTGCAAATCATATTTTGACGATATTACAAGCAATTGATATTATTGCATTCAGTAATACAAACGCTTTCTTACTCTTTTCGAGTGATGTGCTGGATGTGAGAAACTGAGTCTGGTAATATTAACAGTGGAAATAGTTAATAGTTCGACTTATGTGTATTCGTATTTGTGGAAAAATTTCTTGAGAGAAAAAGATAAGGATTCTAGTGAACCCAAACTGTATCTAGCAGTAGTCAATTATTTTGTGTATATCAATAGTTAATTATTTCGTGTATCTAGCAATCTTAATGCATGTATAATTCAAATACATGATCTCGCATACAATTTCCAAGAAATCATAATTCCTGGTATCATAATGAAGCCTCTGTGATAAAAGCCATGATGTACCAGCGCTTAAATGAATGAATGAAAATAAGTTTTATTTAAACCACTCTTAACGTTTAATAAATATAAAGCGAATTTAAGATAAATTATTATAAAACATGATGGTTGCGAGGACACTCTAAATTCAAATTCCAAAAATTTAAATTTTACAGTATTGTTAGGTAAAATTACATTATAATTCATATTTTTAATACAATAGTTAGAAAAAAATCAGCCAACTATATTAAAAATTACAGGTAATACGCAGAAACAATTTTTATTTGCACTGATAAATAAATTTTCAACCCTAGATTTATATAAAATGACTACTTATTCTATTCTATAAATAACTGTATACCTAGGCTGTTATATAGCGCAACAATATTCTTAGTTTAATGTTAACAGCTTATCTGCAAATTAAAAAAAAAAACTAAGCTAATGTATACGAAATCTATAGCTAAAACCTTACTTCTGATCACGAAGGTTAAACGAATTAACACAAACGAAACTCAACCCAATAATGATGAGCATAGGCAAACAAAAAAATATCCAAAAACAAAATAACAGTAAATTTTGATTATTTTGATAGGTAATTATTCAACCACCAGTATCGAGATAAATGAGTCTCCGCTCCATTAACTTCAAAAAACCTAGCAAAAGAGTATCTCCACTGCAAATGTTGAACCCTGTACTCAAATTTAGGAGAAATTATATCTTCTTGTCGGCGGCCTGCCTGTATACATGATATATAATCAGAACACTGATCACATCAAAAACAAAGCTATTCTTATCTAGATACAGAAACGCTTCGGGTGGAATAAAGCCAGTTGTGAAACCATAGATATAGAGAGTACTGGATCCGCAACCGATCGTGAGAGCCGAGGCAATTAGCAACCTTCGCTAAAGTTGTGTGAAGTTGAGGTTTGAAGTGATATGCTTTTGTTTTTGCACTTTATTCACTCCGAAACACGTTCACGCTTAAAAAGTTTATAATTTTGAAGATCGCCTGTACGAAATCGGCACTTTAGTTCACTGTTTTTATTAAAAATTTACGAATTTTCCATCCGCTTTGACACATGAGTTTTCCCGCGTGTTTCGCGCCTCTTTCTTTTTCTTTTGCGTTGACGTTCGAGTTTTCTGTGAGAGTCGTTTGTTGTGTTGTACTCAAACTATTTTACGAATGACAACGAAGGCGCGATCGTGTGCACGTGAAATGAAGTTTTGTCGGTGTGCGCGGGTGTCAGTGGTGGAAGTAATTCTTCTGAAGAGAGGAAAGAAAAACCTGTATGGAAACAAAGGGAAGCAGAGGGAATCATATAGTTTTGAGAGCGTAAGTTATTTATAACTTATTTATGTGGCAAATTTGCTTCTCACATGGACGAGTACACAGATTCTCGTTGCTCGTCCATTTATTTATATGTCTTTGTGTGAAACATGTTAAGAATTAGAGGAGGATTCGTTGCGTGTGGGTGTGTTTCTAGTAGAATTAGTTATTTTATTAGCACACGTTTATTGATTGCTACTACACAATTAATCGATTCATCGGTTAATATTATCATTTGAATTGGATACAGCGAGCCTGAATACAGAAACCACAAAGCGAAGAAATCCAAAGGCACCGCACGATCAGTGACATGGAGAAGCCTGACGGCATCCCATTGTTGAGAGAAGCACCAATTACTAGTGTTGCAACGAATAGTATATTCGGCCTTCGGCCAAATACCGAATATTCGGTTAGAAGCTTGGCCGAATACCGAATATTCGGCCAAACTATTCGGTTTGATCAATACACTTACAAACGCTTATGCATAAGCAGCATTCATGTTGTTGTTTATACCACAATGTAAAGGCTTCTCAGTCAAATATTCTTTGCCTTGTAATGTTAACAAACTTTGAAGCCAGTTTGTGTATATTTCCCAGAATTCCTGATGAATTTCGAGCAACTGCTGCTTGAGATCGTTTTTACGCTCAATTGCATCAAATTTCTTTTCCAACCGCCTGAGTTCGATACATTCTATGTGGCACATTTTGCTCTAATGTAAACAATGAAAAGTGTACTTCAGTCTGATGTGTTTGCGTTCCCTGTAAAATGGTTCGAGCACTATGCCCAGTGATGAACTCGGTTGAATTCACTTTACCAGTTTCGTTCTTTCCCAATAGTGTTTTGCTTTGTAAACGAGAGCATATGCTCAATTTTGGGATTCAAACCAAGAATTTCTTTGAAATTGTTATATTTGTAACTGATCTTGTGACTTTAGAACAGTATGTCGAGTAAAAAACGGTCTTCAGTTTGGAATTTCTTTGAGCAAAATGACGAAAATTTACGTAGTGTGCAGTGCGAATTTTGTGATGTTAAAATTTCTCGGGGAGGCATGGGGAAAAAATTTTTAACGTCGGGATTAATTAATCATCTTAAGAATAAACACTATGACGAGTATCAGAAGATACAGAAATCCAACTCGACCTCAACGAAAGAAAACGCAGCAGATAATGCCGTTCTTTGTTCAAGTAAGTCCACAAAACAATTAACTATTTACGACTGTCAAGGAGAAAACAAAAAAATGGGATAAAAATGATCCTAAGGCAGTAAAATATCACCATCTGATTGCCGAAGTGATAGCGGTTGATAATCATCCAGTGAGCATGGTTCAAAAACCTGGTTTTCAAAGATTATTAAATGAGACACTGCCGAGATATACGATACCAAGTAGACCGTACTTTGCAGAAAAAATTATTCCTGATCTTTATGAAAAAGTAGGAATAAAAATAAAAAAGATGCTTGAAGACATAGACTATACATCAGTCACTACCGACATGTGGACGTGCTTGCAAAACTATGTCAGTTTCCTCAGTTTTACTGCACACTGGCTTGACAGCAATTTTAACTTGAGGCATGCTGTACTGAATATACAACACTTTGAAGGACAACATACAGGTCAAAGTATAGCTAATGTTTTGCAAGATATACGGAGCCAGTGGGGATTTCCTGCATCAAACATTCATGCTATTGTTCATGACAATGGGCGCAATATTGTTAAAGCTGTCAGTGAAGCTAAAATGAATTCTGTTTGTTGCTTCATACACACATTTCAGTTAGTAATCAAAGATTCTTTCAAAATTCAACCTGAGGTTGAAGAAACTATTGTAAAGGGACGAAGAATAGTACAGCGGGTACAGCAAAACAAAAACTGAAAAGAATTCAGGAAGAACTGGGGATAGCCAAGCATAATTTAGTGCAAGATATAACAACACGTTGGAATTCTACTTTTTACATGTTAGAAAAGCTTCTTGAACAAAAACGAGCTATTTCTCTATATTTGACGGATACATCAAGTATATTTAATCTAAGTGCAGAGCAGTGGGAGATTGTAGATCAATTGCTGAAATTACCTAAGCCGTTTGAAGAGATAACCAAAATTACAAGTTCAAACTTCTCCTGCTTATCCGAAGTTATTCCTCATGTTGTCACTCTCAACCGCTACTGCGAGAAGGCCGTCACTTCTGACCTTACACCAAAATTAATATCAATGGCGATTGCCATGCAACAAGCGATGAAACAACGTTTTTCACGGATTTACGATGGTAAAAACTACCTGATGGCAACTTTATTAGATCTAAGGTTTAAGATGTATTTCTTCACGAATCAGTTGCAAAAGGAAAGAGCCCGACAATACGTTCTGCTTGAAGGATTAGTATCAGATAATGACTCCAGCAGCGATGAAAGCGCCCGATCTTCTTATTCCATGCAGCCTAAGCGTAAGAGAACCGATGAGTCTGGAGAAGGTTGTCCTATTCGAGCATCTTTCTGGGAGTACTATGAAGAAGTAGTTGCTGAGAGCTTCATCGATGATAACAACGGAGTTGAAATTGCTTCAACTTCAAAGAGCACCATATCACGTGACCTTGATAAGTACTTGAGTATGAAAACTTTAAAGAGAAATGACAACCCATTTACCTGGTGGGCTACATATAAGTCAAAGTTTTCCCAAAGTCTAGTCAAACTAGCTGCTAAATATTTATCGACTCCTGCAAGCAGTGTGTATTCGGAGAGACTTTTCAGTGAAGCAGGAGACGTCTACGAAGAAAAGAGAAACAGACTTTTACCTGAAAATGCGGAAAAGTTGATTTTTCTGCACCATAACCTACCACTAATTAACTTCAGTTATGATAAATAAATTTTATTTTCTCATATACATGAAAAAAAAACAAAGGAATTAAATTTAAGGCAAGAATTTAAATTTATAACGTTCGAATGAAGAATCTAATTGTTAATTTCACTTGAATTTGATTAATTTCCGAAAATTTCGATTTATTTTAGTTTAAAATAATAATTAGTTACTTTTTATTTGATTCATTACCTATGTACTTTGATCTCATAAATAAATAACACAGTACATAATGTTATAATAGTATTTTTGGATATACTCGTATCAGTAGCAAAACTGCATTTTCTGAGCCTTAAAATTTATATTCTGCATTAATAAAACTTATAGGATTAATTGCATTCTTTTATTATTTCTAACACCTGTTTGTATATATTCGGTGTTCGGTATTCGGCGATTTAATATTCGGTATTCGGCCGAATAGGCCGAATACCGAGTAGTAACCGAATATTCGTTGCAACTCTACCAATTACCTTTTTAAGTGAAAATTCTTAAAAAGAAAAATGGAAAAAGAAGCTACAACTGGCGAAAAAGTAAAGCTCTGAATAGCGATAAACAGTGAAGATTTGTAGAAAGTAGTGAAAGAAAATGAAGAGTTAGAGCCGAGGAGACTTTCATTGGAGGAAACGCTGAAAGAAATCGTCAGCAATTCCAACAAAATGAAGATATCTAAGTGGAAAAATAAAACTGATATGAAAGATGTAACGCCGAAAATTAAAGAAGTGAAAAAACTGTTCAAGACACCGAGTAAATACGGAGCGCTGAAAGTTTCAGCGGTAGCGAAACTATTACGCTGTCCTTGAAGCGAAAACTGATGCAGTGGATAGTCAAGATTCAAAAAACAAGGATGCAGGCACCCTATTCGAAAAAATAAATTAAAATACTTTCAAAATAGTCGTTGATTAATTTTTAAATAAGAATAAAAATTCCAAAAGCTTCCTTTTTCGACTATATTTATTTTTATTTTCTGTATATGCGCATTTCGACCGCAACATACGGTCATCCTCAGTACACTACTTCCTACCTATCTTAACCTACCTTTATATACTAGAGGGTTTTTGGAACACTAATTACATTCATAATTTAATCCTTATTACCTAATTAGATTAATGAGTTTTGAATTATTATTACCTAGGTCAGTGTTCATTCTTAAATTTGCCGGTACTTTCCTAATCTGTATGCTTTCGCTGCAATCAAGTTTTTGCCATTTATCGATATCTTTGACTACTTCGACGTCGTTCATTGTTATTTCGTGGCCATTTTTAACTATATGCTCTGCCACTGATGATTTAAAATTTGTTCTAATTGTATTTTTCGTTGCCCCAGCTTCTTTGAAGTGTTCCTCGCATCGAACTACCACTAAACGTTTCGTTTGACCCATATAAATCATACCACATTCTGGACACGTCACCTTGTACACTCCGCATTTTTCTTCCTTAGTTTTAATATCCTTTACGTTGGTCAGCTGCACTCCTAGTTTATTCATTCTGTTTGTACCTATTGCCTCTAGTTGGTGTTTCTTCAGTACAGGTGCCAATGTCTTAAACATTCTTGAATACGGGATGCTAATTCTTCGTTTTTCTTTGGCTTCGATCGTTGCATTCTGCTTGAATAAAGTTGATAGTTCGTTTTTATATAGTTGTTTCTTCTTTTTGTTGATGACGTTCGTAATAATTCGGCGATCGAATCCGTTCAATTCCGCTGTTTCCATGATGTAAAGCTTTTCCCTCCTATACCGCTCATCAGATAGAGGCAACTTTTCGAGGCGATTAATCATACTTCTGTACGAGCATTGAAAAGCGAATCCAAGAACAACAGTTTATGCCAACAATCTGGTGGAGATATGTGGATGATGTAATAGCGGTGGTACCAAGAGAAAAAGCATTGGAAGTACTTGAGCAGCTCAACAAAGTGCACAATAATATACAGTTCAAGATGGAAATGGAAAAGGAAGGTGTGATACCGTTTCTAGATTTGCAGATCATTCGAAACAATAGTCAGCTAGAATTCGATATATATAGGAAGCCAAAAAGCACTCAGAGGACGATTCCAGCCACATCCGCTCATACATATCCCCAAAAACTTGCAGCAGACAGAAGTATGATTAATCGCCTCGAAAAGTTGCCTCTATCTGATGAGCGGTATAGGAGGGAAAAGCTTTACATCATGGAAACAGCGGAGTTGAACGGATTCGATCGCCGAATTATTACGAACGTCATCAACAAAAAGAAGAAACAACTATATAAAAACGAACTATCAACTTTATTCAAGCAGAATGCAACGATCGAAGCCAAAGAAAAACGAAGAATTAGCATCCCGTATTCAAGAATGTTTAAGACATTGGCACCTGTACTGAAGAAACACCAACTAGAGGCAATAGGTACAAGCAGAATGAATAAACTAGGAGTGCAGCTGACCAACGTAAAGGATATTAAAACTAAGGAAGAAAAATGCGGAGTGTACAAGGCGACGTGTCCAGAATGTGGTATGATTTATATTGGTCAAACGAAACGTTTAGTGGTAGTTCGATGCGAGGAACACTTCAAAGAAGCTGGGGCAACGAAAAATACAATTAGAACAAATTTTAAATCATCAGTGGCAGAGCATATAGTTAAAAATGGCCACGAAATAACAATGAACGACGTCGAAGTAGTCAAAGATATCGATAAATGGCAAAAACTTGATTGCAGCGAAAGCATACAGATTAGGAAAGTACCGGCAAATTTAAGAATGAACACTGACCTAGGTAATAATAATTCAAAACTCATTAATCTAATTAGGTAATAAGGATTAAATTATGAATGTAATTAGTGTTCCAAAAACCCTCTAGTATATAAAGGTAGGTTAAGATAGGTAGGAAGTAGTGTACTGAGGATGACCGTATGTTGCGGTCGAAATGCGCATATACAGAAAATAAAAATAAATATAGTCGAAAAAGGAAGCTTTTGGAATTTTTATTCTTATTTAAAAAATCTTTCAAAATAATTTTATTAATTATGTGAAGAAAAAAAAAGTGAAAAAAAGATCATCCATTGGTTCTGCTAGTGCTTAGGGTCAAAGTAATAAGAAAGACAAGTTGAAGTAGCAGGAGAGTACTCCTGCCAGAAGGGTATTATAAAACAATTAGTAAATCAAACAATATATTCTGCATATCAAAACTTGGCTAATATACAGATTCCATAAATTGAGTTCGAAAAATTATTATGGTTATTATGATTTTAAACTCGCCACCATTTTGTTTCAAGTGTTTTGACACCGTCGCTTGATTAGACATGATAACACATCAGTATTACAAACGATTTCTAAAATTTTTATCAAAATTCCTACATATTTGTAGTGTATAGGTCCGTTGCAAACTTGTATCTCCCTAGTAGTATAATGTTGTTGTAACTGTTAAATATTTAATCGGCTGTAACTTAGCTGTTTATTGTTCAATTGGTATTCGGGGACACATACAATTACTTTTAAAAAACTTAAATCGTGGGTTTAGGAAATTTAAGGATCCCATCTTGATTTAACAGGCAAAAATGTAAAATTTATAAAATGTACTATTATTAACAAAGTTGATAAAATTTCGACTTCTGAGGTATTTGTTGCCCTTGTACTCCTAAAGTCACACCACTTGAATTATTTTTTAAATTTTTCGGGTCAAAGGGGGATACAAAATTTTCGTACATTTCCCCTTCCCATGCACCCCTCAAAGTGAAACTTGTAGGTTTAAAACCTGTTTTGAAAAGTCCTCATTAAGACCCTTCATTTGATACCCATATTGCCTACATGCGATGAAAACTTTTTGTGGGGGGGCAAATCCCCTATATAGGGAGACCCCCCTTAAAGACTTTATAAATTTCTTTTCGTGGTGAAACTTTGAAGAGGGCGTCACTTCGCACCTACTTACAAAATCGTATATTTCTAGCTCATGTAGTTTGCGAGAAAAAGTGGTGTGACACACGGACGGACGAATGGACGGACAGACAGGACGCGAAAAAGTACCGCAATAAATATTTTCGGGCAGCGCGGCAGCGATATGGCTCAACATTTGAGCCTAAATATAAAATCAAAAAGTAAGAGGTGTTATTTGGAATAGATCTTGTGATTTAACACTTTGCGACTTCTTCCTTTGAAGCCACGTGAAAGAGAAGGTCTACGCCAACAGCTCAGCTTCGATTTAAGACCCCAAAGATGGAATTCGTGAGGCTATCGAGGACATAGGGTAGCCACTTTGTGATTTGGTTATGGAAAATTCCATGAAACGGATATGGTCCTGTAAGCGTCTCGTGGTGGTCGTTTGCCTGATGTTATTTTTCGCTATTAACGACGTACCTTCCACTTTATAATTTATTTATTTATTTACTTCATCACTATTTTACAGAATTAATAATCCCAATTATAAAATAGAACTAATAGATTACGTGTTAAGGTTCAAATATAAATATCATGTAAGAATTAATCTAAAGTTAACAATTAAGTAGTGACTGAAATTAACGACAAAAGAATTTATTGCTCGCAGAGTACTCTCCGCAGCATGTTTTTAAATGATTCAAATGAGCCAGAAGGAGGACCAAGCTGGAGATTAAGATGGTCTCTTACCATACGAACCATCGGTGAGTGACTGTAAGTTACGGTTCTGGCAAACGGTATAGCGTAGTATTGCGACGACTTAGTGCGAGGATGGGGACGTATGCTAATGTCGTTGTATAATTTCGACGATAACATGCCTCTCAATAATTTAAATAAGAAGTATTGATCCAGGAATTGCGTCCTTACCTGCAGTGAATATAGACCAAGGAAATTCGGGCGATCGTCATAAGGGCGATACGGGATGTTGTATTTGTAGAAAAGTGTGCGGGAGAACCTTCGCTACAGAGATTCAACCACCACCATGAGATAATTAAGATGTGGGAACCATATCTGGCATGCATATTCAAGAATTGGGCGAGCCGACATGACGAATAACCGAACACAGGTTTGAAAGCTGAAACATCTATGAGAGCAACGTAGGACAAAGCCCGCGATCCGAGAAGCTTTCTTGGTTATTTCCAAAACGTGAACATTGAATTTTAACTGAGAATCAAATGTCATACCTAAATCCTTGAAACTCTCAACCGAAACGAGAACTGAGCTTTCGATAGAGTATGAAAATTGAATGGAGTAAGTTTTATTGGTAAAGGTCATGGAAAGGCACTTAGATATGTTAAGTTGAAGTCAATTTCTATTACACCAAGAGGACAAAAAGTTTGAGTCATCCTGAAGAGCCTGGCAATCCTGAATTGAATTAATGACTCGAAATATCTTCAGGTCATCAGCATATAGAAGGGGGTTGAATGTGAAGATAGCTGGGAGATCATTAATAAAGGGGTTGAAAAGAAGTGGACTTAAAATTGATCCCTGTGGAACACCAGAAGTTGGGACGAAAGAGTGTGACAAAGATTCATTACAGATAACCGTGCAGGAACGATGAAAGAGAAAGGAGTGAAACCAGGAAAGAAGAGATCCCTGAATGCCGAAACGGCGGAGCTTGTTGATCAGGATGTTGTAATCCACACTATCGAATGCTTTCGCAAAATCAGTGTAGATCACATCAACTTGACCTCCTAAGTCAAGGGTGATTGCAACGGTGTTGGTAAATTCCCCTAGGTTGGTTATGGTAGAACGTCCTTTTACAAATCCATGTTGATTTTCGGATATGTTGGGGTGCAAAAAATTACAAAGTTTACAGTGAACAATGCGTTCGAGGTTTTCATCAGAAGTAGAGGTCGGGGAGCTATAGACGGCAGAGAAATAGTCAGCAAACATGTCGCATATGGCCTGGTTATTGTAGACTAAGTGGTTCTGGTATGACAATGCATTGATATACCGACGCGAGTCTTTTAAAGAGTTGACATAAGACCAGAAGGATTTAGGGTTATTAGCAAATGATGCTTCAATTGTTCTCAAATAAGATAACTTTGTGGATTTACACACTTTTTTTGCATTAGTACGTAGGTGACGAAATTCGGAGAGGTCCAGTTCTGATCTCGAACGTATGTAGCGTTTCCTGGCTGAGTCCTTCAAGGACAAAGCCGATTCAACTTCTCTCGTGAACCACAAAGGAAGATTTTTGCGTGGTCGTGTGGTCGGTGTATGCAGTGGGATAATGCTGTTAAGCACTGCATAGAATTGCTGTGTTGCGAGGTTGGGGTTGTCTAGATTGAGGGTGGCTTGCCAATTAATGACGTCAAAATCAGCAGCTAAGCCTTCGTAGTTAGCCTTGAAGATGTTAAATCGACTAGGTTTCTCTTTAGGCTTGCCACGTATTGGATCCAATGATAATCGGATCTCTAAAGGAGGATGGTGAGGGTCCGGCTTAACATAAGGAGAAGCAGCAGGGAAAACAGGATCTGCAGCAGGGTTGTTAGTGAAAATTAGGTCAAGAATGCGTTTGGAAGCATTCATTACATAGTTTAATTGTTTTAGGCTACCGAGGGATAAAAACGAGGATAAGGCTATAGAAAAGTCATCAGAAGAAGCAATGGATTTAGCTTCTGCATCCCAGTTAACGAGAGGCATATTGAAGTCCCTCAGATTAAAAACTGCGAGGAGGAGCTGGCATTAATTATAAAGCTCGATAGTTCACTAAAAAGGACTTCATACGATCTTAAGTGAGTTCTACAGGGAATGTAAATACAGAAGATAAATAGTGAACCGTTGTGAAGAGAAATTTGAACTGCTACGCCTTCGATTGGTGGTGGCGGAGCAAAAGTACTGACGAGTCTACAATGCAACTGGTTGTTTACAGCTTTTAGCACACCTCCACCATCCCGTTTACATACAATTACTTTTAAAAAACTTAAATCGTGGGTTTAGGAAATTTAAGAATCCCATCTTGATTTAACAGGCAAAAATGTAAAATTTATAAAATGTACTATTATTAACAAAGTTGATAAAATTTCGACTTCTGAGGTATTTGTTGCCCTTGTACTCCTAAAGTCACACCACTTGAATTTTTTTTTAAATTTTTCGGGTCAAAGGGGGATACAAAATTTTCGTACATTTCCCCTTCCCATGCATCCCTCAAAGTAAAACTTGTTGGTTTAAAACCTGTTTTGAAAAGTCCTCATTAAGACCCTTCATTTGATACCCATATTGCCTACATGCGATGAAAACTTTTTTTTGGGGGCGAATCCCCTATATAGGGAGACCCCCCTTAAAGACTTTATAAATTTCTTTTCGTGGTGAAACTTTGAAGAGGGCGTCACTTCGCACCTACTTACAAAATCGTATGTTTCTAGTTTATGTAGTTTGCGAGAAAAAGTGATGTGACACACGGACGGACAAATGGATGGACGGACGGACAGACAGGACGCGAAAAAGTACCGCAATAAATATTTTCGGGCGGCGCCGCAGCGATATGGCTCAACATTTGAGCCTAAATATAAAATCAAAAAGTAAGAGGTGTTATTTGGAATAGATCTTGTGATTTAACACTTTGCGACTTCTTCCTTTGAAGCCACGTGAAAGAGAAGGTCTACGCCAACAGCTCAGCTTCGATTCAAGACCCCAAAGATGGAATTCGTGGGGCTGTCGAGGACATAGGGCAGCCACTTTGCGATTTGGTTATGGAGAATTCCATGAAAAGGATATGGTCCTGTCGTGGTGGTCATTTGCCTGATGTTATTTCTCTCAATAATTTAAATAAGAAGCATTGATCCAGAAGTTGCCTCCTTACCTGCAGTGAAGGTAGACCAAGGAAATTCAGGCGATCGTCATAAGGGCGATACGGAGGGTGCGGGAGAACCTTCGCTGCACAGATTCAACTGCCACCATGAGATAATAAAGATGTGGGAACCATATCTGGCATGCATATTCAAGAATTGGGCGAGCCGACATGACGAATAACCGAACACAGGTTTGAAAGCTGAAACATCTATGAGAGCAACGTAGGACAAAGCCCGCGATCCGAGAAGCTTTCTTGGTTATTTCTAAAACGTGAACATTGAATTTCAACTGAGAATCAAATGTCACACTTAAATCCTTGAAACTCTCAACCGAAACGAGAACTGAGCTTTCGATAGAGTATGAAAATTGAATGGAGTAAGTTTTATTGGTAAAGGTCATGGAAAGGCACTTAGATATGTTAAGTTGAAGTCAATTTCTATTACACCAAGAGGACAAAAAGTTTGAGTCATCCTGAAGAGCTTGGCAATCCTGAATTGAATTAATGACTCGAAATATCTTCAGGTCATCAGCATATAGAAGGGGGTTGAATGTGAAGATAGCTGGGAGATCATTAATAAAGGGGTTGAAAAGAAGTGGACTTAAAATTGATCCCTGTGGAACACCAGAAGTTGGGACGAAAGAGTGTGACAAAGATTCATTGCAGATAACCGTGCAGGAACGATGAAAGAGAAAGGAGTGAAACCAGGAAAGAAGAGATCCCTGAATGCCGAAACGGCGGAGCTTGTTGATCAGGATGTTGTAATCCACACTATCGAATGCTTTCGCAAAATCTGTGTAGATCACATCAACTTGACCTCCTAAGTCAAGGGTGATTGCAACGGTGTTGGTAAATTCCCCTAGGTTGGTTATGGTAGAACGTCCTTTTACAAATCCATGTTGATTTTCGGATATGTTGGGGTGCAAAAAATTACAAAGTTTACAGTGAACAATGCGTTCGAGGTTTTCATCAGAAGTAGAGGTCGGGGAGCTATAGACGGCAGAGAAATAGTCAGCAAACATGTCGCATATGGCCTGGTTATTGTAGACTAAGTGGTTCTGGTATGACAATGCATTGATATACCGACGCGAGTCTTTTAAAGAGTTGACATAAGACCAGAAGGATTTAGGGTTATTAGCAAATGATGCTTCAATTGTTCTCAAATAAGATAACTTTGTGGATTTACACACTTTTTTTGCATTAGTACGTAGGTGACGAAATTCGGAGAGGTCCAGTTCTGATCTCGAACGTATGTAGCGTTTCCTGGCTGAGTCCTTCAAGGACAAAGCCGATTCAACTTCTCTCGTGAACCACAAAGGAAGATTTTTGCGTGGTCGTGTGGTCGGTGTATGCAGTGGGATAATGCTGTTAAGCACTGCATAGAATTGCTGTGTTGCGAGGTTGGGGTTGTCTAGATTGAGGGTGGCTTGCCAATTAATGACGTCAAAATCAGCAGCTAAGCCTTCGTAGTTAGCCTTGAAGATGTTAAATCGACTAGGTTTCTCTTTAGGCTTGCCACGTATTGGATCCAATGATAATCGGATCTCTAAAGGAGGATGGTGAGGGTCCGGCTTAACATAAGGAGAAGCAGCAGGGAAAACAGGATCTGCAGCAGGGTTGTTAGTGAAAATTAGGTCAAGAATGCGTTTGGAAGCATTCATTACATAGTTTAATTGTTTTAGGCTACCGAGGGATAAAAACGAGGATAAGGCTATAGAAAAGTCATCAGAAGAAGCAATGGATTTAGCTTCTGCATCCCAGTTAACGAGAGGCATATTGAAGTCCCTCAGATTAAAAACTGCGAGGAGGAGCTGGCATTAATTATAAAGCTCGATAGTTCACTAAAAAGGACTTCATACGATCTTAAGTGAGTTCTACAGGGAATGTAAATACAGAAGATAAATAGTGAACCGTTGTGAAGAGAAATTTGAACTGCTACGCCTTCGATTGGTGGTGGCGGAGCAAAAGTACTGACGAGTCTACAATGCAACTGGTTGTTTACAGCTTTTAGCACACCTCCACCATCCCGTTTACCGGAAGTAGATCGATCCCGGTCATATCTAAAAATAACGTGTTGAGGAAAGATTTCTTTGTCCACGATCTCGTCATTAAGCCAGGTTTCGGTTAAGCCTATGATGTCATCATCAGCCGATCATTTATATAAAAAATGGCATTTTTCTTTTAATATCAAAATAACACCTTTTATTGGAAAACCCTATATCAAGTAGAACGGGCAAATTCACTGCTTGATTTCAAGTCACCAAAATATGGTCTCAATAGTGTCAAAGTCTTCACTTTACATACATGCCAAAGGAGGAGAAAAATTAGACCTTTCTATTGAATGGCCTGGACTGTGGAAAGAATACAGTTGATCTCCTTGATATGTTACAGGAAGTAGCACCAGCTGTTAAATTTATTGCTGTCAAAACTTACACGACAAGGTAATCAAACATTGACGGCAATATGTTACCGTATTATTGATTCTACGTCTAGTAGTCGTTGCGTATAGACGTGTTCTTAGTCACTCCTGTCAATCATTTTCAAAAATTAAAATAATTTTAAAAACGTCAATTTGAAGTTCATTTAAAAAAAACTTATTAAGTGTCTGGATTTTACTTGCGAGGAAGTCTCAAGAAGTTCAAAAAAGAAGAAACTTTTTTTTACGCCGGAGGAATGGAGGAGCCCGGCGGCTTCATACCACAGGGGGTCCGGGGCCAGGCATTGCAAATGCTACTAATGTTTTTCTGACCACATGTTACAAAGTGATACTGAGCAACATTGGCCAAAGACAAGCCCCCTATTTTAGGCTTGCGTTCGTTGGGAAGCTTTCAGTCGAATTTCCGCTAAGTTTGACTCCAGACTAGGTGTTTAGCATTGTAAATTTGGTCATTTGAACGAGTTTGTATTCCCACAACTTTTTGAATGTCAATTTTATCGAAAATATCTGGTCAATTTTAGGCTGTCTACTTCAAAAACCATCTTGGTACTCTCCAATGATATTTTCATAATAGGTTTCGGTCTTTGCAAAATGAAGTTGGGTAACACTTTGTATGATACAACAGAGTCATTCCTCTCCAGCGTTGCCTGTCTCCGTTTTTATATACGTACGAGTATATGTGGCATATGATACTTTTCCGCAATTCATCTCGTAGCTGTTTCTCTGTCCATATCCTACATATTGACTGATGAAAGAGGTTGGGTAGGTATTTTCCTCCGGCTTAGAGCAGGTCTGTCGGTATACCGTGGATTCCATGGGCATTGTTCTTTTTGGGGCCACAAATGGCTGTCCGTACTTTTTCTACTGTTGGAAGCTTTGCAAGTACACGTTTTTCTTTGGAATACTCTCAGTTTCCATAGTAATTGTACGTGATGTGAGAAGTGTTTGGATATATTGCTTTCATCTATTTTTAATATTGATAGGGTTTTATAATATTGCACCTTGTGCGTCATTGCAGAGGCTCGCTCGTGATGTGGATCTCCCTTTAAGCTTCTTAATTGAGGCGCACACTCACGTCGCTTCATTTAGCGTTACCCAACGGGAAACGAAGCGCTTCGAAAGGCCTTAAGAAGCGCTTGTTCTGAAGCACTGAAGCGCTTACTCTTCATACGAGTGTTCATTATCATTTAAGCATTTGATGTCCGCAGAAGTAAGCGCTTACCTCTAGATTACTTCGAAGCGCTTTTGAAACACTTCAAACTATGGCAAAAAGGACGGTTTGGAAGCGCTTTTGAAGCGCTTCAGAATTTGCCAAGGAAGAACGGTTTGGAAGCGCTTCCGAAGCACTTCAAACCAAGGCGCAGAAGAATGGTTTGGAAGCACTTTTGAAGCGCTTCTAAAAATGCAAAGAAGGGCGGTATTGATTCGTTTCAGTCTCGTCTGAAAATTTTTAGACAGCCGTCAAGTAAAATTTTGATTTTTTAATTTTAACCTTAGAAACGTCATTTATTCTTTTTCTTATTTTTTACCCCTCTCGGGCCTTCGCTTGGAGATGGTTAGAGTATCTCATTTTCATGACTGGATTGACTTTTTCAGAAGTTTGATTTGGTCAGTACCATGCTCCATGTGATGGAATTGATCTTGTCTTACTTTAAGGTCCTCATCTGTTCTAAATGAAGCAACTGATGTAGCGTATGTAAGCCGATTATTTTCTTTTCAGCATTTTGCGTGAATTTAGAGCAACCTTTACTTGGAGTATGACCAACTATTCCTACGATAAAAGCTCTTGCAGGCGCATCACAAATAATGGCATTTATTTTGAAAGCAATCGGGATTCCGTTTATTCATAATCTGACACTGTTTAAATGTTTTATTTCTTTCACAAATTCCGACAGATATTCATTAACTTTTTCCGGTTCTCGAGGACCAACATAAGCACCTATGAGGAACGGTTTTCTATTTAATTTTAGGAAGTTAGATATACATCCCAATATAGGCCAAAGTTGAGCTCCACTACTTTTAAAAAATGGCAGGCCATCGATACTTATGTCAATTAGAAAACATGTTTCTCCTGTCACAGATATATTAAACATTTCTAAGGCTTTTTGCAGACCAAAATGGAAGTATGTTCCTGTAGGTAGTGTGAAGATTTCAATTTGTTTATATTTTGTCTCTAATAAAGTTTTACTTGATGATGGTACATCTAGTCCGGCTTGTTTTATTATTTGCAAAATTTCATCTCAGGCCTTGCGCTTTGTTTTGTTTTGAATGGCCTAATCTCTTATTTTTTGGCTGTTGTTTGGTTTCCTGTCTGATGCCCATGCTCTGGCAGCACATATTCTTGCATTATGATAACCTGATCAATAGGACTGGCATCTCTTATTTTTTCGGCCGTCGTTAGATTTTCTGCCTGATGCTCACTCGTGTTAACAGTAAAATCAGACTCTGTTGCATTTTCCTGCATTGCAATAACATGATCAGCAGGACTGGCATCGTTCATTAAGTCACGATTTATATTTGAGTTTTTATTAATATATATTTCAAGTGCAACTAAACGCCTCATATGTCGCTTGCTGATGCCGCAAATCCGCCGCTTCATTTTTAATGAAATTCTAAACACAAAATGTTATAGTAAGCAAAATCCTTAACACTTTCACAAAAGAATATCCATACAACAAGAAGCGACTTTTTTTCCTCTAACCTCACAAAATCCCATTCCTTAGGTGAAAGTAGTGCAGAGCTGCGTTTTAAAATTATTGGAAATCGATGAACGATAAAAAGATTCAATATTCGACCTGTAAAGCCGAAAATACAATTTTTTCATTACTAGGGCTTTTAGCATGTAACCAAATACATATTTCCCTATTCTGCTAGGATGATTTCTTTGTAATCAATGGGTTGTAAAGGATAGCAAACCATCGAAAAACGGACACTTTGCGAACAGATTTAAATTTAGCATTTTTATCCTGCTCATGGAATAATTCACTACCTAACTCATGCGCGTAGGTTGTGAAGGTTACAAAAAATGGGTAAAAATGGGAATTACGCTTCTTGTCATGCATATCTAATTGACTTTTTACTCACGTTTTTATCTCAGCAAAAAACTCGGCACAAATCACTTTAAAAATGTTTATTTGACTACCTTGTTTTCTCGCGCACTTCAATAAAATGACCACTTTCCAGGGAAAGCGCTTGGTTGATTCTGCGCAATTGGTTTCATTACAGGACAGGTCCTGTAACGAAGTAAGTCGCGCAGAATCAACCAACCGCTTTGAATTCGCTTTTAAATGAAGCGTAAACAAAGCGCTTTATTGACGCTTCATTTAAAAGCGCATATGAAGCGCTTGGTGACTTGTGGGCATGCATAGAGAATCAAGCGCTTCAAATCCGCTTGTTGATGAAGCGACAACGAAGCGCTTCGAATGCGCTTCCTATACAAGTGCTTCTTAATTTGCCCGTTGGGTATATACTCGTTCTTTCGGTAGATGTCTGTTGTTTATTCTATCAGTACAGTATTTTTGCTTTTTGGATGAAAATGTATTGCACCTTGCACTCTATTTTAAACGGTCATTATTTTGTTGTAATATTTTTAATGTAATTGACTAAAATATATTTCGAGTTTTCTTTTTGTGCTTCATCTGTCCGAACTTGCTCATTATTTGTGCTATTTGTCTTATTTGAAAATTTTGAAAAGTTCTAATCAAAACTGCAGTGTTTGGTTTGATGCATAAGCCATTTGGTAGTAAAGCCATGAGTTGTACTCGTAGTTCATTTCATCATCAGACAAACTCCGAATTACTTTAACTTTCGTAAATATGGCTTAACTTTTTTAGAATTTATAGAATATATTAACCATCTAAAGAATCACCAAAATTCACAATTTTAGCGCATCCAAACCATATTAAATGGGGAAAATGTGAAATTTACAAATCATACTACAGTCGAACCTGGGTAAGGCAGAGTCCAAGGGACCCGAATGTTATTATCGCTTATAGAGGTTTCTCACTAAAGCAGTTTGTCACTTCTGAAGGTTTGAGTGTAGTTACTCTCATTTATAGAGGTTAACAAAAGTCGAGAAATATGGTGCTAGAGCGTTAAGAAATACATAATAAGTACACATTTTGTTTTAAAAACATATTTTATTTATTCGAAGAAATTAGTTATTTTTTTCTGAAAGTCGTTCTTACAATTATGAATCTGTTTTTCAATTTCATAAAGTTTATCAAAAATTGAAGGATCAATTTCACAATACTCAAAAAAACTATGGAGTGTTTCTATTGAGCTTATGGCGTCTTTTCTTAGAATAGGCTGTTTTTCTAAATTTATGTGTCCATTTGTGTGATTATTTTCGTCATCACCTTTATTTTTATCCGTCAATGTGCTCAGACCACAATCCGCAACAATGTCGTCATCAGTATGCTCTCCAGCAACCGGCAAATCGTCATTGATTTCCACAAAGTCTTCAAATGTTGGTCTATCCATGTTTGTTTTACAAGTTTGTTCCATTCCTCAACACTAGGCCCCTGAACCCCATCATTTTTTTCTAAAACGATGGCATCTTGGCATTCGGAGATCAATCGAAACCCGGCTTTCTTGAAGCAATTATTGATGGTGGTATCGCTTACTGTGTACCAGGCTTTTCGTGCAAATTTCATAGTTAAAAGTACGTTCATCTCAGGACTAATGTGTTTGTCAACACAAGTAAGAACATGGTTGACTACTTCTCTGCGATAAAATCGTTTAAAAGCGTGAATTATACCCTGATCCAAAGGTTGTAGTTTAATAGTGGTATTCACAGGTAAAAACATTATTTTCACGTTTGTAAGTCTGTGTGAGCAGAGCAGTTGTCAATAAAACGGATGATTTTTCTTCCGTTCTACTTCATTTTCTTATCCAATTTCTTTAGCCAACCTTTAAAAATTATCCTAGTCATCCAAGCCTTCGTATTGCTATCGTAGTCAACGGGTAAAGTATTTACACCTTTAAAGCATCTAGGTCGCTTTGAGTTCCCGATGATAAGAAGCGGCAATTTATCGGTTCCTGTCATGTTTGTACATTGAAGAATTGTTAATCGCTCTTTGCTTCGTTTTCTTCCATGACACTCTTGGCCTTTAAATGTGAAGGTTTTGTCGGGAAGACACTTGAAAAATAAAGCTGTTTCGTCTACATTGTAAATGTCCTGTGGATGATATTCTGTTAAAAGATTTGGTAAATCTTCAGTCCACTGATTACAAGCACCTTGATCCACTGATTTGCTTTCCCCGGCTGCTTTCTTGAAAGATATCCCATGTCGCCTTTTAAAACCTTCCAACCAACCATTACTAGCTGAAAAGTTTTGTAGTCCCAGTTTCGTGGTAAATATTTTACTTTTTCTATCAACAATGTTCCATCTATGGGAATATTTTTATCTAGTGTTTGTTTAATCCACTCCACGAGACACTTTTCAACGTCGGGAAATTCAACAACTTTGTTCCTCTTAATATTTCCATGTCCTTCTGCACATTACAATTTCATAAATTCTTTATTTTTTATTATTTTACAAAAGGTAGATTCCGGCAAGTTCAAATCACTCATAATTGCGTTTCGCGATTGCCAGCTCTCGAATTGGTTTACGATTTTAAGTTTATCACTCAACGAAATCACTGTAATTTTTCGTTTTAACATTTTGAGGGAACAACGTCAAACGTGTACTTTCTCTAATGATTGTATGTCAACTGGAACCAAATGTTGAAGATATCAGGTAGGGACAAGTGCATATTTGCGCTACAGCCGTTTGTAATTCCATCGAAAAAAATGACGTTTTGGCTTTCTTTGTTTACAAACAAGGATATGGTTTGGCTTTAAGTACTTAGAGTTGCGAGTTTTGAGATGTGTATTGAAATATTATTGTAAATAGTCTCGCTTACAGAGGTCTAAAGGAAAAAACTGTCTCTCTAAAAGAGGTTCCTACACTGTCACTCATAGAGGTATTCGGAATAAATATGACGGGACCTGACCATTATTGTCGCTTATAGAGTTTTGTCACTTATCCAATTTTCGCATATCCAGGTTCGACTGTACTATGATCAAAGTCGAGCGAATTATGACTTCTGAGGCATTTTGTGTTATTGTACTCATAAAGACCTACGTTCATGATGATGGTCGGGGTTTCCTGAGAGAAGATTGGGGAGGCACATACATTTTCCGTACATTACGTATCCCTCTGAAACGCAAGATGTAAAAAGAGCAGTTATAAAACCTGTATTGAAAAGTTCTCACTAAGATTTTCATTTGACACCTACATAATTACTTTTGATGAAATAAATGTATGGGTCCCATCCCTGTATGGTGAAATCACCCATAAGAACCTTTAAACATTTTTTTCCTAGCCAAATTTTCCAAAAGTCATTAATTGACATTCATCTGCCAAGTTTGGTGTTTGAAGCTTTTATAGTTTCGAAGAAAACCGCTGTGCCAGACGGATGAACGGAGAGACGGGTGCCGATTGGAATAGGGTTTTGTATGTTAAATGAAGAGCTTAAAAGTCTCAAAAGCTCAGAACGGCTTTCAATCCAAATCTTTCTTTTTGAACATTTAAAGGTGTCCTTCTCGTATTCTTCAATTGGAAGTATGTATTTGTATGGTCATTTTATCACACGCAATTCATATATGTACATACATATGTATATTAAATGAAGGGGTGCATCGTAGAAATTCATTTGGCAAGGATGTGGCATACGAAATGTAACTGAAGAATCAATATGAAAACTTCTACTGAATGTAAATTCCTCCTGAATACTAAATTACTCAAAAACATACTTACTCATAAATGTAGTGGATGGTAGCAAACAAATCGTTGAAGCTTGATAAAAAGCAAAACAGTCACGGCACTTTTTTAAGGTCTACGTAAACATTTGTAAATAGTTATAAATGTAGAATAAGTTGTGACAAACGTCAAAATAAGCGGCAAAACGAACGTGGGCTGTATCCATGTGTTAAATCTTAATGAATGAATTACATGGCAAAGTAAAGGGCAATGACTTTGATATTATGTTATTGTTCGAAAGAAGCTTTTGGGGTTGCCGACGAGTACAATATGCTGGTCACCGGCAGAAAAATGTTTTCATTTTAATGACAATTTATATGAGAGCTTGCGCCTGACTTCTCTTTTTCTTGAACTCATACAGTAGAGGGTAGTGAAAAGTTTTTACGTAGGATGTATGTACAAGTATGTCGTAATTGAATTGTTTGTTAAACGAAGATTGATATGATTTTGCATTCGAAAAATCATTTGACGCTATTGGATGCACTGACATTGAATTTTTTTAAATAAATAAATATTATGTTTAACATAACATTTGTAAGTAGAAACAAATAAAGCGAATTTAAACACTTAAACTATGGAAACTTAATGGCCTCAAGGATACTCTTTTAAGCAAATTGATTTATTACAATTAGATTTTCCGTTGTTGTTAAAAGTTACAATGATGTTATAATGATCATTTACTATAAAAATTAGTTGTGAAAGAACCTGGAAAATGAACCTACCAACCATATTACAACATTACATATAAAACAAAATATAAATTTTTTTTTGCTTACAAAGGGTGTCCCAAAATTAGTACGATTTGAATTTGCGCCATTATTGCACTAAATTGTTGGTAACCCTGAAAAAATAACAATTTGACAGCTGAGAGTTTAGGGTAGCTAAAAATGGAGTTTTGTACGATACATCAATGTATTGTCGTTATTGAAACATATTTAAAAAATAATAAAAGTTCGGCGTTAAATTTTATACAAAGCATGGTAAAAATAGTTTTTTAACCTCGGAAACTGTGGAAAGATTAATTCAAAAATTCAGGAGATTGGATCAGTCGGAAACGTTAAACATAGTGTTGGTCCAATCAAATCAGTGCGCCCTCGTGGACCAAAATTGCAAATTGGTGACAAAAAACCAAGAAAACTGGTGTAAAAACCAAAAAAACTGGTGAAAAAAACCAAGGAAAGTCGTGAAAAAGAACCAAGAAAACCGGTGAAAAAAAAACAAAGAACCCGGGTGGAAAAACCCAAGAAAACTGGTGAAAAATAAAACCAAGAAACTGGTGAAAAAAACCAAGGAGCTGGTGAAAAAAAAACAAGAAAACTGCTAAAAAATGCAAGAAAACTGGTGAAAAAACAGAAAAACCAAAAAAAAAAACAGTTGAAAAAAACCAAGAAAACTAAAAAACTGATGAAAGTACCAAGAAAACTAGTGAAAAAAAAACAAAAAACCAAGAAAACTGGTGAAAAAAACCAAGTAAACTGGTGAAAAAAACCAAGAAAACTGGTGAAAACAACAAGAAAACTGGTGGAAAAAACCAAGAAAACTGGTGGCAAAAAACCAAGAAAACTGGTGTAAAAACCAAGAAAACGTGAAAAAACAAGAAAACTGGTGAAAAAAACTGGTGACAAAAAACCAAGAAAACTGGTGAAAAAAACCAACCAAGAAAACTGGTGAAAATAATTGAGTTCCAAAAATTATTATGGTTATTATGATTTTAAACTCGCCACCATATTGTTTCAAGTGGTTTGGCCCCGTCGCTTGATTAGTCATGATAACACATGGATATTACAAACCATTTCTAAAAATTCTATCTGCATTCCTACATATTTGTAGTGTCTGGGTCCGTTGCAAACGTGTATCTCCTTAGTATCACGTGTTAATGTTGTTGTAATTGTGAAATATTCAATCAGCTGTAACTCAGCTGTTTATTGTTCAATTATTGTGAAATTTTCGAACCATATACAATTACTTTCAGAAAATTTAAATTATAAATTTTGGGAAATTTAAGGGTCCAGTCTTGATTTTATAGACAAAAAAACAAAATTTATAAAATGTACTATTATTAACAAAGTTCATCGAATTTCGACTTCTAGGGTATTTTTTGCCCTTTTCAAGGAAAAATTGTCAGTTCAAGTACTGTTTTGAAAAGCTCTTATGAAGAACTTTCATTTGATATTCATATTGGCTACCTTTGATGAAATTTTTTTTCAGCGGGCACTCCCCTGTACTGTAATTACAAAGCCTATTTGATAGGGGCTCTCTACTGCCTCCTCAACTTGTTTCACGTATGAGTATTAATTGTAGGTACTCATCTTCAGTCATTCATTAAATTGAATCAAGTGTTCAAAGCATGCGCCTTAAACGTTGAAGTTGGGGCAAAGTAACTCAAAATTATTCAACCTTCGCATTTAAAACAGCCACTATTTTGCTTTACGATTACTAATACCACTAGCTGAGCCAATTCTCAAAGAAATTCATGATACCTATCATTCCTGAAACTTTCATGCAAATCCTAGCAAAGCTGTAGTATCTGAGTCGGTAAAAAGCGCATATTGTTCCATAGCCATATGTTTCCATAGTAATACAGGAAAATTCAAATCGCTATAACTTCATTAAATACCATTCGCTCTTTATGAAACTTTCAGGACAGATTAATCTTATTGATAGTCATTTGTGCACTGGATTTTATTAAATTTAAGGGTACTGTTAAGATTTCCCTCAAGAAAACATAAAATCGATAAATCATACTATTACTAACAAAGTTGAGTGAATTTCGACTTCTCATGTATTTGTTGTTGTTGTACTCATAAAGGCCTATATTCATGATTTTTTTCAGATTTTTCGGTTCAAAGGTGTCCAATCGCGAGGGGGGCGGACACAAAATGTTCGTACATTTCCCCTTCCCCTGCACCCCTCGAAGCAAAATTTGTCATTTTAAGACCTGTTTTGAAAAGTTCTCACTTCATTTGATACCCATATTGCCTACATGCGATGAAAACTTTTTTCGGGGGTAACTTCCCTATATAGGGAGACCCCCTTAAAGACCTTATAAATTTTTTTTCGTGTTGAAACTTTAAAGAGGGCACCACTTTGCACCTACCTACAAAATTTTATGTTTCTAGCTCATGTAGTTGGCGAGAAAAAGTGGTGTGACGCATGGACGGACGGACACACGAACAGACAGGACGCGAAACTAGTTGGGTATTATAAAATGATTTTACAATACCCTAAAAACCAAAAGTTTTGTCTGCTGGTCCGTCTGTCAATATTAATCAAAAGAAAGAAAAAGTCCCATCAATCAATGTATTTGGGCGAACTGGCAAAGATATGGTTTGGCTTTTGGGAGCCGAAAATAAATTAAATTATTTTAAAATCAAAAGAGTGAATGCCGACAAACTGGTGATTGAAACTATGTCACTGGTTAACTTTCGGACGGCAAAAAGTGCGTTGGATTCTGGAAAGGTTCCGCACTTTACGTACACCCCCAAGAGCGAGGAAAACCAGATCTTTTTGTTGAAGGGTCTGGACTGCGGAGAGAACACAGTCGATCTCTTTCAGGTGCTTCAAGAAGTTGTACCAGGAATGGAATTTATTGCAGTTAAAGACTTTGCAACAAGGAGATCGATATTCGAACGCCAAAATTTGCCTTTTAACTTAGTCCAAATTTCGAGCAAAAGCGGTCCACTTGAACTTTAAAAAATATAAGTACCTTTCAAGTGGTGAGGTGGGAACGCTTCCAGAACGGCGAGACCAACCCATGCTAGAGGTACCAAAGATTCGGTCATGAGGCTGCCAATTGTGCTATGAAATAAAGATGCGTAAAGCGTAAAGATGTCCATGCTCCCGGTGAGTGCAAATTTACTCAGAAAGAGCCAAAATAAAGACTATATCGTAAGAATTGCAATGTGTCTAACCATCCAGCATCATTTTGAGGATACCCTCGGTCTCAAGATGCAAAAGGTAAAATTTACTCCAAAATAAGCTTAAGTACACCACAGTGGGATACCTTCCAACTTCGTCAAGCTCGAGATGCTATTTGCACTCGCTGCTAGAGGACCAGCTGACAAAAATGTAAATAATGTGAATGTGTAAGTGGCAATAATGAGCTGCTTCTTAAAATTTACCAGCTACTAAATTCTTTATTGGAGGGAATCGATAAACAGAATTCACAAATCAACATTCTTTCAAATGCCTCCAAATTACTTGTCACCCAGTCACATTCCCATGGATGAGCTTCATCTCATCTCGATCAACGTTAACTCCATTATGAGTCTATATCGAGGTGACTGACTCTTGGAAATTCTTTTCAAGCAAAAGTCAATTCATGGCATTCAAAGATTTTGAATTCGTAAGAAACAATAGGGTAAATGTTGATGGTGGAGGTGGCACCGGGATATTGGTAAAAAGACCCTACTATATTGAAAAAATTGAATTCAAAAGCTATGAATCTCTTGAAGATTGTCGAAATTTCACTGGCAGGGATGGGTTAATCTCTTTGTTATCTCTGCATATAGTACTGGTCGAAACGTTTTCAAGTTCAAAGAGGAGCCCCATTCCTTGTTTGAAATACTCGAATTGAACTGACTCCATAATTATTTCATTCTTGCCGGTAAACTGAATGCTAAGTATACATCATGGCTGAACGCCAAAAATAATCCCAGAGGTGTATTTCTGAAATCGTGGATAACAGAGAACCAAATTGAATACAGGTTCAACCTATTTGGGTGGGAGTTCCGAACATATGTTGTTTCAACAAAATAGTGACACATGCCATACAACCAGTGAAACAATTCCATTACTGCATGAGACATTCTCTGGTCGTGTACTCTCTTGAATTGTCCCCGTAGATTGTGTGATTTAACACCATTAGATTTCTTCTTATGGGGTTATTTGAAGTCAAAGGTCGATGTCAACCAGCTCATAACCACTCATGTATTACAAAAGGAAATTAAACACTGCATTGACAGAATTCAACCACAATCATGCAGAAAAATCATGAAAAGTTTTGAAAAAAGAGTACCTTTGTGCTAGCAAAACCGTGGAGGAAATTCGTCCTATGTGTTTTCCATAAATAACTCTATTCTATGTACGTTATGATTTAATGCATAAATAAAAATCTTAAGACTAAAAACAATTTTTTTGTCTTGAAAATAAACAAAATAATTGACTAAAAACTGTGTTTTCTATTTAATTCAAACTGCCGAAGGGAAAACGAACACATCCAAAACAGACTGCAGAAGATCAACTTCGAAAAATACACACTAGCATCAACAAAATTAATTTCCACGAAGGTCATAAGATATTAAGACACATTTGGAAAATCTACGGGCAATCTACTAAGAGTGACAAAGTATGACAAAGGACATACAACGGTAATTCTAAAAACAACGTAGTATGTACAAAAAACAATAGACTTCATTAAGGTCAACGGATACAAACTGGAAAGCAAAGACCACACTAATAAGTTCCAAGCAGACTTACGTACTGCTATTATACAATTCCCACTAATCATTCCTCCTAATACTAAGCACCACTACATAAACCCAAATCCCCTTAAAGCAGAACCTAAGCTTCACAAAACTAATAACCCTATCCGGCTTGTCGTCTATTACCGCTCAGCTCCTGCAATTGGCACGATACTTGGCAACGATACTGGCTGATGTCATGCATCTTGATGACAAATACACATTAAAGAACAGCCGTGGTCAAGCGAACTCTGCCATCTCTCTAACATCGACTGATCTTGACTCTTATCACTAGACAGCACCAACCTGTATACGTTTATACCCGTCAATGAAACACTGACTATGCTAAAAGAAAAACTATCATTCAATGACAGCCGACGATTCACAGGTCAGCTACTCAATCTAATAAAGGCCACAATCAATCACAACTATTCGTATTTTAGGTTCAACAACACCACATAGATTGCAAAGGATGGTCTGGATTTGGGACATCCGATGTCCTCAATAATGTCAGAAATACTCTTACAATCTTTGGAAGCAGTCTTCATACCCAAAATTGTCAAAAGATTCTATGTAATATTTTACAGACGATTTTGTCGGGTTAATGCCAAAACCACGAATGTGTAAAATGTTTTGAGAAAATCGCATTTCAATGTTTGAGCTTTTCCTGATAATCAGCTCTAAATAATATAAATGACTTTTCTCTTTCGCTTTGTGTTTCACGGGCAGTTGTTCATTTTCGCCAATTTCGTTTTTCGGAAGAAATTTGGCACATTTATTGTTTAGGCATAAACTTATTTGATGTTTTAGAAAACCGATGCATGAATAATCTTTTCAATTCAAATTAATTCATTTTATTTACGTACCAAATGTATAATGTTAATGGTTATTTGGAAGAAAATTAAAAAAAAAACTAATTTATTCATATTCTAAATCTTCGTCTTGGTCTGGTTCAGGTAAGCAGTCCCTAGTTGTGGCGTTGCTGGGTACTGAGTTATAAGAATTGTGGTAAGCTTTCGGAATTGTGAGATCCTGGCACAGTTTTGTCAGACCTTTCTTTTTTGCACTGAAGATGGCAAGGGATTTGTTGTAAGCGTTTTGAAGGTTGGTGACCCTACGTCTTTTTAGGGTTTTGTACTAAAATACAAAACCCTATTGCAATCACGACCTGCGTCCGTCCGTCCGTCTGTATGTCACAGCACTTTTTCTCCGAAACTGTATAAGCGACAGTCATGAAACTTTGTGAAAAGCTCAGAAGTGGCAACTTCTTGAAAGTTTTGGGGTGGAAAAATTTTTGAAAGGGTTTTAAGGGGGGTCTCCCCATATAGGAAGGTGACCCTTAAAAAAATTGTTCACCATTGGTAGTGGTGTAGGGTGTCGTTGGAAAGGTCTCAATAAGATCTTTTCAAAATAAGTCTTAAAATTGCCTTGTCGGTACCGTGGGGGGCAGGAGAAGGGGAAATGTACGAATTTTTCGCGTACCTCCCCTCGCGATTGGACACCTTTCATCCGAAAAATCTGAAAAAATCATGAATGTAGGCCTATATGAGTACAACAACAACAAATATGTGAGAAGTCGAACTTCACTCAACTTTGTTAGTACAGGTAATAGTATGGTTTATCGATTTTACATTTTCTTGATAAAATCTTAACAGTACCCTTAAATTCAACCAAATTCGGTATCAAAATGACTATTTACAGGATGACCTATTCTGCAAATAAAGATCGAATGGTATTTAACAAACTTATAGCGGTTTGAATTTTCCTGTATTACTGTGGAGCAATATGCGCTGTATTACTATGGAAACATATGGCTATGGAACAATATGTGCTTTTTACCGAATCAGACACAAAAGGTTTGCTAGGATTTGCATGAAAGTTTCAGGAATGATAGGTATCATGAATATCTTTGAGAGTTAGTTCAGCTGGTGGTATCAGTAATCGGAAAACAAAATAGTGGCCGTTTTAAATGCGAAAGTTGAATAATTTTGAGACATTTCATCCCAACTTCAACGGTTAAGGTGCATGCTTTTAACACTTGATTCAATTTAATGAATGACTGAAGATGAACACCTACAATTAATACTCATACGTGAAACAATTCAAGGAGGCAGGAGATAGCTCCTAACAGAAGGGCTTTGTAACCACTCTAGGGTTCGGAAAAAAAATGCTGATGCCATGAATCGATGATTACAGTACAGGGGAGTGGCCCCTGCAAAAAAAATTCATCAAACGTAGCCGATATGAGTATCTTTATGAGAACTTTTCAAAACAGTCCCTAAACTGACAGTTTATGCTTCATTGGGGGCACGTAAAATGTGTTTCCCCCCTCGCGATTGGACACCTGTGGTCTAAAAAATCTGAAAATAAACTATCAAGGGAGCTATTTATGAGTATAACAATAACAAAAACCTCAGAAGTCAAAATTTGTTCAACTTTGTTAATATCAGTATGATCTTCGAATTCCACATTTTCTCTAAGAAAATCGTATGGATGCCTTTAAACCCAACCTTACACAAGGTCCTAATACTCTGTAAGTTTGATGACATTCATATCATATTCACGGAAGTTATATCCATTTGAAATTTCTCCAATTACAACAACAATAACACAATTTTTTTTGGTATTTTATGGAGTTTCCATCGAACCGACACTGCAGTTTTGATTTCAGATAAGATCGTTGACATTAATGCTTTTGGGATTTCATGATTTGAGTGATTTTTTTTAAGTTGAAAATGGAGAAACAATAGATTTTCTTTTAAACGAGCAAATCCCTTTGACATGTTTCTTGATATTATTTATTGCTGGTGATTGCATTTTGTAAGTTGAGCATAAAACCCTTCTGATATGAGCGTAGGTCTGTCTACCTAACTTGTTTGAAATTAACTTTAGGCCATAACAATGAATGTGCACATTCGCGATTTTTTTATATAGTTCGTCCAAAAATATCGAACTAAATTTTGCATTTAGTTGCATGCCTAACTCAATTCCGTTAAGAAAGCACATTCATTGTTTTGGTATACTACCTGACTGTTTCATCGTGTGGATGACTGTTTCATCGTTATTGACTCACAAGAAAATAAACAAGACGAAGTAGGTATAGAATGTATGTTCTGGAGCACTTTTTTCATACAAATTTCAAATGTTGTCGAGGGTGTGTGTCTTGGGTGTATGTGCTTGTATTAGGGTTGAATAGGTAGGTGCCTGAGATAAGAAGGTATGAGTCTGGAATAGGTGTGGATGTCATGGATGGTTGCCAGAGGGTGGGTGTGTGTCTAGGATATGTGGATATGTGTATCGGATTAGTGTAGATGTGGGCCTTAGGTATGTGGATATGTGTATCAGATTTGTATAGATGTGGGCCTTAGGTATGTGGGTGTATGTATTGAATTAGCATACGTGAGTGCCGGGGATGAGAAGGTATGGGTCGAAGGTAAATATACATCGGTACCTTGGTTAGATAGGTAAGTGTTCCGGGTCTTAGTACCCTCTAGCGGTTAGTAGAAGTAGTTAAATGTCTTTAGTGACGGGTGCGGTTTCTTAGCCTTAGTAGCCTCTAATGGTAAATAGTGAAACTAGCCATATTGACTATAGGCTAGGATAGTCTCATATTTTCAATTAATAGATTAAAGACCGAAATTTCTCGGCGTGTGTTTATATAGAGTTAATATATGTGCTTAAAATTAATAGCCTTTGACGCTTTTAGCGGTAGATAATTATATTATTCATAGTTGTTATTTCTGTATAGTGGAAGGATTTTTCATATATTCATTGCTTCTAGTCTTTAAGTAGTTTTGTTATTCATGTTTGGTGGAAGTGCTTCTCGGTTCTTTAACGCTTCTAGTAGTAGATAGTTTTTTACCCATGCCTACTTTAATGAATATGTTAGGAGATCCATGTCTAGAGTTGTTAGCTTGAAGTATTAGGGTTGCTGATCAATTAGGGAAGCTCTGTAGATAGGAGGCGCTCTGGGCGGTTGTTCGCTGGTTGTAGGGCTTGAGATCCTTTAGCGTGTGTCACTTATTAAAGGCGTTTGGGGCGAGCGATTAACTTGATCACGTTAGGCGTGCTGGACTTTTTTATGATGCGAGTGGCTGCGGGGTGACGGCGGGCGTTGGTATAGACGGATGACTGCGATACTGATGGATGATGGACGTGCCCGTCAGCGCGTATTCTAAGCCGTGGGAATTTACTTCATGGGCGCTTGGATAGGGAACGCGTTGCAGCGATTGGTGTCTTTGGCTGCGTGTGGAAATTGCCGATTCGTTTGATCATGCTAGCCGTGCCGGAAGTTTTTATGATGCGAGTAGTTGTGTGGGATGGAGGGCGCTGCTATAGATGGGTGGCCTTGCATTATGGATGGGCGATGGGTTTGCCTTTCGACGGGTGCTCTAAAGCATGAGAATTTAATCTGTGAGCGCTTGCTTAAGGTGCGCGTTGCTCCTCGTTTGATGTCTGTGGTTAAAAATGGACGGTATTGTAGATGTGATGCGCGTTGCTTGTTGGAGGAAATAATTTGAGGTGTATGTTTCCACCGAGCCGTAGAAATTTGTCTCACGAGCGTTTGGTTAAGTTTCCGCATTGCTCATCAAAGGGTGCCTGTCTTTAAGTATGGACGGCCTTGTCGGCGATTCGGAATGATTCACGTCGCTTTTTGGGAGAATCGTGATTGTGGTGTAGATTTGCTCGGTGGCGAGTTCTGTTAAGCATGGAAATTGACCTCGGGGGGATGCGTGGCATGTGCAAGTGATTTTGCTTGTTAAGAGTAGTGTTTCGTACGCATAGACTTCCCTGTCGGCGCGAGTTTTGGGGCATCGGAATCTACAGCGTGGAAGAGAAGTGGCATGGCATACATTGCATTACAATATAGTTTTGCTTGATGGAGGCGGTTTTTCTTGTTGTGTTGGCCGTGGGCAGCGGGTAACGTGATGCGCGGCATTGAGACGTGTTTTCATAAATGTCCATTCACAGATGCGCCTATTCTAGTTTGCTACATTGATCGTTTTCAGTTTCTTTTTGCTCGGATACGTCGTTTCTTTGTTTTGTGACTCAGTGCTATTGCATATTATTGCTTTTATCGGTTTCATGTTAATAGTACTTTAAGAGTAGTCAACAATGTATTTAATTCGGTTAGACTACTATGTTGATTGCTCAAATCTATGGATGCAGTGAAAGAGATAATGCGTTCTTGATATTAAGTATAGTATTAAATTTTAGTTTCCTTGTGGCAGCATTTTGTTTATCTTCATCATCATCGCTTATTTCTTAGAGCAGTTTCTATACTTCATTCTCTGATTTTACTACTATGTAGAAGTATGGCACTATATTCATTCGTTTTTTTTTTTACTTTACTATAGGATGCCCATTGGTTTTGTTCAAAAATTCTAATAATTTCTTCCATGACGAGATGGTGATAATTTTGTTCGTACATCATATGATTTGTCCCTTTTGATAAGTGCTTGAGTCTTTTTTTTTTAGGTCACTATGTTGAGATATATGTTTTGGGTATCTATTCTAAATTTGAGATTATTTATGGATGTTGTATAGGAAAGATATTACGGTTTATGGCTTCTGGAATGCTACTTTTTTATGATGGATGTAGAAATCATCGTGGTGGTCCTCATGAGTAGGAATATAGACGCATTTTCATTGATTAATTTTGGGTACGTACTGAAAGGAAGAACCTAATATAGAAAGTGAATGCGCTAGGTCATTGACATTAGGGGTTTGTTGGTATTATGGTATTATTCTTTGCTTATGCCCATAATGCATGGAAAAATATTTTTTAGTCATGCTAGCATTATAGGCATGCACTAGATTGAATAAATTTTTATATTTACTCTGAATTAGGTGCTGTTATTATGGATCTGTATTATTTAGTTTAAGTAGTTTCATGAGTGTCAGTGTAATATAGAGTAAAACTGTTATTTTATGCTTGTCTCATATTCTACACAGTATGTATGATTTTTTGACATTTCCGAATTTCTCTAGGCATATTTTCATTTAGAACTTGTTGATGTTTTGAGTACGATAATTTTTAATTTGTTATCTTCTTAGGAAAATGATGCATGCTTGGATGATGCCGTTAAGTTGATACTTTTCGGATGCATATTATCGCTTTTAATACCTATATGATTGCATGAGAATTTACAAACCTCATACTTTGTGTGCTTGTATTAAGCGTAAAGCCACTTCTGCTATTTTCATATAAATTTTCAATATTTGTGCATTAAGTAAAGTACGTATTTACTACATTTTAAATATACTGGATTTATCATCTTAGGGATTTTCGGGTATATTCAAGTATTATTTTCACATAAGTAAAATATGCTCTTATTGAGTTTTTTTCTTATCAGAATTTTTTTCTGCTGGATGCTTGGTTGATTTTTTATAGGTTTAAAGAAGATCTAATTAGTTTTCAACATAAAGGGTATGTTTTGGGTTGGCGCACTGCTACTATAGACCACTTAGGCTAATGTTTATGTAAGATAGTCCGGTATAGATAACGATGTGTGGTAGCATATGAGTTTATGGTAGGCGATTTTTAGATCGATCTCATCGTATCTTGTATAGACAAGTAGCATATGTTATAAAGTGTTCATGATAAGGCTGGTCACGAGTCATTGTAGGATGTTAAGATATGATCATTACTTTCAGGAGGTGTTTTTCTGCTGGTAATTTGATGAACAGATGTATACTTGAGTTGAATGAACTAATGAGGGTTTTTTTTGTCTCTCATTAGATATTTTTGAATGGTAGAATTGAGTGTTTGATATTTGAGAGTATCAGATATGCTAGGAATGTTTAGGTTTTTTTTTTGGTTTCTCGTTTGAGGTATTTGTTTACTTGAGCAGTGTTAGATTAGTTGTTAAAATAAAAAGATTGTGTTTCTTTCTAATAGAAATAATTTATTGAGTAATGCTATTTTTTGTTATATATAAATAAATTTTCATACAATTTACAGGACATCTAATATATGGGTTGATATATTTATGAATTCTATAGCATATTGAAGGTTTATTCAGCTGCACTATTTCTGCTTTAGGACCATACAAATGTATAGTAAGTCCTCTCACGTCTTTTTTAATGTTTATTATACAATTTATACAGCAATTCAATATCCTCAGCATATAATTGTAGCTTATGTCCCCTTCACTCTAGTGCAAACTGTTGATGTTTCAATTCGAATTTCGTTTTGGTTGCATTTTATGAGAATAGTATGTTCCTTGATGAATTACTGGTGAGGATTTCCCGATACATTCTAATAGCGCTGGTCACCAGTTGGCTCTAATTTTGTTTGGACTATTTATACTACCCGATGCTATAAACTATTACTTTGTCGTATGTATGCGAGACTGCAGGAGTATGTACTGTTTTATTAGTTTAAAAATATTTCTTGTATCTTGATCGTATGAATGACAAATGCATGTATCAGTGCCTGATGTTGTATTAGAGTTGGACCATTCACATATTTGGTAGTGTATTCCATGTTTATTAGATACTTTCTCGCCCATATTACCATATTTAAGCATATAATTCTCGATTCGTATTCGATGTTCAGGAAAAATATCACGGTACACTTCCATGAAATATAGGATAACCATTGTAATAGATCTTATCGCGGTGAAAGTGTATTGACCTCTGCTTTCCTAGTTTTCTTGACGTCGTTTACGTTGGTTTGCTGAATTTTAAAAACCTCATAATAATCCGTAGAATTATATGTATGTAGTCTAGTGATAGAAAAAACGATGTGCTGCCTTTAAGTTAACATACATTCATGTCCTAGTTTGTACAGTGCAGCTAAGATGAGGGTCTGTTTCTCAATATTAAATATCAGTATTTTATAGACTCAAGAGATTATACTTGATTTCAAAGCCTTTCACAATAGTTTGTAGTTTACCAAGTCTCAATTTCCAATTCCCTTATGAATAATTCCTTTAAGTGAAGTAAAACATAGTTTATAGGGTTTTTAGTATTTTATTTCATCACATGGAAAATTAGATCGTTACATAGTACTGGTATTTCATAAAAAAGCCTAGAGTAGTTTATATTTACAAATGATGTTTGAGTTGGAGTGAAGAAGTCGTTGATATCCAGTTTAAGTACGCTTTTTTCTCTGCATCTTGAACAATATTGGTCATAGTATTCCTTCACACAATCGGTAAGCAAATTGTTGTATTGCATGACAATGTTGAAAAAATCCATCAAGATGAAAAGCGTGAAGAGTTCGGGATGTTTAAGTATTAGTCTCTCTCCTCCAATAGGTATGTAGAAGAGTTCAAGAAGTCCAAGCTGATTTGCAGGGAATTCATCTACTCTATCCTTGAGATCAACGAGGTATTGGCGAAGTGAAGTCCATTGACTCCAACTGATTTTGTCCACTGCATTGGAAGATTATTTTCGCTTGAAATGTCAGCGGGTCGAATCCAAGTATTACTTTGCTTTTGTGGAAGCCTTCATCAAGATAGTATGTATAGTTCAACAAGAGGTTTTTCTCATAGATTCGCTGTTTCTCTCGATTCTTTTTTAGTTTCTTCTCTTTCTTGTTCACTTTTCTGGCTGAAGTAGCCTTATCAGTCTGGCTGGCCTTTTCATGCTTCTGACTGACTGACGAAGTTACTGGATCTGCTCCGTTCATTTTAAATGACTGCTTCTAGTAGTAAAACTAAAGATGTATATTTGTTACACCAGCATAAATATTCACTTCTCTGCATTTACGGATGGAGTGGGGGCAAGTTCAATATGTGTTGATAATTCTATTGCATAAGTAAACATGTTTCGCCCTTGAATGCTGTAATGTTGCTTACTCTCATGATTTGAATTCAAAGATAAGAAAGGGCTATGGAGTTAAGATTTGAACGAGCAAGCTAACAGGAGTAGGAGTCAGTAACAAGAAATGACACTTTGCTCCGTATTTCCTTTAGAATTTTTAGGAGTACTGCTGGGCTACAATAGATTGCTTCTAGGCTAATTAGCTGTCTTTTTATCTGTTAAACTATCTATTTAGCTGTCACTTTTGCTGATGAGCTGTCTATCTTATGTGTAATGCTGTCTTTTATGCCGATTCCCTGTCTGTTTAGCTGATATGCTATCCTCTTGAGCTGTCTATTTAGCTGTCACTTTTGCTGATGAGCTGTCTATTATATGTATAATGCTGTCTATGCAGCTGTCTATTTAGCTGATGCCCTGTCTGTTTAGTTGTTATGCCGTCTGCTGAGCTAACCGTTAAGCTGATAAACCCGTCTATTTAGCTGGTAAGTGGTCTATGTAGCTTTCTTTTTAGCGATGCCCTGTCTGCTTAGTTGATATGCTATCTCTTTAGCTGTCTGTATAGCTATCTTTAGTTAATAAGTTGAGCGTTTGACCTTACGTGCTATCTGCCATTCGGTAAATTCATTTGATTGTTGGTAATTATTTATCCATAAAAAAATTCTTACTTTCCATACAGTTACAGTCAGCTTTTTTTTTTACATTTTCTTTAAAATGTCATATGCTCATCACGATTTACGTTAGGCCTATTGGTTACCAAGACTGCATGTTGATCATCTTCCAAGTTATTCGTAGGCAAACATGGGTCAGACAAGAATCTTCACGTCTATGTTGCTCTTCTGGTGAACAAATCTTGATTAGGAGCAAGCCATTGTTATTTGCTCGAGAGTTAATTGATCTTATTTCACACTGATGCATTCTTCATAAGAATGAGTCAAGTCACCATTCTTTTTATCTGCGTCAGTTTTTCTCTTGACCTCTGTCTATCTAATCTATAGGATCCTCTTTCTACAGCAATTCGATTTCAGTTCTCTAGGTTTTTCATGTCTTCATAGGATTTGAGGCCTATGGGACCCTTATTGCCCACTATAATGTTCCATCGTATTGAAATTATGTTGCTACACTTATGAACTCATCCAATATGCCCAAAAATCATATGATCCCATGGATCAGCCATTCGAATCATTTTGTAAAGCACAAACTTGTTGAATAAATCTCTACTTCATGCAAACCATCGCTAGGGCCTTAACATGAATTAGTTCAGCCTGTTGTTTAGTCGATGTATAAATAAGGGTTTATAGTGGAACTTATTAAGTATATTGAATCATCTTGGCGTTCTCATGCGTGATCAACACTTTTGGATTATCCGGGATATGCTATGACTTGAACGATTTTTTCCCTATCATTGAACAATTGAGTAAAATTTTCATACCTCCAACTAACTAAAAATCTATCATTGATCCATTTTCAGAAGAGGTTTGAATGGTTTGGAAGACTTGAGGCTGCATCATTACTCACAACCTGTGAAATGATTAAATATCACGGACAAATGTGTCTACATATGTACATTATAATAGCTATCAAATGTCTATGTATTAGTATCATATGATCGACTGGTCTCTTTATCATGCAAAGAGGGTTATCCACAATCACCGATCAGTTGAGCCGTCTGATTCGATCATGAGTTGCCTGTTCAGCAGTTGAACTTTGGTCAACTTCACACCAATATGTTTTCTCTTTCGCACCTGCTAACCCAATTGCCTGACGAACTCAAGGTAGCCTTCTCTTTCACACCTACAACTCGAGTTGATTGGTGAGCAGGAGGTGGTGAAGGGCCTTACAGGGCTTCTACCCAGCCTGCCCCGTGGCATGCATGCATGGTGATCCTCGCAGAGATGTAGAATAACCTTCTACCCAGCCTACCTCATTGCCATGCAGGCATGATGACCCATCATCATGCATTATGACGCGTCATAACGCATGATGACCGGTCATTGATGCCTGCGTGGCAATGAGGTAGGCTGGGTAGAAGGTTATTCTACATCTCTGCGAGGATCACCATGCATGCATGCCACGGGGCAGGCTGGGTAGAAGCCCTGTAAGGCCCTTCACCACCTCCTGCTCACCAATCAACTCGAGTTGTAGGTGTGAAAGAGAAGGCTACCTTGAGTTCGTCAGGCAATTGGGTTAGCAGGTGCGAAAGAGAAAACATATTGGTGTGAAGTTGACCAAAGTTCAACTGCTGAACAGGCAACTCATGATCGAATCAGACGGCTCAACTGATCGGTGATTGTGGATAACCCTCTTTGCATGATAAAGAGACCAGTCAATCATATGATACTAATACATAGACATTTGATAGCTATTATAATGTACATATGTAGACACATTTGTCCGTGATATTTAATCATTTCACAGGTTGTGAGTAATGATGCAGCCTCAAGTCTTCCAAACCATTCAAACCTCTTCTGAAAATGGATCAATGACAGATTTTTAGTTAGTTGGAGGTATGAAAATTTTACTCAATTGTTCAATGATAGGGAAAAAATCGTTCAAGTCATAGCATATCCCGGATAATCCAAAAGTGTTGATCACGCATGAGAACGCCAAGATGATTCAATATACTTAATAAGTTCCACTATAAACCCTTATTTATACATCGACTAAACAACAGGCTGAACTAATTCATGTTAAGGCCCTAGCGATGGTTTGCATGAAGTAGAGATTTATTCAACAAGTTTGTGCTTTACAAAATGATTCGAATGGCTGATCCATGGGATCATATGATTTTTGGGCATATTGGATGAGTTCATAAGTGTAGCAACATAATTTCAATACGATGGAACATTATAGTGGGCAATAAGGGTCCCATAGGCCGCAAATCCTATGAAGACATGAAAAACCTAGAGAACTGAAATCGAATTGCTGTAGAAAGAGGATCCTATAGATTAGATAGACAGAGGTCAAGAGAAAAACTGACGCAGATAAAAAGAATGGTGACTTGACTCATTCTTATGAAGAATGCATCAGTGTGAAATAAGATCAATTAACTCTCGAGCAAATAACAATGGCTTGCTCCTAATCAAGATTTGTTCACCAGAAGAGCAACATAGACGTGAAGATTCTTGTCTGACCCATGTTTGCCTACGAATAACTTGGAAGATGATCAACATGCAGTCTTGGTAACCAATAGGCCTAACGTAAATCGTGATGAGCATATGACATTTTAAAGAAAATGTAAAAAAAAAAGCTGACTGTAACTGTATGGAAAGTAAGAATTTTTTTATGGATAAATAATTACCAACAATCAAATGAATTTACCGAATGGCAGATAGCACGTAAGGTCAAACGCTCAACTTATTAACTAAAGATAGCTATACAGACAGCTAAAGAGATAGCATATCAACTAAGCAGACAGGGCATCGCTAAAAAGAAAGCTACATAGACCACTTACCAGCTAAATAGACGGGTTTATCAGCTTAACGGTTAGCTCAGCAGACGGCATAACAACTAAACAGACAGGGCATCAGCTAAATAGACAGCTGCATAGACAGCATTATACATATAATAGACAGCTCATCAGCAAAAGTGACAGCTAAATAGACAGCTCAAGAGGATAGCATATCAGCTAAACAGACAGGGAATCGGCATAAAAGACAGCATTACACATAAGATAGACAGCTCATCAGCAAAAGTGACAGCTAAATAGATAGTTTAACAGATAAAAAGACAGCTAATTAGCCTAGAAGCAATCTATTGTAGCCCAGCAGTACTCCTAAAAATTCTAAAGGAAATACGGAGCAAAGTGTCATTTCTTGTTACTGACTCCTACTCCTGTTAGCTTGCTCGTTCAAATCTTAACTCCATAGCCCTTTCTTATCTTTGAATTCAAATCATGAGAGTAAGCAACATTACAGCATTCAAGGGCGAAACATGTTTACTTATGCAATAGAATTATCAACACATATTGAACTTGCCCCCACTCCATCCGTAAATGCAGAGAAGTGAATATTTATGCTGGTGTAATAAATATACATCTTTAGTTTTACTACTAGAAGCAGTCATTTAAAATGAACGGAGCAGATCCAGTAACTTCGTCAGTCAGTCAGAAGCATGAAAAGGCCAGCCAGACTGATAAGGCTACTTCAGCCAGAAAAGTGAACAAGAAAGAGAAGAAACTAAAAAAGAATCGAGAGAAACAGCGAATCTATGAGAAAAACCTCTTGTTGAACTATACATACTATCTTGATGAAGGCTTCCACAAAAGCAAAGTAATACTTGGATTCGACCCGCTGACATTTCAAGCGAAAATAATCTTCCAATGCAGTGGACAAAATCAGTTGGAGTCAATGGACTTCACTTCGCCAATACCTCATTGATCTCAAGGATAGAGTAGATGAATTCCCTGCAAATCAGCTTGGACTTCTTGAACTCTTCTACATACCTATTGGAGGAGAGAGACTAATACTTAAACATCCCGAACTCTTCACGCTTTTCATCTTGATGGATTTTTTCAACATTGTCATGCAATACAACAATTTGCTTACCGATTGTGTGAAGGAATACTATGACCAATATTGTTCAAGATGCAGAGAAAAAAGCGTACTTAAACTGGATATCAACGACTTCTTCACTCCAACTCAAACATCATTTGTAAATATAAACTACTCTAGGCTTTTTTATGAAATACCAGTACTATGTAACGATCTAATTTTCCATGTGATGAAATAAAATACTAAAAACCCTATAAACTATGTTTTACTTCACTTAAAGGAATTATTCATAAGGGAATTGGAAATTGAGACTTGGTAAACTACAAACTATTGTGAAAGGCTTTGAAATCAAGTATAATCTCTTGAGTCTATAAAATACTGATATTTAATATTGAGAAACAGACCCTCATCTTAGCTGCACTGTACAAACTAGGACATGAATGTATGTTAACTTAAAGGCAGCACATCGTTTTTTCTATCACTAGACTACATACATATAATTCTACGGATTATTATGAGGTTTTTAAAATTCAGCAAACCAACGTAAACGACGTCAAGAAAACTAGGAAAGCAGAGGTCAATACACTTTCACCGCGATAAGATCTATTACAATGGTTATCCTATATTTCATGGAAGTGTACCGTGATATTTTTCCTGAACATCGAATACGAATCGAGAATTATATGCTTAAATATGGTAATATGGGCGAGAAAGTATCTAATAAACATGGAATACACTACCAAATATGTGAATGGTCCAACTCTAATACAACATCAGGCACTGATACATGCATTTGTCATTCATACGATCAAGATACAAGAAATATTTTTAAACTAATAAAACAGTACATACTCCTGCAGTCTCGCATACATACGACAAAGTAATAGTTTATAGCATCGGGTAGTATAAATAGTCCAAACAAAATTAGAGCCAACTGGTGACCAGCGCTATTAGAATGTATCGGGAAATCCTCACCAGTAATTCATCAAGGAACATACTATTCTCATAAAATGCAACCAAAACGAAATTCGAATTGAAACATCAACAGTTTGCACTAGAGTGAAGGGGACATAAGCTACAATTATATGCTGAGGATATTGAATTGCTGTATAAATTGTATAATAAACATTAAAAAAGACGTGAGAGGACTTACTATACATTTGTATGGTCCTAAAGCAGAAATAGTGCAGCTGAATAAACCTTCAATATGCTATAGAATTCATAAATATATCAACCCATATATTAGATGTCCTGTAAATTGTATGAAAATTTATTTATATATAACAAAAAATAGCATTACTCAATAAATTATTTCTATTAGAAAGAAACACAATCTTTTTATTTTAACAACTAATCTAACACTGCTCAAGTAAACAAATACCTCAAACGAGAAACCAAAAAAAAAACCTAAACATTCCTAGCATATCTGATACTCTCAAATATCAAACACTCAATTCTACCATTCAAAAATATCTAATGAGAGACAAAAAAAACCCTCATTAGTTCATTCAACTCAAGTATACATCTGTTCATCAAATTACCAGCAGAAAAACACCTCCTGAAAGTAATGATCATATCTTAACATCCTACAATGACTCGTGACCAGCCTTATCATGAACACTTTATAACATATGCTACTTGTCTATACAAGATACGATGAGATCGATCTAAAAATCGCCTACCATAAACTCATATGCTACCACACATCGTTATCTATACCGGACTATCTTACATAAACATTAGCCTAAGTGGTCTATAGTAGCAGTGCGCCAACCCAAAACATACCCTTTATGTTGAAAACTAATTAGATCTTCTTTAAACCTATAAAAAATCAACCAAGCATCCAGCAGAAAAAAAATTCTGATAAGAAAAAAACTCAATAAGAGCATATTTTACTTATGTGAAAATAATACTTGAATATACCCGAAAATCCCTAAGATGATAAATCCAGTATATTTAAAATGTAGTAAATACGTACTTTACTTAATGCACAAATATTGAAAATTTATATGAAAATAGCAGAAGTGGCTTTACGCTTAATACAAGCACACAAAGTATGAGGTTTGTAAATTCTCATGCAATCATATAGGTATTAAAAGCGATAATATGCATCCGAAAAGTATCAACTTAACGGCATCATCCAAGCATGCATCATTTTCCTAAGAAGATAACAAATTAAAAATTATCGTACTCAAAACATCAACAAGTTCTAAATGAAAATATGCCTAGAGAAATTCGGAAATGTCAAAAAATCATACATACTGTGTAGAATATGAGACAAGCATAAAATAACAGTTTTACTCTATATTACACTGACACTCATGAAACTACTTAAACTAAATAATACAGATCCATAATAACAGCACCTAATTCAGAGTAAATATAAAAATTTATTCAATCTAGTGCATGCCTATAATGCTAGCATGACTAAAAAATATTTTTCCATGCATTATGGGCATAAGCAAAGAATAATACCATAATACCAACAAACCCCTAATGTCAATGACCTAGCGCATTCACTTTCTATATTAGGTTCTTCCTTTCAGTACGTACCCAAAATTAATCAATGAAAATGCGTCTATATTCCTACTCATGAGGACCACCACGATGATTTCTACATCCATCATAAAAAAGTAGCATTCCAGAAGCCATAAACCGTAATATCTTTCCTATACAACATCCATAAATAATCTCAAATTTAGAATAGATACCCAAAACATATATCTCAACATAGTGACCTAAAAAAAAAGACTCAAGCACTTATCAAAAGGGACAAATCATATGATGTACGAACAAAATTATCACCATCTCGTCATGGAAGAAATTATTAGAATTTTTGAACAAAACCAATGGGCATCCTATAGTAAAGTAAAAAAAAAAACGAATGAATATAGTGCCATACTTCTACATAGTAGTAAAATCAGAGAATGAAGTATAGAAACTGCTCTAAGAAATAAGCGATGATGATGAAGATAAACAAAATGCTGCCACAAGGAAACTAAAATTTAATACTATACTTAATATCAAGAACGCATTATCTCTTTCACTGCATCCATAGATTTGAGCAATCAACATAGTAGTCTAACCGAATTAAATACATTGTTGACTACTCTTAAAGTACTATTAACATGAAACCGATAAAAGCAATAATATGCAATAGCACTGAGTCACAAAACAAAGAAACGACGTATCCGAGCAAAAAGAAACTGAAAACGATCAATGTAGCAAACTAGAATAGGCGCATCTGTGAATGGACATTTATGAAAACACGTCTCAATGCCGCGCATCACGTTACCCGCTGCCCACGGCCAACACAACAAGAAAAACCGCCTCCATCAAGCAAAACTATATTGTAATGCAATGTATGCCATGCCACTTCTCTTCCACGCTGTAGATTCCGATGCCCCAAAACTCGCGCCGACAGGGAAGTCTATGCGTACGAAACACTACTCTTAACAAGCAAAATCACTTGCACATGCCACGCATCCCCCCGAGGTCAATTTCCATGCTTAACAGAACTCGCCACCGAGCAAATCTACACCACAATCACGATTCTCCCAAAAAGCGACGTGAATCATTCCGAATCGCCGACAAGGCCGTCCATACTTAAAGACAGGCACCCTTTGATGAGCAATGCGGAAACTTAACCAAACGCTCGTGAGACAAATTTCTACGGCTCGGTGGAAACATACACCTCAAATTATTTCCTCCAACAAGCAACGCGCATCACATCTACAATACCGTCCATTTTTAACCACAGACATCAAACGAGGAGCAACGCGCACCTTAAGCAAGCGCTCACAGATTAAATTCTCATGCTTTAGAGCACCCGTCGAAAGGCAAACCCATCGCCCATCCATAATGCAAGGCCACCCATCTATAGCAGCGCCCTCCATCCCACACAACTACTCGCATCATAAAAACTTCCGGCACGGCTAGCATGATCAAACGAATCGGCAATTTCCACACGCAGCCAAAGACACCAATCGCTGCAACGCGTTCCCTATCCAAGCGCCCATGAAGTAAATTCCCACGGCTTAGAATACGCGCTGACGGGCACGTCCATCATCCATCAGTATCGCAGTCATCCGTCTATACCAACGCCCGCCGTCACCCCGCAGCCACTCGCATCATAAAAAAGTCCAGCACGCCTAACGTGATCAAGTTAATCGCTCGCCCCAAACGCCTTTAATAAGTGACACACGCTAAAGGATCTCAAGCCCTACAACCAGCGAACAACCGCCCAGAGCGCCTCCTATCTACAGAGCTTCCCTAATTGATCAGCAACCCTAATACTTCAAGCTAACAACTCTAGACATGGATCTCCTAACATATTCATTAAAGTAGGCATGGGTAAAAAACTATCTACTACTAGAAGCGTTAAAGAACCGAGAAGCACTTCCACCAAACATGAATAACAAAACTACTTAAAGACTAGAAGCAATGAATATATGAAAAATCCTTCCACTATACAGAAATAACAACTATGAATAATATAATTATCTACCGCTAAAAGCGTCAAAGGCTATTAATTTTAAGCACATATATTAACTCTATATAAACACACGCCGAGAAATTTCGGTCTTTAATCTATTAATTGAAAATATGAGACTATCCTAGCCTATAGTCAATATGGCTAGTTTCACTATTTACCATTAGAGGCTACTAAGGCTAAGAAACCGCACCCGTCACTAAAGACATTTAACTACTTCTACTAACCGCTAGAGGGTACTAAGACCCGGAACACTTACCTATCTAACCAAGGTACCGATGTATATTTACCTTCGACCCATACCTTCTCATCCCCGGCACTCACGTATGCTAATTCAATACATACACCCACATACCTAAGGCCCACATCTATACAAATCGGATACACATATCCACATACCTAAGGCCCACATCTACACTAATCCGATACACATATCCACATATCCTAGACACACACCCACCCTCTGGCAACCATCCATGACATCCACACCTATTCCAGACTCATACCTTCTTATCTCAGGCACCTACCTATTCAACCCTAATACAAGCACATACACCCAAGACACACACCCTCGACAACATTTGAAATTTGTATGAAAAAAGTGCTCCAGAACATACATTCTATACCTACTAGACGAACTGCTTACCTATATGATTGAAATACACCCGAATATAAATTTCAATATAGAAAAAGAAACAAACGAACAACTCAATTATATGGACGTAGCTGACACGCGACCAAACACAATTAGACTACAAAATATACAGAAAACCAACCGCAACTAATCATACCATACACGTAACATCTAACAATCCCGCACAATATACTACTGTGACCACAAAATTAGGTGACATTTGAATTTAAACTGCGCGCGGATTTGGAGACTAATTTTTTTAGGTTGGTAGTACTGTCAGTGACATCTATGTCAAATTTTCATGTCAAAATATTCATTAGTGTTTGAGATATGCGTCGTTTCCGGGATGGCCTTCAGTTCCGTCTTCGCTGCGGCTTGAATCTCCTCTATCGTATCAAAACGGTGTCACCGGAGCAGTCTTTTGAGCTTGCTGAACAGCCAGAAGTTGTACGGTGCCAGATCTAGTGAATACGGTGGTTGCAGAACGATATGGGTTGAGTTTTTGGCGAAATGATCACGAACTACGAGTGCAGTATGGGATGGTGCATTATCGTGGTGTAAAAACCACAATTCCGGCCTTTTTAGGTGGATAGCGTTACGCAAACTACGCATAACGTTCAAATAATATTCCTTGTTGACTGTTTTGCCCGGCGGAAGGAATTCATAATGCACAACACCACGATAATCAAAGAAGAGAAGACGTTGATGGTCGCCCAAGACGCTCTTCGTCTTCGACACGTTCACGTCCGGCTTGGAACACACTATACCACTTGTAAACACTTTTTTTAGACATAACCTCATTACCAAAGGCTTTCTGCACCATCCTCAACGTATTCGCAGCAGAAATTGATTCCGCAAACAAAATTTAATGCAAATTCAACAAATTTCGACATCGCAAAAAACGAAATACTCACTGTTAGCAGCTCACAAAACTACGCGTATCTCAAACACTAATGAATGTTTTGACATGCAAATTTGACATAGATGTCACTGACAGTACTACGAACCTAAAAAAAATTCTCCAAATCCTTCGATGCGCACAGTTTAAATTCAAATTCCACAGTAGTAAACTAGCAGCATACCGATCAATGGTGCAGAGACCCCACTCTATCCCTATGATTCCTTCTGAATACTGTAACACATTAACATATGAGAACAGTGGCATATGCAAACTGACATGAAAGGACTGCGATATGGTATATATAGGAAGGACAACATGGAAACTAACGACAAGATACAAAGAGCACTTACGATCGTTCTTACACAACAACGCAGACTCCAATTAGGCGACACACCTACAAAACCACGCACACAAGCTTGACGCTTTAACAAACTCTCTGCAATTGCTACAAAAACAAAGCAAAGGACCAAGAATTGATATCCTAGAAAGGCTTGAATTATATAAACACTGAAAAACATATGAAAATATTATTCACGAACAACTTATTCAAAATTCTGACGAAATTTTCTCAGTACTAGGCCACACTCTCCAACAATACGATAACGAGACCAAACAGAACAAACTGACATTCGACAATTAAAAAAAACCAAATATCCCTCTATCTGACCTAATTTAGTACTTACCTGCTTAACCCATCCTATGAGTATATAATGTTATTTCCTTCCACACATCCTTTAAACTCTGAAGATGACTGCTCCCATGACAAAGCAAGGCCCGACGGCTTTCCAGAAAAAAAGATTATTTAACTAAAAAAAATAAAAGGTACAGTGTTTGCTTTCGCGGAAACCCTAAGTTATAGGGTGCGCAACTGATAGGCATATTATTAAGTAAGATTTTCAGTAGCAGCTCATCATTGTTGAGTATTTACTCTTGACCCTCCGGCAATGGATATATATATATATATATATATATATATATATATATATATATATATATATATATATATATATATATATATGGGTTTAACTGCGATCAACGGAATTTAGGTTGAACATATACTTTGCATTCCACGAAATGATGCAGGATGATCCTTTTCACAATAGTTCACGCAAAATAATTAGGTGAATGTAACTACTGCACCTAACGTAGTGGTACTGTATGGCATGGTAATCCTTATGGGGGAAGCTTCTCTCCAAATTTTATCAAAATCCATGCCCATCACTGTATCACCTGAGAATTAACGGGAGTAAAAAAAATATTACAGCTCACACACTTCGGTTTCTTCAGAGTGAATCTTTTATCGGAAAAATAAAGATCTCTCCCACGGAAGCACCATTTGTATACAATGCAAGAACGACGGGTACATCTATGGTTAGCTTGCCAAGTGCCATATATTCTTTCAATTGAGGAGCCTGGAAAGCATTGGATATGGAAACGATCAATATATTGGCTGATGTAGTGCAGGACTTTGAAGGTGGAATGGTGTCAGCTAGCCACGATTTTAGACTTATCAATCAGGCTACCGTAGAAATTTGGATACGTGAAAATTAAACAGGGACTAAATGAAAAGGAAGTATTCTCGACTGCAAAGATTATCAGAAGTCAAAAATTAACAATGATCACGCAAATAAAGAAGAATGGAAGAAAAGATAATGCGAAAATAAAACGAGAAATATTCATGGAAATTGTTTAATTTGGAGAGCGAATGGATCATATCTACCTACATGTCTATTTTAATAAAATAAAACCCCTTTAAACACAAGCAATTCAAGTTCATTTATGTTACCCACCCAAGCACTAACACTTTACCAAAAAAATTAGTGCTAGCAGAATTCCAAAGGAATCAATAATTTCATTCATTCGTTTCATACTCCACCCATTAATGGGGATAATAAAACACAGGCGCGCACGTTTATGGCAATTACTGGCCGTTTTGCACTTTTTAATAGCAGGAAAAACATCTCGACATGGCGAGGAACACGGCACAATCACGCGATGATCTATTTGGCTTGATAATTTCAATTAAAACACCGTTTATAATCGCACTCGTGCGGCGGTCAACAATAACATCAATGACAATTTAGACCAGTTGACAAGCAAAGTTGTGGATCTTGTCAGATATTAATGTTGCTGAGCAACTTAGCGGGAAATCAAATATTGCTGAACAATCTGATCACGAACCAACTGGAAATGAAAATCGGGGAAATGATGTGAGGATAAGTAAAAGTTCGCTGACCAGGAGAAAATGAATTGCCTTTTGTCAGCAAGTTACCCTCGTCAGGGTGAAATGATAAAAGAACCAAAATTGACGCGCTCACTCTCTTTTGCCGTTTCAAGATTGTTCTTGGAGGGTGCTTATAGTACAAATACGTGCAAAACACTTCTGTTGGCGGAAAGATGCACCGCAAACGAAAAGCATTCAAAGTGGAGGTTAAGGAGTACGCGTTGGAGATATTCCTGGCTCGAGATTTTTCTGTCAGTGTAATTTTGTCTGGTGTTGTTTAGAGGACAGCAGCGGAGGCGTCCCCAACGTTTAGGGGAGGAAATAAATAGGGGAGCGAAAATCATTTTAAAATTAGAAATTTTCTTATGGCCTAGGATTGAATTGACATACACCGAAAGAACTATTGTATGGGTTGATGATAATATATGTGTGATTAGAGTCCGCGTTTTATTCAACCAATCTATAATCATTTAACGTTCGCCATCAAGTATTTATAAAGTGTGCGGGTGGCAGGCTAGTTTCTAGTGCTTGATCATAGCCAGCGAAATTATTAGAAGGTGATTCTTCCATTTGTTCTTAGTGAGAATAGGTGTGGCGGCCTTGGTCGATAGTTTGCGCTTCAAACGACACCGGGGATAAGAAATGAAGCATGTGATCCGCACGACGAACGATAAAAACCACATGACAGCACGAACGATAAAAACCACATGACAGCAATTTCCTTAGGTAGTAGTGGGCCTATTTTGGTCAAACTCCCGTTAGCTATCAGCTTACTTCGGCAGAAGCAAATGCTTGCATGGCGTAATGTATACTTTGTTTCGTAAAAGTACAAAACACACTCACTGTCGACTGTACACCTTTACTTTTTAAGATGGGTAAATGAAGCACACGTTCTGCACCTTCCACTGACAGCTAAGCTTTGAAAAGTAAACAAATTCCTACTAATTCACATTGAAAGGCAATAAAAATTAAACTGGTGTTGAAACTAAAATAATTTTCAATTTACATCTCGAAACCGTATAAAACCTCGAGTTTTCCTTGACCTCCACGATTCTTTATACACTGCCATATAAATTTGCTAAAAAGTCGGCTTACTTATGGTAATTTATGTGGTAGTAAGCGCTGCTGCCATATGGCTTATCTTATTCTGGTTCTACCCATGACTTATCTCTGCGGGTTGGCCGCCATTCCCGAGGCCACCAAGGTATTCTTCTTCTAAACTATTCGTGCAATAACTGGGTGGATTTGAGACACTGGAAATAGTGTCTGCAAGAATCCTGAATCTAAAGCAAGAGGACTGCCCAGGGTGATATATCTTAAAATCTACGTTAAATGACGTTTGGATATGTAGGCAAAATTAATGTTTCGAGCTATTTTAATGACACTTGATTTTATTATAAAAGTAAAATACGTAGCGTAAAACGATACGTTAAAATGAAAAGAAAATAATGCATTTAAGTGGCTAAATTTTAATTGCTCAGAGACGTGATATGTACTCGTTGCTTGTCGCTCTCAGACCAAATGAGGACGGCTGATGTTACACGCGTATTTGGTGTCAATGTGTTGGGTGCGATGGCTACCCTTTTTGTTATCAATCGACTTTTAACAACTTTGGTTATCTTTGAAAATGGTCGTGTTAAACTTTTTATCGTGAATGAATTCTTTGATAAATTCTTGTAGCCATATACCTTCCTGGCAAGCTTCTTCTATAGAAATATACTTTGCCTGAGTAGATGATAGAGATACACATATTTCCTTTCGACATGCCGAGCTTATTGTCGCGTTCATGAATTGAAACAGATAACCAATTCGCAGATAATCAATTCCAATTCGCATCTGCATTGCCGATTGATTCTTCTTGTCCGTTGCCACCGAGTATAAGTTTGTAGTCCTTCGTGCCCTGCAAATAACGAGCTATTCTTTTCACCTCGGTCCAGTCCTCGAAGTCGGCTGTTTATTTGACTGAGTATAATCACACTTGCGCTGATATATGGTCTTGTATTTACTGCTAGGTATAGAAATGTTCCAATTAATTGCTGGTAGAATTCTTAATTTTCTATTAAAGGCTGAGATTTCGTTCTGTTAAATAACCAATATCTATCGGTATATGTGATACCTTGGCATCTTGCAAGCCAAATTTTCCAAGATTTCTTCAATATACTTCGTTTGCTTTATGTAGTAAAAATCATTCTTGTTTTTCTGACTTCCACTCCTAGGTATTTTTGTTAAAAAACGTAGATTAGTTAGCTTGAAATTTTCTTGTAAAAATGCTGCTGTGCTGTCGATGGCTGAGAGTTCTTTAGCAGTCGAGATGTGTAATTACATAAACATCACTATTTTTGTCTCGCTTGACATATAAGAACGGATCAGCACTGCTCTGAATCAAATTGTTGCTCTTTAAAAGTGAATCCAACTTTTTGTTCCATATATTTGCAACTTGCTTTAAACCGAAGAGCCTCATTTTCAGCTTACAGGTCATGGCATGCCCTTCTCTATTTTTCATTTCATATCCTTCTGGTTGCTTCCAATAAATAGTTTCTTTGAGATCGCCCTTCAAAAAAGCAGTCTTTGCATCAAAATGCTTGACTAGCAATCTTCGTTTACCTGCGATGACTAATAGAAATTTGAAGGTCGTCTCTTTAACGACGGGGGCGAAAACCTCTTCATAATCTGGGCCGAACTTTTGAGAGAATCCGCGTGCGAACAGCCTAGTCTTCTACTTGCTTAATCCGCTGTCTTTGTTCCTTTTAGTTTTTAAAACCCATTTACAGGTCACAATATTTCGATCTTTTGGTGTAGGTACGATTGTATTGTTTTGAAGTAGCGCATTATATTCTTCATCCATCTCTCTTTCCCATTTGTTTTTATCTGGTCTTGATAGCGCTTCACTCCTGCTTTTGGATCGTCTTGCGAAATCGCTGCAAACTTTGAAGTTGCCATGTACGAATTGGGCACGACTCCTTTATTATTCCTTGCAGACCTCCCTGTACGGATATCTTCTGCTTGTGCTTTGCCGATCTTACTAGTTTGCGCGTCGCCGCTTTCTGCTGCTTCCACTTGTATGTTGTCGCTTTCTGCTGCTTCTGCTTGTGCGTCATCGTTTGCTTCTGCTGCACTTGAATATGATGATTGCTTTTTGCTCTCGCTTTCTTGAATGGATTCTTCCTGAGTATTGTTTCTCCTAAAAACATCCTATTTTTCTGAATTGCTATCGGTGTTGACTCGATTTCTCGCGAAATTTCCGTCAAAAAATGTAACTTCGTGACTTATTTTGAGTGCTCCTGTTGCCGCGTTAATAAATCTGAGGGCCTTGGATTCTTCCAAATGACCAATAAAAATATGCTCTGTAGATTTTGCATCTAATTTCTTTCGAAGTTCCTTCAATATTTGCACAAGTGCACTTCTGAAAACTTGCAGATTTTTTTCTCGGTTGCTTTTGTCGGCTTCGCCGTAATACTTTTTATCCATATTTGCATCTAAGAGCATACACCTTGCCATTTCTATAAGCGATCTATTGTGTCGTTCGGCGACTCCATTTTGCTTTCGGCAAAAAAATCTTGTAATGCTTCATTTACATACTCTTTTCCTCGATCGGACCTTATACACTTTACAGTTTTTCCGAATTGTGTTTTCATCATCTGGACAAAACGTTTATTTTTAGGACTCCTCTTCGTCCTTCGTTTTCAAAAGGTATACTGCCGTGTATCTTGAAAAGTCATCGATGAGACTCATCAAATACCTTTTCCCACCCGGCGTCTCAGTTTCCATGGGTCCACAAATATCTGTGTGAATGAGATCGAGGATGGCCTGTGTTTTATGATGGGATTCCTTTGGAAAAGGTTGGCGAGCCATTTTTCCTTTTTCACAGCCCTCGCATATTTCTCGCCGTCCGCAGTCTGTAATCGGTATGCCTATCACCAATTACTGTTGGGCGAAATCTTTGATTGCACCAATATTCCGATGCCCGAAGCGTCTGTGCCACGCATGTTGACAGTTTACTTCGTGTTAAGTATTTGTTGCTGCGCAGGAACTTTCGTCGGCTTTTTGCACCTCGTATAAATCTTCTACGTCCAAACCGCATTTTGTCACTGCATGCTTTTCCCCGTTCTTTGTCACTATGCAGATGTTTCTGTCAAAATTCACTTTTTATACTTCCTTCGTGAGCTTGCTTGCGGATACCAGATTGGATTCGAACGATGGTACATAGAGCACGTGCTGAATCTGTAGTTGGATTTGCTTTCCATCGACTGTATACTTTATGACACTCGAGCCTTTCCCTTCCATTTTACTCACTTCATCCGTGTCGGCCAATCCTCTAACGGCCGAATCGAAGCCGTTAAAAAAGTCACTAGAGTTTGTCCTGTGGCTCGTTGCCGCTGAGTTTACATACCATATGTTGCTGTCGGTTTTCTTGGCCTTTGCACTGAGCCGCGCATACTCGACACTTTCTGCTTGCTGCTTCGTAAACACTTTTTTCGCAGCCATAAATAACTCATCGTCAGTAGGTTTTCAGTTTTCCTTTACTGCGTTTGCTTGGTTCCTGTTTTTATCTTTCCAGGATTTTTTTCTACAATCTTGCTTGACGTGGCCGATTTTATTACACTGAGTGCGGTTGCTTCTGTAGGTTTGTCTTTTTCAACCACATCTCGTAAGTCTTGATCCATTAGCATCAGCTCTATTTTGTAACTCCAAACTGCGTAGTTATCGCCGTTGAGCTTCTGGAAGGAGCACTTGTATCCGGAACTTTCTATCATTTTTCTCTTTCACGATTATTTTTCACTTTATTCTTTACTGTAATGCTAACGCTGCACTTTCAACTGTTCATTCACTTTGGCTTTTAATTGTTCTATCACTTCATCTTTTGATTGTTCTTTCACTTCATCTTTTAATTGTGTATCGAATGCCTGGGCCCATAACCAGTAGGCCAAATGAATGTTTTGTGTTCTAATTTAATGACACTTGATTTTATTATAAAAGTAAAACACGTAGCGTAAAACGATGCATTAAAATGAAAGGAAAATAATACATTTAAGTGACTAAAATTTAATAGCGCAGAGACGTGATATGTACTCACTGCTTGTCGCTCTCAGACTGAACGAGTACGGCCCCAAACCAATCGGCTGATGGGCTAAAGTGCATTTGTGCACAGTTTGTTCAAAATAAAACAAAACCACAAGATAAATCTCTTATCTGTTTATTTATAGCTACCATTACATATAATTCTAAAAGGCCTAGCTATAACTAAGAGTTTGGAGATATATTTACCCTTAGGATGACCTTAGAACGATCACAATAATAGTTCTCACGGGATGTTTAGTTACCTGGAATATTTCAATTAAATTCATTTCAGCCGCTATAAAAGTTCATATTAGCGATCTCTCTAAGACACTTTATACATTACAAAATGTTGTTTAGTGTAGCAATTCACAGGGTTCAAGTTCAATATTTGATTTTCATAAATCGTTACATATGTTAAAATTTGAGTAAGTCACGATCATCATTGATTTTTCAGTTCTATTTTCTAAAGACTTTTAAGCAGTGAAACTTCTTTTCGATACAATTAATATGAGGAAACCTACGTAAGGCTTTCGAGGATATTGATCGATAAATTTTTAATTATTTCTACCAAACACACAATGCTATTTTTTACTAAGTTTGATCATTTTCATTTTTTTAAGTCTTGGGGAAATTTTTTAACGATCAAGCATATTAAAACGATTGCTAAATTTTATTTTCGAGCATTTTCCGAGACGAGTTAGATAAAAACTATTTTAGAAATTGGTCAATTGTTTCATAGTATTTTGTACAACCTACAGAAAATACTGTTTCGCTAATACCAGCATTATTAGGTGCATTCTTTCAGGGCATATGCTTTACTAACTCCTTCAAGTGGGCTCAAATTATTTGATTCCATTTTTATTGTCAAGTTTTTTACATCGCATTGGCGATTGCGATCTTAGAACATTCTTATCATATCTCTTGTATTTTCTTAAGCTTGGCAAACATTCTAATGTAGTATCTAACGACGTACAATTTATTTCATGATATCTTAAATCTGTTTTCATAGTTTATAGTGCTCAGCACTAAATCGAGATGACAATTAAATGTTAGTAACTTTCGTAAAGTTTTATTTTTTCACGGAAGTGTGAACTTTCCCTGAACAAAATATAATCATATGTAAAAAAATTGTAACAAAAATACAGTAGAAAACCATTTAAAGCTACTTTCACAAAATGTTCCACTAAAAAATTTTTGTTTTGTTTATTTTCAACAACAACTTTTATATACGGAGCTTTGAGCTAATGTCGAAAGGATTTCGATACGGAATTATCGCGAAATTAAAAATGAAGGCATTAATGTTACCGACGACAATACGATCTAAATAAATATTGAGTACAATATATTACGACTTTTAGCTTCTCTCTTAAAAAAATCTATAGTTACATAAAATTCTTATTTAAGTCGTTCTGCAAATCCATGATGATTTTCGTTGAGGGTTGTCTTTAGACGTGACCGTTCGTAGGAGCGTTCGCTAGCTCGGTTGATTGTTTCCGGTAAGATTGTTGCGATTGCTTTTGAAAGAGATCTGATACAAAGTTTGCCTGAAATGAAGAGAGGATATGACGTTAAATATGCTGCATAAGCCCATTTATTTTAGTCAGCATTATATAGTATATTCTTCTATTTGATTCATTATAATGGAATAAATAAATACTGGTCAAAGGAATCACCAAGTTGGGTAGGCAGAATGGTATTCCTATCAGAAGGACTTTATAACCATCTTAGGATTCAACACAGCTATTCTGATGATCTGAATCGACGATTTTAGTAATGAGTACTCGTATAATTTAGAAATCGATCTTTTGGATATATTATCCGAAAGATCGAGAGTTTCTTACATTGCAACACAAAAAAGCCGCAATTTTGTTTCAACTTAAATAATTTTTCAAAATGCTCGACGAATTAAACTCATTTAAATTAGACACTATTCCTGAAATTTTCATGAAAATGCAAAGAATATTATAGTGACTAGGTCGATTTAAAATATTTATCAACCGCCAGTAGATATCGTTGCTGCTGTAGCTGTAATTCCATATAATTTGAAATGGTTTCATCACGATTGATTACAATTCAATTTTACTTAAATTTTCCGGACTCAATCTATATAATTATGAAATTTTAAATTTAAATTTTCATGGGTGAAAATGTAAAATTGATAAATCTTATCATTACTAAGTTGAGTAGATTTTCGTTTCTGAAGTGTTTGCTGCCATTGTACGTATAAAGATGTATCTTCGAGATGTTTTTTTTTATATTTTTCAGCTCAACAGTGTTCAATCACGAGAGGGAAGGACACATATTTCTCGTATATTTTGCATCTCCCCGGAAACCCCCCTCCTGCTTTTCAACTACCCAATCGTCACTTGATAAAATAATTTTTAGAGGGCACTTCAGCATTAGTGGCGACCCCTTTAAAAAATTCCTAAATTTCTGATAACACCTAAACTTTTGAGAAGCCACCTCTGGCCTTACCATAAAATTTGAAAATTGTAGCTTCTGTGGTTTCTGAGAAAATTTGCTGTAAAACACGAACACTCAGACGGATGGATGGATAGGCAGGGCGCAGAAGTGATAGGTCTTTGAAAATTTGTTTTATAAACCCCTAAAAAGGGTATTCTTAGAAACAATATAATATATGCTCCAAGATATAAGCTCTGTTTATTTATTACAATACCAGTATACCCTATATATTCACATCAATGCTCCCCGAAAGAGAGGTCTCTCTGCAAGACATTTCCCTGCTACTACATATGTATATGTTACAATAGGAATTTCTCTAACGATTGAAGAACATTTTTGATCCTCTACAACATAACTTTTCGAAAATAAAAGAAAATAGATCAGTGGAAACAACAACCTAGTGTTAATAGAAAATGGAACAGTGGATACAAAACCTCGTTTCATAGAAAATGGAACAGTTAATACAACAGCCTATTTTTCATAGAAAATGGAATCGTTGAATACAACAACCTTATTTAGAAACTTTGATCGTAATGATATCCAAGACAACGGCAACGGCAATGAGGTCCAAATTAATTCTTTCCCACGATTTCAGGAAAGAAAATTTTGCTGAGCAAGCAAAAATAACGTATATAAACAGCGATGCAGGCTAGGAAAATTCAAGCGACTATCATTAATTGCTTCGAGTGGTTGGCTTCGCCTACTCATCTATTTGGAAAACCAGCTGGCCTTGCCACTGGTCTTATCTAGTCGGTCTTGCGCCTAGACTAATTTCCTTAGAACCTTGCTGTTGGTTGGCTTTGCCTAACAGATTGGTTGAAAACCAGTAAAAGTTCGTCGATCATGATTGTAAGGTACAATTCTGGCATATTTATTTCGGCGAATAGTTCGACAGTAGTTTTAGACAGAATAAATATTTGCATAAATAATCACTTTAATGATCAATTTCTTAGTGAAATGATCTGATTTTGTCACTTACACCTACACATCCTTTTGCAAACTTCGATATACATAAACTTTGTGTTCAACTGGGAAAATCACTCACAAGAGCAGCTAGACAATTGGTTTTCTCCATTGAAGTTTTTATTGGAACACACGAAGAAGATCAACGATGGGAGTCGTGTGCAGACGAGCTTTCTTGTAGACCACGGCACTATTTTCTTCCGACGCTTTTAAAAATGGAAACACGTTTTTCACTAGGTTAACGATAGCACTGTACTCGATAAATTGGTCAAATACTCAATGTTTTCCGTATGAATTCCGTTGTGAAGAAGGAAATTCACCCTTTTTGTGCGGTCCCGCCGTTCAAACTTTACCGTCTTCAAGATGTACTTATTCTACGCTACTCCAACTTCCACTTGCACACACTTACTAATAACCTTTACAACTCAATTTCCGTGCTTATATTTTAACAGAAACATGTAAATATTCGTTTTTATTGCGTAATTCATTTAAATTGCATTGAAATTTGTTATATTTTTATATAATCTCAGACAACAGCATAGAAATCTGCATATCAATTTATATAGCTTTATATTCCCCTGGGACAGTTAAACGGGAAAAAACCCAGGCGGGCTAAACAGCTTCGCGTTTACGCTCAACCGAGCGCATTACTTTACACCAAACGCGACGTATCCCTTTCGTTATATCAAATCCAGTCCCGCTTCATATCAAAGCCGTTTACCGCCTCCCTCGACGAGCGTCTTCATGGCGGTAATGACAGATTCTTGTTTCAATAATCTAGTAATTGTTTCGTTAAATTGTGTCGCAAACTAACTAACAAATGAAATCGATAATGGCAACACCACCATTATCGATTCCATTTGTTCGTTTTTTTATTTTATTTTTCGGAAAAACTTTTTATCGGTAATGGTAGCGGTGATAGCGGCGGGGTGTACTTCGGGTTAGAAATAATAATATTATTAAGTTGCATGTTAAATTGTTCCGCACTTATCGGGTTGGTATTATGAAATTGCTTCTTTTCGTGAAGGTCCCTCGAGCAGTTTGCTCGTTTACTACGACGTGTATGTATGTTATATTCTTTTTTTTTTCTTATAGCCCCATTATTAGTGCCATAAAGCCTTATTGCTGCACTCCGACACACTTACCTTTATCAATTCCCCACTCGGACTCTTTCATCGCACTCCAGTTAAAGATATGGTCTTTTCGTTGTAATCATACATTTTTTATTGAAATTTTATCTGTTCTATATTTACAATTTATACATTTCAACTTCTGCTGTCGTCCTGTTTTATTTTGCACGTTGCCTCGTAGGTCGGGGACCGCCTGTCCGGCGTGTCGTGGTTGGGACGCCTTGCCCTTCCCGGTCTGTCGTTGAATTTGCTTGCGATGCCGGTACTCCTGCCGCAGTTCGCTGACCAGGTGTCGGAACTTTTCGCACTCTGCTGCAGTTGTTGTGGTCTTGGTGAGTCGTTTTGCTTCGCGGATGCGTTGTCGTAACTGTACCTGCCAGTCTCCACGCAATGCCGGTGGCTTGCGCTCTACCATCTTGGTTTCGAGCGGCTTCTTCTGCCGGGCCCGGTATTCAGCGATGCTGATTGGTTTGGGGCCGGCTTGGGGACCCGCTGCAATGGCCTCTGCCAAACTTGGTCCTGGCGGCATCTAGGGTTTTAGACAAATAGCCAACCAGAGCACCTAAATATGAGGAGACGGGTCTAGGCACTTAAACCAACTAAACCAAAACCAGGCGCAAGGCCAACTGGTTTTCAACCAATCTGTTAGGCAAAGCCAACCAACAGCAAGGTTCTAAGGAAATTAGTTTAGGCGCAAGACCGACTAGATACGACCAGTGGCAAGGCCAACTGGTTTTCCAAATAGATGAGTAGGCGAAGCCAACCACTCGAAGCAATTAATGATAGTCGCTTGAATTTTCCTAGCCTGCATCGCTGTTTATATACGTTATTTTTGCTTGCTCAGCAAAATTGTCTTTCCTGAAATCGTGGGAAAGAATTAATTTGGACCTCATTGCCGTTGCCGTTGTCTTGGATATCATTACGATCAAAGTTTCTAAATAAGGTTGTTGTATTCAACGATTCCATTTTCTATGAAAAATAGGCTGTTGTATTAACTGTTCCATTTTCTATGAAACGAGGTTTTGTATCCACTGTTCCATTTTCTATTAACACTAGGTTGTTGTTTCCACTGTTCTATTTTCTTTTATTTTCGAAAAGTTATGTTGTAGAGGATCAAAAATGTTCTTTAATCGTTAGAGAAATTCCTATCGTAACATATATGTAGTAGCAGGGAAATGTCTTGCAGAGAGACCTCTCTTTCGGAAGAAAATAGTGCCGTGGTCTACAAGAAAGCTCGTCTGCACACGATCCCCATCGTTGATCTTCTTCGTGTGTTCCAATAAAAACTTCAATGGAGAAAACAAATTGTCTAGCTGCTCTTGTGATTGATTTCCCCTGTTGAACATAAAGTTTATGAATATCGAAGTTTGCAAAAGGATGTGCAGGTGTATGTGACAAAAGCAGATCATTTCACTAGGAAATTGATCATTCTTGTTCCTACAATGCCTCATCATCTGTTCCAAAAACTTTCCTTCTTACTAACAACTACTCTCAAGATGATGCAAGTGGATTGGAAAATGTGCGCAATAAACAAAAAAGTTCGTCGATCATGATTGTAAGGCACAATTCTGAGGGCGATCGATCGACAAATGGCATACTTATTTCGGCGAATAGTTCGACAGTAGTTATAGATGGAATAAATATTTGCATAAATGATCACTTTAATGATCAATTTACATAAGACCTTAATTAACAACATCTTGTTGAGAGTGTTTTCTTTCGGAGTGACCATAACGTTTTAATTGCGATCAATAATATTCTTTTTGCGATTGGTGCCTGGATGCCCCACTCTTATTTGGGGGTCGTAAATATAAATTGTGACGACGAAATCTTCTCGAGTCCCGCGCGCGTTCATCAGGCTCAGTATGTCGCTTTTTAGTAGTCCATCCCTTCGGTAGGTTACCTCGGCCTCGACACTGTCAAACCGCGAAGTTTTATCTTTAAATTCGTGAATGCGAATTTTTTTTGTGGTGGGCCCTTGTGCTGGGGAAAAGAACCCACCCCACGATACCACAATCACGCGTTCTCAGACAAGGCCAATCACGGCGAGTACTAATATCTTCGCTCGCCGAGATAGTAGACCATCGCTGCAGTCCTTTACGGACAATGAACATCTTTTTGATCACTACAACGTCAACCAGATCAACAAAGATATGAGTTTTTTTAAGGGATTGATTTTATTTAATTATTTATTAATTTTATTTTATTATTTATATGTAAGGTTAAACATAAATTTGACAGTTAGATATGATATTGTAGTGTCGCTAGAAGTTTGCCTTGGGGAAGGCGGAATATGTTGTGCTTCCCGTATGTGAATCGGGCTGCATAGGAGACAAGCGGTTCAAATTAGGTTGCTACGAGGCGTGGGTACGCCGTAAAGCGGAAGGAGGTTTGCGGCTAATGTCTACACCTTACCATTTAGATTTAACGACCGTGCCCTAGTGGCATACTACTGGAACACTACAAATCGCCAAGTACTCTAACAAGTACTTGTATCTGACCTTTTACTCAAATTTCGACCGGAAAACTGTTGAAGAGGCAAGCACGTGTGCCCTCATTCAACAAAAGCTCTTTTTTTAAGTATCTCTATTCCCTACCACTCTCTCCATCACTCTAGTGCTCGTGCGATCTGCATTCAGAGCTCTCAGAGATAAAAGAATTCATATAAATCGACGCATTAAAAAAACTCTGAGTAACTGTCTCTTCAAGTATCTCGCCGATAGGGTAAAAATAAATGCGCTGAGATACTGAGTAAGAAAAAATCTTCAGATCCCCGCTTTAATCAGTGTTCATTAAATGATCCTTAAGTCTTTCTTTAAATACCAAATGTGAGTTTGCTTTTTTAATCATTTCTGGAACATTGTTTTATATACAAAGAGCACCATTCGTGGCATCGTTCTTTAGACGATCTGTCCTGGCAAAAGGTATTAGGAATTGATTTGCATTCCTCGCATTATATGGGTTGATTTGCGATACTTTAATTAATGGTGTTCGGTTCGATCCATTAGTTTTTAAATATTTGAAGATCAATTTAGCTTTCTCCGTTACAATGATTTAACTAAAGGTTAATGATTTCGCTGATTGGTAAACCAATCTGGAAGATTTAGAACACTTTTATATGCTTTGGTCTGCAGTCTGGTTATAATATTAAGATATTCCAATTAACTACTCCTAGCGTAATTTCGTCAGCATAAATGCATTTAGAACAAGTTTCTTGATATGCATTGGTAAATCGTCATATCTTCTTAACGAACCTATTATTGGAGCTAATTGCCTCCTTAAGTTTATACTTTTTAATCCCTCCACGACTCCACATTCCTGCAGGTATGTGAAATTTGATTGCTGTTTGATGAGTGAGAGAATTTCGGGAGCTAGTATAGATGCTAGCGTGTCATACTCTCAATCTGGGGGGTTCTACTGGGACCTATATTTCGAGTTTCCCGGGCGACCACAAGGAAATCTTTTTGGTTTCGTCAAATGTAATTACTTCTGTGTGTATGACGATTTGCATATAACTAAGCGTTATCATGGTTATATGCAGATTGCCATATATGCAATTGGAATTATTGCATTTGGCAAAAGTCGAAAGATGAACAAAGGGAAAGGAGATTGAACTCCAATCGCATTACCTCTGAACGGCAGCGGATAGTTGGAAGAAAAAGGGTTGGGGGATTAGAGATCAGTCAGATGGTAGCTAGTGTCGTGTGAAGAACGTCTGGTTGGGGACAAGTAATGGAAGAAGGAATGTGATGATGGTGAACGAATCCGTGAGGGAAGTAGTTAAATGGAAGTGATTTCCATTTTTTTTCTTGAGAATATTCGCATGACTGGCATACTATCGCCGATAAAAAAAAAATATTGTTAATTAAAATATAAAAATTGTAAATTGTCGTGGAAATCCATTGGCTGAGTATTCAAACTGAGCTTTTTTTTTTTTAATAAAAAGAGCGAATTGGATGAATTGATTTTTTTTAAAGAAATGTAGAAGTTTGAATATTTCTGCCCGCGAAACTTTTTCTTCTATTGAGAAGCTCAAGTAACAATGTTCATCGCTAGTGAAGATTCTAGTTCATTGCCGTTAATTTGTATACAACTAAGAAAAGTGGCATGATAATGGTTGTGCCGCGACGAAATATGTATATATTACAAATTAACTACTAAAAGACTTGCGTATCTGTATCACTAGCTACGGCAGCTTTTCAAATTAACAGGTGTGTAAAATTAGGTTTTTCCACTTCTCTAAAAAATGCAAAAATTTTGAAAAGGTAAGATATAAGGAGTGCCAGCAGTGTTAAGAAATGTTCGATCGAGATAGTGGCCGTTATATTCCTAACTAACAATGAAATAAATCTCTATTTGTCGAAATTAGAGAAGTAGACATTGAAAACCCTTGAGAAAGTCGTTCCCAAGATTAAACCTAAAAACAATATGGAAGGATATAAAACTTCAATCATTACAACGCTGAAAAGATTGAAAAGCTTTATTCCAACACGTATCAACAATATTTATCGGCAATTTTTGAACTACAACCATCCCCATTGGTCTTATTGGAATTACACCTTAAGAATGTCCAGAAGTTAATCCATACTTTACTTCAGGAGTGAAATCAGCAACCAATGGGTGGAGAAACTCAAGGATATTAGCCCACAACACCCAGATGGAATTTTTACGGAAGTGAATAGTATACTCCTATTTCGTAAGAAGTCTCGAGTGAATGTGCTGAATTCTAGATCTAGGGCTGGTATCGGAATTAATAATACGACTCCAGATGCAGATGCAAATAGGATTGTAGGTAATGGATTACAGAAACTTGCCTTGATCGGAACTGAATTGGTCCACGAACCAACCCCTGAGAACGGGACAAAAAAAAATCAAAAGTCGTTCTAGCAAATATCTCCGATTCTAAATCAAGCTTGAACGGCCAATGGATTCTTCAATTCAATGAAGCATTGATTTGCGACCACATAACGAGCGGAAGTCTTTTTGATTATGTTGCCAGCTACGAAGACCTTGTCTCATATTTTGCAAGAATAACAAGAAGATATGATGTGGTATTGACGTTATTCTGAAAAAAATACGATGGCATTTGCCTGAAATCGGTATTGCATATTGTGAACAATACATATTTCCCGAATAAGTGGAAAAAAGCTAAGGTACTGTATTTCCAATCTTGAAGAAAGGAAAGGAATTTTCGCGCTGCTCAAGCTATCGCCATGCTGATCAGCAATCAACAATGTATTTGTGGTAGTGAATCCGGTATTAAACGACCATATCGAGAAATATGAGGTGATGCCGAATTGCCAATTTGGTTTTCATGGCAGATATTCGACCATACATGCAATAACGAAAGTAACCTCGGACATCTGTTAGAAACTAAACAATAGAGAATGTGTTGTAGCGTGTCTCAATCATATGGAGAAAGCCTTTGACGCAATATAGTTAGATGGGCTAATATTACAGCTCATTCAGGGCAAATTCTTCAGACACCTTGACGCCCTGATGTGCAATATGTTGTGCGGAAGTTTCTTACATGTAACTGGTAGAAATCGTATGACAATGCGTGATTTCAAGGTCATGAATAGTCTACAGCAAGGAACAGTTACTGCTCTTCTCCATATTCATTCATCATTGGATGATAATTTATACGGCCGACTGAAAAGGTACAGCAGTTCAGAGCAACATAACAAAATTTTTAATGATGTACAGCTCTATACGGACAATTGGCGAATGAAAAGCAATGCGCAATAAGTGTGAAACAATTTTGTTTCGGACAACGCTGCGTTTGGTCTGTTAATACCAGAAATGCAATTGCAAGTATTCCCACATTATGGTCAGTGTGGGTTGTTCAGAACGGGTTCTATCTAAATACTGTGTTCGAGACGTTGGTGGTTATCTCGATCAGTATCTGTACTATAATGGACATGTCGACACGATCCTCAGGAAAGTTCTTAAAGTGCTCATGTTCCTTCGACGATTTTTTTATTTCAGATTAATTGATCAAAGTGTCAAAGTTATCTGTTACAAGACCCTGGTTAGACCAGTTTTGACATATGGTACAATCAGAGTGCTGAGTGATGTTAGAAGTTTTCGAAAGAAAATGTCTTAGTGCATGTACTGTTTTGTACAGAAAGCCTGACACTGCTAAAGTGACAAGAGTCGATATCTTCATATTGAGGCTTCTTCGGAATCATATCTTAAGATCTGTAACTGTGACCGAGAACCCCTGAACCTTACAGCCGTTCCACCCTACACAATATATATCAAATCGAAGAATTTATTGTATTGCGTATCGTAAGCGAGGACAGTCGACATTTTCATTTTGAAACTGCTTCGGCTTAGTATCGCAAAGTCTGTAACTATAAACCCCTACATTTGGTACCGTTCCACCCTACAGACGGGTACTTTGAGACTTGTCTCACCACTGGCTTTATTCTACCAGAAGCAATCGTGTATTTGGACGTGAATTAGTATGATTTGGACTCTAACGGTCTTCTGGTTATATATCACCGGGCTGCTGATAAGTAGACAAAATATCCTCCGAACCTGAGCTCCAGAGGTAAACAAACCCAATTGTTGAGGCTGCTTGAGCTGGAACGAAACGATCTAGGTATTGGTGATAGAGTGACAATGGTCAAATTATTCGTAGTTTTGTGTTTCTCATTTTTGATTTCAGCTCATTATTGCTAGATTTAGAGTTTTTTTTGTGTTAACAATTTTTTTTCTTCAAAAATTACAGATTGATTTTCAGAAGTAGATTAGGGATGCTATGGTGTAATCATATTAGGATAAGATAACTTTTTCGATTAGAATTAAATTAAAACGTATTAGCTATACGCTAAGAGTCCACTTTCTGTTGTGTTCTTTGTACGATAATAATAATAATTCATCGCACAACAGTCCAAATTCGAATTTTGGCGTTGAGATTTATTGTTAGGTTATCTCATGTCATGATCGTAACGGAATTCAAGGTAATATGGTCAATATCACGCTCAATCATGTGATTATTATCTAATTTTTCAATTAGTATCCATCACAGCTGGGTGGGTTGATAGCCTGACAGCAGCATCGGAAGCTGAAACTTGATGCTACCACCAAGGTTTGAACTTGGGAGCTGCTGCGCAAGCGAAGTGTGACCTAACCCACTGCTCCACACATACTACATGACATGCAATTTATAACAGAATTGGTTGGTTTTTCTCATGTTTGAATTCTAGTTTGGCGAAGATACGATTTTGTTCAAGTTTTTGACTATTTTTAATTTGCTTTATGCTTTTTGTAAATTTTACGATTGATGAAATAAACGCATTTGACTTTGACTCAATGAATGTGAACATTTTGCGGTTATAGTCGATTAGGGAATTGAATATTTAAACTGTGACCTTAATATATGAAGTGATATAAAATGAGTTCTCTTGATGAATTTTGAATTTATTCATACTTATTCAGTAGAGTTTTTATTTTAAAGGAGGAAAATTCGTTAATGCATAATACGGATGATAGGATCTACACAAAGAGCAAATTTAAAACCAATTTATTTTTTAAGTCATGACTGCAATTTACATCCGTTTTTTCCACGGAGTTTTGCTAAAATAAATAAATACCAATATGATGATCGAGGAAAAAATTTAAGGTACATAGTTTCTCAGCGTATGTTTATCGATTTTAGTGGAAATTTAAATACAGAAGTATTTTGGAGGAAACAAGAAATCTAATTTTTGACTGGTCGTGCTATCGCGGGTTACTTTTATTTGGCCGAATCTGGCCTTAACTTGATCGTGGTTTTCTTGAATTGAATTTGAGACGCTCGCCCCCAGACTTCTCTATATGGCTAAATTAGTTCTTGTACATCATGATGGGTATCACTGACACTAATTGCAACGTATGCGCATTCATCAAATCATCTCCAGCATGGGAAAATTATCTTTCAAATTAATCAGAGTGGAAGCTGTAAGATAAGATTGTTTAATTACATGCCATTGAATCCTTTTGAGAATTTATTGAAAGTCATCCAATTTAATCTTTTAATATTCTGGAAAAATCAGTCTTCTCTCAAAAATACTGGGTAGGCCAGAATATCAATTTCAATTCATTGTTACAATAAATAATAAATTGCAACTAAGCTCAGCGTCGTACGTATGCACATATGAGTACGTATAATTTGGTATGATGATCCGCATATGATTAGTGGGTAATGTGCAAAACGTGCACGAAATTTTTATGAAATTCCTTCAAGAATTTTCGTCCTAGTATGGAAGCAAAGTATCTTTTTTTGAAGTGATATTAAGGGTAATCAATGTGTATTCATATGAAATTTGTGCCACATGTTCGCGTTCAATAGAGAGAACGTGCTTTGAAACGAATAGATGTATTGTAATATGGGACTATGTAGAACTTTGTGGTTTTGCGGATTTAAGCAATAGATTCGCGTAAGTGTATGCAATGGTTCATAAGTGTATGAACGTAATCATTGGGGTGTCGAGTTACTCAATTTTATATTCAAGGTCTCTTATTGAAATTGATAGTATTGAACTCATTTTTCAACACTCTAAGAGATTAGAACTTAGAATATTTTTCGTAGATATGAAACTTCAGAGCAGTTTACAATTCTGTGGCTAATAAAGATATTAATTAGAATATATTACATAAAATGAAATGCTGCCAGATAAAATCTGAATAAAACATTAAATTGACGATGTATTGAGACTCTCCCTTTTTTATGTTTATATTTAATAGATTGTGCTAAATTGTATCATTTCATCTCTAATCCTTGTTTGCAGTCTATTGTCATCACAAAAATATTTCAGTCAACCCTCATCATACGAAGGCGATTCGATTTTATTGTCCTTTTATCCCATGCTTCCTTCAATTATGTACTACTTTACGAAAAAAAATGACTTCATAAGTCACGCATCAAATCACTTTTGACATTATGTTCCGATATCTTCCATGTTTTTTCTTGAAGATTTCCCAAACAACTTACATAATAAACATTGAAAGGAACGAGGTCAAGAGTAATTTTATTGGTAATATCTTATCAAATTTCACAAATGGATTCAGCCCACAAAATTTGTAGGCATGTAAGCCAATGTCGGAAATTGATTATTTTTACTGTTGAATGAGTTTTATTAGACGTATTTTCAGGATTTGATGGTTGGAAGCAATAAAGCTTTTAGTATTTCATATTTAATATGTTGGATGGCATTTATTCATTCATAGATTGATTGATTTGGGCTATTCTTTATGACAAAAATATCAAATTAAATAGCCATGACTACACGTTATTCATGTGTACTGAAAAAACTTACAAAAAATATGATTCATTAATTTGTTGTTCTTTGCCAAAAGGAGAAAATTGATTTGACGCGGATGCTTTAAAAGAGATTATTCTCTTCTCTAAGGATCTTTTACTTTAAAAGCTACGAAATTTCTCTTCTTTTTGATAGCTAACACATTTTCAAAGAAACCTCTGCTTTAGTTTTTTTATTTTGCCTCATTTAGTTTTTTGCTTTTCCACAAAATTCAAGTGAAATTTCACTTGAAATTCTATTGAATTTCGTGTTGTTAAAGGCGTTGTTCAAAAATTTAATAGGTAGCCCCAGGTAACTTGACTTTGGGTCGATTTTTTCGGTGACAGGGGGGCGAACGTATTATATCTACGATGCTAACTAAAGCCTATAAAAATATTCAAAATCTTCCAATTCTCACTCCAACAATACTAGTGTATCAACGGTCCAATTCATTCACCTTTAGTCACATCGTTTCTACGGATAAAAGCTAAGTTTATCTTCAAATGTCTATAATCCAATGAATCGGAACAAAACCCCTTTATAGAAGGATCACAAATAAATCCATATAATTCAAAAAATGCGAGCAATTTTGTAACAGTCAATTATTTTATTTATTTGATATCCGCAGGCCAATTCTCTTTTTTCTTGAAAAGCCACACACAACAAGCAAGGTCCGACGGCTTTTCAAGAAAAAAATTTTTGTCATACCTTACGCCAACCTTCCGCAACGAATGATCTTCCAAAAACAGTGAAAAAAGTGAACTAATTACTGGTTTTCAAGAAAAGACTTAAGAACATCTAAAGAATTGAAATTAATGATAAGTCCTGAGGATTGAAAATGCAGTATCTTAGGGCATTTAGACCCTATCATCGATATACTTAAAGATAATATAGCTAGTTTTCATAAACTCAGAGTTTTTTTGCTGCGTCGTATTATAATATTTTTTATCTATAAGAGCTGGTCACGAATTGCACTAGACTAGCAAGAAAGGTGTACTTCACAGCATTTTGCTTGCCCCTTATACCGATGTTTTAACATTGCCTAGAAGTCACACCAGTTATAAAACCTTACTTTCTCAATAGGTTTTTAAAAACAAGATTTCTATTTAACTAGAAACAAGATTTCTATTTAACTAGAATCTGACTGAACTGAGTTCACTGAAAGACTGCCTTCTTCTAAACATCTCAAAAGACCTAAATAATATTCTTGAACAGAGAAAGAAAAGCTGAAATTTCGGAATGCAATTTCTGTAACTTAATTATATGATTTTGTAAACATTAACTTCCTCTATATTGATAGTATGGATCTGGGCAATCATATCGAAATTGAATGAATCATCAAAAGAATCCTAGGTGGTTATGAGAACAACTTGGATTTGGATCTTATATTCTAATTCGTTTATGGTTATTACTGATAACTCACGTAGGAATCGACGACGTGTGAAGTGCACACGAGCGTTGTGCGACGATGAAAGAGTGATGGAGTGATAGGGAATAGAGGTATTTCAAAAAAGGTTATTTTTACTCTGGATGTGGAGCCGTAAATGCGCAGGGCTTGTGGCCCATCCATTAAAAACCTCCCATGTCCACCTGAAAATAAATTTTTGAACCGTTTACTACATTAATTAGGGTTAAGTCTCACTTTCCCAAGCCTAAAGGTACCTTCGGGTGACACAATTCTCCTTTCTAGGAGGAAGAAAGGGGGAGAAGGAATTGCTAGAAAAGTGGCTCCTTCGCTCTTGATGTCCTTGGACCCTCAAGCATGCCTTTTTCACCATCCACGACACTCCGAGCATAATGTGCTTCTCGGTTCTATTTGTCAACCGATGTAAGCATTTCACCAATTATAGTTTTTGGGGAGAGGTGTTTAATTTCATTGAAGAGGTCACCAAGCTACCTTCTCCATTTATCACAGCCAAAAATATGTGGTAAGTGCCATCCACGTCGCTTATGCAACACACGTTATCGTCAGATCGTGACTTACCGATCTTATGCAGGTAAGACTGAAAATACACATGCTTGCTCAACAGCTGGGTCAAGTAGAAATCATTCTCACCATGCCTTCTATTGAGCAACGACCTCAGGACAGGGAGCAGACAAACAACCTATCTTCTTTTGATGTCGCTCTCCCACGACTGTTGCCATTCGCGATGCGAGCGCTGTGTCTCCTTCTAGTAACCGTCTCTCTGTCGCCTTTGCGTTGACGCAGGTATGTGGTCTCTAGCAAAGAGTGCTCGTATGATGGCTATTCCCGCTACGATCACAAACACCGTCGACTCGGAGACTGTTCAATATGCGCGTGCGATTTGCAGCCCTCTTTCCAAGTTCACCTGTGGCAACTGCTTTCAGTCTAGCTCCTTGTTAAGATCGTTGCCCCATGGCTTTGATCCAGAGAGTAGCACAAATTGCGTGGCACTCACTAGGATTTGTCTTCTTAATGAGGTGGGCCCTTATATTGGCCATAAGTCGATTGAGTGCTACTACCCCCGCTGCAGTCTTTTCAGATGTTGCCTTGATTTGCTCGGAAAAGCTCAACTTCGGGCCAATCAGTACGCCATAACATTTCACTGCTGGTTTCCTCGATAGTGAGAGTCGTTACTCTGGGGATTCTCTTCTGTGTCAGGATGAAAACTTCGGTTTTCTCGAATGCCAGGCTGAAACTGGAAGCTCTCACCCCTTTCCTTGTTCGGCGCATTAACATGCCTAGTCTACGTTGTATATGTTCAACTGTGCATTCAGCAAATAGCGCCGTAAGATTATCTGTATAGCCAATCATGCGTGACCCATCGGACAGCTCAAGCCTCAGTAGTCCGTCATACGAGGTATTCCACAAGCTAGGGCTGAGAATGGCGCCCTGAGCGATACCCGATGTAACTTCCATCCTCCGATGACTTCGTGTCGTAGAGCAGAATGACGGCGTTCAGAAAAAAATTTGCACCAAATGTTCTAGTATTTGGACAGGAGTTTTTATCTCTTCCAGGATATTTTCCCATCTTATGGAGTCGAAAGCATATTTTCACGTCAAGAGTTATCAGTAGTACAAATCGTCAGATGAAACTGCTGTGTACTACCGCACGCTGAACTACATTCGCCGATTGGATCGATGGTGGAGCGGGCAGCTCCGAACCCATACAACCGTGGAAAAACGTAGCCAGCCGCTTGGAACCTGTCAGTGAGTCTTCCCTTAACGCGTATATGGAGCGATTTCCTGGCCGTGACTAGCATACATAACAGGCATAATGCAGACGGTGTTTCGTGTTTTCCCTCCCACTTGCTGATCAGTGCGAGCCTCACTTCCTTCCGCCACTCCAGGAACAAGCCTATACGCAGGCAAGTATTGAACGTACTGAGCAGAGTTGAGGCAAAACTGATAGACAATCTTTAGTATTCAAGCTGGAATCTCATCTGATCCCAAAGCCTTTCTTCATAGACAAGACTGCTTCCTCCAGTTCCATTTTCGTGAGAAGTGGGCGTTTTATTTGTGTTTCATCGTAGACGGCATCAAAATGGATGGGGTGTATCGGTAACGGAGCCCGTAAAATCTAGGTCATCACCACTCCGGATGAGCATGGCAACCGTTGGATGTCGTGCTTCTGCATGACTAGCTTGTAGCTGGGGCCTCACGGATCTCTGTTCACTTTGTCACATTTCCTAGCAGCTAGTCTTACTTCTGTTGATGAGTTTACTTTTTTTGGATGTCTTGTATGCAGTTAACCTGGTGCATGCCTTTTCCCGGTTCCGTGCCCCCTGGGTGAAATTCACTTTGCTGTTTGGCTATTTGAGATGAGTATCAGTACACTAGTACACTTCTGTTAATTGTTCTTAAATATCGGCACAGGCGCAGCGCAAAGGGCCACTATTTCTTATTCGGATATTATTTGGTCTAATCCAGCTGGCGCTTGCTCACATTTTAAAAAGTACACTGCCAAGATCCATGTACAGGTCAATGTATCGGGTATAGACTTTACCCAATTCTCAAGAACAGTCTGAACCCTGCTGGAAGTAAGCAAATCTGCCACCCATGCAGAGAGCAGCCACCCATGCAGAAGGTAGTTCTACAGAACACAACACACAACTGGAAAACTTTTTTTTATTAAAAAACAAACAATTTGAGTAGGCACGAGTGTGCTCTTATACCCAGTCAAAAAATAGTAATGGCTACCTCAATTTAAGCACCAAAATTAATTCTCCTGAAGTTTGGGGACTGAAGCATGGTAGAATCAAATAAATGGATTTTTTTCTTCTTCAGAAGTCCGCGGGTCCCACCTTTTTAAGTAAGCTCACTTAAAAAGGCAAGTCCCAACGGCTTTCAAAGAGGAACAAGTTTAAGTAGCAGGAGGGTTCTCCTGCCAGAAGGGTTTTGTAAAACAATTAGTAAATCAAACAATTTATTCTGCATTTCAAAACTTGAGCAATATACAGATTCCATAAATTGAGTTCGAGAAATTATTATGGTTATTTTGTTTTTAAATTCGCCGCTATTTTGTTTCAAGTCTTTTTACCCCGTAGCTTAGGAAGTCATGATAACACATCAATATTAAGAATCATTTCTAAAATTTTAATCAAAATCCCTACATATTTGAAGGGTCTAGGTCCGTTGCAAACGTGTATCTCTTTGGTATCATGTGTGCTGTTGTAATTGTTAAAAATTCAATCGACTGTAATTTAGCTGTAATTCAATCGACTGTAATTTAGCATGGACCCTAACCCAAGCATTCGCAAACATATTGAACACCTTTGAGCGACGGGTCCTGAGACGAATAATCGAAGCGAAGCTAGACGGGGACCAATGGCGAATTGGATACAACCATGAGCTGTATGAAATTTTTGACGAACCGGAGGTCTCAACGATTGTAAGCCTGCAGAAGCTACAATGGGCTGGCCACATGAATCGTATGGACGAACAACGGATACCCAAAAAGGTATTTATAATTTATTTATTATTAACAAAGTTGGCCGAATTTCGACTTCTGAGGTATTTGTTGCCCTTGTACTCCTTAAGTCTTACCTCAGTGATTTTTTTCAGATTTTTCCGGTCAAAGGTGTCCAATCGCGAGGCGGGGGGGTGACACAAAATTCACATACACTCATCCACATACATGTCAGCACTGAAAAATAGCATCAACTTATTCCCGCAGGCCAGAAAAAGTAATGATGGCATCAAAACCATATGGAAGACAGTAAGAGATGAGGTAACAGAAGCAGCCGAAGAGATCTTGGGTCTTGGGAAAAGTAGGAACAAGTAGTGCGATGAAGAATGGAAGGAAGCGACCAAAAGAGGAACCAGGCGCACAAAGAATACATCCAGCGACCAACTCGGGCCAAAGCAGAACAACATAAAACCCTTCGACGACAAGCTAAAAATATGTGCCGAAGTAGGAACGACTGACCATTAACACCCAGATCCAACAGATTAAACGAAAAAATGATCCAACATGAAGTCAGATCGGTTGTATACTTCTATTAAACAACTAAGCGATGGCTTCAATCCATAAACAAGTCTTTGCAAAAGTGCACAAGGAGCAATCCTAGGCAACCTAGTTGAAATTAAAAGCAGATGGCTGCGATGTTTCCAGAAGCTATTCACAGCGTCCCCAACAACGACTGAAGCTGTGAACATTCCAGAAGCAGAGCAAGACATTCCAGTCTCACAACCAACTAGAGACGAAGTACAGGCAGCAGTACACAAACTCAAAAAAAAAAAAAAAAAATTAGGCTCACGGAATAGATGGAATGTCCGCAGAACTATTCCAGACCGGGGGTCCATATCTAAGTAATCTTATGCATCGACTAATATGCAAAATATGGTCAGAGGAGCAGTTATCAGAGGACTGGCGAAAAATTATAATATTTCCTGTACACAAAACGGGGGACAAGTTAAGGCATGAAAATTAAAGAGGCATCGCTCAACTGTATACGTCTTATAAAGAGCTCTCCAAAATCATCGAAAGAAAATTAAAGCCATACTATGAAAGTATTATAGGAGAGTATCAGGGAGACATTCGAAGTGGACGGTCTTCCATTGACCAAAGTCGTGCTCGAAAAGCGCTGAGAATATAATATCACTAGCTCTTTGTGGACTTCAAGTAAGCATACGACAGTGTCGACAGAAATGTGATGTATAAAATAATGCTTGACTTTGGCGTACCAACTAAATTAGTCCGTATGATCAAGGTCACGATACTAAACACATTGAGTCCCAGGTCAAGGTTAACGGTGAACTAACGGACAGCTTTATAATGGAACCTGGCTTAAAACAACGAAATGGACTTGCCCTAATGCTCTCTAATATTGCGCTGGAACACGTCATCAGGAAGACATCAGCTGAAACCTCGGGTATACTAATGTTCAAGTCCACACAAGTGATAGCATATGCTCATGATGTCAATATTATGGCACGTTTGATCTCAGATGCCAAAGAAGTATTTTTTAGACTAAAGTCTGAAGAAAACCGAATTGGCCTATGAGTTAATGAAACTAAAACTAAATTCATAGCTCGGTACTTTTTATTCTAAGGGCCAGAGTTGTGCACAGGCAAAACAAGCTCCGCATGTGCTAAACAATAGTCAAACCTGAGCTGTTATATGGAAGTGAAACATGGGCCCTGACTAGTGAATACGAAAAGGTAGTGGCTATGTTTGAACGACAAGTGCTCCTGAAAATCTACGGCCCAGTGAACAAAGAAAACGGACTAGAGATTACGTTACAACGATGAACTGTATGATTTATTTGACGATCCACATGTTGCCTCCTGTGTTAAGTTAAGCAAATTGCAATTGGCGGGCCATGTAGAAAGAATGGAAGAAAACCGACTACCCAAAAGAACATTAGAAGGTAGACGTCCAATGAGAAGACCGAGGAGTCGATAGGAAGACACGATAGTAGCTGACAGCATATACTTGTTGGGAGTGAGCAACTGGCGGTTAAGATCGTGGAGCCGTGATGATTTGAGGAGATTAATCTTGGAGGCCAAGTCCCAGCTTGGGCTGTCGCGCCATAGATGATGATTCTATTTAACATAGAACCATTAACAACCATTTTTTAGGACTCTTCTTTATCCATCAGCTATTAGGGGATTATTATAAAAGTCGAGCTACGGAAACAAACAGTTTATTCTTGTGAATAACTATCCAAACGCCTGACGTTGAACAAATAAACCAGACCTGCAGAATGTTACCTTTTAAATTAAATGAGAAATGCTAAATATTTCAAAGAGTTGAATTTGTGTCCTGCCACTACGCTGGCAATGGAGGCAACAAATCAATTAAAATAAGCTTTGTAATTATGTAAGTAAGACTATGTGCAATGTAATCCTTAAAGTATATTAAAAAAGTGAATGAAAAAAACATGAGACACAAAAAGATAAATTTTACCGACCAGATTTTCAATGCAACTGAAATGTTGAAACCAATTTCTCGATTTTTGTCTACAAATTTGAATGCTCTATACTATTTGCTCTGATCAAGTTCAGGTATTTAAAGGATCAGAGTTCTTAGTTGTGATACAACTGCGAAACAAATGGACCAAGAGTGAGTACCTTAGAAGGAATCCGTTGGCAAAACTAAGGGACGAAAATTAATTAGATAATCCAGGAAGCACTGATCCGACTCTGTCAATATGGATGAACCAAAGTTGCTGGAGGCGACACCTTTGAGCAGCCAGATCTGTAGTGCCACGACGACGACAATGTGGCCCGGTTTGCGAAAATTGATCCTGAAAATTTTCTGGAAACGTAGATGTAATGTGACGCCTACGCCCGGGAATCGAAGTGATTCCGATCCCGAACCCTTGCAACCGGCCAGATGGATATGTCCTCGAAGTGTCAGCGGACTTCATCTGTCGTGCGGGTATCGTTGCGCAGAAAATATTTTTTTTTCTTCTGTCCAAATATTTAGATCTGTGGACATAAATATTCGAGATATAAAATTAATTCAAACCCCGACACATTTCGAGACATATCCATCTGGAAATGCCCCTCCACCGTGGCCATCGAGAAAACTATGCCACTGGCGACAACTGGAGAGGCACATTGCCGTCATATGGCGTGCCATTCCACACACAGCTGTTTTGTCCGATGTGACAACCGGGTGATTTTGACAGCCACATGGAGGCGGAGGAGTACAAATGGACGACGAGTGAACAAAGCGTCATTATGACACTTTGAAGTGTTTTTATTCATTTTCTGAACGAAATTGCTTCGGAAACCATCAATAAATACCTCAGCATAAAGACCAGATCATTCTTCGACGAACATAGCAACTATTGTGATATACGTAATAATTGTGATGAAATTTTTCGTCAATTAAAAGTTTAAGAGTTAACCTCTCCCTCTAGGTTAGTGTTGTGTCTAAAAAAAAAGAACGCGCGTCCCGGCTGTGTATAATGAAAGAAAAAGACCGGAGGAAATAAACAATTGGCTTTTAAAGGCCGCTCTTGATTGTGGATAAAGAGGTAAATTTTTCTTCATTCGAGTTACATCGACGAATGATTTACCAAGTTTTGTTTGTAGTTCCTCGCCCCATGAATTGGATGCGCCGAAAAACACCGACTGGCGAAATTCGTTGCGACGAGTGTAACAAGGTATTTACAAAAATTTGCTATTTAACACAACACAATAAAACATTCCATAAGGGCGAGCAACCATTCCGTTGTAATCGATGTGGCAAACGTTTTTCCAACGAAGTCACTTTCGACACGCACTATGCGAAGCACAGTGCAGCACAAAAACCCCATCAATGTCAATTTTGTCCGAAACAATTCCATCATAAAACTGATCTGAGAAGACATATCGATTCGCATACAGGCAGAAAAGCTTACGTGTGCGAAACCTGTTCAAAAGGCTTCACCAGACGCGATCATTTGCGCAAGCGGGTTGATACGCACAAACCAAAACCTCCAAAACCGTTGAAAATTCGAACGGTCAAAGTGGAGAGCTAGGAATTGTTTATTTAAAGTAATTTCAATTGTTGAAAGCACAATATTAGTTGACAAAAGACTATACCACCAAAAAAAAAAAAAATGCCGTCTAAAATTGCCAAAAAACGAAGCTAGAATGTTATACTCAGGTCAGTCTTGGAGGAATTTCTGCTTTTCGCAAGTATTGCTTTGACAACCCAAAAAAAAAAAACGAAAATCCATTTAGAGAAAAAGCCATTGTCGTAACTTTGTGAAATAAAATATCCTTAAAAAACATTTGAATCCTCATAGATTAACTAGCTTTTATTTAAATAATTATATTAATTATACATTATTGCGATTCAAAAGTTAATTACTTTTTTTTTTGTTCATTAAGTATACAAACTTGTAAAAATTAAAGTAAATGAATGAAAATCTCTTTGGCTCTTGTTTATAGCATTTTGAGTTTGACAGAATAGTTTTTAACGTTTTTGTTGAGAATTAATGTTAATTCTTATTAGTGTTTATGCGCTGGGAAAAATGACGAATATATCCCTAAATAGTCAATAATGGTTCAACTGAGTATACTTAGAACGGAATGATCAAAAAAATTAGTTACCAACCTCAGGTTTAAATCAATTATAAAATAACATAAAAAGTAGACATATATTTTTCAATTGAACAATCAGGAACTATTAATAAAATTATTGAAAAAGATTCTAAGAAATTATGCTTAACTTGTTTTTTATATTTTTGTTAGTATTTCCTGAGTTTCTTTAGTCGTTTAAAATAAGACAAGAACTATTTTGTGACAACTATCAATGCTGAGATTACTTAATTACGACGAATGAATATAGATATTTTTTATACAATGTATGATTTATTTTATCCTATCCAGAACAATAGTTGAATAATTTACAATCTTAAGAAAATATTTTTAATTACGAAATGAAATTATTTAGATGCCATTTAATATTTTTGAATTAATACGTTACTGCACTATTTTTAGATTGACTAGTACATTTCTATTGAATCAAACATGAACATAAAGATGCAAATATTCGACTTGCCATTTTGTCTTGCATGTTTTTAAAGGAAAACAATTTCTGGACTTATTAAACTTTCAAAAATTGTCTTGAATTTCAAATTAGATTATTCTCAATTATTTTAGATATTTTTTTTCTCAAAAAAATGTGAAAATTTTGTCTGCCATATTATTATTTTGAGATCTTGACTCAACAACATAAAAAAACTTCTTTACTTTTAATTTTTGATTTTGTATCATAGATGAAACAATATGAATTAATTATTCTTTACTATTATCATTGTAAACATATTTTGATTTTGGAATGAGACAACAACAAAGCGGAAGAGATTATGAATTAAAAATGAATTGCTAATTTAACTAACGACTTTCCTTTTCAGTGACTCGTTCTTTTTCAGGGGGAACAGAGAGTGTAGGGTAAGTATGCCGTCGCGAGGGTAGGGTTTCGACAAATCCGCTGAAGTCGGTTTCGCGTCGCGCGCGGTACGCGGTACCTTTGATTGTTTTGTCGTTTATTTAGAGTAGGTTTCGTCGGGTTAATTTAAAGTAGCATACTTTTCGGTACCGCGTCGGAAATTCGGGAACGCGAAACGAAAATTAGATTTTTGTACTTTGACTGGTAATGGAAGAAAAATACGGAGTAACGTAAAGTAGGGTTCTTCTCCGTATGATTTTGTTTTCTGTTGATAACGCGTTTTGAAAGCGGGCAAGTTCAGGTGGCTGAAAACATTTTAATTGAGCGTAATCCATTCGGAGACCCGCGACCGAAATCCTCTCCGAACTAGCTGGCCGACAAGCAGCCACCGCGTTAATGGGTTACGGTGCACGGATTGGTTGACCTGTTGGTACCATCCGTTGGCACTACTCAGACTTAACGTCTAGAACCGATGAGAGGTCGGTTCCGCGTTCGAGCTGAAAAGTAGAAAATCATTACATAGATTATTTTCTAACGATAAATTAGATGAAATCAATCACCAAGAAAATTTCTTCTTTCTAAGAACATTTCCAAGTCGATTTACTATTACTGTTGAAAATTTTCCCCACGTCTATAGCTGCAACCGCTATTTTCCGATTTTAAATTAAACTTCATTAAAATTATGAGAATTTGACACAAACACGTATTTTTCTCAGCATAACCTTTCATTTGATACCGTATATGACTGCCTATGATAAAAAATGTATGCGTCCTCTTTGCAATGTTTTAACATCTTCCTATCATGTTTATCGTTTGTAGTCCGCTTTGTGTAGTGGTAAGAGTGATCACCCCGTAAGCCGAAGGCCCCTGGTTCAATCCCGTTCGCGATAATAAGTTTTGTTTTGAGTGACTTTTCGAGCGGACTACGAGGTGTGACAATTAAGCAATGAATTTATTGCCGCGCTTGTGGTAAACCTGCGACCTTGGCATTCCCTTCCCCCTCCTCTCATCTTTGATATATTTACCATCGCTGTAGCTTGTTTACTTCGCATGCTATTCGTGTTGAGTAGACGTGTGTTGGCGGTGCTCGTCAGGAAAATGGAGAAACGATATCAAGAGCAACGCGTGGCGATAAAATTTTGCGACAGATTGGGCGAAACTGCTTCGGAAACGTACACTAAAATTGTAAAAGTGCATGGTGATAGTGCTCTTAGTCGTGCCCAGGTGTTTCGATGGCATAAAGAGTTTAAGGAGGGGAGTGGAAGCGTGGAAGACAAGGCGTGGAGCGGGAGACCAGTCGAGGTGCGGACTGACACGAATGCGCAGCGTGTGCGCGCCTTAATCCGTGAAGATCGGTGTTTGACAGTTCGAATGTTGGCCTCGGAGCTGGGTATGAACCGTGAAACAGTCAGACAAATTTTGACCGATGATTTTGGGATGAAAAAGTTGTGCGCGAAGATGGTTCTAAAGAACCTTTCTGAGTAGGCTTCAGTGTGTTACAGTATTTGGCCTCTAAAGGGATTCCCGTGTTGCAACAGCTGCCTTATTCACTCGATATGTCACCAGTTGATTTTTTTTGTTCCCTACAACAATATCGGTGGTCAAAGGAACCCATTGTGAGTCGATTACGGGCATCCAGGCGGCCGTGACGAGGGTACTCGTGAACGTCCGAGTCGAAGCGCTTCAGAAATGTTACGAAGCATGGAAAACGCGCTGGAATCGTTGTATAGCTGCCCAAGGGGACTACTTTGAAGGGGATGGCAGACTTTTAGAATAATTTTTATATATACGGTTTTCATGGAATCAGTCTCATTACTTAATTGGGACACCTCGTATACGCCCGTTTATTTATGATACGTACTGGTTTAAAATCAGAATGTATCGCAACTGGGTGGATGAACACACGGCCAAAGCGGAGTACTGACAATATTACCTTCACGAGTGCCAACACTTTCGATCAAAGATAATGAGATACTCTAACTATCTTTAAGCGAAGGCCCCAAAGGGGCAGTAATGCTAAAACAAACACACAAAGTCCCTGAAAAATCGGCAACTTAGAAGTTTCATGATGCCCGATTTATGTCACTTCATCAAACGTTAAAAAATAAAATAATTATCTAAATTTACTCAGGATGTTTCATTAAAATTTCCAGATTCACACCTGATCTTCTAACTTCACCTACATGCATCCATAAATTGATTTGAGATATATCATTCATAATCAAACATAGTTGTGCAGTTGTTCCTTTACGTTGCCTTTTTAATGATCAAGCCCGCAAGGCCCAAAAGCATGGAGAAAATCATACACCTTACTCAAAAACCCGTTAGTAACTAATGATTCTTGCAGTCTTTTTTTGTAGCAATCATTTCAAGAGGAGAAACTGAGAATGAAAGGCAGAAGAACTTGTATTGAAAAATTACAAAAGGGCTCGTTCTTAATGACTTACAATATAAATATTTTAGTCATTAAGCCTTCAAGAAATCTGAAAGATGATGACTTTCTCTAATTGCATTCTCTGCATTGCCTTCTGATGAATGTATAGAGATAGGAAAGAAATGAAGCAATGGAAAGATTCTCCGATTCATTAAAATAGGTGGAGCATTAATTGACGAAGCTGAAGATTTTTAACATAATACAAATAAAAAGTTCTATAAATGCTAAGATAATTTGAATTTGTGATATTCATGTTCGCATCTACGATACGGAAGTTATGTAGGCTGATGTAATAAAATATGAGATTTTATTTCAAAGGTTAACGGAGAATGCTCATATATTTTAAGTTGCATTTAATGATACCGAGATTCAATCAAACCCATTAAGCTTGCTTGTAGATTCAAAGAATTCAAATGCGCCACATTTCGAAATCAATTTGGATCTCCTAAATTATAATGACATTAAAAGATATTCAAACGCTAAATGCTATAATAATATTTATATAAACATGCATACGGTATCCATTCATGCCTACTCACTGCATAGCGATATTGAGTTCTAATGAGTGAACAGATGCGTTTTTTATTGAGCAAGATAAAATAATGAGGACCCCATCGAATGTGCTGATTCGAATTACAAACCGATTAAGTGTGCATTTTAATGTTTATAAATATTACGAGCCATATCAAAGCTGTTTGATTGGAGTTTGCATATCAGATCGAAGGTCCATAAAATCGACAATCTTAAGACACGGAAGTATTAAATAATTAAAATGATGATACGCTTAGCTATATGCGTTTTGTCTCCACGGGAACGAAAATAAATATAAAATTTAATGGTTTTTATGACTTACTAATGGCCATTTTTTTTTATTACGAGTGACGATAGGATAACCGCCATGAGGTATTCTTTTCAAGGTATGCTTGTAAGAAAAAGAGCACTGCGGCACTCTGATTATGATGACCAATATTTAGATAAAAGCTGCGGGTCATCTAAATTTTAACTATGAGACTTTATGCAACAGTCATGATGCGAGTAACAGAAATTTAAATATTTTATCCTTTATTTACCAAATTAAGTATAATAAAAATTGGAAAACATACCGTGACTAAGGCAGTAAGTACTCCAATCACAGATCCAGCTAACGCATCTGACCAGTGATGTTTATAATCTGAGACGCGGCTCAAAGCCGTGCACCAAGCCAAGACAATTAAAACGAATTGGATAGCATGCTTAAGTAATTTGCTGCCACCCCATGTCATTCTCGAGTGCAAATAAAGCTGCAAATAAAATGTAAATATGTTTAGAAATCAAATTGAGATAATGTTTTGACAAATGAGCATCACTTACCGCACAATATATCATGCAATATGCTGAGAAACTGGAATGTCCACTAGGGAAGGAAAGACGCAACTCCTTTAGAAATCGTGCGGATGGATCTGCTGAACATGTGAAATCTATTATGTATTTACCATGATTTGCTGGCGACGAACAGTCTGTCCCATCCGGCAGAACAGGTTGGCAAACCTGAAAGATAAGAAAAATGAAACTTTATTCAAGTTTTAACCCAAAAGTTAATGTTCATTATTTATTTATCTATTGTAAGAAGAATGGTTGGGAATCTGAATTAAAGTCTAAGGCAAGACAAGATGCTGGGGCTAAAACAGGAGGAATCAGTTATTTCGAAAGGGGGGAAGGTTGCCACCTTCAGGAATAATTAAAGAGCGTTCAATTTTTAAGTTAAATTATATTTTTTTACATTTAAAACTTTAAATGAAAACTAAACTAAGAGAAGGCAAATCCTTGCTCCCCTTACTAACGACTGGTCTTATCGGGTATAAATGTTTATGAAATTATAATTAATTGGAAAAGAAAACAAAGATTTATCACATATCTATAATTCAGGTTGATTGAGATAATTTTCTGGCGAAAACAGGGTACGATATTTTCAGAGCGAGCAGGAAAGATGGCGAAAAAAGTCTAGAATGCCTGTAGGATAATCTGTGATGAGACCTGTGTTATGCTATGGGTGTATAACATGGAACCTAGCCCAAGCATCCCTAAATATATTGAACGCTTTTGAGTGAAGCGTTCTGAGGCGGATAATTGGAGTGAAACTAGATGGGGACCAATGGCGAATTCGAGACAATGGGCCAGAGGTTTCAACGATTGTAAGACTGCGGAAGCTGCATAGTACTGGCCACAAGAATGGTATGGATGAACAACGGATACCCAAAAAGGTATCCTTTGCGAGAACTGAAGGGCGGAGAACAGTGAGGAAGCCGAGGAGACGCTGGTCTGACTCAGTCAAAGAAGACACTTCATCGCTTCTCGAATTTCAAAACTGGAGGACGCGGTCAATGGACTGAGATAGTTTTAGTGCTACGAAAAAGCTTGGAGGTTAAAATGAAATATTCGACCGAGCAAGTTTCGTGGAGTATGCATAACAAAAGTTGATTTATTATAATCATAGCTACCCATGGCGTAGGCATAGCGTTCGAGCATGGGGGTCCGATGCTGGCTTTGCACGCATGTTTAATTTATTCGGCCACATTGCGATTTTACTGTCGTAATCAGCGACAAGATTTGCAAAGGAACTTCAGGCATGCGCAGAACTAATATGCTCATTTGAAGGTATGTCTTTGCTAGGAATACATGCGCTAACTCTTTTGTGCGCTATGCAAGAAACTTCCATGCACGTCAGCGTCAAATGTCTAAATGATGCGCGCCTGTGCGAGTATCACAAAAACTTCCTACTAAACTGGTTTTTAGGAAAAATCGCAAATTCCTGCGACTGGCGACCTGGCCAAAATTGTCGAAAATCGCAGTGTACGCGCTTCCATTTAACCATGTGTAACTTGTGACAGTAGTGCGACTATATAGTCGTCGTCTGATCCATCCCTAAACTGGTTTTAGGAAAAATCGCAAATTCCTGCAACTGCCGACCTGGCCAAAATTGTCGAAAATCGCAATGTGCGTGCTTCCATTTAACCATGTGTAACTTGCAACAGTAGTACGACTATATAGTCATAGTCTGATCCATCGCTAAATCAAAAAGTTCTTTAAATAGTTTGCTACGGCTGCAATCACAAAAATTATGTATCCAATCCTTAAGCAAATGGCTAGTTATCAATGCCTTGTTTCATTATCCAATAATTTGCGTTGTACAAGTACTCGTATCACGTTATTAGAAAATTTGCGCAATCATGCACGTTGCACCGAAAATGTGTTGTAAAGGTAGCGCGTAGTGGGAGGCGCGCTTGAACCATACAGTGTTAGTCCTGAAGGAACCTTGGCAGGCTTCGGAGTGCGTTGAAAACTCACATCGTTGAGTTGGTGATCTACGTTCGGTTGAGACGGGGTTTTGATTGGTTTTGGTTTGCTCAGAGCACTTGTCCGCATAAGATTTCCCGGCTTTGCACAAATAACCACATGACTAGACAGACGAAGAGACATAACGGCTCCGAAGGCATCCAATCTGAAATATAGATTAACTTAAGGGAAGGCTCTGTATCACCTTATCGTGTAGTTCATTTCCGTAAACGGCTACTGTTAAAATTTCAGCCAAATCGCCCTCGTAGCTTTATTTTGACCGCGTGTGGAAGTGGGCATGTCCGCAGATTTTAGAAAAATGGAGAAAGCAGTATCGGTCGGTGATTCAATTTTTGTTTTTGGAAGGGAAATCGCGCAACGAAATCAAAGAGCACTTGGATACTGTGCATGGTAGCACTGCTCCTGCGATGGTGATAATAAATAATTGGTTGAACGGATTTCAAGGTAATCCCCGGTAGCTTTTTGATGAGCCACGCCCAGGTGCCCCAAAAACGGCTACATTGAAATAATGATTGAGCACTATTCTTCAACTGAAGTAAAAATTGCATTTTTAAGGAAAAACCAAGGGAGCTTTATGAATGTTGTGATTGCAAATGTCAAGAATGAGGAATCAGTTGATTTATTAGACACAATGATCCTAACTCAGCAAAAACAGCCAATTTTTTCAACTTTCATTTTGACCTATTATTTTTTAATGCAAATTAATGTTAATTATTGTAAGGATTTATCTTTTTTGTTAACTAGATTTTAATTTTAAAATGGTAACGGTGATAAATAACTCATAAGTAATGATTTAGTGAACATGACTGATTACAATCAAGTTGGTTTAATCACAACTTAGTGCAGTAATTCCAACAACAACGGTAAAGGCAGACAATGAACGGACAAAATATTGCAAGAAAGCGTTGAAGGACCAATCGAACATACTTGCAACATTCGGGAGCAGTAAGAATACTAAGCGCGTAGTCCGCGTGGTTGTAGAAGTGTGTCACCTTGTAAGCCGAAGGTCCCAGGTTCAATCCCATTGATGGCAACGAGATTTGCTTCGAGCGATTCTTTGGACGGAGAATAAGCCCGTTCAATTATGGTACGTACTGTTTTAAAATCAGAACATATCACAACTGGATTGACGTGGACGATCAAAATTATGAGATACTCTTACTATTTTTAAACATAGGGGTAGTAGGGTTGAACCGAAAAAAAAAACAAAAAATAACATACTATGCGCACGTTGCACGAACTGTGCTAGAAAGGCAAACAGTGGGTGAAACATAAGAATGGAAGATGCTAATGCCGTGTTGCAGCCTGACTCTGTTTCTACAGGCAACTTAGCACCTGAGGCTTGGAAATTAGGTATCGGCAATCTCCCCAGCGATAACGCTGGAGGGCTCAATCGCCCTGGACCATTCTCAAGAAGAGAGGCTTATCCGAAAGGTAGCGATTGTGCTAAGATCAATGAGAGCGAGTTGCCACCATCAATAAAATATAATCAAGAACGTTAAAAAAGGATTCAATGAGGTGGAATATCTATCTCATAGGTGGATTGGGCAATATAAGCGTAGGTGGCTTAAGGCAGACGGAGAGTAAACGTCAAAGTCTTTGTCGAAGTACCACAGCCTGTGACAGGCACTGATTCTGCTCCAGTACTTCAAGTACCTTGAATACAGTAACAATGTATGGGGCTGCTAGGATCCGATGGAGCTCTTGATACTTTAAATACGATGAAAAGCACATAAAATTTTTTTTCTTTCGCACATCCGGCACACAACACTCTCCGCAGGGATCCAAATTTAAAACTTACAGGGCTTACTTGCGCTCGAGGAGCAGGGATTTACTTGGATTTATGGAAGTCAAGGCCAAAGCTGTATATCAATGAACCGTATCCTACAGATAAACTTACACCGTAGCGTAAATGTCCAGAATCTGCTTTATAAGTTTGCGAAGGATATGAAAGCCAGCTCATCGCTGCTGAGCGAGCAACATTACGGACAGAATTCGTCAGAATAGCACCCTTACAAACCTGATACTGGCGCTATCTGGGTTCGCAGCTGCATCTAGGTTTAAATGCAGGCCTATGGAAGAGCGGATGCTTTTGTGTAGGTTCATTGTTCAAGAACTGCATCTTTTAGTGCATATCTAAATCTGAACGAGCCGACACTAACTTTTATTTCAAACTTAATGCTTTGGAGGATGCTGTCTCGAACAAAGAAGTGCTAGGTCTTCATGGGAGGAGACTTTCACGCTAGAGCCATTGAGACAGAGATTGGACGTGGTTCGCGTAGGTTCTTGCTAAAAGTAGGTCAAATCGCGCAATCACCAAAAGACAGAGATTGTTACAATGCGACAATCAGTATTCCACACCCAACGGAATGGGTTCGCAGTGTACCCCCGTTCAGGGTACCTGCAGCAAAACTGGAATGTGCTAAAAAATTGCTTTCTAATTCAAATTTCACGAAAAAAAACTTTTCCTTCAAAAGCAAGTAAAACAGTTTAAATCTTAGACAAAACAAATATATATTTTGAGGGTAAGTATTCCCTCTTCTTCAGTGTTTGTCTCTGGCCTAGTAAGAATTTTTCCTATCCTTAAATACCTAAAACATTATTAACTGCTCTCAGTTGTAAGTTTTATTGTTTTGTTGTTTTCTGAAAATTGTTTTGCATTGATTTATTATTAAAGTCCCAAAATTTCTTCTTTTTCTTCTTAGCACTACAGCCCCTTTCGGGCCTTCGCTTCCTGCAAACAGCGCCTCCAACTGTCTCGGTCCGTTGACCATGTCATTCAATTACGAAATCCGAGCAGCGATGAACTGTCTTCGTCGACCGAGTCAGACCGGCGTTTCCTCGGTTTCCCCACTGGCCGCCGGCTTTCAGTTCTCCCTACGAATACCTTGTTGTGTAGTGATATATCTTGTGTAGGTTGTTAGTAAAATATCCCTAATCACGATACCATGAACGGTTCTTGTATGCCTAAACTTTAATCTAACTAAGAGACTGATTTCACTAGATTCGTGTTTTTTTAGTCACGTCATAATTAACATAATTCTGGAAAATCCTATTGGTGTATAATGAATTTAGCGTGAACTGCGGCTTGAATCAATAAGTGCATCACTAACTTATCCCATTGTCCAGTAAAAATAATTATTCAAAGGGTTAATACTTTTAAATAACAAACAAAAAACAATCTATTTACAAACAATTTAGAACATTCTAAATAATTAGTCTGGATTGAGAACAGCGCACATTTCGCGAAAATTGGATACATGAATAAAATAAGATTCCCATTTTATACACATACCAAATCCCACACCATTACCATGTGTAAGGTGAATTATATCTTACAATTTGTAATCGTTTATTGGAACGAGATACTTGTCTCACAACAAGATTTGATTGCCTCGTAGACATGTGTGGGTTTGATAGAATTTATTAAACATTTGAAACATAATATGTTGTTCGCACATACATAATTGTAACGCGAAAATCTTGCCAACAAAAGATGCAGTTAATCGCAATTGTTATGCTGATTTCAAAAGTATTATTCTGACATCTGAGGGCGTTAAAACGAAATGTTTATTATTATTACCGTTAATAAATATTTTAAATTGTGAATAATGGGTCAAATTTAATTCAATTGAAGAATTTCCATACGGATTAAATGATTTACGGTAATAATACGGAAAAATTCCGCTCGATTAGTATAGACTGGCTTTTAAGAATGGTTTGATTCGACTTTACCTTTTGTCTCACACATTTGAAGGATTAAATTGCCGAAGAAAAGAATTGATTATTAATTTAAATTTTGAATGCTTTTTTATGACACATACATTTTTCGAATGTTAATGATATGCATGTTTCATTGAAGTGTGATATTTTGAAAATGGTCATTTTCAATTAGGTACCGATCAAACTGTGATAAGGAAGAGATGTTTTAACAAATTAATTTTCATTGACTTGTGTCTCACCCCATTCTTTGTTTATTTCATTGTAATGTATGCATGAATATGTGTTGTGAATGTGACGAAAGCGTTTAGATTAAAACACCAGATTTCCTTTCACATCAACAGCGCAACGTTTCTAAGAAAGCGTTTTTAATGGAATTGAGATGGACTTCTATTTAAATTGGACCCCTACATCTCCCAGCTCGACAATTTAAATTTTTATTTCAACTGCTTCTTTTCGTGGCTTAACTTGTGAGGAGTGGGTAGAGTAATCAATCAAAATTGAAGCAATATTAAAGTGCATTTATAGATGTGCATTGTACATATAATATGTGTAGCTGTTAACTCACAATAGAGTAAAGTAAAGGAATCTCTGATATTCTTGTTTGAAAAAATAAAATTGATCTGTTTTTGTATGGTTGGTGGTATTTTCACAACATTATGTTTAGACTGAATTGGTATCAAATTTTGTTCATTAAAGTTCTAAATTTGTTAGTCGCGCTAATGCTTGGAAAATGTAAGAAATTGAGTACATTCGATCGCTGAGGGAAATGTGGTTTAGACGACTCTGAAAATGGATTTTCCCATTAAAAGTTGATGAAACTATTCAAGAATATACTTCCGAGGTTTCAAATATAACATTTAAATTAGTTCTGATGTTATAAATGTTTAAGTGAGCGTTTCTTATGCACGCGACATCGGGCATAAAGTGCAACAGTATTTATTTTCAAACGCGCTTCAAAAGTTGTTGGTTTTACTAACAATTCAGTCTGCTTTCAGACAATTATTTAAGAAATTTATAATTGGCATAATCATGCTCCGTGTGAACCTTAATTTGGAGTCATACTATTATTTAAAATAATTTTTATTAGAAAAGAAGTTATGAAATATGACGAATACAATGCTTTTTTATTCAAACCCACCGAATAAATGCGGTTTTGACTTTTATGGGACAATATTGGTTTCTACTGAAGAAATACATTTTTCTAAAGTAAATAAGAATGGTTTGAGATGAAAACGTTGGTCTCTAGGGTGTACATAAAAAGATGTATCTGATGTTGCACTCTGTTATGTAAAAGATGACATATACAGTGAGTCACTTGGTTATTCGAACACTTGAGAACTTAAGCATAAGGTAGCGCTATTTTGGGACTGGATGAAAAAAGTTGCAATTTTTTAAAAGAAATCTTTTATTTTTATTTATGTAATACAAAAATAAAAAAAATATCGCTCTTCTCTTGATAATTTCAATGAAAATACAAAAATGAATACATATTTTTAGAAATTCACGTCACTTTGATATTCGTACACAACGAAAAACTAGAGTGAAATAAAAACGGTGAGAAAAAACTAATATTTTGTCTGGAGTCCTTTGTTTTTAACAACGCTTTGAAGTCTTCTGGGAATAGAATCCACTAGCTTTTTGGTGTATTCGACTGATATATTAGACCATTCATGTTTTAGCTTACTTATAAGAACTTCTTTATTAGAAATGGTATGTTTTCGAAGGCGTTTATCAAGTTCGTTCCAAACATTCTCGATCGGAATAAGATCGGGCGATTGTGCTGGTGTTTCTATGACTTTTGCACAATTATAAAGAAGCCACTCTCGAACAATGTGTGATTTATGTTTGGGGTCATTGTCCTGATAAAATTTAAAACTATTACTCAAACCCATTTTGATAGCACTTTGCTTTAAATTTTGTTTCAAAATGTTGAGGTAAACTATCTTATCCATTATTTCATTGATAATGTGCAAATTTCCTACTCCATGTGCCGACATACAACCCCAAACTAAGACGGATCCACCACCATGTTTTACGGTGGCGCGCAGATTTTTCTTGTGAAGCTCTTCATTTGGTTTTCTCCAAACCATTGTCCGTCCATCTGAGCCAAATATATTAAATTTGGACTCATCTACAAATATAATGTTGTTCCAAAACTCCGCATCTTTGGTAAGGTGTTCTTTTGCAAACATCAAGCGCTGCTTCCTATTCTTCTCCGATAGATATGGTTTTTTTCTGGCCACTCGTCCGTTAAAACCAGCTCTCCTCAGTACTCTCCGTATAGTTTCCGCACACACCCGCTTACCTGAATGCTGCTCAAATGCGGCAGCTAACTTAGGTGCACTTAATTTAGGGTCCTCACGAATTTTTCGAACTAGCCAACGACTTTCGTGTGCATTCAACAAAAACATCGGGCCTTTTTTTTCTTATCAACAACACGATTTTCTGTTTTAAAGCGCTTAACTATGTATTGAATTGTAGAATGACTTATATTAAGTATATTCGCTATTTCCCGCAAAGATTTACCGGCTCTATGATGCGATATTACTAATTCGCGAACCGCAACAGAATGGTTTTTTGATTTACGACCCATTTTTTCTCTTTTTCCGTATATGTTCATTCAAACGCTCAATCGACAACTCGACACCTTCACTGCATGCATATAACTACAATATCTAACTGGGTTGTTTGTTATGAACCAGAAAAATAACGGGAAAATATGTTTTACCAGGGCATTAAGAACTGTACGAATAACCAAGTGACATAAATTTTGGGTCTCTTTTAATTTGTAAACAAAATAAAATCTAAAGAATTGATAGATTTTGGAAATTGTTTTCCTACCTAAGTGCAGATGTGTTAAAAAATATTATCATCCATAAATTTTAAGGAAATCAGTGTAGAAAACTGAATTATCTACAGTGCAAACGGTATGTTTGGGTCTGTACGAAAACCCAAGTGACTCACTGTATCATATTTGTCAGGAAATTTTTTAAACTAAATTTCAATATATAGCTGAATAAATATTTAAATTTTGCATAAAGTTTCAATAAATTATATATATTTCTTTATTAAAGCAAAAATGATGAAAATTACTTTAGAAACACTGTAAATATTCCCTGTTAAGACTTTGCTAATTAATTTGTCATTAGATGAGGGTCTAATTAGAGTTTTTAATATTCATTAGAACTATTCTTATGATGTTCTTCATGCACGAATTCCAGGCATGATGACAAACTACCATTTAAGTTATCGTGAATCAAGTGCATAGTTCTGTTTTTTTTTAAGGGAGCTCATTGCTGTGCACTTAATCGTAATTTTTGCTATAGATTAGCGGAGCGATTACGATTATAACGCAAATAATTCACTAACAAGCTTATAAAGAGCAGTCTAAAGCCCGAAGCATTATTTATATTTGATAAGATTGGCATTTATTTTTGGAGTTAAGTGCAATGTAGAACGTACTTACTGAGTAAAAACGAACAAAGCTTGGTAGATATAGGTAAACTCCTGTAAGAAGGGGTTTGAACTAAACTTATGATATGCAGGCACCACTAATAATATAATAGCATGCACATTAATCACTCAGATTGAGAATAAACCCGTTCCTTCGTTTTAAGCGGCTGCTTTTTTGTCTCCGTCATCATTGACTGGATAGCATTTTATAGATATTTATAGATAGCATTTTATAGATATTTATGCTGTGAATTACAATCAAAACTGTAGTGCCTGGATCGATCGAAAGTTCATATAATAGCAGCACCGTGTATTGTTGTTATTGTAATCATAGAAAATTCAAATTGGTGTAACTTGTGTAAATATGATTCGATTATCTTGAAACTTACAGAGTATAAGAGAGCTACCATATTACCAGATTTCATTGAATCTTGAGGTACACTTGCACACACTTCTCATCGTTGGGAAAAAATTGATCGCGAGATTACAAAAAGGTATGAAGTGAGAGAAAAATACCAAACTCTTAATTTGTTTCCAACGTAGGAATTATAGTTGCATTCAAAATAATAGGAGTAACCACAACATGCTATTTCGTAAACTAGTAGTAAAAGTAATGAGTAATGAGCGGATCGTATTATCGGGGAGTATCAAGGTGGTTTTAGAGCAGGTAGATCGACAATAGACCAATTATTCACAAGAAGAATACAGCTCGCAAATCAAATATTTAGAACTGAACGGCGGAGACCAGTGGGGACACCAAGGAAATGCTGGTCTCACTCGGGCGACGAAGACAGTTCATCGCTGCTCGGGTTTTGGAATCGGAGGACGCGGTCAATGGAACGAGACAGTTGGAGGTGTTATTTGCAGGAAGCGAAGGCTCAAGAGGTGCTGTAGTGATACGAAAAAGAAGAAGTCAAACTTGTGCTGTTATATGAAAGTGAAACATGGACCCCGACGAGTGAATCCGAAAAGGCAGTAGAAATATTTGAATGCAAGGTATTTAGGAAAATTGATGGCCTAGTGAAACAAGGAACAGAGTGAAAACTACGTTAAAACTATAAGTTGTATGAGTTATTGGACGATCCACTTGTATCCGTTTGCATAAAATTACGCAAAATTCAATGAGCGGGCCAAGTAGAAAAAACAGAGGAAAACTGACTTCCCCAAGGGCAGAACACAAGGAAGACGTCCACCGGAAATATCGAGGGCTCACTGGGCAGACACGATAGAAACTGACAGCAGATCTTTGCTGGGACAGATGAACTGACGATTAATCCTGGAGGCTAAGGCTTGGCTTGGGCTGTCGCGCCAAATATGATGAAGCTTTCAAGAAGCAATCACTTTAAGCTACCAAGAAGCGGTCGGCGTAGTGTACTGGTTACAGAGATCGCTGCGTAAGCCAAAGGTCCCTAGTTTGAATCCAGTGAAAACGAGATATGCTTCGAGTAATTCTTCGAACGGACTATAAGCCCGTTCATTTATGATACGTTGCTGGTTTAAACTCAGAACGTATCATAGCTGGGTGGAAGGACGCACGGCCAAAGTATGCTACTGATAACATCACCTTTATATACAATCAAGCTAACGAGATACTCTAACTATCTCTAAGCGAAGGCCCAAAAAGGGCTGTAGTGGTAAAATAAACAAATAGCTACCAAGATTCATGCCTGTAGCTGCTATAATTTTGCAGCAAAAGTACTGTCACCTACAGATGGACAAACTTCTCTCGATTTCAATAGTTTTATAACATAGTACAAAACTTTACAAAAAGCTCAAATCCTAGAAGTGCATCAAAAACGAAATGGCAGCCGGCTCGGAGCCTACTTTGCATACACCGAGAGCAAAAACTGGGGCAAAACCACTTAAATACACTTGGATGAATTTAGTCATATGAAGATCAAAATTCTAGGGAAAGACAAGTATGAGCTTAGGCAACTTAAACTAAGGTCACTGGCTGAATTGCATTTGGAACTTAGAGAAATTACCAAAGCTGCAGAGGTAACCAACATTACGCATAACAACCGCCACGAATGTGAGTACCTTATGCAGATGATTTAGTGTTGCATACGATAACATGTTAGAGGCGCTTTCATTTTTGTACGTTTCCCCTCCCCTAGCACATCTCGTGAAAAAATTGTCTAGGTAAAGCATCCATCGAAGTGGAAGTTTTCCTTCTTTATTTAGCTTCGCGGTTGTTTCCAAGCGAGATTTTTATGTCGCATTCAGCGGAGAAGTTAAAGGAACTCCCACACCGATGGGTGCGTTACGTATACGATGTTTTCACGATAATCAAATAGTATCAGGTCCAACTATCACTCGCGGCGATCAATTCGGTACGCGAAAACATCCTTTTCACCTCGAAATGAAGTCGCAGGGGCGGCTACCGTTCCTTGACGTTATGATATGCAAGGAACCAATGGGGTTGAGTGGAATTTGTGTATCTAAGACACGGAATTTGTGTATCTAACGAGAATCAGTAATGAAAGGGACGAAATACAGCGTAGAGTACAGTTCGCAAATAAAATATTTTATTCAGTTTTGACGATCTTGTAGACCAGCTACATACACAAGAAAACAAAGCTCCAAGTATACAAATCTGTGATAAGACCTGTCTTAGACTATGGGTGTGAAACATGGACCCTAACCGAAGCATCCGCAAATATATTGAACGCCATTAAGCGGCAGGTCCTGAGGCGAATAATCGGAGCAAAGCTAGAAGGGGACCAATGGCGAATTCGATACAACCATGAGCTTTACTAAATTTTTGACGAACCGGAAGTCTCAACGATTGTAAGACTGCGGACGTTGCAATGGGCTGGCCGCATGAATCGTATGGACGAACATCGGATACCCAAAAAGGTATTCGTTGGGAGAACTGCAGACCGGAGACCAGTGGGGAAACCGAGGAAACACTGGTCTGACTCCGTCAACGAAGACAGTTCATGGCTGCTTGGATTTCAAATTGGAAGGCACGGTCAATGGACTGAGACAGTCGGAGGCGCAATCTACAGGAAGCGATGGCCCGAAAGGGGCTGTAGTGCTACAAAGAAGAAGAAGAATGGAGTTCGAAATATACCGCAAATCAGCGGATACCATGCGGATAATACCCTTTTCTTCGAATCATTGCCAGCAATAAAAATGGACAACATTCCAGTAGATCGTAAGACGAACGCCCACGCTTCCATTGAATCAGGAGGATCGGTAAAAAGAAACATCACACATTTACAGGTTAGCGGAGTGGAATGGATATCTCAGGATCAGGGTCGGAAAACTGATAACAGAATGAACGAAGGAGATCTTCAACAGGCAATTCACAATACTTCCCTCGGATGTCGACCACCGGAAGAGGCTAGTTATGACTCAAGGACAGAAACAATTAGGAAGGTATTCAGAAACCTAGAAATATATCTATTTTACACAAGCCGCCCCACAAAACTACAGGGCTTGTTAGATATCGTGCTAGACAGCGGACAACGTGAGCATTCTAAAAACAATAACAAACGCGTGGAAGCTGGATGTAGCTGAAAGTTTCGAGATATTTAATTGCAAAAGGCAGGACATTTGGAACGGCGACCTAGGTAAGGGATATACCTGGCTTTTCAAATATACTCGGCAAAGAAAGGGACAGTTAATTAAATGTAATAAAGATGTAAAGAATTTTTTAAGTTTTATATTTAACAAAAATTAAAAAGATCTTATAGGTGATTAGGGAATAAGTTAGGTAATAATTAATAATCCTTTAAAAATTTATTATAAATATTAGGGCTTACGTAGTTTAAAATGCATACACAGGAAAACAAAGCTCTAAGTATACAAATCTGTAATAAGACCTGTGTTATGCTATGGGTGTGAAACATGGAACCTAACCCAAGCATCCGCGAATATATTGAACGCCTTTGAGCGACGGGTCCTGAGGTGAACAACCGGAGTGAAGCTAGACGGGGACCAATGGCGAATTCGATACAACCATGAGCTGTATGAAATTTTTGACGAGCCGGAGGTCTCTACGATTCTAAAACTGCAATGGGCTGGACACATGAATTGTATGGATGAAAACAGATACCCAAAAAGGTATTCGTTGTGAGAACTGATAGCCGCTGGATGCAGCAACAAACTTTCCACCGTCTGCGGAAGTTGCTTCTGTAAAAGACGTGACGCTTTGGTTTCTGCAGGCGGATGGCAATTTTTTACCAATAAAATAACATCTGACAACGCTCATTATTACACGATTATCGCTGCTCTGGACATCGATATCCTGCAGCAAGTATCTGACATTATCCGTTCGCTACCAGTCACGAACAAATACGTTACGCTCAAACGGCATCTTGTCACCAGATTCTCCGAATCTAAGGAGCGACAGCTAAACCGGTTACTCACAGGAGCAGACATCGACGGAAAACAACCGTCACAACTACTTCGAGGAATGCAAAATTTCGCACCTTTGGATTTGTCTGAGGACATCTTCAAAACTACTACCAGTGAGCGTCAGGTGCGTTCTGGCTGCTAGCAAGGATCCCGAACTCTACAAACTCGCAAAAATAGCAGAGCGCATACTGAAAAACAGTGTTCCGGCTTACGTATTTGCTACAGAGGCCACTCGACCACAGGCGGGCCCGCCTGATACGTCGCAACTCAACAAACGGCTTGAAAAATTTGAGCGTCAGCTTAATAGCGTTGTCGTTCATATGACAAAATCAACAAACAATTTCAACCCCTCTGATTTGCACGGTTCGACAGGTGGTGCAAGAGGCCACCGCACTTCAACTAACAACGAGGCTTGTTATTACCATAAAAGATTTGGCGTAAAAGCGAAGCGGTGCTCGGAGTCGTGCTCATTTCAAGCAAATCAGCATCAGGGAAACTGAGACAGTTGCCTTCCATCACCGGAGTGGTAGACAACATAGATGAAATTCCGGAATGGAGACTACACATAGCCGATCAGCAGTCACACTTAAATTTCCTAATCGATGCCAGATCGTCCGTCTCGATTCTGCCTAAACGCTTCGCTCAACTTCAACAGCCGCAAATGCTAACATTATATGCCACCAACGACACCACAATTACCATGTATGGTAAACGACCCTTGAAGATACACTTAAGTTTCAAGCATCTATTTGCGTGCAATTTTATTGTAGCAAATGTCTCTACATCAATTATCGGGGCGGAGATCTTGACACATTACGGGCTTTGATCGATTTAAAAAACAGAAGGCTATTAGATGACGATTCTATCTGCTCCAGCCCGGGACAAATCGCTCTGGTAGACGTTTTTGGGGTGTCCACGACACATGCAAAGGCAACCACAACGACAACTACCATTAAGCTTACGACTCGCGACACGTCCGCAACAGCAACAACAATGCACACATCAGCACCAGCTAACCAAGTGGCACATTTTATCGAAACAACTGGACCACCAGTTTTTTAACGGCGTTGACGTCTGACAGGCGAAAAACTGAAAGCAGCACGAGCAGAATTCGATCGGATGCTTAAAATGGTATTTGCCGTACATCGAGTACTCCTTGGGCCAGTCCCATCCATATTGTGGCCAAAAAATTAGGGGGCCTGAAGAGTTTGTGGCGACTATCGAAAAGTTAACGCTCACACAGTACCGGATCGATATCCAATTGCACATATCCACGACGTGGCTGACCGGCTTCTTGGTAAAACTATATTTTCGAAATTGGACCTAGATCGGGCTTACCATCAGATCCCGATGTCCGAAGCCGACATAAAAAAGACAGTCGTTACAACACCATTTGGGTTTTTTGAATATTTGGTCATGCCTTTCGGTCTTAGAAATGCCACACAAACTTTTCCTCCTCTACAGACTGGAATTCGTCTTCTGCTATATAGACGATATCATCATCATGTCAGACAATGCTATCCAACATCGAGAACACCTCAACATTGTCCGTCAACGACTTGAGCAACATAACTTGCACATTAACATTGATAAGTGTGCTTTCGGTCAAACGAAGATGGAGTATTTGGGCTACACGATGAACAACAACGGTTCACAACCAACACAAGAGCGAATCACTGCGCTGCTTAGCTTCAAGCAACCTGAGACCATCGTCGAGCTGCGTCGATTTCTTGGGGCCTGCAACTTCTACAGACGTTGTCTTAACCACTCAGCCCACCATCAGGCAGCGTTGAATGCTTTCTTAACAGCAAGAGAAACGATAATCGCAAAGTTCCTTGGACACCACAAACGGAATCAGATTTCCAAATGTGCAAACGCGACCTTGCAACTGCAGTCTTACTCGTCCATCTGGATCACAAGCTACAACTTTAACTTGTCACTGACACATCTCACATTTCTATCGGAGCAACCTTGGAACAGCATGATGGCGAACACTGGCATCCAGTCGGCTTCTTCTCTCGTAAGCTGAGCCCAACGGAAGCTAAATACAGTGCATATGATTGCGAACTACTAGCTGTTTATGGCGCAGCCAAGTTATTCAGGTATATTCTGGAGTGTCGGCATTTTATTATCAAAACTGACCACAAGCTTTTAATCTATGGATTCGCTCAAAGTCTTGACAAAGCCAATCCGAGACAGTAGGACTTCATCTCTCAGTTTACGACGGAGATAGTCCACATCTCCGGCTCGGAGAATCTCGTAGCCGACGCCTTCTTCAGAATCAATACGATCAACATGCCATTCACCTTAGACCCAACTCAACTAGCCGAGGCTCAACAAGAAGATGACGAATTTCGTGTGCTCCTAGACAACAGCAACAACACGGGATTACAACTACAAAAGCTGTCAATCAGTACTGCAACAGTTTACTGCGATACTTCAACGGGACACATTCTTCCTTACGTCCCACCGGAACTTCGTAAACAGGCTTTTGCTTCAGTTCAGAGACGCGCTCACCCGTGCGGCAAGGCCACCCTTCACCAGCTGCGCCAAAAGTACGTATGGCCCAGCATTCAGAAGGACACGATACCATGGACCCGCAACTGCATCTCCTGTCAGCGCTCGAAAATCCAACGACACAACAGGAACCAGCCCATATCAATAAACGTACCGAACGAAAGATTCGATCATGTACACATCGACATCGTCATTCTGCCATTGGTGAGCGGGTATCGATACTGTCTTACCATGGTAGACAGGTTTTCACAGTGGCCAGAAGTAGTCCCCATGCAAGACATGACTGCGGACACAGTCGCCAACGCTTTTTACAACACCTGGGTTGCGCGTTTGGGAACTCCCAAACCGTTGACAACCGACCAAGGCGCTCAATTTGAGAGCGCACTTTTTCGAGCCCTTACCAATTTGACCGGAACAAAATGAATTAGAACAACACCCAATCATCCTGCATCCAATGGTGCGATTGAGCATGGCACCGAACCTTCAAATCAGTTCTTATGTGCAGTCAACCAATATCCTGGATGGAACTACTTCCAACTGTTCTAATAGGATTGCGAACGTCACTCAAGGAGGGCGAATTATTTTACGGTGAACAGCTACGTGTTCCGAGTGAATTTTTTACAAACAAGGACATGCCAGCCGATCCCACCTTTTATGTCGAGAAATTTCTTGAGCACATGCGACTCCTTCGACCGACACCAACAGCTCACCATATAAAAAGAAGCCTTTTTCAATACAAGGATCTCTACACTTGCACTTATGTCTTCTTGAGAGTCGATAGAAGATAAAGGGACAAGATGCGACCGTCTTAACCGAACGACTCAAACCAGCGTACACTACAAAAGATGACAACGAACAACATCATGACATTCCTCTCAGAACGTACAGTCGGACATCAAAGCCAACATCAACTTGACGTTCTGGAAAGGGGGTACTGTGGCGAATATAAAAACTATTTCCACCACTGAGTGGCGCTGACATCATATCGATGAAGTTTGACTTTACACATCTGGCAACCAATCAGCTAGCAACAAGAAGACTTTTTTGGTGGCGAAGCAGACAAGTTTAGTTTCATTCTCACGAACTGTTACATATGTATTTAGATTTTTTTAATAAATTTTTATTTACCACATTAAGTGAGTTTAACGATTACATTGTGCACGTCTTCATCCACGGGATTTAAGGTGGCTACATAAAGGTGTAAAGTGGTGTCCTCTTCAAAGTTTCACAACAAAAAAATTTACAAGGTGCTTTAGGGGTGGGGTCTCCTCATATAGGGGAGTAGCCCCCTAAAAAAATCATCTAAGTTAGCCGATATGGGTATCAAATGAAAGGTCTCGATAAGAAATTTTCAAAACGGGCCTTAAACTGGCATTTTTTTGCTTCAGGGGTGAGCAAGAAAGAGAAATTCACGAAAAATTTGTGTACCCCCTCGCGATTGGACACCTGTGATCCGAAAAACCTGAAAAAAATTATGGAGGTAGGTGTTTACAAGTACAACAACAACACATATCATAGAAGTCAAAATTCACTCAACTTTGTTAATAATAGTATGATCATCGAATTTCACACAACTTGTTCAATATCACTAAGGATCTAAAACGGTTGTACTCGTATACTGGTTTCTATTTAGTAGCGACATGATAGTTAAACGCGGTCTTGTAATAAATTCTCTCACCTTTTATCTAGCAAGTACTCTTAAATTTTGCTTTACATTGTTGTGTGAAACAATGCTAGTGAAATATTTATCATTAGTTATAGTAATCCACGCTAGACATAAGCGCCTCGTCAGTTTATTTTTCTCATAACTCAATCAGGTTATCACCTATCAAACGATTATTTTTTTGATTTATTCTTTTTCAAAATACTTTTTTTTCACTGTGCAGCACGAAATTATTCGCTTTGTATGACTTTGGAATGGAAAATAATAAATGTAACCCTAATAAGCTCGAGTCCCTCTAAGTTCAAATGATTTATTATAAAAGAAATTACTCCAATCCATCATAACCGCTGTCCAATAAATAATCATGCGAAGAAATACTAAACCATAACTCCCTTAACCATTTCGAAGCAATCTAATCGACGCGGTAATAGCACTCATTCGAATATCTAAACCCATATAGGTCATTGCACATAAATAATAAATGAAGTGTTTACTAATTTTAATCGTCAGGTTCATGTGATAAGACGTTCAACGCACATGCTTTCATAATTGATTCAAGTATTTCACTCACCCTTCCTCGCAGTACAATTCAATCTGCCACATATGTTCACACATTATAACGTTATCATCCAAGCAGAGCTTCTGCAATGCATTTCGCTACTTCACATCATTTCTGGTACTATTGCGAGCCCACTGGGAAATCAGAAAAGATTTAGAGCGAATAGGAAAAAGTTTCAACATTGTCCTTGATCTTTAATTATCCTGTTTTCATTACAGTTCCCAAAGTTTTTCTTAGCAACTATGCAAAATGCTAGGTTAAAGCACGAGTACATCTCAGAAGGATGATGGTACTTGAGCCGGTTAGACGAAGTCCTGCATAGATTATAAAGAAATTGAAAGTAGGACGACGGCAGGAATAACTACTCCTTCAAGCTGAAGTGGATGAATTTGAAGGAAAATCAATTTTCAACAAGAGCCTTTAAAACATGTTGAGAAAAGTGGTTTCTCTGCCGAGGCAAAGCTTTCACTAGCAATAATTCATTGTTTGCGAAGATCTTAAAGAAATTCAAGTTTTCCTTGTGATGAATAATGTTCTTGAAATAATGTTTTGATCCTCTTGTCTTAACTTTGAGTGCTTTTGATGGTAGCTCTGTAAATTTGCGAGTTTTAAACGATAAATTCAATATTAAACCTTTAAGTTCTTGTGATTACCACTAACTTCATCAAACTCACATTTCCAGTTGGGTAATTTCTACCCTTGAATAGTTCAACCAATGCTGAATGAACCACTATCTAAATAGTTGTCTGAGAAAACATTAGACATAATTTTAATAGAAATGATCGATTGAAAGGTTGAGCCCCCGTTTTAGGGCAACGTAAATAAACACTTTGGAAGAGTCATATATAATTACACTTGCTTGTTTTGTAGTTTTCATATAGAGCTAGGTACGACGTCATGTTGCATGTGCACACAACATATTTAGGAATGTGTGCTTGTATCGTTTCAGTAGAAATATAGTTTTGAATGATAATGATGAAACGATTCACATGTCATGCTGTTCTGTTTACAGAGCCACGAAATAATAATAAATGTTCTTTCGTCAAAGGTTTTACTAATTTGTTTTTGGAACCAACAAATGCTGTGCGACATACATATGTATGCACACGACCACAAAATGTGCTAGTATCAGAGCTCCAATAGATACTAGTGGGTGACATACATAATTTATTTAGGATTTTGAAACTTGGATGGATAGAATGAAATGTACATCGTTAAAAACATTACAGAACAGGCCCCTTCATATAAGGAGGAAATTGACGAGATCTGAACACTATAAATAAACCATCGAAGAATTTGGTAAAAGACAGGTGTGTGATTTCCAAAATGGGAAAGTAGACAGGAAGCTTAATGAAATAAGAACCTGAAAACAAGAGCAAATTTATTAACGAAATACGGCAGATAATCAACAGTTTGTTGAAGTGCGTGCGGCTAACATTCTTTGGCAATTCGCAGGATTTACGATTATTCCCCTCTTCGGTTTGGCGTTGCGTCCTTTTCGTCTAGGAAAACTAGACTTTTTTGAAGGAGGAACACCCTTTCTAAGAAGCTGCAGATGCTGCTTGATAGTATCAAACGTCAACTAATAGAATGACCTGTTACCAACAAGCTCCGCGAATCGATACAGCGTTGCAGGAGATGGAATATCTGGATAACAGGATAAAGGCATTTGAAAAACTATGAGAGCCTCATATAGAATCTGATGTCCAATAAAATTTGAGATGCTGCTTCTGTGTGGTGAAATGAGGATCTGTTGAGTCTCAGAAAACTAACTTGGGAAATCTTCAGCGTCTGCTATAAGCATAACATAAGTATATACTTGCACCCTTACAAAAGCTGCCAAAGATTGTACGCATAATCTATCAAATCAACCAGGAAACAGGCTTGGGTGGATTACTACAATCTAAAGAGAGTCTTAAAAAGCAACATGTTGTTTAAAGACCATTCAAATCTCTATTTTTTAAAAGGTCAGACTTGATTTGGACAGAATCTTCAGCGGAAACCTTGGGGTGGCCAATGTGAACTCATTTTAGACATGTCATGGCAGCAATGCGGCGGATAACCTTCTGCGGAATGTGGAGAGAATCGATAGATTTTCTCCTTATAGATCCCTTGACTTTCATTAAATATTACCGGCCATGTTTCAGCAGCTGTGAGATTTAGTGGTTCTTAGCTGGTTAGGATTTTCAGCCATTATTTACTAAAGAACTAGACAGAGAGAGAGAGAGAGAGAGAGAGAGACAGGGAAGACTATCAATATCGTTCGTACTGAGGCCATCCAACAATTTCTCGTCCAGGTAGATTTGGAGAGATGTCTGAATAAGTGGTTTACTTCAATGTTTTAAACGAGTGGCGTCCAGTCGGATTTAGCTGATAGCTACATAACGAGGCCCGTAAGTAGGGGGCACATCTCAGGCTGGTGTAATATTTATCTATCAGCAGATTTGACAGTAAGAACATATGCCGAAAATGTGGAGCCAATCAATTATATTCCCTATCCACAAAAAAGGTGACAAGCTACAGTGCGAAAATTATAGAGACATATCACTACTTTGTACGGCGTGCAAAATATTTTCAAAGATCTTAGAAAAAACAAGTTGGGTAGGCAGACCTACGCTCATGTCAGAAGGGTTTTGTACCCAACTTCTCAGAAATGTAGTCACTAGCAACGAATAAAGTCAAGAAATATGTCAAAGAGATGTGCACGTTTACAAGAAAATCCATTGTTTTTCTATTTTCAACGATCGGCATTTTATTGCAAACCAACAAAAATCACTTGTCATGAATTCACAAAAATATTAATGTCGTTGACCTGATTTGAAAATTTTAACAAAGACCAAATCAAAACTACAGTGACTAATTCGATGGAAAGTCCATTAAATACCAAAATCATGTATTATTGTTGTTGTAGTTGGAGAAATTTCAAATGGCTTTAACTTCCGTGTATATCATTCGTTTTTCACAAAACTTACAAAGTTTAAGGACCTTTTGTAGGACTATCTTAATGTTGAATTTCGTCCAGTTTAAGGGTACCTTTGTGATTTTATTGGGGAAAATGTGAAATTCGAATATCATACTATTATTAACAAAGTTGAGCGAATTTTGACTTCTAAGGTATTTGCTGTTGTTGTGCTTATAAACATCTACCTCCATAAGTTTTTTCAGATTTTTCGGATCACGGGTGTCCAATCGCGAGGGGGAGGATACAAATTTTTCGTGTATTTCCCCTCCCTGTGTGTCCCTCGAAGCAAAAAGTGTAAAATTAAGACATGCTTTGAAAAGTTCTCATCAAGACCTTTCATTTGATACCTATATCGGCTGTTTTGTTTCGGGGCCACTCCACTATATGGGGAGACCCCTCTTAAATACCTTGCACCTTTGTAGTGGAACTTTGAAGAGAGCACCGCTTTACACCTGCATACAAAATTTGACGTTTCCAGCTTAAGTATTTTACAAAACCCTAAAAATCGGATCATACGCACACAGTATTATTGGGGAGTTCAACATAGACGTACACCCAATTTCCGTTGACTTTAAGCAAGCAGTATTGATCGTAACGCACTGTACCAAATAATGCTTTGCTTTGGTATCTTAGCCAAATTAGTCCGTCTTTCCAAAATGTCAGTGACGCTGACGATCTCCCAAGTTCGCATCAATAACCAACTCACCGATGCCTTTGACACAAATATCGGACTAAAGCAGGGAAATGGCAAAACTAGTAGGGCTACAAATCATTCAGAATAGAACAAAGCTTATGACGCAGTTGAGTATATTTCAAATGGCCAAAATATCACACTTGGCGAATACAATATCGAAAATTTGGGCAAATTTGTGTGAGACATGGACTCTAACCCAAGCATCCATAAATATATTGAACGCTGTTGAGCGACGTGTCCTGAGGCGAATAATCGGAGCAAAGCTAGACGAGGACCAATGGCAAATTCGATACAACAATTGTAGTAATCGAGCAGTCACATAAGCAAACTACTCGAAAAGCTTCATAGCACTTATCCGAAATTTTAATCGCAGATTTCGAGAAAAATTCGATTACTTCCATTCATGGTTATGAATTATAAAATATTTTTATTATTGTTATTAAATGTAAATTTTATATCATTTTCTTCCATATTAAATTTAAACGTTTCCTTTTAATTATATTATGTATAATATTTAACTCTACTCTCTTCCATTTTTTATTTCTGTTAATTTTTTTCTCCAAGTAAAATGCGGATATGGCAACTCTTTTCATGCTGCACATGCGCGTATTGCATTGGCGAAGGCATGTGTGCAGCGGAATGAGTGGATTGCCCGTCAACTGCCGTTGCAATGGTCCTACAAGGCGACAACAAAGAACAACGGGGAGTCGGTCCGAGGCCGCCTCACATGGCGCACGTCGCAAGAACCTCGCCGCAACGGATTGAGGTGTCATACAATTTTTATGTTGTTTTCATTCAAAAACAATCCAACTCGTATCAAAATGTATCTACGAGAATGCCAATTGCAAGCAATCATCATAAATACGATCTTCTGCCCAATGTGTATGGTAAACAACGCGGAATGTTAAAATTAACCATTCTTGAGATGTGTCGAAGTCGCCGTCAATATCAAGCATTCTAAGAGGACAATCGGGAGATGTGCGCGTTCGGCGATGAAAGAATTTTGTTGAGTTTGTTTTGAGTTGAAACTGGTGTTTCATTATTCCGAAGTGTATTTCCTACAGCCTTGGTTTTCGCGGTCGAACGCTGCCACCAGTATTTGCAATGCAAGCATTTTGTGTGTGTAGAAAATTGATACGCTGAGAGTGTTTAGGCGTAAAGTGATTTGACTTGACAGTGAATTTTTGCTGTAGTTCATGGAGTAAAAATAAGAAATCAAATTGCTCGCGACCAGTGCACTAACCTATATCAAATAATTGTCGTTGCTCGCAAGTAAATCAAAATCGTACGTGAAAAAGGAGTCTCCTTGAAATCGCCAACCAGCACGGACGCCGCGAGAGATTAAAATCATTTATTCATAAAATTAAACAGGCAATCGTCGGAAAATTCTTGATTCGAATTAGTGAGGAAAAACTTTAATCTATTAAATTGAACTATTGAAATTTAAGGTGCTTTTGTCAACGAAAATTAAAGGGCCTTCAAAAAATTAAGAAGTACTGAAAAATTGATATGTTTACGTACGCACGTTACGGTACAGAATACAAAGTGATTGGAGAAAGAGTGCAATTCGAAAAAAAATAAAAGATAAAGTGATTGAATCATTTGTGAAGCAAAGCTATAGTTTGATCATTTTTTAAAAAATAATTAAACATGTCAAGATCTTACCCTTGAGGAGAAGCGTAGTCATAACCGTGGAGAAGTACAAAATTATTTTCTAAAAACCGTTTCGAAGTTAGAAAATTTTAATTATTAGTTGATACAAGTGCGGAACATATTCTCTAAACAAACAAAGATAGAAGAATTTTTTTGTCTTCTTTATTGCTGGGCTGTTTTCTTCTCCTCAAATTCTTTCCACCAGGCATTATAAAGTTTTTTCGTGGAGCTTGACAGGGTTCGAAAAGTTAAAGCATATACTGAACGCCCAGCAACGCATTAAGAAAGGAAATTTTGCCGACATACACATATATTTTGCGGCTGTTCGTGACATTCGATGAAAAGCTGAGTGTATTGTTGATAGTGAAGTTGTCCACCGCATATTTTGCCATCTGTCAAGGTTCATGCGAATGTCCTTTTTCAACTATTCACGACTGCAAGAATTTGCATTATTCTCCCAAAACGTTAGCGACAAAGTCGACATTTTGCTATGAATTTTACGACGATATACAGGCTATACTCGTACATTGTCATTTCGCACACAATTTGCTAGCGTTGAATTTCGACAGTGTTATTGAAATTATTTGAAATCCAGAAAGATGTTGCACGAGGGTTGATATTGAAAATGCTACGATAGTGCTATTGTTTTGCTGCTGAAGTAGTTTTGTAAAAGGAATTGACCATGGTTTTTTCACTTTACTGCCCTCTACTGGAACAAAGCTACCCGTTAGTTAATATTTTTACTGCATGAATGTTGGGGTTCAAAAAAAAAAATTTTTTGTAAATCGGTTTAAGTCATCACCACATCCTCAACGAGCGCTTGTCGAGGATGCCGGTGAGTACCGATTTTTTTATTTCATTTTTAATACATTTCATACATTGTTAAAAAAATTTAGAAAAAATTTGTATGTGGTTTGTTTGCGTAGATCGCGATTTTATTTTTATAAATTTATTCAATATAAAAAGGAAAAAAATGAGGAAGAAATTTTTGAAGCTCGCGTTATATTTAAATTGTACAATCGAATTTAATATTCTTGTGAAATTGGAAGACAAATAAACAAAAAAATGTCGAATTTGTAAAGAAACAAAACTCGGTCTTTCCATTCATTAACCCTGACCGGCTATGGGACCCGGAACGATGGAAGGCCCCTACCGAAATGAGCTAGCCATCGGGTGCGCTCTTCCCTTCTATTGCGTTGTAGGGGGCTTTTGCACGGGTAGAGTGGCCTTCCGCTCGCGTGTCCTTTTATGGTATAGTGTTATGTGATTCCATCGCATAATACTATAACATAAATTGGCCACGTATATATTCCTCATTTGATGGAAAAATTCAAAGGGAAATATATGGCCACGTCTACGTTTGGATCTTGATCCGGTTGGAAGGGTGCGAGGGGGCACCGCTTCCACCTGGATGCCCCACTCTTATTTGTGGGCCATAAGGATTGTCGGTAACGATCAAGTCATTCTGTTCTTTGAACAAGCAATTTCAACCCTTAGTAGATTACCTCGGCCTCGATACCGGTCGATCGGCATTCAACCTTCTGTAATTCGTGAATGTGAATTTTTTTTGCAGTGGGTCCTTGTGCTGGGGAAAAGAGTCCGCCTCATGACACCGCAACGTTAGCCTGCCAGCGCATCCACCCGTCCTCAGACAAGGCCAATCTTGGCGAATACTACCATCCTCTTCCGCCGAGCCAGCAGATCATCGCTGCAGTCCTTTACGGACATTTATATGTACCTTTATCACTACACAATGAGCTGTATGAAATTTTTGATGAGCCGGAGGTCTCAACAAAACTATGGAAGCTGCAATGGGCTGGCCACATGAATCGTATTGACGAACAACGGATACCCAAAAGGGTATTCGTTGGGAGAACTGAAGTCCGGAGACCAGTGGAGACACCGAGGAAACGATGGTCTGATTCAGTCGACGAAGACAGTTCATCGCTGCCCGGATTTCGAAATTTCGAGGACGCGGTCAATGGGCCGAGACAGTTGGAGGCTCTATTTGCAGGAAGCGAAGGCCCGAGAGGGGCGGTAGTGCTACGAAAAAGAAATATCTCCAAAGAAAGAAAATCATTACTGAATAAAATGGTTACCAGAAAGAGACTTACTTTGATGATTTTTTTTTTCAAATTTTTCTGATCAAAAGTGTCTAATCGCGAATCACAGATTTTTCGCATATTTCCCCTTCCTCTGCATCCCTCGACGAAAATTGTCAGGACGCACATCTCATGTTTGTTACTCGTGTTCACTTGTCGACGCCTGACAATGAAATGGACTCAGTGATACAAATACATTGAAAAAATGTGCATCGTATACAAATTGAGCATGGGTGCAATGTTGGACCATGTAGACCTCAGACAGGGTTCAGCTAACCTGAATATTGAAATAGGTCGCAATCCTGTTTACGACTACGTCTGGTCTGGCCCATTGATAGCCATTATGCAACCGCGCCATTATCGCATTTCGCATGTGGAAACTTTGTTAGTTATTTTTCACGGCAGAACACAATTCAATCATTTTCCTTCGAAGCCGACATCACATGTTTACGACGCGATTGTGATTTCTCGCTAGAGAAATTTTTTTATAGAAATACTAGGAATTTTACATCAGTTATTGATTCGCTGTTTAGGGTTTCGTAAATAATAATAATTAAATAAGTTAGTGCAGTTGATTCAATAATTTAATAAGTTATTTGCTTTGATGTTTAGGTTTCAGGAAGATACAATCAAATAAGTTAGTGCAATTGTTTTCAAACAGAGCAAAGCAACTGGGGTTGATTTGCAGCCTGAAAGTAAAGCGTTTGACTTGTTGCACGGTTTCCTTCAGATTAAGGTATTTTAATATTTCTTTCAATAAAAAATGTTGGTTATCCCATATTTAGAGAAGCTCCTTAAAACAAAACAGCCAAGCCTGGTTGCATTCTTCCGAGATAACGGACGAATATAAAGTCAAATGTAATTATTGCGGGGCTGTGAATAAATTGGCTTGTGAACTGACACGACATTTAAAACGCAAGTATCCAGGACAACAAATACCAAGGCAAAACCTGTCTACTAGCTGTCAAGAGACTTCAAGAACATCTATCGTTTCCGCTGTAAGAAGTCCACCGACTAATTTACAACAGCTTCCCCAGCAGCCATCGTCATTAAACTTGGTCGGTAAGCCACTGTAATTGAAACAACAACGAGAAGTTGATCGCCAACTGATAAATAAAGAATATCATCTTTTCAGCATTTTAGAGGTTCAAGAATTTAAAAAACGCCTCGTTCTTTTCAATCCGACCTATAAACTGCTCACAAGAAAAACAGATCCAAATTCTTTAATACCTCCAATACATAACGAGACGGTGGACGTTGCTGAATCTCGTTTACAAAGACATGCTGTACAAATGAGAGTTTTTATAGTGTAACGGCGCACTATGTCGTAGAAGATGAAAGAAGATCATTTCTTGCCTCTCATTTGCTAGGCTACACATCCTACATTGAAAAACACACCGGACAAAACATTTCAGCGAAATTGAAAAGTGTAGAAACTTTGTGGAATTTATGAGGCAAAATTTCAGCTGTTGCAAGATATCATGCCTGAAATGCTTTTGGTTTAACAACAACTTGAATGTCGAGATTTCCCAAAGGAAATCTGAGCCGACCTCTCATCGGTTCTAGACAGCGGACTATACCCCTCAGGTCAACAAGTCCGGACACTCTTAGTCTACTTCGAGGTGGCTGCTGGCTAGCTTGCTAGTTCGGAGAGGAGTTCGATCGCGGGTCTTACGCGAGCAGACTAAGTTCGAAATACACAAAAATTCAGCCACTCGTTCACATGCCCGATTTACTAACGCGTCTAAAAAACCACCATACGGAAACGAAACCTATCTTTACTCTATTCCGTATTTCTTTTACCCATTCAGCCAACAACAAAAACTGTATCTAATTCCGCGTTCCCGAATATCACCGACGCGGTACCAAAAAAATATCCTACCCTAACGCGAACTTAGAAACAACCTACTCTACCAAAAACCTCAAGGCAAATTATGGCACCGCGACGCGAAACCACCATATTTACCGGATTTGGCCCCATGTGACCTTTTCTTGTTCCTAAAGCCGAAGAGACCTATGAAAGGATGGAGATTTGCAACGATTGAGAAGATAAAGACTGCATCGCTGGAAGAGCTCGAGGCTATACCTAAAGTGCTTATTAGAAGTGCTTCGAGGATTGAAAAAAGCGTTGGCATAAGTCTATTGGCACAATTGTATTGATTATTTTGAAGGGGAGAACATAAATATTGATGAATAAATAAATATTTTTTTCGTAAAAATACAGTCACCTTACTTGATGTATTTGATGCAATAACTAGCGCTGTTAGCGCTTCGTCAATCATCGTTTATTATAAAAAAATTGAAAAAGGCATTAACAGCTATAGAAATTCTTTGTATGTAGCTAAATAATTGAGTTGCTTTAATAATTTTTCTGAAAAATTACTAGAGAAGAAAAATGTTAGAAGAAGTTGGTTTCGATGTGTGTACTAATTCTCCTCTTATTAGATACACACCGATGATAGCGACCACATTGCTTAGAGGTGAGATAATTATTTTTAACTTTCCTACGCATGTGAACTCAATATATTTTGACTTGAACATTAACAGCGTTTAGCGAAAAAGATGACTTTTTCCCGGAGATAAAAAGCTTAAACTCAAAGCTAATATTTAAATTACATCGTAGACTGCACAATCCCGAAGAGAACAAGTTAATCACATTTGCTATAATTCTTGATCCACTATTCAAAAGTTTGCCTTCACTTACGAGCATATTTATGGGCTAGCTGGTCATAAACTTTGTTCTGAACTGGATAGTGACTCCAACAAATATGATATAATTGACCAGTGAAATTCAATAATGAGCGGAAGCCCTGACAAATCGCAGCCCGCGATAAATTTAAGCGATCGCTTGGACATGCTATGGAAAGATTTTGACTCTGGAATCAAACAAAATATGCGTCCCAATAACGTGACTTCCGCAAGAATGGAAGTAGAAAAATACTTAGCAGAGCCTGTGTTGGCTAGAAAAGCTAACTAGAGTAATCTACAGAATCCACTGTTGTGGTGGAATTCACCCAAAACTCTACGTTTTAGTATAAAGACCAAAGTTCCCTTGCATTACGACGAGTCAATTCCGGAACAAGACAGTCATTGATCATGGCTCTATAGTGATCACATTGACTGTAATGTTATTCCCAGCAGCATTTTTGTAGACATATGGACCTATGATTCACTTGGCCCATAAAGCACACGAGATAGTGACTTTCTCCGGATGTAAAGGTGTTTGGACAACCGCCTGTGGTTGCTCATCACTCCAAATGCAACAGTTTTGTTTATTGACGTGACCATTAAACCAGAAATGAGCCTCATCGCTAAACAAAAGTTTCTTATGAAATTCGGGATCTGCTGCGATTTTTTCTTGGGCTCATGCATTAAATCTACGCCGTGGCCGGTGGTCGTTCGGCTTTAATTCATGCCCGAGTTTTGTAAGCCTGCAAACGAAGATCTTTTTGTAAAGCTTCCATAATGTGGATGGGCACAGGTTTAATTGTTCAGCACGATGTCCAATGGACTCACTTGGGTCTTCATTGATACTACGCTCTACAGCTGCTATGGTTTCTTCATTACGCACTGCACGACGTCTGGATGGATGCTTATTATTAGTGAAAGTAAATGTAGCTTGGAAACGATCAATGGTTAATCGAATTAATTGTTCTGATGGACGATTATCACGACCATAAAATTTAAGGAGTGCGCGATGAGTTTGTCGAACGGAACCGTTTTTTCCGAAATAAATCTGCAAAATTTGCAGTCGTTACTCAGGCGTCAACCTATTTGTAATGAAATGGCGAAACAAACCAACCAGAAAACGCATGACGGCGATCACATCATAGTAGCATTAAAAAGTGTTACCAACTTAACGTTCTATACCTCTAAAAAAACACCCTCTATTTGGGTGTGGGTATGAAACCCACGGATCGGTTAGATGCTCTGAAATATCGGCAGCATATAATCGTATCTCGGTCTTAGAAAGAGGAAGAGCCAGAAATGTCTCTTCTGAAGTAGGCAACCGGACCGATATCCCTGAACATAATGGCGGGGAATGATCAGGCCAACATGTTATGAATGTTTCTATCATAAATTTCAAGGGTCTAACGCCGCTATACCATTGTACAAGCATTACACTCTCAGGTGTGAGGTAAGAAACAACAGACAAACTGGAAAATAGAATGTCTTTATCATACTTCAACAAAACTATACAATCATACGCCGCAACATATAAGAGGAAAGGAGAAACGGAGTATGATGATCGCTTGTGCTACAGTACGGAAGGAGCGGTAATCCAGCAGGCAAGTATTGGATTAAGTTTTGATGAACGTTTTTCCTGTTTTAATGGTCCTCGTCAAACTGAAAGGTACTGAAAAGTTTTATGTTAAAGAAAGAATTAATGCTGCGATCTAATGCAGAAAACTTTTGATATTTGTCTTACCGGGCAGGCTCACAAATTTAGAGGAAAGTTCTCTAAATACATGTACGAGTGAAAAAAAGTGCAAAACCACACCAAAAGTTCTTCTTACGAAATATAGAATTAAACAAAACGAAGCCCCGGAGCCACTCTTGGAAGGGAAGAATTCATTGCACTCGAACATTTTAATCGGAATATTACCAAGGAAGCACTCCACGCGCTGAAGTACTGGTGGGAGGGGCTAATTAGTCAAAAAAAGGTCATGTTAGTATAAACAATGTAAATTGCTAGCATTAAGTAAGGTTAGGTATTAAGCAAAAAAAAAAGAAGCAGCTTTTCTTCGCCACCGTTCTTCAACTCCGCTCTCACGACGAGGATTAGCAGGAAAATTCGGAGCTAGGAAACGCAACCTCTCAAAAAAAAAACAAGTCCGGGGTGCACAAGCTATTCAACGCCAAGATGCTATATCTTTTATTATCATCCGACGGTATCGAATACGATGCTAACATTCCAGCGAAAAGAATCAATTCCCAGCGATATTTAAGAATGGGAAACATGGAATTGAGGTGGCGAAGTAGATAATGTTCTATGTTCAAACATAGGCGCGGCTTTGCACGATGTTTTTTACAAGGACTGTTGAGTTATGCTGTCCTCGTCGATGATCGGATTTCACGTATCAGAATAAAGTAGAAGAAATGAAGTCGAGTTGTAGCTAATCGCAGGGTGCTAGAACCTATCTAGCTCAACTAGAACCTGCAAAACAGATCATTGGAAGACAATACTGCAAGGCTAAAGGATCGTTTCGAAAAATGTGGGGAACTCTTATGGGCATATTACATCGATTCAGATCAGTTTTGCGTCACAGTAAAGCAACTATTTAAGATTTAAATCAAATCAAGTCAACATATATTGTGATCTGAAAATTTCTTTTGAGATATACTACCAATTTCGCGATAGATCTGAAGAATCGCTTGCTGCAACCAGAAAAGAAATGTTTAAATATTTCACTACCTTTGAAGATAACACTTATTTCATGCATTCGGCACAGATTATAAATACCCAAAAATCCAATTCCGAAATTCAAGAAGAGATCTGATCTAATTGACAAGAATCACGAATGGCGTCCGCGCAAAGATCCGTACTATGATCAAGATCAGGAGGACAAAGACAATCGAAAAGATGATGAAGGCAAGAAAACGAAGGCTCGACAGCAATATGTAAAACAAGTTATAGTGCATCCGGCTTTCCACAATAAGTCTTTTTTGGAAGTAATCGAAATAATGGAGGGCATGGATCAAGGTGTAGCCATCATAAGACTTTCGAGTAAAGGGGCGGATCACTTGACAGTAACGTGGAATGTGTGCAAGGATATTTGTCAACACATTGATGTGCGGGAGAAGGGCAAGGAGAATGCCTTCAGTTTCTTGTCTGTGGATTGAAGACGATTAATTTGAAAATCTTAATGAAATTTTCACCCGTCAGGTCACACCGATGGCAGCGTACGCTAGGGGTTTGCTAAGCTATAAGTATTATCGGGAGACTGACGGTGGTATGAAAGACAAAATGGTAGAATTGCTGTAAACAAGAGTATTTGATGATAGACGAGTTCGCAGTTACTAAAACACGATTTCAAATTAAATTAATATGTACTTACGAAATCCTCCGACTTATCGCCCGACACACCGAAATATCCATTCGCGAACACAATTATGCCACCGGTAACGAAGAGGACCACTGCGACCCGACAGGGCAAACCCAACACAAGCATCAACACAATAAATGACACTTCAACCAAAACAAATCGATATGGTTGCTATCGATAATGCAGGACTGTGCGCGAAAGAAAGACGGCTACCAAGAAAAACTGGATTTGCGTCCGAGGCAAACGCTGTAAGGTTGAGCAGCCGTGGTGAATGTTGTGGCCTTGAACTTAGGTTCTTCAACTCAAGTCAAAGAGCCGTTGCGGCAAGGTGATTGAAGAGCCAGCGACGGTGGAAGCGGTCTCTTTTACAAATATTTGGACAGCGAACAAGGACGAACGTTCGGAATTCAGGGATCACGATGAGCCAACAGGTGCGAATACTAGAAGGAATCAGCGTGGAAGAATATAATCAGACGAGGGAAAACTTGCTCCAGACAACAGGAAAAAAATTGATTCAGTCAGTGAGCGAATTGAAGTGCGAAGATTTCGGCCATCGACGGGGCCTCCAACGTAGGAATTAAGGAAAATTTTGTAAGCGTAAGGATTTTGGGTTTTATAAATAATAACATTGCATGATGCTTGAGATTAACTTTGAATTATCATTTAATTTTTTATAAAATTTTTTTATTGTTTTGTGATCGTCTTTCAGCCAGTATTTTCGCTCGTGGAACACGCAGTGTTGGTGGAAGGCGTAGATTACGACTTGAGTGCATAAGAGTCTTTTCCGTCGGGGATTTCAATCTGCTCAGTAGATTTTTCAGTGGAAGTTAGTGCGAATAAGAACCCTCTCTGTCGGGGATCCCAAATTTGCATAGTTGGTGTTTTTTTTCCTTCAGTGAAAGTGGTGTTAAGCGGCTCGACGAGCCGGGTAAATAGCCCAGTCATATTAGGTAAAAAAAGGGGTCAACCTCGGAATGAAAGATAATAAGCTGCAAATTGGTATGAACCTTTGTTTTGTCATTCTAAATGTTGTCTCAAAAGTCACAATCGTTATCGTGTCCACGTCTCAAGATATTCAAGGTCAAAGGTCACAAAAATCGGTTTTTCGCGAATATCTGGCTTCCTATCGGTTAAATGAGATTTGCATTTATTATAAAAGTTGTAGGCTATAAAATTCCCTACAACTTTTGTTTAAACTTTTTTTTCATACGACCAACCGTTTTGAAGGTAGAGCGCGAAGAGTGCACATCGTACAGTCATATACGGCCTAATGCAAGGTCAAGCGTGAGTTATGGTTATCAGTACGTTATAAAGTCAATTATTTACTTGGAAATTATAATTATTAAACAATGCCTATTATTTATGTACTAACTATTAATTATTTATATTTAATTAAAGTAAGTAACTTGATTTGCAACGGTACAATTTCAAACTAACGAATAATCTTGACTCATACAAAGTGGGGAGAGTGGCCTTGAATACTATAGAACATCTGTCCCGGCAATGAATAGAAAAGGGCATAGGGTAGGGACAAGTATTTCCAGGTATATAAGTATTGAGAAATTTACGCGTTTTAAAGAAAAGATATATAATGTCGTGTTAACTTAAAATAAAACTAAAATATATAATCCAGAATTAATAATATTTTATACTTAAATAGTTAAATATGAATAATTATATATATTATTTATGTACTAACTATTAATTATTTATATTTAATTAAAGTAAGTAACTTGATTATTTATATATAATTATTCATATTTAACTATTTAAGTATAAAATATTATTAATTCTGGATTATATATTTTAGTTTTATTTTAAGTTAACACGACATTATATATCTTTTCTTTAAAACGCGTAAATTTCTCAATACTTATATACCTGGAAATACTTGTCCCTACCCTATGCCCTTTTCTATTCATTGCCGGGACAGATGTTCTATAGTATTCAAGGCCACTCTCTCCACTTTGTATGAGTCAAGATTATTCGTTAGTTTGAAATTGTACCGTTGCAAATCAAGTTACTTACTTTAATTAAATATAAATAATTAATAGTTAGTACATAAATAATAGGCATTGTTTAATAATTATAATTTCCAAGTAAATAATTGACTTTATAACGTACTGATAACCATAACTCACGCTTGACCTTGCATTAGGCCGTATATGACTGTACGATGTGCACTCTTCGCGCTCTACCTTCAAAACGGTTGGTCGTATGAAAAAAAAGTTTAAACAAAAGTTGTAGGGAATTTTATAGCCTACAACTTTTATAATAAATGCAAATCTCATTTAACCGATAGGAAGCCAGATATTCGCGAAAAACCGATTTTTGTGACCTTTGACCTTGAATATCTTGAGACGTGGACACGATAACGATTGTGACTTTTGAGACAACATTTAGAATGACAAAACAAAGGTTCATACCAATTTGCAGCTTATTATCTTTCATTCCGAGGTGAAAGCCCTAATATGACTGGGCTAAAAGGCCACTAGCGCTTATTTTAGTGGAAGGACCATTTCGGGGAGCCTCAAGCTCGCCAATCGGCTTCTGGGCTCAATACTAGGCTTGGGGAGTGGCGCTTTCCTACCCCGTCTCCACGGGCTAGCCAGGACCCCAAGGCCTCTATCCGGAATCGCTTGGTGTAACGTTACATTTTTAACGTAACATCCTGTAACTAAGATCCAAGTTTTCAGGCATTTTGGGTCCTACGGCCAGGTTGCCGAAAAATTTGTATAAACTTGTCTGATACCAGAAAGTTATTTACTCGTATTTATACCACCCAAGCTTATGTCCGAACATGTAATTTGACAGGCATGCGACCCAAAATGGCATCATTTCTTCTATAGCGGCAAATGTGATGATGAGGACGAGAAAATTCTTCATTGCTCGAAAATGGAACAGTTTATTTTCTACTCTAGTGGGCTTACAGAAGAGCATCATTCAGTGTATGAGGAGCTCGGAGGGGTTCTCTGCATCTTAAGAATCTTAAATTCACAGTAGGTTGCCGGAAATGTTGTTGCCCTGTATGCACCTTTTTAATAGTAATGAGGAGCTTTAGGTCTTTTTTTTGCGTATAGACGTCATTTGAATCGCTCCTGTCAAAAGTTTTCAAAAGTTAAATTAATTTTTTAAAAACGTTACTCCAAAGTTAATTTTTATCGGAAAAAATCTTATACTGTCGAAGTAATCGACTCAGGAAATTTCTATCGAATATTTTTACTTCGATTGGTAACGAAAAACAAATTACCAAAGAAAACCTCGCCGCTGGTATGGAGGAGCCCGACGGCTTCCCACCGTTGGGGCAACCTGGGGAAACGACGAGTATGAAACTGGCGACAGTCACCAAAAGAAAACATAACGAAGAAAACTCCGTAGATGGAGGGTGCAAGCTGCAAATAATAGCGGACAATCAACAAATGGCCAAATTGCAGAAAGAAAATGATGAACTAAGGCAAGAGATACAGTCTCTCAAGGATCTTTTCAAGAAAGGGATGAAGCCTCAAAAGACGCAGCCACAAAATCAATGGCAACAGGTAACAACGCCGAAAAAAAGTGCAAAGCAAGTAAATCCAGAGGAAGTTCTAAGTGCTGGTGGCACCAACGAGAGCTAAAATTATTTTGCAGCGCTGGAGGGATTAACCGAAGATATGGAAATCGAAGAAAACATCGGAGGTAATTTTAATCAAGATAATGACGTTAATTTTATTCAATATTTAAAGAACAAAAATAAGGAGAAAAAACCAGCCCGCAGTTCTGCTGGTTCCTCTGAAAAAGCTTCCAACAAGACAGAAAAAGTTCCGCCAATCAACGTGTTCGGGCAAACCGGGAAAGATATGGTTCGGCTATTGGCAGCCGAAAATAAACTGGCCAATTTCGAAATAAAAAGAGTTAATGCCGAAAAATTAACTATAAGGACGAAATCACTGGTTGATTTCAAGTCAGCCAAAGATGCGCAGATTTCTGGGGAGGTTCCACACTTCACCTATACCCCAAAAAGTGAAAAGAATCAGACCTTCTTGTTGAAGGGTTTGGACAGCGGAGAGGATACGGTCGATCTTCTTCAGGTGCTCAAGGAGGCTGCACCAGATATTGATTTTGTTTCAGTCAAAGCCTTTGCGACAAGAAGGTCGACCATAGAACGGAAGAATTTACCACTTTACCTGGTACAAATTGCAAATAAGAGCAGTCCAAGTGCCCTTCAACAAATAAGGTACTTGAATTTCAGAGTGGTGGGGTGGGAACGCCTCCAGAAAAGAGAAGTCAACCAGTGTTACCGGTGTCAAAGATTTGGACATTCGGCTGCCAATTGTGCCATGCACTATCGTTGCGTTAAATGCAAAGACGTTCATGCTCCCGGTGAGTGCAAATTGGCTCAGACGGAGCCTAAAGAAAAATTATACTGCGTTAACTGCGGTGTTTTTGGTCACCCAGCATCATATCGAGGATGCTCCCGATATCAAGATGCAAAAGTTAAATTTGCTCCAAAGCAAACACAAGTACACCGTAATATCATACCTTCCAACTTCAAGCCCGGAGTATCATTTGCACTCGCCGCTAGAGGACCAGCAGAAAATGCTGGAAATAATGTAAGTGGCAATAATAAGCTGCTTCTCAAAATTTACCAGCAACTTAATTCTTTATCGGAGAGAATCGACAAACAAGATTCAAAAATTAACTTTGCTTTTCAGCGTTTAGGACTTTCAAATGCCTAATAATAACTAGTCATCCAGTCATATTCCCATGGATAGGCTTCGCCTCATATCGATCAACGTCAACTCTCTCGTTGCTATACATCGACGTGATTATCTCCTTGAATTTGTTGTTAAGCAAAAGCCTGACATCATACTTCTCACTGAAACCCACCTCAATTCATGGCATTCCATAGAATTCAAAGATTTTGCATTCGTAAGAAACGATAGGGTAATAGGTGATGGGGGAGGTGGCACCGGGATATTGGTTAGAAGACCCTATTGTTTCCAAAATATTGAAAAAGTCGAATTCAAAAACTTTGAATTTCTTGAAGTGTCCGTCATCAAAATTTCACTGCCAGGTGGGGATAACCTCTTCGTTATCTCTGCCTACGCAACTGGTCAAAATGTTCTCAAGTTCAAGGAGGAACTCAGTTCCTTGTTTGAAATACTCGAATTGAACAGGCTGCATAATTATTATATTTTTGCCGGTGACCTGAATGCCAAGCATACATCATGGCTAAACGCCACCAATAATCCAAGAGGTGTATTCCTGAAATCATGGATAACGAAGAACCAAATCGAATACAGGTGCAACCTATACGGGTCGGAGTTCCCAACATACCCTAGGACAAATTCATATTTGGACCTCTGCATTGCTGACGCAAGACTTGAATTCAGCTTTAATAGTCCTCAACGGAAAGTGCAGGTGCTTCCTTACGATAGCGAGCATAACGGAAATCAATTATCAAAGGGATGATTTCTGCCTCATTCCAGTTCAACATGAAAACCATCGGTTGAATTTCAAAAAAACAGACTGGGGAAAGTTTCAAAAGAAGTTTAATCGGGAGTACCAGAAGCAATGTCCCCCTTCTGATGATGGCAACACTTGCTCAATGGTTCCTAATAACAGAAATCTAACTGACGATGAAATAGATCTCTATTTGTCGAAGTTAGAGAAGCTGACGTTGGAAACGATTGAGAAAGTTGTTCCCAAGATTAAACATCGAAACAATATGGAAGGATATGAAACACCAACCATCGCAAGGTTGAAAAGATTGAAAAGCCTTCTTCTCACCCGCGTCAACAATATTTATCGACGATTTTTGGACTACAACCATCCCTCGTTGGCTTTGTTGAAATTACACCTGAAGAATGTCCGGAACTTAATCCGTTCATACTTCAGGAGTGAGGTCAGCAATCAATGGGCGGAAAAACTGAGGGGTATTAGCCCACAGGACCCAGATGGCGTGAATAGCTTATTTCGCAGGAAGTCTCGAGTGAAGGTATCGAATCTTGAAGTCGCTAGTGATGAGATAAATCTTCTCGATAGAGCTGGTATCGAAATTGATAGTACGACTCCGGATAGAAATGGAAACAGGATTATATGTGATGGATTGCAGAAACTTGCCCTGATTGGAACACATTTTGAATTGGTTCATCTGCCAAACCCAGAGAGAAGGAATGAAATGTTTTCGGAGGTCGTTGAAGCAAAAGTTTCCGACTTCAAATCAAGCCTGAACGGCCAATCAATTCTTCATTTCGGTGAAACATTAACATCTGACCTCATACCGAGCTTGAATCTTATTGATTATTTTGTCAGCTATGAAGACTTGTGTTTCATATTTCGCAGAATAAACAACAAAAAATCATGTGGTACTGACGGTATTCCAAATATAGTTCTGCGACATTTGCCTGAGGTTGCTATTAGGAATTATTGCATATTGTTCAACAACATGTTGAACAATTCATATTTCCCAAATGAGTGGAAAAAGGCTAAGGTATTTCCGATCTTGAAGAAAGGAAAAGAATCTTCATGCCCTAAAAGCTATCGCCCAATCGGCTTGCTGCCTAACATCAGCAAGGTGTTTGAAGTGATACTCAACAGAGCATTAAACGCCCACATTGAGAAATATGAGTTGATGCCGAATTGCCAATTTGGTTTTCGTGCCAGGCATTCGACCACACATGCAATAACGAAAGTAACCTCAGACATCTGTTGGAAACTAAACGACAAAGAAAGTGTTGGAGCATGTCTCATTGATATGGAGAAAGCCTTCGATACGGTGTGGTTAGATGGACTAGTTTTCAAACTTCTTCAGGACAGGTTCCCCAGACACCTTGTCGCTATGATGTGTAATATGTTATACGGGAAATCATTTGTTGTAACTGATGAAAATCTGACAACAATGCGCGAATTCAAGGTCTTGAATGGTCTACAGCAGGGAACAGTTACTGCGCCCCTGCTTTTCTCAATATTCATTCGCAATCTATTGAACAGCTTTGATTTTAATGTCTCGCCAACGCGATCATTGGTAGCGTTTCCTGATGATCTGATCATCTATACGGCAGACCGAAAAGCTACAATAGTTCAGAGCAATCTTCAAAAAATGTTTAATGATGTGCAGCTCTACACCGACAATTGGCGAATGAAAATCAATGCGCAGAAGTGCGAAACAATTTTGTTTCAGACAACGCTGCAGGGGTCCAGTCAAGACCTGAAACGTAATTGGAAGGATTCCCACATTATGGCTGGTGAGGGTAGTTCAGAACGGGTTCCACATAAATCCTGTGTTCGATACCTCGGTGTTCATCTCGATCAGTATCTGTACTATACTGAACATGTCAAAATCATGCTCAGTAAAGCACTAAAAGTAGTCATGGCCCTTCGGCGACTCTTCCATTCCAGATACATTGATCAAAAAGTCAAAGTTATTTGTTACAAGACCCTGGTTAGGCCAGTTTTGACATACGGATGCCAGATCTGGTACAACTAGAGTGCTAGTACAATGGAAAGATTAAGAGTTTTCGAAAGGAAATGTCTTCGTGCATGTACTGGTTTGTACAGAAAGCCTGAGACGGATTGGAAGCACTATATATCGAATACAAAAATTTATCAAACCGCTCAAGTGACAAGAGTCGATATCTTCATATTGAAACTTCTTCGGAATCATATCGCAAAATCTGTAACTGTGAGTGAAAACCCTTGGATTTCACAGCCGTTCCACCCTACAGACGGGTATATTGTGACTTGCCTCACTACTGGCTTCGTTCCTCCAGAAGCATTCGTGTATTTGGACATGAATCGATATGTTTTTGATTCTGACGGCGTCCCAATCATATATCACATATACCGACGGGCCACCGATAAGAAGATAAAATATCCTCCGAATCTGAGTTCACGAGACCAACAATTCCAATGGAGATACTCATTTGCTAGATTCGTTGAGGCTGGTCGAGCTGAGATGGAACAATCTAGGTATTGGTGGCTGAATGACAATGCCTAAATTATTTGTGTTTATTTTCTGTTTTTGTGCTTTTTCTCGTTACCTAGTTTTTTAGATTCATCTCATTATTGCTACATCTAGTATTGTTGTTTATTTATATTATAAATTAGGTATAGGTTTCAATATAAGGTAACGTTTTTTTTTTGATTGAACTTATTTAGAATTAGGGTGTAACATATTAGGTATAGGATATAAGTTCATTGTTGTGCTAGTAGTATAAGTAATTTTTGAATAATGCTGGTTGGTTTTTTCTCCTTTTTCCAATTGAATCAAAAAATATCTAATAATCTTAATTAATTTAAATTTGCAAGTGTATTTTTTTGATTAAATGTGTTTAACTGATAACGTATAAATTTAGAGAGCCATTCGGGCCATTAAGTTTTTTTATAGTTTTATTGTTTGGAATTTGCTTTATGTTCTTTTAAAAATTTATGACGATTGGTATTAAATAAAGCGCTTTTGACTTGACTTTGACTTTGAGGAGCTTTAGGTAATGTACATTCATGGGATGAAAAAGGATTGATAGTTTTTATTCCTGAATTGAAATGCTAGTGTAAGATTTTTTCTTGAAAACCATCGGGCTTCAATTTTTCGAGTGAGTAGACGCGTTTCGAGTGAGTAGCCGCCGTTTCGTTATCTTTAATGGAGACATTGAAGGTGATTTAAAGAAGTCCAAACGTGTCTGATGTCTCAAAAAAGCAAGGCCCGACGTGTTTTCATGAATGACCTGCGGATACCAAATAAGCAAAATAATTCACTGTTAAGATAAGACTTTACATATATATCTTCAAGAAAATCAAAATTATTGAAGCAATGCACGTCTGAGGCCTAAAATATCAATTTCTTTGTGATTACCTCGTAAGACACATTATGACAATCATTCTCGCCCACAAATATTGTTTTAAACATAAATTTCAAGGAAATCCTTTGATGGCACTTAGTCCCTTAAATTGTATAATTTCTCAATATCTACAAGTATAACACACGCTTACAAATCATCTGTCCCCGAACCTACTCGCTCAAAATAAACTGATACACTTTGTCGGTGTGAAATAAAACTAATAAATCATATAAATTTATTCGACACTAACCACTTTCCAAGGCAATAAAGTCAATCGGATATCGTAATTAACACCTTGAATTGCTATTCGAGACGTTTTACTTAACGACATTGCGTACGCGTGCATGTTCCATGCTCTTTCTTAACTTTAACTTACCGAAAAGAAGTGTGGTCGGAAACGTCCTATGCTGTATTTTCCAATATCGGTGATCAATTGGCTGCATGCGGCTCCAAAACCAAAGACTCCAATTTGTTTGTACGCCTCAACCATCCATGGCGGTATGTCCCATTCGAAGATACGATACTTAGGCGTGTTATTGTTGTGGGCATTCGCCTGAAGAAATTCTGTTGCTAATATCTGCAAAAGAAGATGAGATAATATTAAGAATTCGAGCTGAATAAGAAAACCGATTGCAATTTATTAATTTATGGGACTAGATGGAAATTTTGAAAATGCATTAAAGATTCCAGTCCAACACAAATAGTTTGAAATAATTCAGGATTTAGTCGTGCATGGCTCATGAAAGTTATCCTTCAAGATACACGCGAATAAGACCTATAACGTTTCGAACGTTTGAAAGTTTTGTACAGAAATACCGAGTAAGACGCCTCTAAGTGAAGTTAGACGGGGTTTAAAGTAGGAAGTTCAAATTACGAATGTACTGATATGAATTGATCGTGCAAGTTTGATGTAAATCTTATTTATCGCGATACGTTTCGTTTTGTAACCGGAATGAAATTTGTATTAGTATTTAAAGTGTTTCTGAAATAATTTTTCGTCAGAGTAATAAGAAATTGGGTAATTATATTTTCTATCTAAGGCTCGATGTCAATTTATTTTAATGTTGCATTTCCTTATAATAAAGGAATCTACCTTATGAGTAGCATTAACGAAAAAATTAAAACTTTATTTATCTTAAAAGTAAAGGTTTTTAAAAACTTCGAATTGAACGGCATTCCGCTGATTACTCTACTCTTGGCAACACCTACTGCAAATGCAATCGAACTTACTTATCTGTCCTACAACTGCACGCGCGCGTCTTAACACATGTATCACAATAATATATTTTACAAATGATGCCACAAAAACGGAATATCATGAATTAAACAGGACTTTGAGTTGGAATATGTAACGCAAAACCACATGAAGATGCCAGACCAAATGATTTATACGAGACGAGTAGACTCTACGGCGGTTGAATAAACCGGCTTGAAAGGATCATGATGTATCAATAAGACGTCAATTCAATTCAAAATGAAAAATGCACCTTCTGTTGTAGTGGATTGTTTTCGCGATAGGTTCCATTTCCTTGGCGGTATTATTGCATTTATAAAGACGTTATTATTAGTGCATGTACATTATGCATAATTTGTGTTTTGAAAGGAATAACAAGAGGCTGTTGTTCGGTGGTCCAATAAGGATTATCACAATGGAATAAGAATTAAGTTATAAGAAGTGAATGGGTGGATTGGAAGGTAATATAAAGAATAATGTATTATTCATGAGTATTGTCTTGTATAGATGTCGGTTTTGTTTTGCTTTACCGGTTGATATCTATTGAAGGCTATAAAAAAAATTCAAAGTTTGATTTCATGTGTGGTAACGCTCATGTTGTGGATCTAAAACCAAATCAACTGCATACTTATACAGGACTTTGATACATATATTCATTTATTATAATTAAATTAAGCACATTTTTTGCGGCAGAGAGGCGAAGGCCTGAAATGCACTCTTAATGACAAGGGCGCTAAGTCAACGCATTTTACCGTGGTTTGAATGTAGTTATTTGACACACACTTTTAAGTATGCTATGTGCATTCGTTCATCACACTTATTGAGTGTTATTCAGCAATCTATGATGCGATTTTTTTCGAAATAACTATCTTTAAAATATTACACTTAGAATGGTGCGTAACGCGTCTACACAGAAAAGATGTCAAAACGTATGGATTTAGTATACCTACCATTTGAAGTGTATGGGACACCCTGACGCGCAAAACTTCTGGACTCCCCACTGAACACCTCCCCCACCGTCGAATTTTCCAGGTTCACAAGTAGGCCCTTTTTAACTTTCAAGACAGCCCGAATGTATCACGCTATAGGGTTACTTGTGTCAACCGATCTAAACATCTCTCTAATAAGACTATCTCTCATCTCTACCACACAAAATTTGTGACTCGCGTCCTTCTCCTTCCCTGCGCAAAACATACAGTCTACCTTACCTTTGTGTTGTTCATCCAGGATTGTTGCCAATGATTGAGTAAGGGATGCATCAGACTACGACTATATAGTCGCGCTTCTGTCGCAAGTTACACATGGTTAAATGGAAGCCGGCACACTGCGATTTTCGACAATTTTGCCTAGGCCGGCAGTCGCAGGAGTTCGCGATTTTTCCTAAAACCAGTTTAGTAGGTAGTTTGGACATCATTTGGACATTTGACGCTGACGTGCATGCAAATTTCTTGCATAGCGCACAAATGAGTTAGCGCATGTGTTCCTGACAAAGACATACTTCAAATGAGCATATTAGTTCTGCGCATGCCTGAAGTTCCTTTGGAGATCTTGTCGCAGTGTGTTCGTATTCGCGTCTAAAAATCGCTGATTACGACAGTAAAATCGCATAGTGGCCGAACCCTAAAGGTTGTTTCTTCTCCTAAGCACCTATGTCTCACTATGTTATTTCTATGCAGCTCGATATTTCTGCGCTATCTAGTCAGGAGCATAGTATACTCACATAGTATCCACACTCAATCTAGCCTCCGGAAAAATCCGAATACAAACTGAAGAACGAACCATCGATCTTCGGCAGCAGGTAGGTAGGTAAATGCTGAGGCAAGGATTGGCACGAATATAAACATCTGCTTCAATGAGAGATTTCAGGATAAACAGATCTCAAAAAATCAATAACTCTGCAGAAAAACAAATTCGTCCCATGCAATGTTTTATTAGGATCTGGCAGCACTCTGTAGTAATCGAGCAGTCACACAAGCAAACTGCTCGAAAAATTTCCTCCTATTCAAAATTTTAATGGCAGATTTAGAAAATTATTTAATAATTTACATTCATAATCGTAATTTGTAAATTAGTTTTCTTTCTTATTATTATTAAATGTAATTTTATATCAATTGTCCTTTATATTAAATTTATGTTTCCCTTTAATTATTTTCTTCATGAGATTTAACTTTTATTACTATTTAAAATCCTTTACATTATCTTTACTTCAGTTAAATTTTGTTTTTAAAAATTTTAAATCAGCCAAATAAAATTTCGAGTATGGGAACGCTGATCTAGTACAGCCAACAGTGTATTACATAACGGAGTGTAAGCGAACCTGGCTGAGCTAGCAGCTGATGCGATTGAGCGGTACACGGGAAAAGAAAAGAAGACAGACAAGTCTTAGGACGGATCTAGGAGTCCGCTTCAAATCGCCCAAGAGTGAGGTTCTGTTCCATCTTCGCGGTATAAAGTTTCTCGTCGCAAACAGTTCCATTCAAGTGCGCATAGTGAAATAAATACATGCAAAGGTGGTCGCCTATGCGTTGAGTTCTATCTCTAAGTAACGATTCAGAGTGATTAATAGCAGTCACAAAAACTTCAGCGAAAAGGGAAATCTTGCCAAAAGTTCGATTCGCATGGGATGTAGCGGAGAATTCTAAAATGTCATTCACCTCTATCGAGGACATGTTCTGCATTTAGTACTCAGCAGTTTAAAGCGTAAGTACAAGCTCTTGTCGTGTGTGGATCTTACAGAGCCATCACAAGACATATTTAAATGTTTTCTTGCAATTTTGACAAGTGCGCGGTGGGCGTTTTGTGGCGGATGTGCTGAGAACTGGTGAACCGATGAATGAAAATTTGCCAACAGTAAAAATAACGATTGATGAGCCGTCAGCTGGGTGTGACGAATGTCGAACGGAATATACGGAAGGGCTCGGCGTTGTTTAATATGCGGAAGAACTATTTTCCAATTCCAAGGAATTTCAATCGGCCACTGAGTATTTGAATTGGACGTAAACAAGTGTCCGACTAGACAGCACGGCGGGGCAAATTTATTGGAAACTTTTGACGGAACCATATAAAGTTTCTTGGCAAATAGCTGTTCAAATTTGGTGAGTCTTGACGTAAATGGAGACGTGAGGTAATGCATCGTAGTCACAGTCGCCGTGTGTAAACATACAACAAGAACTGGTGAGTGATCGCTTTTAATTCAAATTTGACATGTAATATCACTGAAAGAAGTCCTTGGCCAAAAACGTTCATATTCGAAATCGTCAATCCGGAAGGAGAAATAAATGAAATTCCCGCAAGTCCATCGGTACTCACCGTAACTGCATTATTTACTTTGTCGCGTGTAATCAGTTCCTAGCAGATACAAGGTAATTGCTAAAGCTAGTTCGAAACTCATAGTTAGCTAGATTTTGCGGTTATGGATATTTAATCGCTAATTTCTGTATTAAGCTGCTGAGAACAAAAATTTAGTTGCCGCGTCGGGAAGAAAGTGGACTAAGAAGAAAGAAATATTGTAGAACGGTCAAACGGGCACAAAAGTAATGAACACAAGAAACTTGTCAGTGGTTATAATCAATAAAATAAATTAGTGAAAGTTAATGTATGGTTATCGAATCTTGAGCTTGGCGCCACAATTTTTGGGTTGCGCGTGAGTATCGTAAATTTCGATGTTTAGACGGATTAAAAGAATGAAAAATTGATACCCTTTATAGAATATGAGCTGCAAATACTAAGAGATGCTGATTTCGAGAAACATAATACTTTCGTCTAGCCCAGAGTTTTGAAAAATAATTGCTGGAAGTAAAGGATATACCCTTGATACTTACAAGTAAATGTGAAACATTCTAAAATCCAAGTGTTTTGGTGACAATTTAGAAATGATCGTATAAAATTCTCAAATTAACTTTCGCAGAAATCCCCAATTTTAATCAGTGCTGCGCCCAACAGGATTTTGGCTCGGTTTAAACTCTTCTCACTTTGAGTATATCCGTTATTTTCGTGATCGCTGCTTTATTTTGGTAAATCATTTGGGAACTTGTATGCGTTAAAAAAAAGAAACGCGAATAAATTGCTTAAAATGCACTTTTTGCCTGTAGTATGAGTAGTATTTCGTCTTTAAATGGGCGAGATTGCAACGATATTCCTAATAATGTCCAGCTCGCGTGGCTTAGTGGTTAGAGCACTAAGCCCGTAAGCCGAAGGTGTCTGGTTCAAGTTTCGTTTGCGTCAACGAGATTTAGTTCGAGTGGTTCTTCGAACGGACTATAAGCCTATTCAGTTATGATACGTGCTGGTTTAAAATCAGAACGTTTCGCAGCTGGGTGGACGGACATACGGCCAAAGCGTGATAATGATACTCTAACTATCTCTAAGCGAAGGTCCCAAAGGGGCTGTAGTGCTACGAAAAAAAAGAATCAAATCCAGATGCGGTTATCGAAGGATCGATTAGGTTCTACACAGTACACTTTAAATCGCATATTGAATTGAATGGGCCGGCGAATGGGGTATATTTGCAATATCTGAAAGCAAAATACTTTAGCATAGCTAAAGATCAACGTGTTTCAATGCCTTTTATATTTAAACAACTTGTCACATTCGAAGAGACCTCAGCGCGATTCCCTGGATGATTCCTTTACATAAGCTACAATCGTTAACAGTTACTTATATAATCGTGGCTAAAAACAAGCGATCATTCGATGGTAACACCAACAGAAGTAGAAGACTTGAAAGATGAGCTCTAAGCTAAAAATGGGAATGTTAGATTAACTGTCGTTTAGTAAATTAATTGATCTTAATATCTTATATCGTAATTGTGGACTAAATGATTCCTTTAATTTATTTGTTAAATTTGCACTGCATTTATTCGCCGCTCTCTGTAAAATTGTCAGTTCTTTTCACCGGGATAGTTCTTATATTGAATACTTCTTGTTGAACAAGTAATCAAACGTTTTTCTTTTTGGCGAAAAAGCATACGTAGCGTTTTCCAAATTACAAAATTTACATTTTTCAACACTGCTGCGAATTTAAGAACAACTTTAATTAAATCTTTTGAAACAAGTATAATAATGTCAATATCGTCCATAATAGCAATTGAATTTCACTTTAACGTAACTTAATGTCCGATCGAATATCGAAAAACTCAAAAGTCCTCTTTTGTTTATATTAGATGCCATTGAATGCGAAAAGAAAATAAAATGAATTGTTAAACCGTAACCTTTTTACATGATCGGGTATAGGACCCGCTACGATAACAGGCTCCTCCTATAACATGGGCTAGCCATCGGGCGCGCTCCTCCGTTTTTTGTTGTTAACAGGGGCTCTTGCCGGGTAGAGTAGCCTTCCGCTCGCGTTCCCGTTTATGGTATAGAGTTATGTGATTCCATCACATAATTCTATAACATAAATTGGCCACGTCTATATTTATCATTTGATGGGGGAAATTTATGCAAATTATGTTTGTATGCGTTTTCCACTGAAATGGGAAATACATGGCCACGTCGGATCTTAACATCCTCTTTCGCTGAGGCATCAGACCATCGCTGCAGTCCTTTAAGGAGATTCATATATACCCATTTCACTACAACTCCCATGTTCTGAAATGCGTAAATGAACACGTGCGTCGGAAATTTTATTTGCTTTGTATTTTGTTTTTAGCATATGACAGGCCTCGGCTCAGCTGACGTGCCCCGGCTCAGCTGACCAGTCCCTGGGAGAATTCAGAAAGTGTGCAACACGGGGTAAATGGAAGGTGTGGATACTATGTGACTGTACTATGGTCAGGAGAACGTTGGAAATCACCAAAACCGCCGAGCAAAAGATTTTCCGGTGTGTGGATGCAATCCTCAGCATATACTACATTCACATAGCATCCACACTCAACCTAGCCTCCGTAAAAATACTGAACACAACCCGAAGAGCGAACCATAAATCCTCCGCAGCAGGTAGATAAGTAAATACTGACGAGTGGATTGGCACGAATATAAACACGTGCTTCGATGAGAAGAAAATTAATACCTTTGCAGAAAAACAAATTCTTTCTATCCAGTCTTTCAGTTTTTCATTAGGATCTGGTAACACTCCCATGTTCTGAAATGAGTAAAAGAACATGTGCATTGGAAATTTTATTTGCTTTTGATTTTGTTTTTTTAATACGGCAGGACTCGGCTCAGTTGAGCGGCCCCTGGGAAATTTGAGAAAGTGTGCAACACTGGGTAAATGGAAGGTGTGGATACTATGTGAATGTTATATTATTCTCAGCGCTTCTCGTCTGTATACTGCGGAAGCCGTTTTCAATATAGTTCCTTGCTGAGACCATGTAGAGGAGACAAGAATCAATTTTAATGATGCGACGTGATGACTAATTTTTCTCTACTTCTGACGGTCCCCCCTTTTTACATCTATTCTCTCTTAAATCAAGAATATAATTCTCTGAGTTACATGCTAACATCATTCAATTTGAGAACGTCTAAAACCATTTTAGTAATTTTCATTGAAAAAACTTTAAACCAAATTCATTAATTTTCATCCTGGCTCAGTTGGTTATGGATTCTTGTTTTATTTTCAACACAAGTGTAATTCTAGCTAGTTCATTGGATCGCTCCCACACAAGAACTACGCGAACTAGTCTCCAGATCTGTCGCTCCTCAGTTCGTTCGATAAGGCCAACTTATAACAGCGATAGTGAGCGAAAGCGCGGTGCTGTCCGAGCAAGTTCAGTCATTGCTACCACTCACTTGATCAGATCATTGCACATGCATATGCACCGCGTGTTCGTTGATTTGTTCGTTTTCATTGAAGTGTACTGTATATCTTTGGTTCAAGATTGTAAAGTTTAAGCGCGGCAAATTTTGATTGACTATAATACATTGCTAACGAGTAACTTGTGTTTTTAATGTAAAGGAGCTATTAAAATATTATTAGACTTAAAATACTTAATGATTTGAAATAGTTAATATTAGCTTATGAATAGGGTTAATGTGTTTTGTTTTAGGGTGAAAAGCAAAATGTAATTTTTGTTCCACATTAATAAGTATTGCGGGAGGCTCAAACGGAAATTTAACCCGGCATATGAAGATAAAACACACTTTGATTCCATTAATAATTGAGAGATAACCATCCATAATGTCGAAATTCAATTCCCGCTGAATATTATTGTGACATCGTCAAATATAGCAGACTCTCAACAATCAATGAACCAAAACATTCGTAGACCACCGCCAGTCCGAAAGGTTGAACAGATAGAAAGATTAGTTGTCAAAATTGTTGCTAAATGGCATCACGCTCTACGGATTGTTGAAGAAGAAGAATTCCGGAAACTTATTGAATTAGTTTCTCCTTACCCAGGGTACAAAATGCCATCGAGAAAAACATTGTCAGAGAATTTAATGTCAAGCGTTTATAATGAGATAACGGACGAAGTAAGAATAAAGTGCAATCTGTATCAGCATTGTCTCTTAGTACTGATGGTTGGACGTCAAGGAACAATGAGAGCTACAAAGCTAACGTAGCTCATTTTATAAATGAAGAGACTACCCTTCAGTTTGCATCACTTGGCTGCATAAATTAAACATGTTATGACAGAATGGAACATTTCACACAAAGTTCCGGTTATCGTTAGCGATAATGCTGCAAATATTTTATCTGCTGTCAGACTTGGTAAGTGGCCTTCAGTTTCATGTTTCGCTTACTCTTTGAATCTTGCTGTTCTAGAAGCTACGAAAGAGATATCTGACGTTTTCCAGGGCCAAAAGTATCGTCGATTTTTTTAATCGTAGCCCACAAGGAAAAAAGAATTGGTTGCTACACAATAGCAAATGAATTTGTCTGTTCTCAAGCTTAAACAGGACGTCCAAACCCACTGAAATTCCACTTTCAACATGCTTCAGCGAATAGTGCAAATAAAGGATGCAGTGATTGCTACAGTTGCACTTTTTCAAATTTTTGACGAGCCGGTGTTCTCAACGATTGTAAGACTCCAGAAGCTGCAATGGGCTGGCCATGTAAATCGTATGGACGAGCAATGAATACCCAAAAAGGTACTCATTGGGAGAGCGGAACGGCGAAGGCCAGTGGGGAAACCGAAGAAACTCGGTCGACGAAGACAGTTCATCGCTGCTCGGATTTCGAAATTGGAGGACTCGGTCAGTGGACCGAGACAGTTGGAGGCGCTATTGGCAGGAAGCGAAGGCCCGAGAGGGGTTGTAGCGCTACAATGAAGATGTGGGTATACTATTGACTGGACTAGTTTACTTTAGTGTCATTCGCTTGAAGAGAACTCATTCCACTGCTTTTTGGTAGTGGGCGGCATCATCATAGATTGGATGTGGAGAGAAAAGAGGGTTCACTTTCTTGTCTATTTTTTTCTGCTTCATGTAAGTAGGGCGTCTATAGGGCCTGGAGTTTCCGTATGACTAGCCTGTAGCCTTAGCCTTACAGATACCTGTTCATGTTATCCACACGATCTTTTCGGCAATTTGCTTCCTGTTTGAAAGTGTAAGAAGGCATAACATGGCCGTCGTATAAGTTCGAAACCTTGCACATGCCTTATCCTGATTCCACGACCTTTGAGTTTCTCATCAGAGCTCGTGACATTCTTTTGGTTTTTCCACGACTTAAGTTGACTACCACTAAACTGGAGGCTTGGGATACTCGGCGATGCAGAGAAGAGTTTCAATCAGACGTAATGATATTTACAGTTGAGTTCACTACGTCTACAGTTGCCAATCTTTCGCTCGCAGGAGAATTTTCCAGCATCGCTATGCCTCTCTAAACGTATTTTTTTTTTAATTTCTCACCTGAAAATGAGATATCAAGAGCATGAGCGTTGGAGGCGCAAACTGCGAGATGTAAACTAAAATATACTCTCAACAATTCTACCTGCAGCAGCCATAATTGCTATAAATGTGGGGCGGGTAGTTTCTTGCAGGAGATATAATATTTAACCAGCAAAATCAATTTTATTCCATATATGTTACCAACATACAATTCACATATATCCATTATAGCTTAAATGTGTCTTTCCTGTCTATATTATTTCGCCAAGATATCAATTTATATACCTTACAGATAAAAGTTTTGGTTTAATTTTCCATTTTTATTTCTGAGGAAGTATCAAATCTTTACTGGTGATGAGATGTATCTGAAGCAAACACAGTATGTAGACTGAACCGTTTAATAATTTGCCTCGCCTACATGCGCATATGGTGCAGTAGATTTGATTCCAGTTTTTGATATAATGAAGGCAAGGTGACTCATGCTAGCAAATCAGCCTTTGAATCTGCGATTCCTGGTTTTAAGACTCGAGCATGGTTACAAAATGTTAATTAGATGCAATTTATTACAACTCGGTCAAAATAAAAGCTCAATTATAAAACTCGCATTTTTCAAATTGCACAATTCATCAAAATTTGGGGTTGTTGACCGGTTTTCATTATCAAATAAAATTATTTTTTAATTTCTATGCGTTATAAACCCAAATATTTTTTTGGTCTAAACAAATCATTATAGTCGTGACATATACATATATTTATAGTATAATATTTCCGTCTTTTTATATCTGGGAAGAATTTAATTTTTCTTCCAATGTACTGATAATCATTGGCTGAGTAGTCCTTAAGTACTCTTCAATTGTGTACCATCGGTTTTAAGGAGTCCGGTACAGTTCCCGCACAGCTCTAACGGCAGAAAATTGGCGGGTCGCTTGTGTTTAGCTCAATTAGTTTTATCCGAATCTTGAAGAGCTCGTTTTACGTTCGGGTTATTTGAGATATACCCAACTCTATAGCACCAGCTTTAAGGTCTTTGCCGGCGAGTACATGGCCTTCTGCGTTGGAAAAAGCGTCCTTCAAAACTAGAGATTAGCTTGAAAAGATGGCATCGAAATACTCGGCATTAGATAGACATTGTCCAGGGATCTATCCTTGGTCCAGACCTGTGGAAAGTATCGGCTCTGAGTCGACTTATTGCCAACGTAGGGGAACCCAACCTTTCAAGAAGGCGCCTCTTAATGAGTACTTTAGAGTCAGTGCTACTGTACGGAGCAGAAATACGAGTATGGAGCGACACTTTTATTAAGGCGGTATACCGAAAACGCTTGGCACAGGTAGAGAGAAGAGGAGCACTGAGGATTGCATCTTGATATCCGACAGTCTCTGATTTGGTGGTGAGAGTTATTGCAGGCGTGGTACCTGTTGCCCTCCTTGCAACAGAGCGCCGCGTTATTTATCTACGTCGAAACCAGGTCGCGAGGGGGATGGTTGTCCAAGAGGAGAGACAGTGCTCACTCAACGATTGGCAGCAATTTTGGGTAAATTACGTGAAGGGAAGGTGGACTGCGCGCCTCGTCGCAGCTTTTGAGTGGGCATGATTGCCCGCGCGGTGTAGCGGCTAGAGCACTGATCCCGTAAGCCGAAGGTCCCTGGTTCGACTCTCGTTGGTGGCAACGAGATTTTGTTCGAGTCATTCTTCGGACGAAATATAAGCCCGTTCAGTTATGGTACGTGCTGGTTTAAATCCAGAACGTATTGCAGCTGGATGGAGGGATACACGGCCATAGCGTGATACTGAACATATCAACTTGTGTTTTCAGTCTTACCTGCACAAGATTGGTAAGTCACGGTCCCCCGATTATCGGTTTTACCTGGAAGAGGAAGACGATGTCTGCCACATATTTTTTGTATGCACCAAATGGGACAGGCTGCGACGGGACCTCTACAAGGAGACGGGAGAGCTCACCTCGGATAGTACAGTCGCAGTGATGCTTGAATCGGTTGACAAATGGAACCAGGTGGCACATTATGTTCGGGCAATCCTGAAAGATAAAAGGGACTTACAGCGGCCGGGGACGTTGGGGCTGGGGGATCGCTTGTCTGGCAATTCCTCTTCCCCTTTCGCGTCCCGCTAGAAGAGGGATGCTCTAGCTTGAAGGCGCGTCACGGCACAACAAAACGAGACCTGGCCCGAAGTAATGTGTCAAATGGTTCCAGGCTGGGCTCTCGGGTTGACAGGGGTAGTGTTTAGTGGGTAGTCCAGTCGCTTCCGAGCATGGGAGCACACTCAGTGTGTAAATGACAATCACCTCCCAACCGCAAGAACAATCAGATATACATTAGAGAATGTAGTTTCTGAACACCAAACTCACACGAAATGATATATTCTTCCATGTTCCTGCACACCCAAATAATCATTGCTCTGAACCCAGATGGCAACAGAGCCGCAATCTTCACGGGAAGGTTTTGCCAGGGGTTGAATAGCGGCAAATATATTTTATATATTTTTGCTGTAATGCAAGTTCATCTGCAGGAAGTGGATCATTACAGTAAGTTACAGCTCCTTTAAAGACTCGAAACTTTCCGCTCCATAGGACGTGATTGTGATAGTAATATAGGTCTTCGAGCTTGCAGAGGATGCGGAGTGCTTTTGTGGCCCTTTTTATCGTAATTTTAATGCAGTAAGTTGTTATGAGGCCCATTTGACATTTGAAACTACGAAGCGGAACTGTTTTTCCTCGGGCTCTAGAGATCATATATAGGAGTTTTTAGGCATCTTTATCAGTCAAATTGATTATGGCCATACTTCACTCTTTGTTGTTTTCCGGCGTTAGCATTTTCTTATCTCCGTATAAGCTGGGAAGCTCTCGATTGAAATCTTCATTTACGTCGCTTGAGTCGGTAACGGAGAGAATCTCCCGGATTCCAAAAGTTGTTTGTAAAGAGCTTCGCGACCACATTGTAGAAAGTTTCTTCATTTTCGGCCTTTACACGTACCCTGAGCTCAACCATTAGGTTGCTAGACTGAGTTATCTGTACAAACGTTTGTTCAGTATCGATATCGTCTGTTTCTTAAGCTGCCTTCATTACGCGTAGCAAATTTCTATAGGATCTAACATCCATTGGCTTTACTAACAGTTCCTTCCATTGCTAAAAGTTCCATCCTGTTGCAATTGTGCATCCTGTTGTCTTACTTAATCGTCTTCCCTTGCCAATTTCCTTTATTTGTACAGATGTATCTGAAGTCGAATCTTTGATCAATGCTCTTGATCCTAAGATCAGCCCTGGGCCGGGTGGTTTACCACACATATTTGTGAAGTCGTTAGCCTCATCGCTAAGTTTTCCATTATCTCTCCTCTTCAGTCTAAGTTTGAGTACTGTTACTTTCCTCAACCCTTGGAAAATAGCTAATATTGGGCCTGAAAGTGGTGATCCTATGTCAGTTTCCGAATATTAACCTATTTCCTTAATTTCGTGCTTTCCAAAGTTACTTGAACGAACAGACTCTCAAACTCATTAGCTCCTGTTATTTGCTCCAGAGCAGCATGGTTTTCGTAAAGGATACTCCACTACCTCTGATTTAGTGAAGTTCACAAAAAGTATTGCAAGAGCTTTGGATAGCCAACTGCAAGTAGATGTGATCTTCACAGATTTCTCCAAGGCCTTTGACATTGTGAATCATTTACTTTTTTGTCGTAAGTTTGAAACTTTTGGCATCTCGGGTGCTCTTCTATCTTGGATGTCATTTTATCGATCGTGTCGTCCCTGTTGAGTAAGTCTCTCTTGTACTACGTCTAGTCCTTTTTATCCTTCATCTGGTGTTCCACGAGGTTCAGTTCTTGGGCCTCTTCACTTTCTGTTGTTCATAAATGATCTTCCCTTTGTAATTAATTCCTCTTGCCTCTTGTATGCTGATGACTTCAAAGTACTTCGAGCAGTCAAATTCAGCTCCTCCAAACCGATCTGAATGCTGTAAATAAATGTTGTGCTTCAAACTATTTACGTCGTAACATTACTAAATTTCATAAAATGACTTTTTCTTTCAAGGAGTCTCCTATTAATTTTAATTATATATTAAATGATACTTTGCCCTCTGAAGTGTTCAGTCATAAAGACCTTGGAGTAAATTTTAATCCAAAACTCAAATTTAATGCACATATTTTAAATGCGATTATTAAGGCGTCTAGAGTTTCCGGGTTTATCCTTAGGCAGGTGCATAAATTTAATAGCATCTCTTTTTCTATCCACCTATTTGTGTGTCTTGTTCGCCCTTTGCTTGAATATTGTTCTGTTATCTGGTCCCTACGATATTCTTATCTCGTGTCTTCTTTAGAAAATGTCCAATAAAAGTTTACGCGTCTTCTTTTCCTTAAGTTTAATTTGCCGTATCAGCCCTATGAAAGTCGTTTCTCCTTCCATCTTTTACATCTCTAATATCCCGACGAACTTATTTTGACCAATGTTTTCTGTATAAACTCTGCTACCGTCAAGTCTCGTTAAATATTTTTTTCTGAGCTGTGTTTCCGACAAACATCTCGTTCATCTCTGATGAGCTCTTATTTTGTTATCCCATATGCTAGAACTGATTTATATGGTCATTCACCAATTTTAAGAATCGTACGAAATCGTAATAATCTCGAGCTTGGTCCTTTCCCCCCTTCTTACATAGCTAAGAAAAAACTAAGAGACTTACTACTAATTTAACTTACAATTATCGTAATTTCATTATTTTTTCATTTAAATATTGCTGTATTTATTCTTTGCGTTCCATTTTGTTATTGGATTATTCAGTCTGTTAGACGGAATACATAAATAAATAAATTGCGGTCTGCGTCGCGGTATTTTTCTTGTTCCCCACGGCGTATCGGATGCTTCCTTGGATTTATCTTTCTGGTGAAGCTTATCATACTGAGCTTTGTTTCTATCATCATTTCAATGTGTAGTCACTTTAGTGGTCTATGGCTTTTATTGCAAGGCAAGGAAGCCATGCGAGGGTTCGCACTAGCCCTTATGGGGACAGGGTCAAAGTCAGATTAGCGCTAACCGGGAGTCAAGATGTCAAAGCTATCATAAGAGTAGAGTCTCGTCAAGACATTTCGTTATTTGCTCCAGAGCAGCATGGTTTTCGTAAAGGATACTCCACTACCTCTGATTTAGTGAAGTTCACAAAAAGTATTGCAAGAGCTTTGGATAGCCAACTGCAAGTAGATGTGATCTTCACAGATTTCTCCAAGGCCTTTGACATTGTGAATCATTTACTTTTTTGTCGTAAGTTTGAAACTTTTGGCATCTCGGGTGCTCTTCTATCTTGGATGTCATTTTATCGATCGTGTCGTCCCTGTTGAGTAAGTCTCTCTTGTACTACGTCTAGTCCTTTTTATCCTTCATCTGGTGTTCCACGAGGTTCAGTTCTTGGGCCTCTTCACTTTCTGTTGTTCATAAATGATCTTCCCTTTGTAATTAATTCCTCTTGCCTCTTGTATGCTGATGACTTCAAAGTACTTCGAGCAGTCAAATTCAGCTCCTCCAAACCGATCTGAACGCTGTAAATAAATGTTGTGCTTCAAACTATTTATGTCGTAACATTACTAAATTTCATAAAATGACTTTTTCTTTCAAGGAGTCTCCTATTAATTTTAATTATATATTAAATGATACTTTGCCCTCTGAAGTGTTCAGTCATAAAGACCTTGGAGTAAATTTTAATCCAAAACTCAAATTTAATGCACATATTTTAAATGCGATTATTAAGGCGTCTAGAGTTTCCGGGTTTATCCTTAGGCAGGTGCATAAATTTAATAGCATCTCTTTTTCTATCCACCTATTTGTGTGTCTTGTTCGCCCTTTGCTTGAATATTGTTCTGTTATCTGGTCCCTACGATATTCTTATCTCGTGTCTTCTTTAGAAAATGTCCAATAAAAGTTTACGCGTCTTCTTTTCCTTAAGTTTAATTTGCCGTATCAGCCCTATGAAAGTCGTTTCTCCTTCCATCTTTTACATCTCTAATATCCCGACGAACTTATTTTGACCAATGTTTTCTGTATAAACTCTGCTACCGTCAAGTCTCGTTAAATATTTTTTTCTGAGCTGTGTTTCCGACAAACATCTCGTTCATCTCTGATGAGCTCTTATTTTGTTATCCCATATGCTAGAACTGATTTATATGGTCATTCACCAATTTTAAGAATCGTACGAAACCGTAATAATCTCGAGCTTGGTCCTTTCCCCCCTTCTTACATAGCTAAGAAAAAACTAAGAGACTTACTACTAATTTAACTTACAATTATCGTAATTTCATTATTTTTTCATTTAAATATTGCTGTATTTATTCTTTGCGTTCCATTTTGTTATTGGATTATTCAGTCTGTTAGACGGAATACATAAATAAATAAATTGCGGTCTGCGTCGCGGTATTTTTCTTGTTCCCCACGGCGTATCGGATGCTTCCTTGGATTTATCTTTCTGGTGAAGCTTATCATACTGAGCTTTGTTTCTATCATCATTTCAATGTGTAGTCACTTTAGTGGTCTATGGCTTTTATTGCAAGGCAAGGAAGCCATGCGAGGGTTCGCACTAGCCCTTATGGGGACAGGGTCAAAGTCAGATTAGCGCTAACCGGGAGTCAAGATGTCAAAGCTATCATAAGAGTAGAGTCTCGTCAAGACATTTCGTTGACTACTCAATTCGACTATATTCGATGTTCCGTCTTTACATTTTGAAAATAATTTCTAAACTAAAGCACATTTGACCATACGAGTACATTAGACCACAACATCTGGTTTTTTTTACAAAGTTTGATCTTTCCAGCATCTATATTTTCCGAAAAAAAATTGTTGTGACTTTGGAACTTATCACCCCCTGATGGAAAAATTTAAACAAGCCATTGACAATTTGCTTAAATCCTCTAAACTTATACCTTTTGAAAGCATATCAAGTTGAAACAGATGATACCATTTACACTAATTCCAAGAAGTAAAAGCTGAGTCAACATTATATCATCCTATTTAAATTTGATAAATTTTTCCCGATCAATAATATGATATCTAGAAGCGAAGAACATAATGAATGTGATTAATTACAGCTGAGATTAATTGCTATGAATCACAGTGCTACATTTAATGGAAACATTTTCATCAAATAAATCGGCGTCATCGCTCTTTTGCACCCTATATGTTGAAATTTGTCGCAGACGTGTATCTTTTACCAGATTCAATAAATCATTTCATTCAAACATAAGCTGAAACTTGACTTAAACTCACACCCCACGGGCTTTCACAGCTTCTATGAAATTTCATTACGCATTCTAAGGATTTCCCGCCATGAATGATATTAGTCAGTTCATAGGGTTGATGTACAGCTGGTAATTTGTTTAAACAAATGTTTGCCGTCTTTTCGACTTTTATATTCACTAAGGTTATTCTTAGTGAACCGGAAATTGTTTTTGAATGATAATATTGAAATCAGATCCTTGATTCTTGCAAAAGGGTAAATAGTCTGGAAATTCAAGCTCCCTATTATAAGGACGAAGAATTAAGGCAAGAACTGTTCAAATTTCGTCTAAATACGAATTGACAACAGCAAGTCAATCAAATGAAATGAACCCTCATCAAAAGGTGTAAGTTCTAACACAATTCACCTGAACATTTTACTGACAACCCTCATTTCATTATACTCTAATGACCCTTTGGAACAAAACTTTCTACATTAAACAGACTTCCAGGTCATCGTTGTTGAACGCATTCAAATCGATAAAGTTTAGGAGTGCCAAAACTTTACACAACCCGATCCTCATTCAATGGCACCGAGCATAAGACTCCATAAAAGTCCAACTACAACATCCCAGAAGTTTGTAATTAAAATTTAGTGCTGTCTATGCTCCAAGGGCTGGGTGATGGCATCACCCGACTGACCTATTTCTCCACATCTGAGAAATGTTTCAACGTTTTCCATCCGTAATAGCTCTCAATCGATAAAAGTGTCGCGTATGTATATGAATTTAATGGAATATATTACCCTTAAGTGAATTATTTTTGAAACTTTACAGCTCCACTCGCTCATAAATATAGGAGTCTAAGTTCTTCTTATACTCAACCCTGGATTGCGTTTTCTTGGTATTCATGGCAACTACGCTTCGTTTAACTTTTACGACTTCTCGCTCAATTTCGTAAACACAACTTAACTAAATTTTCAATTTGATTTGATGCTGACAAAATTGATCCAATTTTATTTTTATTGAATGGTGGAGTTGGTGGAACAGGCACGTTCTTCGTCGAAGACAAGAAAGGGGTTTTTTGGCAGAACGTTTTATCTGCCAAATTCAGATGCTTCCGTGAACGATGTGCTGATGATGGATTAAAAAGCACTTTTATCCGGGAACGAGTTCTTTGCATATTTCAAACAAATCTGGCCTCGGTGATGTCTGAGGCAGGAAGCAGCTAAAGTTCTACCATTTGTATTTAGCTGCTACTTGTATCCACGTATCTATCATGTATAGTCTTATAGCATGGAATGGTAGAAAGCTGTGGCACATTCAGATAAACAATTTTAGGAAAATTTTAATGAATAAGAAGATCGCAGTTGTGACGAATCCTATCAAGCTGTGACTTAGAGGAAGGATAATCCTTCCGGATGTTGAAAATTTAATGAAACAAAGGATTTTCTTCTGATGTTCGGTGAAAGGATGCAAAATAAATTTCATAATTCACTTTCTCTGAAGAATGTGAAGAAAATTTAATTTGAAGTTCTTTGAATAATTTCATAAATGCCTTACACATGATTTGAGGAGTTCTCCTCCGCAACGCGGAAAATTTGCTAGCATTTGCTCTTATTGAGATGGCGTTTAATTATTTGTAATAACTTGGTTAGGCCCACTTGTCTCGTTATAGCTACATTGGATCGACGTTCTGCTGAAGGCAATGAGAAACAATTAAATTGACCTCAAGTGCGTTCACGCCAATTCAATTATACGTGTTAACTACATTTTCCCCCCAGAATGAGTTCACTTTATATCCTCTTAGAACAAGAAAAGAAAAAACATTTCAAATAACTTTCAAAGTAGAGGAGTGCAGCTTTCAGCAAATATTTGTAAGCCAATACTGTGGGCGATTTCTACCATTACGTTAATATAATGCTATGGGATATAGAAACATAAAATTATGGCACTATGTGGATAGGACTGGAATTGATATGAGTTCACTTTCGACACTGCAGACGGCTCAAAGGAGTCAAAACGCGTCTCCTTACTCAAAAAATCAATAATAATAACCCATCTAAATCCGAGCCTTGGCGTTGAGATTGAGAAAAAAGCAATAGCCGATGGCTTCTAAAGGAGAAAAAAGGAAAAAATAAGAGTTCACTTCAATTTAGAATAAACAAAATGGCATTAGTAAATAAATGAAAGAGTTAAAAAACGATGTACCGGTTATCATGTGTTTAGCCCTTCCTATCCCATTGATGTCATATGGCATCAGTTTTTCGAACGAAGATATTTAATGCACACATGCCGTGAATTTGGGAATTTCTCTTCTTTTTTCCCAGGTAATACAATTTCTTTTCGCGTAACCGTCACTTTGTTAATAGGTATCACATGTTAATTTCAAAATTTTTTCTGAAAAGTTCTCTAACTGCAATTTCGCAATAACTTCATTCTAAAAATATAATCACATTTTTAGGTAAATTTACTCTCCTGTAGAGCTGTTGCAAAGAAGTAATTTTAAAAAGTTTTTATCTCATACGTTTTTATGGTTCCGTAGACAATTTATAGAATCATTTGTGTGTCGTCTATCTGTCTGACACAGCCATTTTGATCCGAATCTACTGGACCGATGAAGTTGTAATTCGTCGCCGTGAACCCAAAACCGGATTGACGTTTGGGAGTTGAAACTGTCAAACGCGTGTGAGTTCGTCAATATCGAAATTATAAAATACTTATTGGAAAACGAAAATTTTATAAGTACAGGGTTTTCCAATAAGAGGTGTGATTTTGATATTAAAAGAAAAATGCCCTTTTTTAATATAAATGATCTAATGTTTCATTATAGAGAGGAAGGTATGCCGTTAATAGTGAAAAATAACATCAGGCAAAAGACCACCACGACCACGCTTATAGGACCATATTCTTTTCATGAAATTTTCCATAACCAAATCGCAAATTCGATCTTTGAGGTCTTGAATCGACGCTGGGCTATTGGAGTAGACCTTCTCTTTCATTTAACCACAAAGGAAGAAGTCGCAAGGTGTTAAATCACAAGATCTCGGTGGCCAATTGTGGTCATCTCTTCGAGAGATAACACGGTCCGGAAACTTTTCCCGTAAAAGATCAATGTTTTCGTTGTTTGTGTGGCACTTAGCGCCGTCTTGTTAAAAGTAAACGTTGTCCAGATCAATACCATCCAATTCCGTCCATGAAAAATTATTAATCATCGCTCGATAGCGCAATCCATTCACCGTAACTGTTGCCCCAGCCTCATTTTCGAAAAAGTAAGGTTCAATGACTCCGCCGGACCATAAACCGCACCAAATAGTCACACATTGGGGATAGGGAGGCTTTTCAACAATTACTCTTGGCTTTTCCGAGCCCCAGATGCGACAATTTTGATTGTTGACGAAGCCATCGAGGTGGAAATAGACTTCGTCACTCAAGATGATTTTTCGATGGAATTCCGGATCATTTTCATGCATTTCAAGGACCCAATCAGCAAAGACACGACGTTTTTGATGATTGACCGGCTTGAGTTCTTGTGTTAACTGAACTTAATAAGCCTTAAGACCCAAATCTTTATGCAAAATACGGTGTAATGACGTTTGTGGAATGCCTAATTCCAAAGAACGACGAGGAATGGACAAATCTGGGTTTTCTTCAACACTTTCGGCTACAGCAGCAATATTCTCGGCTGTTCTTGAGTAAAGTGCACGGGTTTTATTCTTCACATTACTAAGTTGTCCCAATAGCTAGATCATGAACCTACTTAAAAACAAGGAAGCAGTGGGATACTCGTTCATCCCCAAAGAATAGAAGGAGCTGAGGTTGTTCGGGACTACAAAGCAAGCCAAATTCCAAATTTAGGCCTCGAGTTTGTCAGCTCACTTACCACTGCATGGTCGAGAGCAAATAAAATCGACCAGGATTTATTTAGGATTACAGTGGGATCGGAAGCTGATAAAAATGAAATAATTAAGCTGCGCTACATTTTGAACCAACGAGCCGTATGGGAACGCCCCAAAAGGAGCGATCTGGTTCAATGCTATCGGTGTTGAAGATTCGGGCACGTATTCACCAATTGCGGATTCAACATGCGATGTATAGCATGTGGGGAGGAGCATACTACCGAAAGTTGCCCCAGAAAAAATATGGACAAGCCGTAAACTGCTCCATTGTGCACTATATGCAAGACCCATGGGCATCCAGCCAATTTTTCCGGCTGTCCGGAACGAAAAAGATTGTTGGACAGGGCAATTGAAAATAAAGCCAAAAGGACGGTGCCTCAGATCATATTCTCAGCGCTCCCAGCTATCCAAATACTACACCACCCCCTACAACTCCACACAACTTTGCTCCTCCTTCCAATTGGACCTCATATTCAGAGGTTTTAAGAAGCGGAGCTCCACCCCATACTTTTATTTTACCGACTCCTAGTCCCATCGAACTCCTACAAAAGATAACCGTGGAGTGGTTGGGGAGTCTCCCCCAGTGAACTCCTATCCAAGGTCAGGGCTTTTCTCCAATACTATGACGCCACTCCTGACCAAGAGAAGCCAATGGCACTCCTCAATTTCTATTTCAATCTTTATGGTTGCAAATAGATTAACCATTCTTTCCCCTAAATATCAACTCCCTAATCTCACATGATAAGAGGACCTACATTGCTGATTTGGTTAAATCCTCCCAACCCGACAGCCTCCTTCCGGTCGAGACAGTTCTTAACCATTAACACAAAGTCCGCGTGGAGAACTACCATGTGCTTCGTAATGACAGTGGCAGAGGTATTGCGATACTGTTTCGAGATGATTTAGATATCCATCAAATCCATTTTGAACAAAACAAGTCCTCATGTACGCTAGCCCTGCCAAAATTCTTATTGGCTCCCTATACCTCGCGTGCAATTTAGGTCTCCAGATCCCATTTACACTTAACCAAATTGTCGCATTAGCCTCATCCCACGCCTCATTTATACTAGGAGGAGACTTTAATGGCAGACACGAACACTGAGGGGACTCCACAAGGAACACCAACGGGAACTACCTATTCGAATGGTTCCATGCGGACGTCCTCCTCTCAGAATCCATAGCAAATGCTGGGGTCCCAATATTTCCCAGAGGGAGTTCATTTTTAGATAACTTCGTAATATCCTCTGACCTCAACGACCCCACAATTCTCTTTACTTGCTCCACATTTAGCTCGTTATTGGACCACCATGACCTCCATCTCAACATAACCCTTTGATCACACATACCAGTTCCTACTTGCCTCACTACCGTTTAACTCCACAGACTGGCCAAACTTCAGAAAAGACATGCAAGACCTCTTTCCGAACCTCTCACCGGAAAATATCATTCTTTCGAACGCAGAAATAAACTCTCATATATCGGTAATAACATCTGCCATTATAGAGTGTCTAGACCTGCATGCCCCCTTCCGAAATCACGCAGCCCGCTTAATAGTTGCCTGACTCAGGAAATTCTTCAATTAATAAAAACTCGGAAGCATATACTCCAACGGCTTAAGCGTATTTATCATCGAAGCTTTAACTGGTTCAGTGAGGAGTATTTGGAACTTAAAACGCAAATAACGAACATTTCCCGTAAAATCCAAAAACGCATCAGATCTGAAGTCAAAAACTTCTATAAAAGCAGACTGATATCACTGCGACCATCTTCAGATGTTTTTTAAAATATAAATCAACTCACAGGCCATAAGAGTTCCAGATTCGACATTGAGAAAGACCCTATAAAGCGAGGGAATGAAGTCTTCACTGCCCAATCTGACAAGATAGTTGCATATGAGGAGTACTTCAAACAACTCAATTGTCGCCGTGAGTCATCCAACACAGCTTTGAATAACAACGCTAAAGCAAATATTCTACTAACGACGGCAAATATTCTACTAACTGTATTTTCCAGTTATAATAAAGCATCCTCTCCACAACATCCAGTATTCGCCGGATTTTTCACCTCGCAAACGAAAGTAGAAGATCTCCTAAATGCAATGCCTTTAATAGCAAGCTATCACAAGGCCTTGATGGTATCCCGAACAGAATACTCAAAAAGTGCAGAAAGACCATCTCCTCCTTCTTGACAATATTATATATTTTTATTAATAATGCATATTTTCCAAAACCTTGGAAAGTCAGTAAACTAATCCCAATACCAAAACCAGGCTGCGAAAGTAACATTAATAATTTTCGGCCAATTTCCTTTTTGCCTAATATGGGTAAACCCCTTGAAAAGATTATTCTGCGAAAATTGAACGATTTTACTAGTCCCCTGATCCCCGATTTTTAGTTTGGATTTGAACGTGAACGGCCTACGAAGCAAGCAATAATGCTATTGCGCAATAGAGTCACCCGCAATCTTCGGCGGAAAGAGTGCACAGTGGCCTCTGCTCTAGACCTGAAAACAGCGTTCAACTCAGTTTGGATCAATGGTCTCAAGTACAAATTGAAAATGTCATCCTGTCCGGTCGCAATCCTCAGAGTCCTATACAGATTCCTTTCGCATAGAACATCCCAAATTAAACTGGGGAGCCTCATTTCAATTCCTATCAAATCGGGAGTCCCACAAGGCTCTATCTTCGGTCCCGCTCTGTTCAACTTTTTCCTTCATGATATCCCACGCCCAAACTGATCGAAACTGCTGCCAGATGATGGCCCAAATAAAGCTGCAGCGCTCTGTCCACAACATCGTCCAATATCTAAAGGATTGGCGGCTCGAAATAAATGCCAGCGAATCGGAGCTGATCTGCTTTAGAAATGCCTGCAGGAGAGGGCACCGCCTTGCCGTGTTTCAAAGTAGGAATGTGCAAGCACATATTGCTAGTGAGATCATTCCTCTCAAGGAAAATATCAAATACCTTTGAGTCCATTTTAACAATCGACTTAAGTTGAGTAGACACGCCAGGAAAACCCTCAATAAAGCGAAAGCAGCGTCCGCAATGATTTCGTTTCTCTTCTCCTCGAAATCAGTCTGCCCAAAAGTTAAGGTCTTAATGCACAAAACTCTTATTAGGCCGATCATTACCTACGCGTTTCTGGCATGGCTAACAATCTCGTCTACTGCTGCCGAGGAAATCCAAATCTTCGAGAGGAAGATCTTTAGGAAATGCCTGTCCAAATACAGACAGCCTAATAAGAAGTACTACAGGAACTCTATCCTTTATAAAGATACGGAAATAGAACCGATTCTCCACTGCATGTTGGCAATGATTAAAAAACGCCTAGAGAAGTGGCAGGAGCACCCTCTTCTTGTGATTTTTTCGCAAAGTGTACCGTGAGCTTATACGCTTTTCGTAATTTTAGAATAAATAGTTTTAAAGTTATTAGAAAAAAATAGATAATATTTGTACATTTGTCAGACCAGCGTTTCTTCAGTTTCCCCACTGGTCTCCATACTTCAGATGTTCCAACGAATACCTTTTTCGGTATCTGTTGTTCGTCCATACGTCCATTCCGCAGTCTTACAATCGTTGAGTCCTCCGCCTCTTCAAAAATTTCATACTGCTCATGGTTGTATCTAATTTGCCATTGGTCCCCGTCTAGCTTCGCTCCAATTATTCGCCTAAGGACCTGCCATTCGAAAAAGTTCAATAGGTTTGCGGATGCTTGAGTTAGGGTCCATGTTCCACACCCATAGTATAGCACAGGTCTTATCACAGATTTGTATACTTGGAGCTTTGTTTTCCTGTGCATGCAGCTGGTCTTCATGATCGTCAAAAGTGAATAAACAATTTTATTTGCGGGTTTTATAAAACGAATTTTACATGGAACTACTAATTTCGCGTCCTGTCCCGTTGGGTGTTAAAGCAAGTTTTGTGAGTAATTGTAGAAGCTGCAAACATCGATATTTGTGGAAACACCAGAAATGGTAAGCCCTCACAAGATCAGACCTAATCGAGAATTTCAATTATTTTAAGGGGGCTCTCCCATATACTGAAATGAACTTTAAACAATCAAAGGTCAGGTGAGGTACCAAATGCAAAGTCTTGATTAGAGTTTTTAACAATTGAATGTTAAATTAGCCCTGATAGGGGCAAATAGAGCACAATTGATGTCAGAAGTGGATATAAAATACTGCAACTGTTGATTAGTGAAAAACTAATTATCAGGTGCAGTGATTCAAAAAAGACAAAGATTGTGCAGTACGAACTTTTAAGTAATTTGGAAAATACAGACATTGTAATACATGAACCTTAAAAATTCCGCCTACTATTGCTGATTTAACAATCCCAGAGTTAAAACAAGAACTCGAAAGGCGAAATGTGTCGACATCCGGTAGCGAGGCTGAACTGCGTGCTCGGTTTGTAGAAGTGATGGCTACGAGTTGGCAGGATCCGGATACATTGGAATTGCCGGATAAAACGCCAGAATTTCAGGAACCAAAAACGGTACAAAGTCAAGCTATGATGGACCACTGGAAAATAATGTCGATGAACGTAAAAATGAACGTTCAGTCACAAAAATCTGAGGAGCGGCTAAAGAAAATGGAAGAAAGCATAAAAAACAGCTTGAGGAATAGTCTGCAGGCATTTCAAAATTTATCGATGAAAAATTCGTTGATATTTGAACTCGACCTTAGGTGGATGGATAGGAAAATCGGGAACGTTGATAGCAAGGTCGTGATCATAGATATAGAGAGTACTGGATCCGCAACCGGTCGTGAGAGCCGAAGCAATTAGCAACCTTCGCTAAAGTTGTGTGAAGTTGAGGTTTGAAGTGATATGCTTTTGTTTTTGCACTTTATTCTCTCCGAAACACGTTCACGTTTAAAAAGGTTATAATTTTGAAGATCGCGTGTACGAAATTGGCACTTTAGTTCACTGTTTTTATTTAAAATTTACGAATTTTCCAGCCGCTTTGACACATGAGTTTTCCCGCGTGTTTCGCGCCTTTTTCTTTTGCGTTGACGGTCGAGTTTTCTGTTTGAGTCGTTTGTTGTGTTGTGCTCAAACTGTTTTACGAATGAGAACGAAGGTGCGATCGTGTTCACGTGAAATGAAATTTTGTCGGTGTGCGCGGGTGTTAGTGGGGGAAGTGATTCTTCTGAAGAGTGGAAAGAAAAACCTGTATGGAAACAAAGGGGAAGGAGAAGCAGAGGGAATCATATAGTTTCGAGAGCGTAAGTTATTTATAACTTATTTATGTGGCAAATTTGCTTCTCACATGGACGAGTACACAGATTCTCGTTGCTCATCCATTTATTTATATGTCTTTGGTCGTGATGGTGGCTGAGAAAGTTGAAAATCTGAAAAGTGACCTGGAACGAGTGAAACTATCCAGTATTGTTACGGCTGAGTCATGCATGAAAAATCTGAGAGCACCAATTTTCGACAGGCAAACGTCTTGGAGCATATACAAGATTTAGTTCGAGACTGCAGCTGTAACGAATGACTGGACCGACAGTGAACGATCAAGAGTTCTCCTTTTAGCATTGCGAGGAGTTGTTACGGAAATATTGAGTCCCTTCCAAACACATTGCATAGCTCATATACCGAACTTATGAAAGCATTGGCTGTACGGTATCGAGATGACCACATGAAGCAAATTTATCGATCATAACTCCAGAATCTTATGAAAAGCCAGGAGAAGCACTGCAATAACTGGCCCAGGATATTGAACGTCTTGCTATATTATCATAATTGACATCCTCTCAGAGCACGGTAGTGAGACAGCAGCAGAAGTCTTCGCAAAAGCGTTACATGATCGGGAACTACAGCAGGCATTTCGGCTATCTTAGCAGACTCGGGATGGTTTTCAACGTTGGATCTAAAGAGCAGCAGGTGGGAATTAGCAACGAGGATCGTGACAAAACGACATTTTTAGCTGGATCCCGTATATGGCAAATTCTTGAGAAGCTTTTTGAAATTTCAATGCAACGGCGATATTTGAGCGCCTGATGGAGTGTGTGCTATGTGTTTTAAGCTGGAAGACCTACCTTTTGTACTAAGACGATGATATAATCGTTATCGGCAAAAGCTTTGATGAGCATCTGCAAAGCTTAAAAGAATTTCTCACAAGTTTTCGAGCAACTAATTTGAAGCTGAGTCCGAAGAAGTGCAAATTCTTCAGCAAGGAGGTTAGATATTTAGGAAAATCATATTTATAGAAGGAGAAATGGAAGCAATCAAGAACTAGCCAGTAGCGAGCTTCGCTAAATTGTAAATATGCCGCTTGCATGGAACGAACAATGCCAGATCGCATTCAAAAAAACTGAAAAAGGAATTTTGTGAAGAACCTTTCTTGCAATATCCCAAGGCTGAGGAAACCTTTGCCATCGAAACTGATGAACTTGGTGTAGTGTTTTCTCAACAAATTGATGGCGATAAGAAAATTCTATCGTATTTTGGCCATGTATTATCAAAAAGCGAGTAAATTTACTGCGTAACTAGAAGAGACCTGTTAGCCGTAATCCAAGTGATGAAGCATTTTCATAAATATTTATATGGCCAGATGTTTATCCTACGACCAGATCATGCCTTGATTATAATGGCTTCTGAGCTTCAAAACACAGGAAAGTGGAGTAGCAAGACAGGTTAAACGAGTGCAGACTTATGATTTCGAGACGGCCCATCGAAGGGGTAAATTCCATAGTAATGCAATGCATTATCACGCATTGAAGTCAAACATAGAAAAGGAAACTGCGAATGCAAGCATGCTGATTATGTTACTCATTGAAGGATGAGATTCAGCGGCGATTCGAAAGGCATAGCTGAACGACGAAGATATCAGTTGCGCTTTTATGCAAGGAGTCTGAAGAGAGTCTAAGTTGGCATTAGATGCCGGAATATGGACCAACCAAGAAGAGCTTTTGGGCACAGTAGAAGATAGTCTATTGAAGTCAAAATGGGAAAGCAGCGTATGGATTATCGAGTATCATGCAGCTGATTCTCCCGCGTAGCAAGGTTGACGAAGTGCTGCAAGAAATGCATGAGATATTATCTGGTGGGCATTTAGAAGTCAATAAAACTTTGGCAAAGGTACAAGAAAGGTTGTATTGGGTGCATGCGCGGATCAATGTGGAGGAGTGGTGTCGCAGCTGTGCGATTTAAGCTGCTGTTAAAGGACCGTCTAAGAAGAGAAAAGGGGCCATTCAGAGGTATGAAGCACCGTTCGGATCACTGTGGATGTGGCAGTAACCGTTTTCAGAAATTAATCGAGGAAACTGATATACTCTGGTGGCGGCTGTCTACTTTAGCAAGTGGACGGAGGTATACGCTGTTCACAATCAAAAAGTGACAACCGCTGCAAATCAGTTCGAGGAACATTGGGTCTGCCGATACGGAGTATCGTGTGAGTTGCATTCTTTTCAAGGATAAAACTTCGAGTCCGGAGTGAAGTATGCCATTTGTTGACGATACAAAAAATCAGAGCAACACCACATCATTTGCAGTCCAATAGTATGGTCGAGTGTATCAAAAACAAAAAAAAAGTGGGCCGAACACCTAGCCAAAGTTGTGTCGGCCAATCCGCGAACGTGCCATCGACCTATAGCACTATTCCTCATGGCATATCGTGCAGCTGAGCATACATTAACAGAAGAAACACCATTCAAAGTTTTGTTTGGGAGAATGATCCAATTGTCTGCTGATACTAAATTCGAACCAACAGAAGAACCCCTTGTTTCCCAACCCAGAGCTTATCTGATTCCTCATCCGTAACCCCCCATTAAATGGTAGTAGCTGCTGTCAGGGTGCAAATTGAGTTTACTGGTTCCCCAATAATGTAACATTAAATGCCGAGAAATGCTAATAACTGTAAATAAATCTACAGCTCTGCTACTAAATCCTACTTACACCTTCTTTGTGAGGACGTAAGAGGGTGAAGGCGAATCTTCCGCGCCTGATAACGGAATCGACGCAATAACTATACCGTTGGAATGGAGGTTGAGCGATGGGCTAGCTTCCCGTCCCTGGAAAACCTTAAAATGTTTCGAAACATGTAGCTGGGCCTCGGAATAGATTGGACTCACGGCAATGACCTCGCAAACGAAAAAAGAACTATTGCATTGGATCCTGGAATGTGAGATCACTCAATCACCCTGGCGCTGTTAAGGACCTTTTACAACAGGCCAGCCAATATCTATTACAAATACTGGCAGTCCAGGAAATGAATTGGACTGGAAACGACAGTCAAGACATGAGATCGCACACAATATTAAAAAGTGGGAAGCCTACTGCAAAACGAGAATTCGGAGTGGCCTTTATTGTGGATGGGGAGTTCAAATCGCATGTTATTGATTTTAAGGCAGTCAACGAACGGTTGTGTGCATCCGTATAAAAGCGAAATTCTTCAAAATCTGGCTGATAAATGTTCACGCTTCGACCGAAGAAAAGGACGATGAAACGAAGGAAACGTTTTACAATCACCTGGAAAGACTGGTCGACTCATTGCCCACAAACGACACAAAAATAATTCTGCGTGATTTCAACGCTAAGGTTGGTAATTAGCTATCTCATTGGGGAACGACTGGAGGATAAAGTCTCCACGATTAAACAAATGACAACGGCCAGCGCTTGATTGACTTTGCATGTAGCAGAAATCTAGTCATACGTTCGACATGCGATCATGTTCTGATCCAACAACGTTGGGCCTCGAGCCTACTTGACGCCCGTCCATACCGAGGAGCTAATTGTAAATCAAATCATTACTTGATCAAATTAATCTATCGATGTCGTATGTCAAAGGCATATTCAGCGAAGACCAGCCCGCTACAAAAATTTTCCATCAATAGGCTCCAAACGGCGTCTGTGGCCAAACATTTCACGGAGACCCTCGACAACCAGCTGGCTCCCATTTTATTAGACGCATCGTTAAAGACGAGCAACGAGCTTTGGATGGAAGTGAAAGTGGCTATCAGGACTGTGGCTGAACATACGATCGGAAATCAAGCCCGGCGCAAGAGAAATTATTGATTCGATGGGGTGTGCCAGAATGCGTTAGCCAAAAAGAATCAAGCGTACAAAGATACGTAGGCAGGAAAACAAGAATGTAGAGAGAACAATATGAAAATCTCAGAAGAGTAGCGAATAAGATAATTAGGATTAAGAAAAGAAAATACCATGACGACCAATTAAGAAGTATAGATGTAACACAAGACAAGCATACAAAATAGTGAAAAGCCTGAAACGTGGTTATCGGCCCAAAACCACGCTCTGTCGTGATGAAATCGGCAATATCATCGCTGATGAAACCAAGATTAAGGGAAGATGGGCATCATATTTATAGAACTTCCTTAATCCCCCGCACAGCTCCAGAGCATCGGAGCCTATAGATGTCTGCGGAGAGCTTTCATTGGTCCCGCCAACTCTGGATGAAGTTTGTTCCATCATCAAAGCTCAAAAGAATAATAAAGCACCGAGCATCGATGAGATTCCAGCGGAGCTCATCAAATATGGTGGTAGTAGTGTTCATCAAGCTATTCACAAAGTCATCCAGTATAGTTGGCAACAAGAACATATGCCGAAAGAGTGGAGCCAATCAACTAAATTCCCTATCCACAAAAAAGGTGATAAGCTACAGTGCGAAAATTCACTACTTTGTACGGCATGCAAAACGTTTTCTAAAATCTTAGAAAATAAAATCGGATCATACACCAACAGTATTATTGGGGAGTATCAAGGTGGTTTTAGGTACGGTAGGTCAACAACAAACCAATTGTTCACAGTCCAGCAGGTACTTGAAAAATGCTGGGAGTTCAACATAGACGTGCACCGAATTTCCGTTAACTTCAAGCAAGCGCACGACAGTATTGATCATAACGTACTGTAGCAAATAATGCTTTGCTTTGGCATCCCAACCAAATTAGTCAGTCTAACCAAAATGACAATGACGTCGACGACCTCCCAAATCCGCATCAATAACCAACTCACCAGTGCCATTGACACAAATATCGGACAAAAGCACGGAGATGGGCTGGCCCCATTGCTATTCAATTTGGCTCTGGATTACGTCATAAGGAAGCTCCCTGTCGATACGCGAGGTACATTATTATACAAGTCAAGCCAACTAGTGGCCTATGCGGACGACATCCATATTCTGTCACGGTCATTAATAACTCCCAAAGAAGTTTTCCTGAAACTCGACAGCGAAGCAAAACAAGTGGGGCTGCAAATCAATGAAAATAAGACAAAGCTCATGACGCAGTCGAGGAAAAATATCTCAAATACACAAAATATCACACTTGGCCAATACAGTATCGAGAAGGTTTGCGAATTTGTGTATTTAGGTGCCAAAATAACGAAAACGGGCAATGAAAGAGACGAAATACGCCGAAAAATACAGCTCGTGAATAAAATATTTTATTCAGTTTTGGCGATTTTGAAGACCAGCTGCATACACAGAAAAACAAAGCTCCAAATATACAGATCTGTGGTAAAACCTGTGGTATGCTATGGGTGTGAAACATGGACTCTAACCCAAGCATCCGCAAATATATTGCCTTCAAGAGACAGATCCTGAGGCGAATAGTCGGAGCGAAGCTAGATGGAGACCAATGCCGAATTCGATACAACCATGAGCTATATGAATTTTTTGACAAACCGTGGGTCTCAACGATTGTAAGACTGCGGAAGCTGCAATGGGCTGACCACATGAATCGTATTGACGAGCAACGGACACCCAAGAAGGTATTCGTTGGGAAAACTGAAGGCCGGAGGCCAGTTGTAAAACTGACGAAACGCCGGTCTTACTCAGTCGACGAAGACGGTTCATCGCTGCTCGGATTTTGGAATTGGAAGACGCGGTCAATGGACCGAGACAATTGGAGGCGCTGTTTGTAGGAAGCGAAGACCTGAGAGCAAAAACGAAAATTATTCACGCGGATCGGCTGGCATCATACCAGGGAAATATAGTAGACTGGACGTAGTGGACGAACAGATTTAAGGAAGAGGCAGTGTGATATTAAATTTATGGGGACCACCATAACAAAACTAATCTACTACCAACTATTGGACATTTAGTAGGTGTAACTGATGACATTTATCAGAGAATAATGGGCGATAGGAATAAATCACGAAATGAATAAAATTCGTGCGCTGTGTAATTGCGCCATTTTTCACATTACAAAAACAATTGAATATTTAACGATTCCTGATAGGGGAAAAAAGAGAACGTTCTATTTCAAATCGACTTAGACATTACAATGTTCTTCTAATTCTCCTGAAAATTTTACGAATAGTGTTTGCAAAAATTACTTGAGTTGGGATTGGATGGTGAGACGTCAACCCGAACACATCGCAAGCGAAAACACTAAGGTGTCAAAAATCAAAGTAAAAAAGAAAATAAAATACAAGTATATCGGAACAAAGGAAATCAAGCTCGGAAAACTGGCAACAGCAGAGGTACAAAGCGAGTCCCTAACTATTTAAAGATGGTCCGCTACGGACAATGACGAGAAGGCGTTACCATCAAGAACGAAAGCGGCCAGGAAAGAAATACTACCGTTAGCAACAATGGAAGTAGAGCAAGCTGCAACAAAAGTTTCAAAAAGGGTTATTATCAAAAGAAAGTTACCCATTCTTATCCAAGTACCAACCCCCCGTAATCCAAACCCATACGTGCCTCTTTCCGGAGAAGAAAACATAACCTCCAAGCAAAAGACGTGAGCCCATGGAAAGAAAAAATCATGGTGTCCCCCTATATTCGTAGAAGGAATCACATCAATGATATGTAAAAAAATTATGGAAAAGAGCCCCAGAAAGAAGTATAGAATTACTCTCCTGAGCGCGAGCAAATTAAAAATTACAGTTGACGAAGTCGCCATCCATGATGAATTACTAGATTTGATCCGCAGATCTAAAGTGGAAGGTTACTCTTTCACACCAACGGAACGCAAAAAATATAGTCATACTCAGAGGTGTAGACTCGGCATTCGGAGCTACACAGGTTAGAGAAGACATCGAAATACAATGTCCGGAAATTAAAATCGACAATGTTTCACCGTTGACCACCGGGTGGTCTAATGCGAACGGCGTGAACTGAGACTTACACAAAATAATCCTTAAGCAAAAAGAATACCAAGACTGCCTCCTTAAGCTCCGTTTCATCCTTCATCAGAAAGTAACATGGGAAAAGCCCAGAAAGAGCGACCTACTCCAGTATTATAGATGCCAGCGCTTCGGCCATGTCTCGATGAATTGTGCCTTCCAGGCAAGATGTGTAGTTTGTGGAGAGGACCACAACCCCCAAGAATGCCCAAGAAAGGACATTGACAAAACAATTAACCCACCTTTCTGTGTCCTCTGAAAGAGAAAGGCCACCTATCAAACTTCTCCGGATGCCCGAAAAAAGAAGATTGGTAGACAAGAAAGCGCTTTTAAAAAATAAAAGAACAACCCCCATTTGAACCCCATTTTTTGAATATATCTAAACCCCATTAGCAACAGCTACATCAGCACAACCAGTACCTTTATACTCGGAAGTCACGAGTGGAAGAAATTCAACTATGCCCCGGAACGAAGTACCACAAGAGAACCCCCTTGAAAGACTCCACTACGAAATAGTCCAAGTTTTAGGCGGGTCACCAGAGGAACTCCTGAAAAAGGTTGCCCAATTCTGGTTGAAATACGATGGCACGCCAACACAGGACAAGCCAGTTTTGCTCATTGAGCTATACCTTAACCTGTATGGGGGTAAATAATCTGATTACTATCTGTCTCAACATAAACTCTCCAGTTTCCCATGACAAAAGAATATTCGTGTCTAACCTTACAAAATCCATTCAACCAGACATAGTTTTCCTTAACGAAACAGTCTTGCAACCGACAAACAAGGTGCAAATAGAAAACTATCAAGTGCTTAGAAACGACGCAGGCAGAGGGACCCGCATTCTATATTAAGACCACCTATCAGTTGACCAAATAAATTTTAACCATCCTGACATTTCCTGCAAACAAGCAAAAAGCGAATAGCTAAATGGCAGATACATGAATCAAATCTAATCCGGAACTTCTTCAATAGTACATCTCTGAAAACCCATATTACCTCTCTCCCATAAGAATTCTCCAAGACTTCCAGATTAACACCGAACCCCAACCAAACCCCCTAAAACCCATTTTCTATTATATACCGTTCCCCAATACATACAGGAGCTAAAGCAACTTGAAAAAATAAAAATCAAATAAACAATAATTAAGAAATCGATTAAATAAATAAAAAATGACTTCCGTATATCCTGAAGATCAGGTCGGTAGGAACTGTGCCTCTTCTGAAACGCTATTTCGGATGTAACGCTTGAAGAGAACACACGACCAACCAAAGCTACAAAGAAGAGTTACAATGTAATTAGGCTAAGAATAGACTAAGTTAGGTTAGTTTAGGTTTTAATCTGTAAATAAGCAACCAAAAGACAAAAACCGTAAGAGCAAACGGAATAGAAAAATTAACATTAGCATTTCAAAACTGTAAAGTATAGACTCAGGTCATTTCAAGAAGCTAAGGACATTTGACAAAAGTGTCACTGTCAAATGAATCGTCACATTAAAAGTAGGTTAAGTAACATATGTCAAAAGAAAAGTCTCAATAAAATACTACAGTTATGCATCTATTACACACTCACTTCACTTTTAGTGTGAATTAGATGCATAACTCATGTAATTCATTTATATCATCAGAAAAACGTTTTTAAACCCTACGATAATTACAGGGTGTACTCTCCTACTGACTACTACTCAAAGTGATGTTTTGGATATTGGCTAGTTTTATGATGATGATTTAGTAAAAATCATGCATAAAGTTATTTTTAATTCTTGATTATGACAACTTAACATCCTTTGATAATAGCTCTTTGCTATAAGCTATTGATATCTTACAACACGTTTTATTTCAGATCTTTGTAACTTACCACACATATTGGTAATCCTAGGCCGACTAAATATAACATCCAACTTTTAACAGTTGAATCGTGGAATGGATGTTTGAGTGATTCATCGTCACAGAAAAAGCCTCTTTGGTATGCTTCACCCCATAAGAAGAAGAATAAAATAGGTAGTCCAACTGTGAAATAAAAAAAATTAAATGAGTAAATCTATTGGATTTTCTTCAACAAAACAGGCTAATAACTAGCACTCAATCTGAATAAAAGTAAGATTGTCTCAAAGAAAACATAACGTCTGGAGTTTATTTTATAGTAAAAATATGAAATCGCATAAGCCAACAAGTTTTATAGACGCCGTAAAAACTGAAGTCCACCATCATACAATAGCAGTTTTGTATTCAAAGAAATGCAGTAGGTATGTACATAAATAAAATCCACGTAACATTTTCTTCAATAACAATAACGTTAAACACCTACAATACGCTTGTAGAATTGTACAATAGAAAGCCACCGTCTGTAGTATATTTATGAGATGCAATCCCGAAAATAAGTACAAACAGTAGTAGCGCGACATAAAAGAGGGAATTGCAAATATTAACACGTCTATAAACAAAACATAAAAGAATTTTATATGATCCGAGAACCACCATTATGGCCCATTCATTCGAAATCGTCCTCACAGGCATGTCTTCTTTGCTTGCCTCAAAGGGCGGGAAAACTTCAAGAAAATACGAATCTGATTCTAAAGAATATTATGTTATCATTGCAAACAAAATAAAAGTTCTCTGATTTTCTCTTGTGCCGCCACTCATTTTTTTCATCTTACAAGAAACCACAGAGAACGAACTCGTACTACATGATAGCATAGCGAGTTGTGTTTCTTATCCTATACGAGTGCAAGTGCGGCATGACCAACGGGATTTCGAGAAACAAGAAAAATTAAATATTTGCCAACCTCTTTTAAAGACTCCGCGCTGTTTTACTAGGGATGGTATCAGAGGGGTATTTTGTTGCAACTTAAATTTAAATTTTGAGTGTGCCCGCTCTTTTAGTGAAATCTTAGACGATGGAAAATAGTATGTAAGTTTAAATAAAATGAAGATATGTACATATATGCTAATCAGGAGTAACATGTATTTCAGGGCAAAATATTAGCATTATTACAGAATTATTCAATTATTATTAATTCATTAATGAATTTTATATTGTAAATGGCTTATATTGAACAATTGTCAAATTATATCACGGCAGCTCTACGATTATTTCTTTACAAAAAATCTTTTGATAAATGTGTTTACTTTAAAAAGTAGATTTTTTTTGCTTCTCTAAGAATGATTATTACGACGAATCTGCAATTAGCAAGCAGTTGCTGTTTGTGTTAGGAGCATACTAAAAATCTTTATCCTTAAGCCGGTGCTGTTGGCCTTTAAATCAGTGGACTACATGCCCAGATTTCTTTATTTCTACACAAATAAGAGGAGTTCGAGGTATTTGGACTCGCGTTCGATAAATGAATTCTTCAGTTGCTTGAGTTCACCATTCTTCCGAGCGGATTAGTGAGGGTTTAAGTGATTTGAAGAACCTTTTAATGTTATTGCCGGGAATGTCCATAGCATCGTTACACGCTTCAGGTGCTTAGCCGCCGATTCTACTGATTGCCTTTGAAAGTTAGAAATGTTGCATTTTAAATTGGTATTGTTATGGCTCAACTTGGAAAGCAGTGTAAATTCTATTGACATGCTAATGCCAATATTTTGTGGAAATGGTTGGCACGGAAAGACGTGGATGCAACGAAGGAATGACACCATTTAGTGAGCTACACTATCGTTAATTAGTTCTGTTTCTTCAACTTCTTTACAAAGATAACGAAATGCACCAAGAAAATGAGGAATTTAAATGCAAATCGCTCACGACTGAATAAGAATTGAGAGCTTGATGAGTTTTCGTGTGTAAATAAATGCACTAGTTAGGGAAATTTTTCGAGAGTTGTTATGAGAAAATTTAGGCTTATAACAAAAAAGATCATCAAAAAGAGAGCATTAGTATAATTTTTCGATAAAAATAAAAGCTGTTTTTTTGGAGCGGAGCTTGAAATGTTCAAGACAATGAATTCATTCATTTGTTGATAAAAACTGTAGATGGGTTGCGACTATGTTATCTTGCATATGCATTAGTTGATTAAGTTAGTAGGAGGTTTGTAATGCATTTCTAGCATTTGATATACAGGTTGGTTGAACAGTTTTGATAGCGCAAATGAAAGAATGTGTATTTTTAATGAGTTTTTTTTATTCAATTTAATCTCCTTAAACTTAAACACACTTATTCCAACGATCCTCCAATAATTTGATACTGTCTGCAAGATACTGTTCCACGGCTGCAATAGCTACTTCATTCGACCGAAGATGCTTTCCATGATGAATTTTTTTTTTATTTATTTATTCAGAAAATATACATAGCATTTGATTGATCTTAAAATTAAACTTTTCTTTAAAAACTCCTTAAAAGCAGAGCTTGAGAAAGGAGCTTATTTGTCTTAGGTTGTCTATATAGCAACTATTTACAAATTTACTGTTACCTCAGAGAACAAACTAATATTAAATATTTAAACTAAACATTATTAATTAATGAAACTAAAAATTCCGCAAAATTCTTCACTAGACATATTTAAGAGCCATTTTTTTATAAATAGTTTGAATGTTTCAGGTGAGTTAGCATATCTTATGAAATCTGGTAATAGGTTCTAGGTTCTAGGGCCAACATATAGTACGCATCTCTGGGTTTGAGTTTTTTTACACTTTGGTACACTTATTCTACAGGAGTTGTATCTTGTGTTATAGACATTGTTGAGAGCTTGAACTGTTTGAACCTTAAGTGTATAGCTTGCTGCTGATTTTATGTAGAGTTTTTTTATATCAAGTACTCCGGATGAATTAAATAAATCTGAAGATGGGAATGTTCTGGGTAGTCTAAATATTGTTTTAAGTATGGCTTTTTGGGTTATCCTTAAATTTTCTATGTGCGTAGTGAATGCTCCTCCCCAAACTGCTATACAGTATTGGATAATTGACTGGACTAATGCAAAATATATAACCTTTAATTGAGGTATAGTCAGAAACTCTCGTAATGAGTTGAAGAAGAAAACACATCTCCTTAGTTTTGTATTCAAGTGCTCTGCATGAAAATTCCATTTCATGTTTTTGTCGATTATTACTCCCAGGTATCTAACTTTCTCAGCAGTATCTAAATCTTGACAATTGCACGTTGCATTTGCGTCATCAATACACTGGCAATTTGAATGATGAAGTTTAATCGATTTATACAGCGGCTGTCCCACAGATGTCAGCGAAAAGGTCATGACGAGTTTTTCGGGTGTTGAGGCGGAGTTGGTGTATGTGCAACCAATTATGAATTTTTCTGATCGCCTCTTCAGCTTTTTGTTTAGTATCAACCTAAGATGGAAATGACACTAACAGGGCAGTATCATCCGCAAAGGCCACTACCCTACATTTGGTACCTAGGTTTATATTGCAAAGGTCATTGACGTATATGTCGTACAGAATGGGTGACAATACAGTACCTTGTGGAAGTCCTATTGTGTCTTTCATAATCCACTCACTTAAAGAGTATTTCACGCTAACTCGTTGCTGTCTTGGGCCCAAGTATGATTGAAACAATTTCAATGCTTTTCCACTTATGCCAATTTTTTTTAATTTTAGTACAAGCATCTCATGTCGTATCGTATCAAAGGCCTTCGAAATATCCATGAATATACCCAACGGTTTATTGCTGACATCTATTTCTGAATATACAAAGTTTGTGACTGATAAGACAGCATCTTCTGTATTTAAGCCCTCTCGAAAACCATATTGTTGCGGTGAAATAATGTTGTTTTCAGATAAGTACTTCATCGGTCTACTTTTGATACAACGCTCGAAGATTTTTGCTAACATTGGCAATAGAGATATTGGTCGATAATTGCTAGTTTCAAGCTTACTTCCATTTTTGTAAATGGGGATGATTATTGCCTTTTTGAAATCGGTTGGAAAAATAGCTTCGCCAATGCACTTGTTGTAGAGTTTTGTGAGAGGTTTAATGATTTCATCTTGTATGTTTATTATTGTTTGTCCTTAAAGCATTAATTATGAACTTGATTTCCTTTTCCGGAATTTTGCTTAAATGGAAGTTAGACAATAGGTCAACGCCGTAGGATTCCTTATGTATTCCACTGTTCTTCACACTACCAATTCTATCACCAACACAACAAAAATCGTTGTTGAATAGGTTTGCTAGCGTTACTTCGGATTGAATTTCCGCATCGGGGTCTGTACTTTGTGATTTCAATTTATTGAGCATATCATCCAATTCATGTTTACATTTATTACTAATTTCGGCATTATTTCTAACTATTTCTCAGATTTTTTTGTTACTATTACCAGCTAGCTCGATTTGTTTCTGGTAGTGATTTCTTTTCGCATTCTTCTTTATTTGGTTTAATTTATTCCTATATTTCCTATAAAAAAAGGCTAATCCAGAATTAAAGGGTTCTTTGTTTAATTTTTGTTTGATTCTGTCCCTATTTCTAATTGATTTAATGATGCCTTGAGTTACCCATGGTTTAATAGGTTTAAATTTGCTTGGCACAACTTTTACTGAAGCATCACTTATGGACTCTTTTAATGATGTTATGAATTTGTTTGCAGATATATTCGCATTATCATGGGTACTAATAATTACATCCCAATCTCTTTTTCGTAATTATCTTGCATTTAGATTTTAACTTCAGGTTTTCCAAATTATCGATGTTGATATTAACTACTATGGTGTAATGATCAGTGATTGAGTTTTGGATTATTATTGGAACAATTGTATGTATTGAGTTGGAGCTTTTCCTAACTAGAACGTGGTCAATACAAGACTTATGGTTTTTTTCTACCCGGGTGTACTTATTAATGAGGGGGTAAAAGCCTAAACTACCTAGAGTCGTTAGATAATCGTTCGAAGCTCTGGATTGGTTTAAGATGTCAATATTGATGTCTCCTATTATGATGTCTAAATCACTCTTTAAGTAGCTACCGAATATAGTTCCAAGCTTATGAATATATTCTTCTTCATTAAGAAATGGCGATTTGTAGATTGCATAAATTGCAGATGTTTTCCTATTTTGTAAAGTGATGTTTATTTTCAGACCAGTGAATTCATTGCAGGTTATGTCTTCACATAAAGCGTTAAAATTTTCATTTACATAAACTATCACTCCGTCATTTTTGTTCCTACATTTTTCTGTATAGAACATGGTGTATTGAGGCAATTGGAGAGTCGGAGCTAAAGAGCTAAAATCATCGATATAGCTACTGTGGTGTGTCTCAGATAAAGCTATTATATCAATATCATTTTCTAAATCTTTCAATAGGATAACTAACTCATTGTAATTCTTTTTTATACTGCGAATGTTCAAGTGAAGAATTTTTACATTTCTGTTGAGTGAGTACTTACTAAATAATACTTTACAAGTATGTGCAGTTTCTACTTCAAATACATTTTGTTCTTCAAAAGTAATTTAATTCGCTTAGGTTTAGGAACTCAAACATTTGCTATAACTATACTACTATAATGCAAAACTTTAGACGTAAGAAATTTATTGTACTCATTTTAGTATATTAATATTAAGATCGTCTTCAAAATTTATTTTGTGGATATTTCCAAGCTCAGATTTTCTTAGTAATATGGCGTCATTTTTGAACCATACATACTTATAATTCTTTTCTTTCGCAAACTTTTTGGTAAGATATAAAAGCTTTTTAAAATATTGGCTCAAATGCGCATTAATGTAAAACTTGTTTTCATGAAAGCTACTATGGATGTTTTTACTTACTAATAGTTCTCGTTTAGCTTTAGCCGTCGCCACCCACAGATCTTTCGCTTCTTGAGTGGTAAAACGTACGACAATTGATGGTGGTGTATTGCTTTGCCGTTTACTCGCTTTCCGCTTTGCCATCGATGGCTGATTTTTCTCGCTTTTTATTTCTAGTAATTGCGCTATTTTCAAAACTATGTTCATAGTGTCTTCATTCACTGTTGCTGGAACTCCACTTATTTCCAGTTCTGTTGCCAGATTACATTGTTGTAGCTGATTGACTTGTTCCGTGAGGCTTCGTACTTGTTTGTTTAGATTGATGTTCTCGTCTGATAATTTGTTACACGTAGAGTTGAGGCTATCTATTTTTTCTTCATATTTCAATATCTTGGCATTGAAGTCATCAATTTTATTACAATAATAATCCAAGGATTTTCTGTATTCCGCCAATTCCTCTTTCAAGAATTTACTTAGTTCAAGGAATTCGTTTCTCATAATTTTTAAATTTTCGCCGAATTCGTTGCAACATTTGCCTACAGCATCATTTGGATTTTTGCAATGCTTACAAATCCAGCTTCGTTTCTTTACCTTCGCAACTCTTATGAAAATCGATTCGGTGAATCCCATGCAATAAAAGTGATATGAATTGTTGCAACTTGTACAGTCTAATTGTATCTAATTCCTAAAGAGGTAATAGTCGCAGCGAGCCAAATCTGGTGAAGCGATTTGTACTTTAATTCTTTCAATTTAGCCATCGTCAAAGCATTTGTGTGATGACGTGCATTGACTTGATGGAGAACAGGGTTTTTTATTCTGTAAACCAGGTCTTTTTTCACGAACTTTTTTATGCAACTGGTCCAAAAGGTTGCAATAATACTCAGAGTTGATTGTTTTAGCTTTTTTAAGATATCAATCAACAAAATTTCTTTTGAATACGAAGAAACTAATGCCATAACATTGTTTGCCGACCTTTCCGTCTTGACCTGTTTTGAAATTTAACAACCAACTTCATTCAACTGTAAACGTTCTTTTTCAGTTTAGGATCATGACGGTAAATCCAAGTCTCGACCACAGTTAGAAAATGTCACACAAAATCAGTTTCATTCTTCTTAAAACGCTTAAAATTACGCTTAAAAATTTGTTTTCTATTCAGTTTTGTTGAATTGTTTACGAGTGCGGAACAATCTTCCCGAATACCTTTTCGCTACGTAGTTCTTTGTGTAAAATATAGAGTACTCGTTCGTTTGAGATGCCTATGGTATCAGCAATTTCGTGTCAAGGTGCACTTGGATCTTTAGAAACAATATTATCGACTTGCTCAACGATTTCTGGTGTTGTTGCACTTTTTGGGCGTCCACTACGTGGTTCAACTTCGACGTTTGTACGACCACGTTTCAACTCTGAAATCTATTGGTGCACAGTTAGAAATAAAGGAGCAGGTTCCTTTAGCACTTTCACTAATTCTTCCATGAATTTCTGTTGCTGATCAACTTTCCAAAACAAAGAATTTTATCACTGCACGATATTTGGTTTTATCCTTGCACGATATTCGGTTTTATCCATTGTTTAAAAATTCACGCAAATGTCAATTTCAAATGGCTAGTAAGCAACAAACGAATTGACAGATAGAAAAAACTTTTGTGTATGTTCATATAGAGGATGAAATATTAAAATGGCCTATAAATTTTGGCTCCATTGCTCGTTAATAAGTGCCGCTTTCAAAACTTTTCAACTAACCTGTATGCACTACAGATTAAGCAAGTAGAAATGTATTCAGGGCTTTTTAACCAATCTTAGGACTTTTGCAATTCTGTTAAGACAAGAATGCAAGAATTAAATTAATTTTATTACTGATCCGTTAAGAAAAAAATATCACCAGAAAATTTCTGACACTATTCAATAAAGTCCCACCAAACCCTCAGAGCTAAGATGGGTAAATTTTTATAAGTAGAATATAAACATTGCATTTTCGGAACCTCTGCAGGGTGACCGAACGGAAAAGTAGTTACTTAGTATTCATTTTTTAAATCGAGTAAATAGGTATCGAATATAAGCTGTAGTGCGTGCACCAACAGATGAGTTTCAACTTTCAAAGAATATTTTATTCTTTTTTATGCAATACTAAGTATCGCACGCCGGTGTTACACCGTCCTCACCATCATTTATGGCATCGCTCCAATTTGGGCCTCCTGTAGTAGTTCGCTTTCAATCGTCCCTGTTCTGCGGCCTTGTTCACAAATCGGTAATCACAAGTAGGGATCTACTGTCAGCATCCATTGAATTTTCCCACCGTTTCCTCGGTTTCTCAACCGGACGTTTCCTTGCGCCCTACCCTTCAATGTCCGTCTGGGTAGTCTGTGCTTTTCCATTATCTCCGCATGTCCTGTCCATTTCAGTTTGCGTAGCTTTACGCATGCGGAAACAGGTTGGTCGTCATAATGACTAGACAACTAGTGATTGTAGAGGAGTCTTACTATGCTCCATCCCTTATTGGCTCATGAAAGGTTTTCCAATAAGAGGTGTTATTGTGAATAGCCCACTATTTCGGTAGATGTCACTTTTAAAGCTGTCATTTTTTGACATTTGACAAGTAGAAACTACGCCATTAATAAATATGGAACAATATACAACTAAGTATTGAAATTATTAAAATTCATGGTGAAATTTTGGCAGAGACGATGTGTAAAACTCGAGCATTTTTGGCGCGTCGTGAAGCACCTCGTCGGACCGCAATACAGAAATTGATGGAAAAACTCGAGCTGTTGGGACAATTTAGTGATGTGAAGAATAAAACCCGTGCACGTCACTCAAGAACAGCCGAGAATATTGCTACTATAGCCGAAAGTGTTGAAGAAAACCCAGGTTTGTCCATTCCTCGTCGTTCTTTGGAATTAGGCATTCCACAAACGTCATTACACCGTATTTTGCATAAAGATTTGGGTCTTAAGGCTTATTAAGTTCAGTTAACACAAGAACTCAAGCCGGTCAATCATCAACAACGTCGTGTCTTTGCTGATTGGGTCCTTGAAATGCATGAAAATTATCCGGAATTCCATCGAAGAATCATCTTGAGTGATCAGGCTCATGCCTACCTCGGTAGCTTCGTCAACAAGCAAAATTGTCGCATCTGGGGCCTGGAAAACCAAAGAGTTATTATCGAAAAGCCTCTACATCCTCAATGTGTGACTGTTTGGTGAGGTCTATGGTCCGGCGGAGTCATTGGACCTTACTTTTTCGAAAATGAGGCTGGAGCAACAGTTACGGTGAATGGATTGCGCTATCGAGAGATGATTAATGATTTTTTATGGCCGGAATTGAATGGTATTGGTCTGGACAACGTTTACTTTCAACAAGACGGCACTACGTGCCACACGAGTAACGAAACCATTGATCTTTTACGGGAAAAGTGTCCGGACCGTGTTATCTCTCGAAGAGGTGATCACAATTGGCCACCAAGATCTTGTGATTTAACACATTGCGACTTCTTTCTTTGGGGCCATGTGAAAGAGAAGGTCTACGCCAATAGCCCAGCGTCGATTCAAGACCTCAAAGATGGAATTCGTGAGGTTATCGAGGACATAGGGCAGCCACTTTGCGATTTGGTTCTGGAAAATTTCATGAAAAGGATATGGTCCTGTAAGTGTGGTCGTGGTGGTCATTTGCCTGATGTTATTTTCCACTATTAACGGCATACCTACCTCTTTATAATGAAATACTCATCCGATCATTAGTATTAAAAAATGGTATTTTTCTTTTAATACCAAAATAACACCTCTTATTGGAAAACCCTGTATATCTTCTTAAGCACGTTGCATTCGAGTACAGCAAGGGTCTTTTCGGAAACATTTATAGGAGCCCAGATTTCAAATTTGTACCGCAGCAGAAGAATTCTTTTTCTTTTTCTTGGTAGCACTACAGCTCCTCTCGGGCCTTCGCTTCCAGCAAATAGTGCCTCCAACTGTCTCGGTTCATTGACCGCGTACTCGAATTTGGAAATCTGAGTAGCGATAAACTGTCCAGCTTTTCCGCAGTTTCCGCCCTAGTCTCCACTCTTCAGTTCTCCCAACGAATACCTTTTTGGATGTCCGTTGTTCGTCCATACGATAGATGTAGCCAGCCCATTCTAGCTTCCACAGTCTTACAATCGTTGAGACCTCCGGCTCCTTAAACATTTTATACAGCTCATGGTTGTATCAAATTCGCCATTGGTCCCCGTCCAGCTCCGTTCCGATTATTCGCCTCAGGACCCGTCGCTCAAAGGCGTTCAATATATTAGATATTCTAAAAAGTATTGCGCCTCTTTTGGCAATAGACGGTGCACGTTGTCATATATCGGCCAAAACTAATCAGATTGAGTCAAGCTGACATGCGTTTGAAAGGTGACATTTCAGTCTACAATTTTCATGTGGAAAGTTTTATATTTCGTCATTCGTGTCAAAAGTTGTATTCGTTTAAAAATGAGTGAAATTTCTGAAAAAAATTCATATTTTACGATATCACTACGATCAAGGTGAGAATGCATCGCAGGCTCGTGAAAAATTTGTGGTGTCCACGGTCAAGATACGTTATCAAAAGCCACGGCTAAGAGATGGTTCGCTCGTTTTCGTTCTGGAAATTTTGATGTCAAAGGTGCACCTTGCTCAGGTCGACCAATCACTGAAAAAGTCGATGAAATGGTACAAAAAATTGAAGACGACCGACACTTAAGCACCCATGAGATTGCTAAGGAACTAAATATCTATCACCAAACATTTTCGAACCATTTGCGTTAGGCTGGATACAAAAAGAAGCTCAACGTTTGGGTGTCGCATGAACTAACACAAAAAAATTTGATCGATCGAATTTCCATTTGCGAAATGGTAATAAAACGCAACGAAATCGAGCCATTTTTGAAGCAAATCATTACGGGCGATGAAAAATGGGTAAGATACGAGAATGTCGTTCGAAAAAGTTCATGGTCAAAAAAAGATGAATCATCACAAACGACTTCAAAGCCAGAATTGACACCAAATAAGGTTATGCTGTGTGTATGGTGGGATTGGAAGGGAATTGTTTATCATGAGGTGCTAGAACATGGTCAAACACTCAATTTGGTTCTGTACTTTCAGCAATCAACCAGATTGCAACAAGCAATTCAAAAAAAAAACCAGCCAGAATTGATCAATAGAAAGTGCGTTGTCTTCTATCATGACAATGCCAGACCACCCACATCTTTGATGATCCGAAAAAAATTAACAGAGCTCGGCTGGGAAGTTTTGATGCATCCACCGTACTCGTATAGTCCAGACCTTGCACCATCAGACTACCATTTGTTTCGGTCTCTGCAAAACTTCCTTAATGAAAAGAAATTCACTTCAAAAAGCGACTGTCAAAATCACTTGGCCAAGTTTTTTCGCCGATAAACGACGGAAGTTCCCCACAGATGGAACAATGGCTCTGCCCAAAAAATGGTAAAGGGTCATAGATAATAATGGACAATATGAACTTAAAAATTAAATCCATTTTACATAAAAGAAATAATCAATCGAAAAATGACAAAAAAGGCTCGACACTGTTTCGGCTTAACAATATATATATATATATATATATATATATATATATATATATATATATATATATATATATATATATATATATATATATATATATATATATATATATATATATATATATATATACATTGCGTTTTGTGTAGTTGGTAGGATTGTCAATTACTTTGTCAAAGATGAGTGCGATCTGTTAACCAGTTTGTTTACAGCAACTGCTTGGTTCGGTACGCCTCAGTAGTGAGTTGCGATTTTTGTGATTTTTTTTATCGTGACCGAATTTAAAGTCAAGAGCGCAATAAATACCATCGATCGACCACCGTATTCACCAGATTTGGCTCCATGTGATTTTGATGAATAATTAAATATTTTACGTTTTATTTGCAATTTCCGGGTACTTTTTTGTCGCAATGTAAAACAAAACTCGCTAAAGGAGCTGGAGGCCATCCCAAAAAGTGCTTATAAAAAATGTTCCGAGGACTGGAAAAATCGTTGGTGTAAGTGTAGTGTTTCTGATGGGGATTACTTTGAAGGCGACAAAATAAATATTGATGAATAATTATTCCGGGTACTTTTTTATCACAATGTATATATAAACGTATAGCTTGCTAAAAGCATAGCTCTCAGTATATTTTCAGATACATCTTCTTCTTTGTAGCCAGCTCCTCTCGGGCCTTCGCCTCCTGCAATAGCGCCTCCAACTGTCTCGGCCCATTGACCACGGCCTCCAATTTCGAAATCCGAGCAGCGATGAACTGTCAGACCAGCGTTTCCTCTGTTTTCCCACCGGTCTCCGGGCTTTAGTTCTTCCAATGAATACGTTTTTGGGTATCCGTTGTTCGTCTATCCGATTCATGTGGCCAGCCCATCGCAGCTTCCGCAGTCTTACAATCGTTGAGGCCTCCGGTTCTTCAAATATATCATACAGCGTAAACTTCTATAATTTTATAATGAGACAAATTACAAGCTTAAATTCAGAAATCCATCAAAAAATAACAAGTCGGGTGTAATATTATTCAACATGGGTTATTTTGCATAGTTCACCTTTCATACCATTTGTCAATTACTGCTTATTCGGGACAATTATTTGATAATGGAAACAATACGCATTTTCAAGTAATATGGGTAAGTTTTACTTAAATTACAATTAGTTGTATAACAAAAATCATCAAACAATTTAACTCAATCAAAAAAAATTTCTCATTTTGGAATTAACACTAGAAGTGCCACCGTTCTATTTTTGTTCCACCTGCAAGTTTGATCGTAGGTAACTTTTAAGTTTTTTTTCTTAGGTCCGTGAAACTTAATGACTTTCAATCATTTATTGTGCTTATTAAATTTTAGATGTTTTCAATAATAAAAAAAAATAGCAAATGAAAAAATAAGTGATTTACCTAGAACCGTCGACGGGTCATTTTTGTCCCGTTCATATTCTATGGAATAATTCAATGTAAGATTATTGTTCTGGGTAGTTACAGGATGGAAGGGTGATGTGTGCGTGAATAAACAGTTGAGCATCGTTTCTATGAGTCAGTTGCACGTCGTTCAGCGTAGATAGTGGACATTTTTGTTATTATAAGGGTATACCCCATGTTTTATAGTTATGTCTAATCAACGTCGCAAAGTGTTGAAATCGAACGAAATTTCGTCTTGTTTGAATAAAATTTTAGAGGATGAATCAGATGCCGAGCCTTTAGAATACTTTAACGACGACTACCAATTAGAATACAATTTTAGTTCTTCTTCTGACGAGCCTGGAGACACCACTCAAAGAGAAATGTCGGAAAGAAATTACATTTTTATTTTATTTCGTTGGAAAACTTACAGCTATTGCTGTGCTTACTTTATATTATGGGTTACTTTTAGCTAATTATATGTTTTCACGTGCAGGAAATAACTCACATACACAAACACACGCACAATGTTATTTATTAGAGAATTACTTACAACATTGATGAATCCTCGTTTTGAAACGACGTCAGGCTCAAAAACTTGTTTCTCCCGGTGGTACTACCTGGACTATAATGGAAGCTGGTAGTACAGCTGGTAGATATGAATGTCAAAGTGTTTTTATACATCGCTTTGGGCCAACGCCGCATGCGAAACGCAATGTGGATGAAATTTGCTAAAGCGCAGTATATTTTAGAAGGCACTGTGGAAGGGGCGCAACGCCAACTACGAGGCAAAAATTGGTGCATGGTGATGGAAGAACTGGACGCCTTTATTGCTGTACTTTACATAGGTGATGCAATTGGTGCACATAACTTAGATCTAGATTCATTATGGTCGATGAAATGGGGTAATTCTATAATAAAGGCAACAATGTCTCGTAATCGTTTTCGTGAGATAATAAGGTACCTGCGATTCGATCACAAATCCAGTAGACGTCAATGAGTGACTGGGCCATATATAACGATTGACGAACGACTTTTTCCATCTAAGTATCGTAGCCGATTTACCCACCTTATGAGCTCTAAACCAGACAAATATGCTTAAAAATTTTGGATGGCTGTTGACAAAGATGTAAATTATGTACTAAATGCGTTCTTTTACCTTGGAAAAGATGAAAAAAGACCTAATGATGAGCGTTTAGGTGACTGGGTCGTGAAAAAATTGATGCAACCTTACATCAATAAAGGTCAAAATGTCATTTGTGATAACTTTTTTACTTCGCTTTCACTAGCAAAATATTTGAAGTCAAAACATACTAGCAAGCATCGTGGGTACAATAAATAGAATTCGCAGAAAAATACCTGTTTCCGTGAAAACCGCAAAAGAAGAACTATATAGTACATTTCTTCTCAAAAACGGTGATACAACATTGACTGTTCATCAGACTAAATCGAATAAAAATGTTCTTATGCTCAGCATTTTGCATCCCCATGTACCAATAAGTTGTGGCTCAAAGAAAAAATCTGAGACAGTGTTATTCTACAACAGCATGAAATATGGCGTGGAAGTTGTAGATTCGATGAGCCGCAAATATAAAGTGAAGGCTGCTTCTAGACGTTGGCCAGTTCATACATTTTATAACCCGTTAGATTTGGCAGGTATAAACGCCTGGATATTGTATAAAATAATCAATAACAGGAAATTAAACGCATAGACTTTTTACTGCAACTGGGAGAAGAATTGGGAACACAGTGTATGTATACAAGAAAAACAACCATGCCTGTAAAAATTAAGGAAAACATACCAGAAAGACAAGAAAAACGTTCAAGGTGTCAGGTCAGTTCCAAATGCGCAACTTATAAGTCATATGTGAAGTGCCACCTTTGTAAAAAATCGTCTGCAATAAATGCACTATTAAAGAATATTTTTTATGCAATATTTGCTGGACAAATAATTATAACTAGTTTATAGATTTTTCTTAATTTGAAATAGCTAGTTAGTGTCTATAGTTTATTACGTCTTTGTCTTTAAGGAATTAATAATTTGATTTGAATAAATAAATACTCCTGGTTCCTATTACATTACAAGGTGTTTTAATCATAATATTCATGCATTATGCTAATGAATGGTGCAATAAATATAATGGGACAAAATTGTCACGGTGGCGGTTCAATGGAGGTAGTAACTTTCGGCGTTTCTAGATTTAAGCGATGATTTTCATGGGTTAAAAATTTATAATGAATTATTAAGACCTAGATAACGCGCGTGTGTTTACAGTTTACAGTTTTGCAAGTACATCGATTGTTCAATTGTTCAATTTTTAAACGTTCAATTTTTAATTGGGTCACAGAATTATTTTATAGGACCTTGACCAATTTTTGTTTTGTTTTGTGTGCATAACTGTAACATTGTAACATTTAGATTTGTTTTTTATACTGACCTTGACTGTGAAAAAAAAAAAATTGTTATGTGTGCATATTAGTAAAATTTGAACTTTTTATACTGATCTTGACTGTGGAATAGAATTTTAACTCTGTAATTCGTGGAACATTTTGATATATAATGAGTGTAAAGTGCAGTCTGCCGAATTGTATTGCATTTGGCAATACTTTCAAATATGTTACGTGCAGAGCTTTCTGTAATCGTAAATTACATGGAGCGTGTATGGATGCCCCAAGAGATTGGTACCATCCCTACATGGATAACCATTTCATCTACTCTGACTGCCAGGGTTTTGAATACCTTTTGAAAGCCATGTACGACAAAGTAATTATACACATCGATAAACTCAGTGAAGAAAATAATCAATTGATTTCACGGCAGCGCTCTCAGTCTCGAGCTAATGACGAGAGTTTCGTAGAAATGGCCAGCAGCTTCGATGATTTAGCGACTACATTATCGAACAGCAATAAAAAGATATATGAAGCTCTTGAAATATTTGAAAATCAAATCGCGTCAATTCGGGAAAATATATCTACCATTCAACGACACAACAAGGATGAATATGACGAGAAATCATCGTTATTTCAAGCAAGAGCGATGAAGCTGTTCCAAAAACATGAGACGATTCTCAATAATATCGCGACGTCAGTTGGAAGTTCGAAGAAGGAAGATTCGGAGATTCTGTCTAAGGTGGGAAGGATTGAGGACAGTTTAAGCACAATGGCAGAAGGGATGCAGCGATTTAGTCAGCATAACACGATTGTTGGAAATTCACATAAAACGACATCAAGTGAACCGATCAGTTAAACTTACCTGAAAAAACAACGACTAAATCGAAAGAATCACTACAGGCACCTTCATACGCTCAAGAATCGGAATTTGTGTATAAACTGGGAACTTTCTGGTCGGAAGAAGATTGGAAGAAAAGAATTGAACGGCTAATCGTGTGAACTCAAATAATGACCTATGTTCCACAAATGGTCAGTCACAGTACAGAATTTTCTTCACGCAGAAAGCTCCGAAAAACTGGAATGCAACTAAAATTCAGGATATCATTGAAAACGACCTTATGATCAAAGGTGATTAATTCTAAACTATTCTTAATACCTAACTCATTGCAAGGTACTGCTGTTATTACAAATAAGGTAGCATTGGCAACACAAAACGACTCTAACAATAGTAGCGTGTCACATAAAATAGTTAACTTAGAGTCGGACGATGACCAAAATATCTCCAAATCCATTGAAACCCTCGCCATGGCGGAGAAATCCTCTCAACCACAATTGAAATATAAAAATTTCATCCGTGGCGAGGTTCAAGTACCATCTTCTTTGGGCTAAATACACCTTCCACAGTCTGTTCCCCAAGATAGCAATGAATCCTTTTCAGACCCGCTTTGCCCACCATCAGTAAAGGCCACGATCAACTCTGGAGTTGATTTAGAAAATAGGTATCTATTGTCGAGATTCAGAGATCACAAAATCTATGAATGTGTACGACTCTTTTTGGCATACATGCATAAAGTGCCCGATACAACATGTATTGATGGAAAAACAAAGACTAGTCTCAAGGTGATAATACAAAGAGAAGGTCTTCCTGTGGATTTTGATTCTCTTCGAGGAATGTATTTTCGCTTCCATGAAGAGCTGGGAGTCACGGTAGATCAAGCGAGAAAAAATCTTGAAATATTTGCGTCGCATGTAAGTTCGAACTACATCTCCTCACTTCAAAGGACTAGGGAACAACACAACAAATTATTTCGTCCCCAATAAGAAGCCTGTTCAGCAAAGCCTTAAATTATTTTACCACAATTGAAGTGGTATCCGATCGAAATTAAACCAATTATTCCTTGACGCTAAAACTTGCCATTTTAAAATTCTATCTCTGACAGAAACTTGGCTAAAGGATGCACATAAAAATGAAGACATTCTTGACAGTGATTGGACCATCTTTACAGACGATCAAGACTTTCGCAGCACTGGAAAATCAAGAGGAGGTGGTGTGTTAGTTGCAGTTCACAACTCCCTATCAAGTGAGCTCAAAAGCACCACCTCATATACATTATTCCAGCATAGAGTGGTTCATATATCTACAAATAAGCTTAGCCTCTATCTTGGCGTGTAGTATGTCCCTCCAAACTCCTCCGAAATCGTCTACAACGAAGTCATCGAAACCATTTCTTCTCTAACTGCATCTATTAAAGAAGATGATATAATAATTATCCCTGGCGACTTTAATCGACCGAATCTGAAATTTTTAAATGACGAAGTCGATAATCGTCTTCTCCCAATGAATCTTCTTGACAGTCAGGATTTTAATTTGATGAGCACTTTTTATGGCAACGATTTGCAGCAAATCGCTCCGAAACCCAACCAAAATGGAAATTGGTAAGACCTAATTTTTACTAACGCATATGACGATGTAGTGGTCAATCAAACTGATGACAAAGAGAACCTTTTTTGTAACAGCCTTCATCACTCTGCACTTAATATTGATATTTCCACTCCTGACATTTCTAACCCTATTTCATACTTTGCATCAATTGTATACGACTTTCGCAATGCTGATTATGAAAGTATTAATAAACATCTTGTCGCTGTTGATTGGACTGGTACACTTTCGACGTTAGATCTTGAAGAAGCGTTATCCTGTTTTTGTCAGATAACTCTTGACGCCGCCGAAAAGTATGTACCTAAAATTAAGAAAAAAGATAAACTGTCTGAACCTTGGTTAAATGGGGATCTTCGATATTTACGAAATCAAAGGAACAAATATTATAGAATGATCAAAAGCAAGAAAGATGTCAGCAATGATATTAAATCAAAATATAATGAGCTTGCCAATGAATTTCAAACAAAATCTCGAGAAGCATATGAAGTACTCGTATATGTTAATTTGATCGGTGAAAATATTATTAAAGACCCAAAAAAGTTCTTTGATTTTGTGAATATCAAGCGTAAGACTCAAGGCTACCTTCATCTATGTATTTCAAGGATTCAGTTTCTTGTTCCCCAGAGCAAATTTGTGAGTTTTTTGCAAATTACTTTCAAGAAGTTTATTGTAACCCTGAGAACCCATTGAATCCCGTTTCGGAAATGGCTCCAACGACATTGATTAACGAAGTTTCAATTTCTGAGGAAAAAATCGCTCATGCGATTGCCAATTTGGATGCCAATAAGGGACCTGGCCCCGATCTTATTCCTCCTAGTTTTCTTATCCAATGCAAAGACCAATTAACCAGGCCATTCTCCATCATTTTCAACAAATCACTCTCTAGTGCCATCTTTCCTTTTTACTGGAAATCTTCTTACTTAATACCAATACATAAGAAGAATGATAAACGGTGTATTCAAAATTATAGAGGTATTGCTATTTTATCAGCCATTCCAAAGCTTTTTGAACAAATACTTTGCAACAAGATCTCCCCTTTTATAGAGCCGCGGCTTAATGAAGAGCAGCATGGGTTCAGAAAAAATAGATCTACTACCACCAATCTCCTCATCATGACATCAAGTATTCTGTGTGAGATGGAAAAGGGTCTCCAGAAAGATGCAATATATACAGATTTTAGCAAAGCATTTGATCTTGTAAATCATGAAGTTTTGATTAGCAAGCTCCGTAATTTTGGAATTACTGGTCGTTTACTCAGTTGGATCCATTCTTACTTTAAAAACCGCACTCAAGTTGTGGAATTTCAATGACGATTATCGAAGCAAATTCATGTCCTCTCTGGGGTTCCTCAAGGAAGTCATCTTGGGCCTGATCTCTCAGCAGTTTTACATGATGTACCTCATCTTTTTTATGCAGATGACCTTAAAGTTTACCAAGTCATATCATCTCTATCCGATATGATGTTTCTCCAGTCCAAGCTTAACATTCTCTCTGAATGGTGTTACAACAACCACCTCTCTTTTAACTTGGAAAAATGCCAGGTGATAAGTTTTTCAAGAAAACGGAGCCTTCTGCTGTTTGATTATCACATCAACTACACAACACTTAATAGAGTCGATAACATTGCGGACCTTGGTGTTGTTCTGGACCAAAAGCTTCGTTTTAAACTTCAGTATGATGGAGTAGTACCCAGGGCTAATAAAATGCTAGGATTCATCAAACGAAGAGCTAAAGAATTCAAGAATATTTGGGTTACTAAATCACTATACGTCTCATTAGTACGCCCTATTCTTGAATATGCCAGCCTGATTTGGAGCCCTCTTTTTGATATTCACGCTGACAGGTTAGAATCGGTCCAGAAATAATTTCCTCTTTTTACCCTCAGATCCGTTTACGACCCTAGGAACTTCAACAGCCTACCATCATATAACTATCGGCTCGATGTGCTAAATATGGCATCACTAGATTCTAGGAGAATGATGATGTCTGCATGTCTAGCATTCGATGTCCTCAGAGACAATATTAAGGTTCAGTATATAACAAAAAAATTACTCTGAATGTACCCCTAAGAATCACAAGACTTTCACCAATGCTTACCGTAGGTCGCCATCACACTACTTATGCGGGCAATGAGCCAATAAACAGATGTTGTAAGGCATTCAACAAGTTTAGTAAATATTACTCCCCGTCCATTTCCAAAACCTCATATAAAAATAATATCCTAAAATCCTTTCATTCCTCAATATAATCTGTATAATTGTGCGTAAAAATTAATGTATCATGAAAATGTATTGTTTACAAGGTTTTTTTTTGTGTAGTAATTTTATATTATAAGGATATGTCTTGTTTGGCAAAATAAATAAATATTAGAAATAGTAAAAAAGTTTTATTTTATGTCAATACCACCATGAAAAGGCTTTTAGCTGTTGAAAATAATTTTTCATTTCATCGTAAGGTGTGGTTTTCAAGGGTTGAATCAGTTTAACAACTAATAAATATCGGAAATACCATGAGCTGTTTGTTTTACATGAATACCACAATAAAAAAGTTTCAAGCTACTGGACAGTAATAATAAGGGTAGTAACCTTGTAAATTACTATAAATTGAGTTCTACAATAAAAAGATAACACAAATTTTACCTATTTAAACATAATTACAGCTTATACAACGTTAAGTATATAGTTTTTTAATTTTTTAATATTGGGAGTAGTTTTCATCCGTTAAAATAGGGTTTTACTTGAAACCATTTATTCGATTAGTTTATTTGAAAATAAATACAAAATATTTTAACAATAAACATTCGCCATATTTCATTGTCAAATCAATCTCTTGATTGATAGATACATACATCGTTAAAAATGCCCCAGATTTCTTTGATATACTTATTCTATTCATACAGCACTATGTGTACATATGACCCCATTTGGTATTTCCATTAGTTATGTGACAATTCCCAGTACAATGAAAAAGATAATAAATAGTACCATCAATGTGTCTCGGTACGGTTCAAGAATCAGAAACAAGTGATTCATCACGTGTAGTACAAAATTATAGACAAGTACGCCTTCTGCCTACGTTAATAGCGTTTGCATTGAAAATAACGCCATTACTAAAATTTGCTTCTCATTGCGATGATACCGAAAAAATTAGTATGATTCACATTTACGAACCAATTCGAGTTGAGGTGGATTCGTCCCAAAACCATGTTGATGATCTATGTGTTTTTGCTTATAATTTATAGCGAGGGCGTGTGTGGGGATTTTGATTGACATATCAATTGTCGTATAATATCCAAGTGCATTGCATTTATTGTACGCAGAAAATAATTTAAGGGATCTTTAGAATATTGCCTAAGATATCTAGCATTAAACATTCCAGCTTTTAAGCTAATTTAACATGCCTTTCATTTAGTGATTACAACGCTCAACATCCTTTCCTCATCATCAGCGCTCATATTCGACAAAGTAACTCTTCACTATCTGCAGCGAGAATGAAGAAAGCATGTAACAAATTTAATGATAGCATCAATGAATCATTAAGGCTCCATAATTCCTGCCATTAACACAACTTACACGCACTTTATCAGGCATATCGCAATGTTTTTCCCAGTACTACACTCAGTGCAGTGTGCATGGCAAGTGCACAGATGAATTTAATAAATGCAATGCAGAGAATTGAATTGATTGAAATTTAAGTGAAAATTCTTTGAAGTCACATTTCGGACCGCATTTATGCAGTTAAGTCAGCGATCTCTGCCCGCGGCGGCACACATGGCTCGTTGGGCTAACTTGGGTTCCACCAACCATCCAGTTTGTGAGTGCTACGAGTGTGTACAACTTCTCGACGACATTTCTTACTTATTCGACTTTAATTGGCTTAATCAAGCTTATTTTTGTAGTGTATGACACTTTAAAGTTAATTCACGAAAGAATTTAGTAATTCTTTGGTTGAGATTTAGAATGGTTCTGTGAGAAGGAACATGGAAAATGTATTTACAAGATAAAGGGTTGTCTAATTGACTCTACATGCTTAGTCGAGTTCGTTTCCCTTTTCGGACAATCATTGTTTGCTTACAATCTACATTTAAATATATAATGCTATAATTTTTTATTGAGTGCACGTTTCATTTTATTATCACTTGGATGTGCGCACACACTTGTCATTGCGAGCTGCCCATGTTAAATGATTTATTATAGTTGGGAAATTTTCTAAATCGGATTCTGCTTTAAAATGAGTGTTGTTAATGACACCGCTAAATGATTTATGCATTTTTAAAAAGCCCTTTTGATGGAATGAATTATTAGAATGGGTAATAGCTATTAAACTGTGTAAACAAATTTGAATGATGCGATGATAGATTTATGTGATTAATAGATTCAGTATAAAAATTTTTGAAAAGGGTTGGATTAAAATTGTTACAAATACTTGTATGTAGTAAGTTAGCTTTGAAAGAGACAATCATTTGTTAGTTTCTTCCATGACTTTATCTATATACGTGGAATTTGGACTACAAAGGTTCGCAAAAGGAGACACCAGATTCCTGCAAAAATTAATCACGTCCTGTCTGTCCGTGTGCCATAGCAAGTTTCCTCGCAAACTGCATAGGCTAGAAACACAAGATTTTGTAAGTCGGTGTAAAGACGTGCCCTCTTGAAATTTTCACCACAAATAAAAACTATGAGGTGTTCAAGGGGCGTCTCCCCATATAGGGGAGTGGCCCCTGAAAAAAATTCATCGAATGTCGGCAATATGGGTATCAAATTAAAGATCTAAATGAGAGCTTTTGAAAAAAGTTCTTAAAATGGCAAGTTTTGCCTCGCGGGGTACAGGGGAAGAGGAAATGTACGAACATTTTGTGTCCTTCCACCCCTCGCGATTGGACACCTTTGATCTGAAAAAAATTATAGATGCAGGATAAGGGCAACAAATACCCCAGAAGCCTAGACTCGATCAACTTTTTTAATAATAGTATATCTAATAAATTTTACATTTTTGCCTATAAAATCAAAATGGGATCAGGGAATTTCTCAAAAGCTACAACTTAAGTTGTGTGATAGCAATTGCATGTATCCTGATAATTTCACAATAATCGAAGAATTAACAGCTAAGTGTAATTAAGTTTTTTTCGAAAACTTGTGTAGGACACGGGTGCCGATTGTTTGCCACAAGTGTCAGCGAGCTATAAACAACACCAAGCTCAGCGAACTAGCCCCACTTAACGACCGCGTTCGCGTACTTGACGACTAGCATTTGCGGGATCATATGAGGCGGGTTCTTGTCGAGCCACGAGGCTACACTACAAAATATTTATCATTCATACTCTACTTTACCAAACGTACCGGTCAATTTTTATTATCTTTAGGAATGTTCTATTATGTGGCAATTAAGCTACAATACTTTACAGTAATTCAACATTTTTTTGGAGGAGGAGGCTTGAGACAAACGCAAGCTTTATACTAAAAGCAATCGTTACTCAAACCTAAAGATATTAAAGTGGATGAAGTGAACCACTCATCTCTGTCTAAAAGATGGAAACTTGACGGATGTAGTTTACTTTAAACGATTAAAACAACAAACTATGCAGTTTCGACGGAGTGGACACCTTATCTCTTCAGGAGCAGCTACTCCTGATCACCACAGGGCTGCTTGACTGCCTATGTTTATTACATAAGTTACAGCCGCATTCGAACTCAATTAATGGAATCAGTATCTTTGTCAGGTTTTAATATACAGAATATATTGTTTGATTTACTAATTGTTTCACAAAACCGTTCTGGCAGGAGCCCTCTCCTGATTCTTCAACTTGTTCTATTTTATTTTTGTTCTGCGAATGTTTGTAGTCAGTTTCTGCAACCGGTCTGTGGTTCCATTATTTTTAGGATCCTGCCATCAGCTTCTTTTTTCGTTGCTCATGATCTTCATAGGTGGGAATCACAGAAACTTTTGCAGAATCATAATTAACAGATTTTTTTTTTTTTTGTGGTAGGGAGGTGAAGGCATTTATGCCCGCCGAGTCTGGCAGTGTGGGACTCCCATGGAGGATACCTTTGGACTACCCACTAAACACCTCCCCTGTCAATCTGAGAACCTAGCCTGGAACCGTTTGACACATTACTTCGGGCCAGGTCTCGTTTTGTTACGCCGTGGGGCGCCTTCAAGCTGGGGAGTCCCTTTCCTAGCGGGAGCGGAGGGGGGAAGAGGAATTGCCAGAAGAGCGATCCCCCAGCCCCAGCGCCTCCGGCTGCTGTGAGTCCCTTTTATATTTTAGGACTGCCCGAGCATAATGTGCCACCTGGTTCCATTTGTCAACCGATTCGAGCATCACCGCAACTATATTATCCGGGGTGAGCTCTCCCGTCTCCCTGTAGAGTTCCCTTCGCAGCCTGGCCCATTTCGTACCCGCAAAAAATGTGTGACAGGCATTGTCCTCCTCTCCTGGGCAAAACCGACAATCGGGAGACCGTGACTTGCCGATCTTGTGCAGGTAAGACTGAAAACACCCGTGCCCGCTCAAAAGCTGGGTCAGATAGAAGTCAGTCTCACCATGCCTTCGATTTAGCCACGGTCTCACATCCGGGATGAGGCGCGCAGTCCACCTTTCCTTCGTGTAATTCCTCCAAGACTGCTGCCAATCGTTGAGCGAGCGTTGTCTCGCCTCGCGGACAACCATCTCTCTCGCATCCTCGTTTCGGCGCAGGTAAATAGCGCGGCGCTCTCTAGCAAGGAGGGCGACAGGTATCACGCCTGCAATCACTCTCACCGCCGAGTCGGAGACTGTTGGATACGAAGATGCAATTCTCAGTGCTCCTCTTCTCTGTACCTGTGCCAATCGTTTTCGGTATACCTCCTTGCTGAGAGCGTCGCCCCATACCTCTGCTCCGTACAGTAGCACTGACCCTACAGCACTCATCAAGAGGCGTCTTCTTGATGGGCTGGGTCCCCCTACGTTGGCCATAAGTCGATTCAGGGCCGATATTCCCGAAGCAGCCTTCTCAGCCGTTGCCCTGATTTGCTCAGAGAAACTCATCTTCGAGTCGATCAGTAGCCCCAGGTACTTCACCGCTGGCTTCGATTCGATTTGTATATCTCCAATACTGATCATCCTTACTCTAGGGATTCTCTTTTTTGTCAAGATGACCACTTCGGTTTTCTCCAGTGCTAAACTGAGCCCGCGAGTAGTCATCCAGTCCCTCACTCGGCGCATTAGCATACCTAGCCTAAGTTGCGCTTGTTCAACGGTGCGTCCGGCGACCAGAGCCGCAACGTCATCCGCATAGCCGACCAAGCGCGACTCATCTGGCATCTCAAGTCTCAGTAGCCCGTCGTAAGACACGTTCCACAGGTCCGGACCAAGGATAGATCCCTGGGCAACACCCGATGTAACCGCCATCCTTCGTTGGCCCTGTGTCGTGTCGTAGAGCAGGCTTCGGTCCTTTAGGTAGTTCCTCAAAAGCCGCATTAGATATTCTGGAACTTGAAAAGAGTTTTCCAGCGTATCCAGAATATCCACCCATCTAGCGGAGTTGAAGGCATTCCTGACGTCGAGTGTCACCAACAGGACGATCCGTCGCTTGGTGCGACTATATGCCTCTGCCTTTTGGACCGCGTTCACCACCTCTGCAATCGCATCAATGGTAGAACGTCCTGCTCTAAAGCCGTACTGCCGAGGAGATAGGTCCCCAGCAGCACGAATCGCGTCAGTGAGTCTTCCCTTGATGAGTTTCTCTAGAACTTTCCCAGCCGTGTCTAGCATGCATAACGGGCGGTATGCAGACGGCGATTCGGGATTTCCCTTCCCCTTGCTGACCAGCACGAGCCTCGCCACCTTCCATCGTACCGGGAAAACCCCGTCCCGTAGGCAAGCGTTGAATGTGCTGAGCAGCAAGTCAGGACAATGGTGATAGACGAGCTGCAAAACCTCAGCTGGAACACCATCTGGACCTGGAGCCTTCCTTGCCTTCAGGGAGAGGACTGCCTCCTCCAGTTCCAGCTGTGTGAAGAGTGGGCACTCGACTGCTGTTTTACCATGGACAGCGTCAACACGGACGGGATGGGCGGGGAAGAGTCCCCGCACTATCGCGTCCATCTTTTCCGCGTCATGTATACAAGGCTTCCGTAGGGCACCAAGTTTCCCCATGATAATTAACAGATTGGAGAGAACCATAATGACGTTGCTCAGTAGATTGTAATGAGCTACTATTGCATTTGATTATGAGTTTTTACGACAAGAAAATAAGCTGCGTATTTTAATCTTCAATAAATAGAAGGGAAAATTGACGATGAATGAAATTTTGCGCGGTAAATCAAGTGGACAGTGTCACACAATTTTTTTGCGTTTAATACTGTTGAGGAGTATTGTCTTTTTAGTTGAGTTACACATAGATGTTGAAGTTCTAGCACAAATATGCTGAGCATTCACTTTTCTAGGTTTATCTTGAAATTTGTTAAATGAAAGCAGCAGCAGCTCAAAACGTCATCCTTGTAACTAGCGAAAGACAGTAAGCAAGCCAGTAAACTTCATTGAGACTTCTTTAAACGTGGATAGAATGTACTTAATTTCTCTGTGCAATTCAACAGTTCATATATTTTCAATAAACTTTGGCAGTTAGAATATGATTTACATACACAAGTTCACATTCGAGTAAATTATGTGATTTTCAGAAAAATTTGTAATTTTCATACAAATCCAACTCAAAATTAAATAATTTTCCGTACAAATAGACAATTTTCAATTTATTTTGTTTATTTCTAACCGCAAGCCATTTCTATTTTTTTTGTTCAATTGCTTCCCAAGAAAACAAAAAAAAAAACATTTTATTTTGATTGAAGCTTTTTTATTAAAAAAAAACTTGCTAAAAAAACTGAAAAGCCAATTCTTCCGAAAACTGATTTTTTAAATGTAAAAGCAGCTCGGTTAAACCGAAGATGAAAAAAAACCGTAAGTCGCCATCACTAATTCAGCTATCGATAAATAAATAACCGATAACACAAAGAACGATCATGAACACTTTGCATCATTCGTACCAGCATAAAATGGCAGCATGCTGATGACAATACGAATGAGGAAAGAAAACTACAATAAAGAACTCAAGTACATCATAGCCACAACAAGGATGAACGGATACGATTAGGAAATGACAATGATTATCATAAGAATACTGAAAAGTTGTTGAAACAATCATTAAAAAAACATGGGATCTCACAGAAAAAGCAAGGCCCGACGGCTTTTAAAGAGAAAAACTTTCGAATTGCCTAAAATCCAGTACTTCTTATTACACTTCAAGTAATCAATTACTTTGTATAGCATCTCTTGCAAAATAAATCAAGCTATGGCAACTATACATTACGATTACCATAGAATACGATCATTTCCTTGATATGATTTTGAAAAATTTGTAAAATTTGCACGAAAATTACACATTTGACGAAATAAATTTGTTATTTTCAGCAGTTTGACAAATAAAATTCGAAAGAAGTTTCAATCAAAATCTCCCCAAATTGTCGTGAACACTTTTGTCTAATTTGAAAATCAGGTTGATCAAATTAGATGATTTGGCTGTTCTGAACGTAGTTTTAATCATTTTGAACATTAAGAAGACGCTCTTAGGTTTTAATTGGTGAAAAGTTTGCCAAATAAAAACGTGAACAACTAGATTCATAATCAATTATGGCATACCTCTTATACGAGCCTTTGCCTCTAGTAGTAGTTACTTCCAATCGTCGCGGTTCAGCCACGTTATTCGTTAATTGGGATTTCCAAGCAGGGATCTGCTGTCAGCCCATCGTTTCTTCCATTTCCCAACTGGAAGTTCCCCTTGCGCTCTACCTTTTAATGTCGTCTGGGGAGCTTGTGCTATTCCATTCTCTCCACATGTCCTGCCCATCGTAGTTTGCGCAGATTTACGCATGCAAGTATAGGTGAGTCGTCATAAATATTATACAACTCGTCGTTGTAACGAAGTCTACCACTCTGCTCCATGCTTTACTGGGCCTCTTTGCGTTTGCATACGTCCAGGACCTCTTCAGAAACATTTGCAAGAATCCAGGCTTAACATCCATATAGCAGGTTAGGTTTTATTAGTAGCATGTACAAGCGAATTTTATTTTCCCTGTGAACATCTCTGGATCTTAGCGTAGGAAGTACCGAGAAGTAGGCGTTGTTTGCTGGGTTTATCCTTTTCCATACTTTATTCTGTGCTTTTTCTATCAAGATGGACTCATAAGCATGGAAATTAATCCACATTTTCCAAGTTGTAGTTTCATAAAGTCAGGTTTTGTCGTACAGGTATGTCTTTCTTTGTTTGGGTCATGAATTTAGCTGTAGTTTCATTGACTAGAAGGCCGACTTTTTCCTTATCTGACACCGACCATATCAACTCTTCCTTCATATTTGGAATTGATCTAGAGATAACATTAACGTCGTCGACATCCGATACTAGTTGTGCGGACTTGTAGAATAGCGTATCCATGGTGTCTGCTTTACGACCAAATTCTTCCTTCTATGTTTCGATACATAAATTTCGTCACCGTTGTAAAGTCGATTCGACCAACAAAATTTGTTTTAAAAAATTAACAACACAAAACGCTTTTTCCTAATTGTTTGCCTAAGAAGGTTTACAGCAAAGTCTCGTGTAGATCTATTGTTGAGTTTTAGAGTGGTGAACAATGAACAGTCATTTGGATCTTTCTCCAAGAATCTGGCTGAAAGGCTGAAGGCGGAAACGTTAAAGCCGATATGACTGTTTTGTCTGATATTTTCTAGTTGTCAAAATTTCTCAATTTTTTTAAAGAGACGTTATCATTGAACGGTTTTGAGCGCCTGATATTTAGGACGAGTACCATGCTTGATTTAAAACCTTCTGAAAGGCCAGCTGTTAGTCAGTACCTTTATCTTATTTCCAGCAAAGCACTTCCAGAAACGCAAAGTCTTTGAAGAGTATAAGTTGTGCAAGGTGCTACGCACTTGTATGAGTCCCAACAAGGGAAGAAACAGTTTCAAGCCTACGTGGACGGGAAGGTTCAACTGATTACCAAATACCCATGACAACCAAAAAAAAAACGAGAATGATCATCGAATGAAACCTCTACATACTGAACACATAATCAAATAAATCGGTTTTCGAGATGTCACACCGCCTAAGAAGGTATTCGGGAGCTTCAGACACTATCCGTAATTCAAATATAGCTAACAGCAAACTAACTAGCTAACAGCAAACTAACTAGCTAACAGCAAACTAAGTAAGCAACATAGAAGAAACTTTCCTCGTCTTACGATTATGGGTGGATGTCGCGTTACGGTAATTTGAACCGCCGTTGAGCATTGATAATTGCAGCATAAGCTATAAATAATATAGGTACTTGCTGGGATTTTTTGTTTGTCTTTAATTCCTTTTCTAGTTTTCGAAGGATGCGCAGACTAGAACATCTCTGAAATCATCGAAAAAAACAACGACCAAGATATGTTTTGCTTTGGCATTACAACTCATTTCGGGCCTTCGCTTAGAGAAGTATCTCATTATCTTGGTCGAATGTATCGACACTCGAGAAGGTGATATGTTCAGTATCACGCTTCGGCAGTTGATCCGTCCACCAAGCTGTGATACGTTCTGATTTTGAACTAGCATGTATCAACTGAACGAACTTATAATCCACTTTAACCTAAACCACTTACTTTACTAGATAATAAAGAATTAAAAAACTGATACAAAGGAACGGCTAAATGAAAAGGTTCCCAGAGTTCATATCAGCCGGATGTATTCGCATTATTCAGGTGCATTAAAAAAACGGTACTCACTACAGAATGCTCTAAATGTTGAAAAAGAATTCTCGCAGAAAAAGAATGGAACAAGAGGATTAATGGTTGCCAGATAAGCATTTAGCTCCGAGACTTTACAAAAGTTAGTGCAAAATAACATATCTTCGGTACAGTAAGCTAAATCACAAGCTAGAAATTCGTTCTTCGTCGCCGTTTAGTCAATCTTATTCTAGACGACATTACATGCTTCTAAAAAATGAAGTAGGAGTGTAAGCGCTTCGTTTTGGTCGATTTTTACCCACGATCAGTATTTTATAACCCACTTAGGTGAGGATATTCCTCTACCCACACAGAATTTATTCTAAGTCACCGATACACAATATAGAGCTCAGAGTGTCAAATTCGCCGAATGTTTGCAAAACGTACTGACGTACTGTCAAAGTGAGGATTCGCTTCGCCAACACTTGAAGCTTAACTTTCAATTCTTTTTGTACATCTTTCGCAGTATTTTGCAAAACAGAAAGAATAACTCTTGATATGTTGAGCAAGGTTTGCTTACGTAGGCTTGCATAAAGCTCATCGATAGTTAAAATTTATTAAGCTTCATAATAACATATGACAGGACAGGCTTAATGGAACGACTAGTAAGGATTTGTTTGGTCCTAGAGGAAGAAAGATTGGCAACATATAACCTGATAGATGATTTGTAATAAACATAAGCAGTCGAGCAGCCCCGTGGTGATCAGGAGTGGCTGCTCCTGAAGAGATAAGGTGGTCACCCCGTCGAAACTGCTTAGTTTGTTGTTTTACTAGTGTAAAGTAAACTGCATCCGTCAAGTTTCCATCATTTAGGCAGAGATGAGTGGTTCACTTCAGCCACTTTAACATCTTTAGGTTTGACATTCCCCTTGTAATGCTACGACCTCCTTCGGTGAAAGTAACGGTTGCTTTTTGTGTAATGTTTGCGTTTGTCTCAAGTCTCCGTGTCAGCTAACTTTAACGAGGCAAAACAATATTGAATTACTGTAGAGTAGATTAATTGACACCTAATAGAACTTTTCTAAAGACAATAAAAATTGATCGGTGCGTCTTGTAGAGTAGAGTACGCGTGATAAGTATTTTGTAGTGTAGCTTCGTGGCTCGACAAGAATCCGCCTCATATGATCCCGCAAATGCTAGTCGTCAAGCACGCGTACGCGGTCGTTAAGCGAAGCTAGTTAGCTGAGCTCGGTGTTGTTTTAGCTCGCTGACACTTGTGCCAGACCATCGGCACCCGTGTCCTACACGGACATTTAAAAATAATCATTACAGATTTGATTTCATGATTTAATCTTCTGTAGGTGATCTAGTCCAATATGCTGGGAGTACTGTATTGTATTAAAATAAGTTTGAACAACAGGCTTATGATCAGAAAATGTTTTATTATTATTTTTTCAATTTATTTTATTCACTGTACGAAAGAAAGTAGCGGGCGCAGGAGTTCTGCCGATCACTAGCTGCGCTCTTGGAAATTCAGTCGCTATGGAGTGTTTAAAAGGAGTGGAGCGTGTGTTTTATGTTCTTAAATTTTACAAAAAAAATTATTCTGTTTTTATAGTGCGGCGAAAATTTTATCATTCTTAACGATTGCGTCACATAAATGAAGCGCTGAGTATTCAACTTACTAAAACAATTATATAAAAATTTGAAGACACTGAATATAAGCCGATCTCGGACGGTCATCGAGAGGCGAGGAAAATATAGAAAGCAAAAGGGCAAGTGTCTTAAATTTTCCTAAAGTTTCCCTACACTGCAGAATGCGTAAAAGTTTTTAGCTACAGTTGGTTTAACTTCGTTAATCAAATGGTTGATCGATTTTCATTTTTCAACATCAATTCTTAAAAGGCCGGCGGGCGTTGCTTTTTTGAGTGAGCAGACGCAGTTCGACCCATTTAAGTCATCTTCAGTATCTGAAGGATGTGTGGAAGGAAACGACTTTACATAGGTGTAGGATTTTGTTTTCGGATGAGGCATATTGTCGTCTTAACTACCACTAATAGACTTTTTCTTGTGGGGCTATCTTAAGCCCAAGGTATACAAAAACAATCCTTACTCTTTGGATCAATTAAAACAAAATATATGAGAAAATACATATCGAGCAGTTTTCCGAAATTTCGCTTTCGTTTAGAAGTGTGCCATCAAAATAACGGAGCACATTTAGATGACATTATTTTTAAGTTAAAAAATTTCCAGGAGTTGTACGTTAACTAAAAATGTTACGTTTTTGTTAAACTAATATATAACTAAAATATTGATTTTTTATTTTGAAAAAAAAAACTTGGGATAACGAGACCTTCCAAAAATCGAATTTTTCCGAATAGTCCAGGAACGTCGTGTTTTTGCAATTCAAATCTCATGCAGTTTCAGTTACTGCACGAGTACACATTTCTTTTGCTAGATTTTTAACTTTGATCTTTGTTACTTCCCGAAACGTTAGAATCAGAGAAACGTACCATTTTCAGCTGAAACATAGATTGATTAAGGGCTGCTTCATGTTCTAGTTCATAGTAAAAAGTTTTGTATGCACAACTTTAAGGACCAGACCCTTATAAGGTACGTCCATAAATTTGCCAAACGAGAAAAGCGTTATTGAATACGAACTTAAAGTTTCGTTTGAAGACGTGAATTATACTTTTAAGGGGAAACGCGAGATCGGTACCAACATCGATGGAAAAAGGTCTGGGCGGCCGAAAGCTATGATAATACAAGAAGATAATTGCCTTATAGAGTTGTCTAAATGCAACCGACGGTTGACAGCAGTCTAATTAGAAAAACAATTTTTTTTCGTTCTTTTGGATAATTTATGCCACGAGAAAAGTGTGTGTTCGCAAATCACTTTGAACCCAGCTCTGGTCTGCTGGCATTTAGTCGCAACCCAAGTCTCTGTCCGGGATTGTTATCGACCATCTATATGGTGCGGAATTTGATGTTTGTAATCTGTTTCTTTAAATCGATATCCGAACGTCCGCTTGTCTCAGTCAAACGTTTCGCCGCAAGCGGAGCGTCCAATGACACAATTGGGAAAGGTGCGTGGTGCAGTGAAAAATGCAATTACCGGAGAGACTTGCATACCTTTCATTCAGAATGTACTGAAGATTGTGGAAATCGCAATGAGTATCCGACCTAGATGCCTTCCAGCGAACGGCTGCTACCGAAGGAGAGTGTCTTCTGCAGAAAATCGCAGGTTAAATACAATCCAATATTATTCAAATGAATTAATTGCTTAAAGGACATTTCCGAGCATGCACCGCCGAACATTTACAAGTATAGATTGGGGCGCACTAGGGAAGATCGCAGTTGGCATTTAGAGTTAGCTATTCGTGGGGGTTGGGGTTATACATGGAGTTCTCATTACTTGGATCATGTTTTAGGTGAGTTTGAAACACTAGCTTCTTAGAATCTTGTTCGATGAATTCTTAATCTCACTTTTGTAGCCATCGTTCTGATTGGAATACGACTGGCATTAAATTGCTACAACTAAATTAAGCTAAACTCATGTAGACATTTCAATTGGTTTCATTGTAACAGCTCGGCTGTAAAATCAAAGAACAAGCTACCAAACGTGCGCAAACAGTGAATGGAACAGTGACAGAAGTAAACCCTCTCGTCAAGAATGCATCGTGCAAAACAGTGTTTGGCTAACGATCTTCATCATCTAATCATCATCAACACTAACATCACATCAGCGCCAATCCCACATCGAATTCTTGAACAGCATTGCTGATTATTGGAAGGTATTTTTAGTTTTTCCCAAAGACACATAAATAAATGGACGAGCAACGAGAGTCTGTGTACTCGTCCATGTGGGAAGCAAATTTTGCACATAAATAAGTTATAAATAGCTTACGCTCTCGAAACTATACCATTCCCTCTGTTTCTCCTTCCCCTTTGTTTCCAGACAGGTTTTTCTTTCCTCTCTTCAGAAGAATCACTTCCCCCACTGACACCAGCGCATACCGAAAAATTTCATTTCACGTGCACAAGACCGCGCCTTCGTTAGCATTCGTAGAACAGTTTGAGTACAACATAACAAACGACTCTCACAGAAAACTCGAACGTCAAAGCTAATGAAATTTTTTGTAGAGGTGAGAAAACTCATGTGTCAAAGCCGATGAAAAATTCGTGTTTTTAATAAAAACAGAGAACTAAAGTGCCGATTTCGTACATGCGATCTTCAAAATTAAAAACTTTATAAAAATGAACGTGTTTCGGAGTGAATTAAGTTCAAAAACACAAATATATTACTTTACACTCGCGACCGGTTGCGGATCCAGTACTCTCTATACCGATGGTTTTTCTGAACGTTTATGAGGAACTCTTTATTGAACACTGACACAATCAAGTATTTTTCGTTTCTAGTTGACTTTCGGCACGCATAATTTATCGCTAAACGTGTTGATATTTTGAGAAGAATTTATAGACCCCTTTCGGGTTTGTCTATCGATAAAACTGATTTAAGCAATTGCGCGGTTGCTCTTTACTTTGATATTGCGAATTAAGCCTAAAGCAGCTGCGAGTCGGGTTATAGTTTACCTATCTTTTTGTAGCTAATTTTTTGTTTTAGTTGATAATTGTTCATGCATACTTGCCCTACTTAGCGGTGATTCGGTCAAAGAAAATTATGCAAAGCGCTGGTGGAATGAAACATCTATGCAATAAATTTGCAAGGGACCTACATGGCAATCAAGTCATCTGAATGCATGAATTAAATGCATTAGGATGTAAAGAAGAAAAAAAAAAGACTGTAAGCGCGGAGTGAAAGTGATAAGTGAACAAGTAGAAGAAAGTTTTGAGCTAAAACTGTTTGAAAAGGTACTAAGTAGAACTAAGAGATCCCGGAAAATGCAAGTTTCTTTAGGCATAAGAATTTTTTCCGCAACAAAATAGTCTTAGAAATATTGTAATAAGCTTAATTTCGCCATTTGAGTTCTGTTTTGTCGATTTAATATGTGGACCATAGACATCGGTTACCGATTTCGCCCATTTGTGTCTTTCAATCATGCACGTTTATTTTGAATCAAGACCAGAAATTCCATTATAGTTTCAGAAAATGTTTAACTCATCCTGCAGCAACATTTGTATGTAGGTAGTAATACCAAAAATTTGAATCGTTTCTACCCAATGCTTTAGAAAAGAAGTGAAAGGAATATATGAAACCTCTGCCATTAAATATTTGAATTCTACAGTTTTGCCGACGAAAATATATCGTTGGTAAAATCTCTTCAGTAGTCGGTAACGCTGTTTTGTTTTCTGGAGTTTGTAATTTTGAAATGTTGGACGGTTTGAAAGAGAACAGTAGAGTAAAGTAGAGCTCGAGTTGAAGAAATGATTGACGTGTTTTTCAACGGACATTTGATTGGTCACTGGATATTGTAATCGACCGTAGTCTACTCGCGTAAGACCCAAGACCGAATTTCTTTCTTAGCTCGGAGTAAACTGCGAGCATCCGAACTTGTAGGCCTTAAGAGACACATTTCGTTATTGTGCCTCAATACTTCACTTCTTAAACATATGAGAGGTTGGTTTATGTTTCCTTCAGGAAATCCCGGACGAACGGACGGAGTAAAATTATTGCAGCTCTCCAAATCACAAATGTTTTAAATAAAACATGTGAAGGACCGATGTCGATGACAACTGTCAAAAGGCGTATATTACCTAGATGCCTAAGAGGTTATGTAGCCACAAAAAACGGAAGCTAATAGCAAAAATTAAACAAACACAATTAGAGTGGGCTAAAACGAGCAAAAATTGAACAATGATTTGCACAAAAGCATCGAAATTTTAAATATCCGTCGTTCAAGAGAAGAAATGGCTGTAGAAGGTCGAACTGTGCAATCTTTTAAGGACGGAGGAGGCAGTGTGATGGTATGGGGTTGCTTTCATGATGGTAAAGGTGGCAGTTTAACTAAGATAGGGGGAATACTAAATAATGGGAACATAAAAATTTTAAAAGAAAATAATATAGCTTCTAAGCTGAATATTATTGGTCTTAATTTTGTTTTTCAACTGGACAATGGTCCGAACCACACTTCTAAGCTGTACCAATGGTTCCACAATGAAAAAAAGGGCAATACACAATACAAATAATTATATGGCCATCACAATTTGCGGATTTAGCTATTATAGTTTCAAATGAACTATAAGCAGGGTGAAGTATCACACTCGAAACTTACGTAGCACAACTTTGGACATTCTTACAAAGTGAATGGACCGAATTACAGGAAGAACATTTGGATAAGCTTATTAATCGGATGCCGACTATCCGTGAACAAAAAATCAAATATAGAGTTGGTTATTTTGAAAAAGCCAAATTTTGATGTTTAAGGCGCTGGCAACTGTTTTTGTGTATAATATTTGTATCATTTTATAATTTTCATATTTTAGCACAAGTGAATATAATTAATGTTTAGTCCACGTGGCGTAGTGGTTAGAGGACTCATCCCATAAACCGAAGGTCCCTGGTTCGACTCTTGTTGGCGCAACGAGATTTAGTTCGAGTGATTTTTCGGACGGACTATAAGCCCGTTTAGTTATGATACGTGCTGGTTTAAAATCAGAACGTATCGCAGCTGGGGGCGGCTGACACACGGCCAAAGCGTGATACTGACCATATCACCCGTGCCGACACATTCGATCATGATGAAATACTTTAACCATCTCTAAGCGAAGGCCCGAAAGGGGCTGGAGTGCTAGTACTACAACAACAAATACAATAAATGTATATTACTGGTATTTATTCCTTTTCCTATATGCTTCCAAACTTGGACGGTAGTGTATGTAGGAATACATACATATGTGTGCAATTATTTTGTATATGACACCACTTTGCGTTGTCGATAGATAATGCTAGTTTCAGTTGCGACGCTAACAACACTAGGTCGGATTAGGATGACAATTGGCGTTCTCGGTAGCTAAAATGTTAACATAGTCGTTATCGTACTTCTTGTGTGAGAACTATGCGTGTTAAGCTTTAAGCGGATAGACATTGAAACTTTCATGTGAACAGCTTCTGTATAACATTAATTTAAAGCCAAAGCGGAATTCATATCTTTCATAAAATTTCTGTATGTAAATCCTAGTTTTTTCACGGCAATGCCCTAAATGAAAAAGGAACTAAAGTCCTTACTTCTTGCAGCCACATTGTATAGTTATCTTCAATAGAAAGTCTGCAGTTTTAATTCCTTTTTATAATGAACAAAGTTGTCCCCTTTTTGTGATTAAATTCTTACTTCTTTTTCGGCTACAAATTTTCACTGAACAAAACGCTTAAAATATTTCTGGAAGAAAATGCAAATTTTTTCAATAAATTGGCCTGGAATTTAAAAAGTTTTCACATTGCTTCAACTTTCAGATCCCAAATTACCCAACAAACTTTTCACGCTCATGCTCCTTTGAAATTACTGATCCGTGATGCTAAGCGGGCAAAGTCATGACCATAATATGACCTTCTACTTTGTATGAAAGCATGCACGCGATTCCTTGTGTCATCGCCATTTTGTTACATATGCAAAGAAAATTTATAAACGATGTAAACAAATACTAAATATAGCTGGCATCCATACTTGAATTCTCTACACTACAAGATACTTAATTGTTCTCATTAATTGTATTAAGTGCGAGAGGAAAAATTATGTGTTAATTATGAACGTGAGCTTTTTATTTTGTTTTATGTTATAGAAAGTACAATCGGATCGAGTTTTATTTGGTAAACAGTCAATTCAATACAATTTTACATAGGTCATTAAATTGCACGTAGAAATAAATATTTAGTCGCGCATACGTGTATATGTATGTTGCCAATTGTACGTTTGTTTATAAACAGAGCAAAATTGATGCGAGTTATATGTTTTTTTCTTTGAAGAAGCTAAAAGCCGACAATATTTGGGTGGGTACCCTCATGACGTCACCGAAATAAATCGTTGGTGGCTTAAATAAAAATTATAACAGCAATTAGCGCAATATTCTATTGGGATATGTACTTTCTAACATGCGGATAGAAATTAGATTTTTTTTCTGGAAACGGCTTTCCACTGATGAAAAGATGAGCTGCTGGTTTGTAATGCGTTAACATTTAGGATTGGTTAGTCTCCCACAATAGCCCGTTTCCTGTAAACAATGTCTGGTTTATATTTAGACAATTTAATATGTATAAGCATTTTTTGTTTTCAAATCAAACCAGTTTGGAATTGTATGCAGAAAAAATCGCCAAATTTAATTTATGCAAGTTTTTGAATTTTTAAGAGGGGGAAGAAAGTCTAATTGTATCGCACACACTTATTCAAAGATTTCAACCCCAATTTTCTATCTCAACTTGCATGGAATTTTTAGAGTTCATGATTTTTAGTAGGATCACAGTTCTACTGAAATTTTCCCTTGTTTTGTGGGAAAACTAAATTTCATGGTTGTATTACATTTTTATGGGTAATATGCCATATAAAAATTTGAGAGAGCTGTTTAGCTTCGGCAATATGACCTATCAATTAAAATGGAAAGATTTTGGAGGCACAACTTAATTCATCCGCTATCTCCCAACGAGACCGAAATAATTGTAAAATCCCCATTTGTTTAAAGATTATCGAACGAATAGGGCACAAATGCTTCAAGACAAATCAAATCTACACGCTTGTTTACAAATCTAATCCATTTTTGTTGTGCATTTTATCCTAATTCCAAATTAAATAAAATCTAGGCACTAATTCCCACGCAATTTCTTTGAAACCCCTAAACAAAGAAAGTGTAATCCACCTTATCTTGGTTTGTTGAATGAAGGCCAGCAGGTAACCAAAAAGAAGTCACCGAACAAAACATTAGATAATACTATGTATGCAACGACATTCCCCTTCTTGGCTCATTACTTTGTCTTGAAAGTAAAAAGATGAGGTCGTTGCACAAAAAATCTCAGGTTTTTGTTAGAACTATTTTTCTGGGACTAGTGAAGCAAATGCAATTGAAAAATAGACCCTTGCGATCTTTTATCCTGATCCTTTAAAGTGACTTTAGGCAGACGTAATTGATAAAAAATAGTCATGCACAATAAAAATTTCAAAGACACTTTTAACGATCTTTCAACCCCTCGTCCCATTTGATTGAATGTTATTAGAGTTCACAGTAAAAAGATGAAATTTTTATGATTTGTAAGAGAATTTTGGGTTGAAAATAGGACTTCGTGGATATCGTCTGGCAAAGAAAAAAAAATAGTTTTTTTTTATGATATTTTTTAAACATGAATTCAAATTCAATTTTATTTTAAATGAATGCTCTGTTAAGGGCTTTAGATATATATACAAGGTAGGTTCCAAAATAAACGAGACTCAGCTAAAATAGAAACGACAGAAGCTTTGTTCTGATAAATTCGAGTTTATTTATTCAAAATAGTTTCCTCCGGCCTCGATACACTGTTTTGCGCGATCCAAAGCTTTTCGAAAGAGTGTTTCAGGTCATTGACCGGAACGTCCTTCAAGATGTCGGTACAAGCCTTTTGGATGCCCTGTACAGACGCAAAGCCTTTTCCTTTCATGGCCAAATGCAATTTCCCGAAAAGGTAGAAGTCACAGGGAACCATATCAGGCGAATGCGGTGAGTGATTCATGGTTAAAATGCGACTTCTAGTCAAAAAATCAATCACAAGAGTGGATCGATGAGATGGTGCATTATCATGCAATAAGCGCCAGCTTCCTCCTTCGCGGTATTCAGTCTGAATCCGTTGAATGCGATGCAACAAACGCTTCAAAACGCCAAGGTAGAAAATTGCATTGACGGTTTAGCCTGTTGGCTCGAACTCCTTGTGGACAATTCCCTTAGAATCGTAAAAACAAATGAGCATCGGCTTGATTTTTGACTTCTCCAAACACGATTTTTGAGTAGTGGCTCGTCTGTGGCCTTGCATGCGGCAATTTGACGCTTGGTTTCGGGGCCATATTGGAAACACCACGTTTCATAAGCAGTTCTTCTTCTTCTTAGCACTGCAGCCCCTCTCGGGCTTTCGCTTCCTGCAAATAGCGCCTCCAACTGTCTTGGTCCATTGACCGCGTCTTTCAATTCCGAAATCTTCGCAGCGATGAACTGTCTTCGTCGACCGAGTCAGGCCAGCGTTTCCTCGGTTTTCCCACTGGCCTCCGGCCTTCAGTTTTCCCAACGAATACCTTCTTGGGTATCCGCTGTTCGTCCATACGATTCATGTGTTCAGCCCATTGCAGCTTCCACAGTCTTACAATCGTTTAGACCTCGGGATCGTCAAAAATATCATACAGCTCATGGTTGTATCGAATTCGCCATTGGTCCCCGTCAAGCTGGGTTAGGGTCCATGTTTCACACCCATAGCATAACACACATCTCATCACAGATTTGTATACTTGGAGCTTTGTTTTGCCGTGTATGCAGCTGGTCTTCAAGATCGTCAATACTGTATAAAATATTTTATTTGCGAGCTGTATTCTTCGGTGTATTTTGTCTCTTTTATTGTCCGTTTTTTTTCGTTATTTTGGCGCCTAGTTACACAAATTCGCTCACATTTTCGATACTGTATTCGCCAAGTGTGATATTTTGCGTATTTGAAGTATTTTTCCTCGACTGCGTCATGAGCTTTGTTTTATTTTCATTGATTTGTACCCCTACTAGTTTTGCTCTTCTTCTTTGGTAGTTGTTGATGACCGTGACAGAATGTTGATGTCGTACCTCGCGTATCGACAGATAGCTTCCGCATGACGTATTCCAGAGCCAAATTGAATAGCGATGCGGCCAGTCCATCTCCCTGCTTAAGTCCGATATTTGTATCAAAGGCATCGGCGAGTTGGTTATTGATGCGGACCTGGGAGGTCGTCGAAGTCATTGTCATTTTGGTAAGACGGGCTAATTTGGTTGAGATGCCAAAGCGAAGCATTATTTGGTACAGTACGTTACGATCAAACAGTCGTATGCTTCCTTGAAGTCAACGAAAATTTGATGTACGTCTATGTTGAACTCTCAGCATTTTTCAAGTATCTGCTTGACTGTGAACAATTGGACTGTTGTTGATCAACCTTTCCTAAAACCACCTTGATACTCCCCAATAATACTGTTGGCGTATGATCCGATTTATTTTCTAAAATTTTAGAAAATATTTTGTACACCGTACAAATTAGTGGTATGCGTTTATAATTTTCGCACTGTAGCATGTCACCTTTTTTGTGGATAGAGAATATAATTGATTGGCTCCTCTCTTTCGGCATATGTTCTTGTTGCCAAATGTACTGGATGACTTTGTGAATAGCTTGATGAACGCTACTACCACCATATTTGATGAGCTCCACTGGAATCTCATAAGCAGTTACAATGTTGTAAAGCAGTTGCAATGTTGTAAAGGAAGTTCTCGTCTTTTCTCGCGTCTTTCATGATGTTTTTCAAATGTTGAATTCTGAGCGATTTCTGGTCATCAGTTAACTTGTGCAGAATAAAACGTGCGCAGACTTTTCGTAAGCCTAAATGATCGGTTAAAATGCAATAAATCGATGTTTTGGAGATATTCACCTCCGATTCCATGAATTTCAACGATGATTTCGGCTCATTTTTGATAAATGCACGCACAATTTCGATGGAGTTTTCGGTGATCACGAATTTTGGGCAGCCGGCCCGTATGTTCATCGTCATTTATGTCCTCATGACCATCTCTGAAACGCGTAAACCACTCATGAACTCTGGCACGAGATAGACAATCATTGCCATAAACTTTTTCATCAATTCAAATATTGCAGTAAACGTTTTACCGATCTTAAAACAAAATTTGTTATTAGCTCCTTGTTCGAAACTCATTTTTGTACCGACGACATAAACATACTGTCACTTTAGACGCAATAACTTCGCTTCCACTGAACCTAATGTCACCGAACTTTCACTGGAAATCAGGGAGGGATGTAACTTTTCAACGCATTATCTTATTCACAGATGGCGCCACAAAAAAAAATTATGACAAAAGTCTCGTTTATTTTGGAATGCACCTTGTATGTCAATCATTGTGTTTTCTATTGATTTACCATATGTCGAGAACGGACAAGCCCTGCACCGCCAATTATACGCGTCCAACCTTAAACCCATAAGGATGGGAATCATGCCAGAGAAATTATAGCAATAGCAGATGGTTTCTCACCTACGTACAAACTAGAGAAATGGAACGGAAGCAGATCTGTGAAATATTCGTTGGACTTGATTGGAAAAATTAAAGACTTGAAAATTTTGGAATCCGAGAATCTAGTTTCATTTGACGTAGTTGCGCTATTTCCAAACACTCCAGTTAAGCAGGCTATACATGCATATGGAAAATGGCTTAGGCAGTTAAATACAACTTCAAGTTGGGGGAAAAAGTTAAACAATTTAGCGATATCGCCACGCTGTGTATGAACGAAAATTATTTTACATTTCGAGGGAAATATAAAATTACTAAGGGCGTAGCTATGGGAAACCCACTATCGCCTTTGCTCACCGAAATGTTTATGACACATATAGGAGAAGAAATAGCTGGGAAAGAAATGATGCCTAAAACGTGGTTTTGATACGTCGCCGATATTATTGCGGTAGTGCGAAAGCAGCGAATAGACGAAATCTTGACGGCAATCAATAAAATAAACTACAATATAAATCTCACAGCGGGAAAAGAAACCGACGGCTGTATTCCATTCTTGGATATGTGTGTAAAACGAACTGGAAACAGGTTATCATTTTCTATGTACAGAAAGCTTACATCAACCCAAAGGATAATAACCATACTTACCCCCAAAAAATGGCGGCATATGATTGTATGGTACATAGGCGCATTAGTATTCCGATGTCACACAAAGACTACAAAGCAGAACGGTGTTACATTGAAGAAACTGCGGCAAATTATGGCTTTAGAAAGAAAGAAATAAGGCACATCATTGATAAGAAGATCCGATAAAAATACCTAGAAAGCCAATCAACAATTATTCAAGCAAGACACAGCAATCAAAAAAGCGGAAACTAAACGAAACAGCATTTCGTGTTTGGATCTATTCACGGAAATAACGAAAAAGTTGGCGAAATATAGTATCCAAACATGCGAAAATGCCAGAAAAACAATGGTGAAAAAGCGAATCCGCAGCGAAAAAGATGGTAACACAATCTATGAGGTCAACGGTATTTACAAAATAACGTGCCCTGACTGTCTTAAAGTGTATGTTGGGTAAACGACCAGAATCGTAGGTACTAAGTTTAAGGAACATGTTAATGAAGCTAATTGCTACATTTCTAAACATAAAGGTAACTCCATAAATTATAATTTTAAATCCTCAATAGCTGAACATATTGGTAAGTCTAAAAAGTATTGAGCCTTTTTTGTCATTTTTCGATTGAATGCTTCTTTTATTCAAAATGGAGTTTATTTAAGTACATAGTATCTCATATTATCTCTGGCCTTTTGCCATTTTTTGGGCAGAGCCATTATTCCATCTGTGTAGAACTTCTGTGGTTTATCGGCGAAAAACTTGGCCAAGTGATTTTCACAGTCCCTTTTTGAAGTGAATTTCTTTTCATTAAGGAAGTTTTGCAGAGATCGAAACAAATCGTAGTCTGATGGTGCAAGGTCATCAGAACTTCCCAGCTAAGCTCTGTCAGTTTTTGCCGGGTCATCAAAGATATGTGTGGTCTGGCATTGTCATGATGGAAGACAACGCTCTTTCTATTGATCAATTCTGGCCGTTTTTTTTTTAATTGAGTGTTTGGCTAGGTTTTAGTACCTTATGATAAACGATTCACTTCCAATCCCACCGTACACACAGCATGACCTTTTTTGTTGTCAATCCTGGCTTTGAAGTCGTTTGTGATGATTCACCTATTTTTGACCATGGCCTTTTTCGAACGACATTCTCATCGCCCGTAATGATTTGCTTCAAAAATGGCTCGATTTCGTTGCGTTTTATTAGCATTTCGCAAATGGAAATTTGGTCGATCAAATTTTTTGTGCTGATTCATGCGGCACCCAAACGATGAGCTTCGTTGTGTATCCAGCCTTACGGAAACGGTTCAAAACTGTTTGGTGATGGATATTCAGTTCCTTAGCAATGTCATGGCTGCGCATGTGTCGGTCTTCTTCAATTTTTTTGCAAGATTTCAACGACTTTTTAGTTGATTGGTCGACCTGAGCGAGGTGCATCTTTGACATCAAAATTTCCAGAACGAAAGCGAGCGAACCGCTACAAATTTTTCTACGAGCCTGCGATGCATTCTCACCTTGATCGTAGTGGTATTGTAAAATATAACGATTTTTTTCAGAAATTTTACTCATTGTGAAACGAATACAACTTTTGAGACAAATGACGAAATACAAAACAGTCCGTATGAAAATTGTAGACTGGAATGTCACCTTTCAAACGCATGTCAGTTTGACTCAATCTGATTAGTATTGCCCGACATATGACAACGAACATCATCTAGTGACGAACACCATCTAGTTTTCAGACTATCCAGTATTATCAAAAACAAACATGTAATTAATTTTAAGGATCTAGATGTAATTAAAATAGAGCCGAAAGTATAGAGATCACTAAAATACGATTAGAATTAAGGTTGAGTAGCGATGCAGGTAACTGCGCTAGTATGTTGTTAAAATATGTAATTAATCCTTGTTTAAAAGTCCATAGTATTTAAATAGATAGTTTGGGTAGTAAATAATTATTTACCGAAGAAGAGGCTGAGTAAGCCTCGAAACACGTGCCTACTTTAAAAAATAAATCTGTTCGGTCAAGGTAGCAAACATTTTTTTAATTTATTTTGTAAGTTAACCGAACAAAAACAACGGAGGTCAAAAATAATGTTAAGGCTACGAGCAAAGTTTCTTTCCCTGAAAGTAATTGAAAACTTTTTAGGGAATCGAAAATCCTTGCAATATTTTGATCTTTGTTGAAAGGATGTTGCAAGCTTTCCGTAAAACGAAATGCAACGTGTTTTTGAAAATACATTTTTTGCACTCGTTTCGGACTTTGTTTCCCAGAAAACACGGGAGCTATGAGTGCTGAGCATGGAGAGTGTCCTCTAAGCCATAGCTGTTATTGAAAAGCGATATCAAGGAAAATAGAGTCCTGCGATGGTGGCAGATTACGGCTGGATGTTATAATTAGGGGGACCCTAACCGTCGGTAAACGAAAAAAAAAAATGCAAAAGATACTTTTTATTGTCCAAAATATATGATTTTTTGTATAAAAATTGTTAAAGAAATAAATAAGTAAAAATGCATCATAAAACTATGTCGGGATAGGAATGTTTTATTTGTATATTTAAATTTTTTCTAGTGGATCGAATACGGATGACATGAAATTATTTGCAATGTAAAAAAATATTTTATTGGACGTCGCCAAAAAAAGTTAAATTGTTAGTTTTTTTCTTGAAAAGCCGTGATATATCAAATAAACAAAATAATTGACCAACAAATTAGTGTCCTTGTCTGGGTACTAGGGTACCCGGTTAATGTAGTGCTTTTTCTTTAAAAAAAAAAAATGCCGTACAATAACAAGACTTCAAAAGTTGCCCGATTATTAGAGGTATGCGTTTATGAAGAGTGTCCGTATAGGGAGCGCACACTGTATGCATAATACTAAGTAACCTATATCATTTCAACTACCTATCCATTATTCATCCCATTCAAAAACGCACAATCGTTTCCGGAATCACTGTCCTTGCTTCCTCAAGTAAATGTCTAAAGCGGAAACAACCATTTGACATTGTGACTTTTCTCATTCATTTTTTCATTTGCGGCAAGAGAACATAAAGGAAAGGGTTGGATTGTATTTTTTTTCTATATACATACATGAATCTGAGTCCTTCCCTACGCTACTACATTTATTTTATTGTTCATGCTCATGTTTATGATTGTTATAGCTGTCGAGAATTTTAATGTGTAAATGCATTCACATCGTAAATTATAGTTTAAGTGCATGAGTAATAAATATGAAATAGACGAGTTACATGGCTGTATTTCTTGAAATAAGGATATTAAGAATGCAGCCCATATAAAATATTAAAATTATTTCTATTACAAAGCGTGTAAGAAAGCGATTCATGGTTATAACCTATTCAATATTTTTAGGGTGACATTTCATCAAAGCAATAAAATAATTTTTAAGGACATGCGTTCGGATGGAAACCCTATTTTAATGATTTATGCTCTTTATGAGACGAAATTCACAAAATAAGTTCCCACCGTCAATTAATTTTCTGTTCAAATTTATGTTAGAAATATAGTGTTATTTAAATTATTTATTTTGATTCTCAAAAGAAACTAACAAGGAGACACAAACGAACTCAAAATTATGCTTCAAAATGTTTTCTTATTATACACATTGCTCTCATGTTCTATACAAAAGAATTCTTTATTATTCGTGAAATTCAGTATATTCACATGATGTTAAAGTCAAAAAATTCTATATAACGATTTCTTTGGTAATTTAGCACATTTAATGGATGCACACAAAAAAGTTTCCATAAAAAGGATATATGATCATAATAATCCGATTATTATCAATACTTTACAAAATGTTTCAAAACATAAAGAGAAGTTTAGCATTTTCTGAATTGAGGTAAATATTATTGATGTAGAAGTACTAATATTTTCAATTCAGGTACCATACTGATCTTGCAGAACAAACATTTTTGGTTTGTTAAACTCATCAATCTGCTCGAAGATAAAATTCTGCTTCAGGAGCACAATTCGTTATAAAATAATTTAGAAATATTTCACTATATTATTCATTTACTTCTGACGAAACAATGTTTTGAATATGAAACTGATCTAATAAAAATGTTATTGCAATGATTTCGTTTATTTGAAAAGAAAATAACCATCAAAAGGAAAGCGTGCAGTCATTATTTCAAACGTTGATTACTCAAAGCAATAAATCAAGCCAACGATTTCCTCAACTAGAAAACTAGGGCAGTCTAATTAAAAAACATCGCAAACTGAAGTCATCATCGTTGAAAAGTTAATTTCAATTTTCGATCACATAAACTTCTAGATGAAAAAACAAAACGCAATTAAAACGATCTTTTCTAGTACCGCGCCCTAGAATTTTCTTTAATATCATCGATACCGCACGGCATACAATTTTTTACAGCCCATCGTATTTTTACGACACGATTCCCTCTTCAAAAGCTTCCAACAAGCGAAGCCAACTCTACCTGGCCTTCAATATTCTCTTCCATCATAAGTGCTGAGGCAATATCACCCTGAACTACATTACGACATAACATCATGAAACGGTAGAAAAAAATATCTGCCAGATACAATTTACTCAAAGAAAGACACGTTCTAAATAGCGAAAAACAAGTTTTCGCAACAAAGCCCACTACCCGCCTCCACGAAGCTTGTCCACGCTTGAAAATCCAAAACACGTTCTATTTACAATATTAGCGCTTGAGGTCAGAATTTTGAAAAATGACGTCATTTTCCAAAAGCTTTTGAATTAAATCAGCAAAAGAAGCGTTCGCGAAATCCACGGTTTTTTGTTTGTTGATCGTGCATGGATAAGATTAATCTTTTCTTCCCATCTGACATTCATACTCGTACCACGCTCAAACTGATGTCATTTACCTTTTTTACGCCGTGTTACGATACGAGTTGGCCGTCCAGTGATAAATGAATATTTCGCGTAATTCGTGCTGAAGATGCAGATAATTGTCGAACAAGATCAGTTAATTAATTTGAAATGTTCAATTGATATCTGCAGATGCAATCGCTGGTGTATCGTACATTCGCCTACGCACTCTGAATTTTCACTGCATTTATGGCTAATTAACGAGTTAAAATGACATCAATACAAAAGACTAAATTAAGTTGTAGACGCTTGTAATGACCATTTTAATTAAGATAGAAGTTGTTAGACTGATAGATAGTCTGCAAGAACGTCAACTAAGAATTGATTTGGTTGCTGCTAAATCTCTTGTTATTGCTAGAATGATTGATTATGATGTTGAGGTCGATTGCGCTATACAATAGATCCAAATTACCGAAGAGAATGGAATGCAAAATAATATTATTCGCCTGATTGCTTCATTGCATTCATAAGCAATCTCCCGATCTAGCACAGATATGTATCCTTAAGAACTTCTTTGCATTAAATCGCCTTGTATAAACTTCAAACTCATTCATCATTCAATGCAACGAGTCTGTTTCCCTTATATCTGTTGCTATTATTAAGAATTTTAATTTTCCGAACAATGTGATTTGCATCGCTGATCCGTCTAATCAAAGGACTGGCACTATTTATGGCCGGTCCCATGCAATAATCTGTCAACTTGCCGCATTGATGCACACGCAGCCATTAATAATGCTTGTCAAATTGATCATCTCAGCTATGCAAACATTGTGGAGGCACCTCTTGCTAGTTACCATGTTTTGTATAAGGAAGCCGCCAGCCTGTTGGAATGTTTGGGTAATCAAGAACACGATTTGCAGGAAAAGTGCTTCCAATTAAGCTGGACACATTTTCGCGAAATTTAAAAAAAATTATTCATGAGCGTTGCGTACGTTCTTTAGTTAACAAGTTGAATAAGTGGGAGTATTCGCCTACCCGGCATGTCGTATCTAACCTATGGAAATAGACTTTCATCTCAAGCCTTAATGCCCGACAAAAACATTCAGGACCTAAACACGACCTAAAAGGCCCGAAAATCAGAGGGCATGTATCGGCAATACTGACCAAAACAGCTCGAAATTTATCTTTAACTAATATCATTTTTCAATAACAAAACATGAGCAAGAATAGCCTCGCCTAAAAAGGGCCAGAAGCTGGCCCAAAATAGAAACGAATTGCATGATAAAAATATTGAGACTCTCAAATTGGTCCAAATACGGCCTAATTGATTTTTGTACATTCGTGTGAGCACTGTCAAATTATTTTACTTTATTTCGAAGTGGTACTTAGTTTCATCAGATAATATTATCCACCCATGAAAATAAATGCTTTTTTACAGAAATATAGGAATATAAGTAAGTAAATGTCAATAACATTTTTGGGTCAGGATATTTGATGCTACTTGGCTAAAAAGAAAATGTAGAAAAATACTTTGAAATTATAATGTAAATAATCGGACTACTTTCACATCAGCCTTAATTATCGAATTTGGTGAACGTGATTTTCAAATTATATGTGTTCAGATAAAGTCGGTGTGATTTCGTTTGACACTCGTGTCTCAGTTATTTGTCAAAACATGTAAAAATGATAAATTAATTTGGCCAGGTGTCAAATTTTTGTGTCTCCCCATATAGAAAAGTGGCCCCTAAAAAAATTTAATCAATGGTAGCCAATATGGGTATCAAATGAAAGGTCTTTATGAGAGCGTTTCAAAACAGCTCTTAAATTCACCTTTTTTGCTTCGGGGATTGCACAGGGAGGGGAAATACACGAAAAATTTGTATCCCACCCTCCTCGCCATGGGACACCTGTGATCTGAGTACAACAGCAACAAATGCTTTATAAGTTAAAATTCGCTCACCTTTGTTAATAATGGTATGATCTTCGAGTTTCTCATTTTCCCCAATAAAATCGTATGGATGCTCATAAATTTGACGAAATTCCTCCATTCCCTACCACTCTCTCCCTCACTCTTTCATCGTCGCACAATGCTCGTGCGATCTGAACTTCACACGTCGTCGATTTCTACGTGTGCCTCCAGACAATGCTAAAACATCGGTATAAGGGGCACCCAAAAAGCTGTGAAGTACTCCTTTCCTGCTAGTCTAGTCCGATTCGTGAATAGTTCTCAGAGATAAAAAAAAATATAATAATACGACGCAGTAGAAAAACTCTAAGTTTATAAAAACAAGTTGGGTAAACAGACCTACGCTCATGTTAGAAGGGTTTTGTACCCAACTTCTCAGAAATGCAGTCACCAGTAATGAATAACGTCAAGAAATATGTCAAAGAGATGTGCACGTTCAAAGGAAAATCAATTGTTTTTCTGCTTTCAACGGTCGCCATTTTGTTGCAAACTAACAAAAATCACTCAAATCATGAATTCTCAAAAGTATTAATGTTGTTGACCTTATTGAAAAATTTCAAGAAGATCAAGTCAAAACTACAGTGACTGATTCGATGGAAAGTCCATAAATATAAAAATCATGTGTTATTCTTGTTCTAATTTGAGAAATTTCAAACAGCTATAACTATCGTGTATATCATTCGATTTTCATCAAACATACAAAGTTTAAGAACCTTTAGTAGGACTACGTAAATATCGAATTTCGTTCAGTTTATGGGTACCAATGCGATTTTATTGGGAAAAATGTGAAATTCGAACATCATACTATTATTAACAAAGTTGAGCGAATTTCGACTTCTAAGGTATTTGTTGTTGTTGTACTTATAAACACCTACCACCATAATTTTTTTCAGATTTTTCGGATCACAGGTGTCCAATCGCGAGGGGGGGGACAGAAATGTTTCGTGTATTTCCCCTTCCTGCGCATCCCTCGAAGCAAAAAGTACCAAATTAAGACCTGTTTTAGAAAGTTCTCATCAAGACCTTTCATTTGATACTCATACCGGCTACCTTTGATGAAATTTTTTTTTCGGGGGCCTCTCCCCTATATGGAGAGACCCCCCCTAAAATATCTTATAAAATTTTTTGTATTTGAACTTTGAAGAGAGCGCCACTTTACACCTGCATACAAAATTTGATGTTTCTAGGTTAAGTAGTTTGCGAGAAAAAGTGCTGTGACACACGGACGGACAGACTGACAGACAGGTCGCGAAACTAGTAGGGTTTTGTAAAATTATTTTACAAACCCCTAACTAGCTGTCTTTAAGTATCTCGACGTTAGGGTCTAAAATGCCCTAAGATACTGCATGTTCAATCCTCTCGATTTATAATCAATTTGAATTTATTAGATATTTCTTAAGACTTTTCTCAAAAACCAATAATGAGTTTGCGTTTTTCACTGTTTCTAGAAGATTGTTGTATATACGCAGAGCATTGTTGCCATTTCTTAAATTATATGAATTTATTTGTGATACTTTTATAAAGGGGCTTTGTTCCAATTCACTGGAAATTAGACATTTGAAGATAAACTTAGCTTTCTCCATAGTAATGATTTGACCGAAGGTGAGTGCATTGGTCCATTGATACACTATCTTGTTGGAGTGAAAATTGGAAGGTTCAGAATATTTTTATAGGCTTTAGTTAGTATACTGGATATCATTTTAAGGTTTTGCTTTGACGATAGACTCCAAATGACCACCGCATAATGATGCTGCGCGTTACAAATGCATTTAATATAAGTTTCTTTATATGCATTGGAAAACCTCCATATCTTCTCAACATTCCTATCATTGGTGCTAGTTGTCTCCTCAAATTATTTATGTGTGGCAACTATGTCAAACGATGATCTATTGTAAGACCGAGATATTTAATTTCAAACACTCTTTGCAATTTTTCGCCGTTAATTTTTAGGTCAACTTCTATGTCTTCCTTATTCTTCTGTTTAAAAATAATGTATTTTGTCTTTGTAGTATTCAATGCTAGCTTGTTTTCGATAAGCCATGAACGATATTTATCTAGATCCTCGTTGACGATATTCTCCATGTCCTGAATAAAGAAGTGCAGTATCATCAGCATATAATGTGTGGTGAGCTTTCAGTTTACATATATTCAGATTATTAGTGTATAGCAAAAACAAGGTTGGTCCAAGTATGGATCTTTGAGGAGCCCCCGATTTCATTGGTGCTAGATTGCTTAAGACATTATTAACTGATGAATCTTGTATACCTAACGATCGTAATCGTATCAAAAGCTTTCTTCAGGTCCGCAAAAATAGCAACAATATAATCTCTTTTATTAAGACTTTCATTGATGTAACGTGAGACAGAAAGTAACGCATCGAAAGTACTCTTGTTCTTTTAAAAGCCAAACTGCTTCAAATTTATGATGAGATTGTCCATTAAGAAAGATTTTAAATGATTATTTACAAGTTTTTCGAATATTTTACTAAAGGCTGTCAAAAGTGCAACAGGGCAGTAATTATTCGGGTCCAGATGATCTCCTCCTTTGAATATTGGAATTATTTTTGCCCGCTTCTCTTCGCCCGGAAATGTTCCATTTCTAATATGCTCGCTTATAAAATTTCATAGTGTTTCAGCTACCTCCTTTTTGACTAGAATAATTTCATGTGTGGTGATGTTGTCAATACCTGGTGCTGCATTTTTTCAAATCTTCGATTGTATTTAATACTTCTCTTTTAGTTGTTTGATGAATGGAAAGACAGACTTAGGTGGGCTATTTATGATATTGAAATAGCTAGTTAACTTTTCACTAAGCTCCCTGGTAATTTTTTGACTAATTGATGAAAAAAAGTGGTTTAGCGAGTTTGCTGTTCCACATGGGCGTGCTTTTACCTCATTTATTATTTTCCATATTTCATGTGAGTTGTCCGCCGCTGTTTCCAATCTTCGGGAGCAATATGAAAATTCAGCTTCTTTCATGAGACGTATTCACTCTAGTAGGGTTGGTTATACAGATATTTAAGTGCTTGATCTTCAGCGTTCTTTTTGTATTTTTTATAAGCCTTTCTTTTGTTAATACTAGCCTCAATAACTTTCTTTGTTATTCATATATGTTGTCGACATCTGATCTTTTTCTCAATCGAGAGTCATGCTTGGACTCTGTAATCATATTTCTGAGCTCCATAAGGTTTTCAGGTTTTCGGTTTGTTAGCAACTGTTGAAATTTCGATTTGAAAAGATCCATGTCTAAATATCTAAATATTTTGTGAGTAGATTTTTGCCGACTGAGACTTTGACCATAGACGACAATTTTCAGAACACGATAATCTAACTCCGGTCAGTCTTCAAATGTGAATTTTATGTTTTCAGGATCTAGGCAGGTACTTGAAGTCGGGCGAGTAATTTTGTCCTTATTGACAATAGCCGCTCCGTTTCTTTCCAGGGTATGCTTGTACATCCTCGATTCTGGAGATTCTGCAATCACGTCTATGTTTGTGTCAGCAACTGTGATCAGATTTTTTGTCAGTAGAGTATATAGCATCTATTACTGTGTAGAAGTCCTGCGCATCGAGACGATTGGGATTATAGTAAGTACCGATTTTTAGTTTTTTACCTATTATTTCAATTATTATTAATATATATTATATACGTCAGATGTTACTCTCTTTGTCACGAAATTAATTGTGTTTTTTATATAAATTGATGTATCACCTCCTCTTCCGGGCCTGCAGGAGAAAACGGAGCTATATCGCGGAATATTGTAATACTTTGCTTCTTCAGGGTAGATCCATACTTCGTTTAGTATAATCAGATCCGTGTCAGGATTTTGCTGCAGATAAATTTGAATATCACTCAACTCGTGTCGTAGGCTTCTTATATTGGCACAAAAGATAGTTAATTTGTCGCTTGATTGATAACTAGTCTTATAAAGGGTCCTGATGCTCTGTAAATTTGATGAAAATCAAAACTTATTCACGGAAATTGCAGTTCTGACTTAATCTGCTTAAAATTCCCAGATAAGATCAATTACATAAATATTTTTGGGAATTCATGATTTGAGTGATTTTTGTTTGTTTGCAACAAAATGGCGACCGTTCAAAGTGGAGAAACTAGGGATTTTCTTTTAAACCTGCGCATCTCTTTGAAATGTTTCTTGACTTTATTCGTTGCTGGTGACTGCGTAAGTTTAGTACAAAACCCTTCTAACATGAGCGTAGGTCTATCTACCCAATTTGTTTCAATTGGAAAAGGCATCGCCAAACCTCTCAAAATTTTTTTCGCTCTAATTTGAGGTTCAGGGCGTGGTAAAATGTGTAATTATTATGTGTGCAAAAATTAATGTTAATCGGTTGACTAGTTTTATCACGGTTTCGCAACGCACATCAGAAAAGTGTGTTTTAAGAAAAACACGTTAAAATTTTTTCAGCCGATTTTTTTTGTAACTTATACTTAATCAGCGAATCCTGGCATTTAGTAGGTATCTTCCTCTACTGCCTGAGATTTCATTAGTTTACGGTTTTTGCAATTCGGCCGTCTTTTGATGCTGTAGTAGTGCGTTTCTCAACGGTGAATAGCTTTTTTCTAAAATACTTTGATACAAAATTAAGCTCATGTTGGCTGATATTTATTCCTATAGCTTCCATAATCCTTATAAGCGGCAAAGAGCCTTCATTGAATAAACAAGCAGATAGCATGGCAGCGATTTCGGTTATTTTTAAGCCATTGAATGTATGTTTCGGCGCTATACGCCATACGGGTTGGTTGAAGGACTCATTTGAATTTTGGGTGTTTGAGCCCAAGCATCTTTTTAAGGTGCTTTGTAAACGGAATGCAATAATTCAAAAGTTTCTCCATCTAATGCTGAAGGATGAACGTATGCGATTTTATTAGGTTGGGCTACCTGTCATTTGCAGCAAGACTCTTTTCCGATCGGGCAATACATATGTTGGGGATTAGAATCTGTCGAACAGTTGTGAGACAATGATGCTAGCGCTTCTTTTCTTATTTTTTATAGAAGCTAGATACTTGCGGAGGGCCAAACCATAAAAAATTGGAAACTGGTTTATTATTTTATTAGTGAGCTTCTTTATGGAGGCGCCGGTGGGGGAGGCGCAGCTTTTGGAGCGACGCTTTTTGCTCTCGTTCTGCATTAGATTCAAGAAACTTGAACACTTTTTCGCAGCTTTTTTTATTTCAGTCTTTTACAGTTTTGTCTTGCTGTGTCTTTTTTTCCCCGCCTCCCTAATCCGATGAAACATTCTTTTCGGCACGTGATTTACGCATTCTAATTTGGTAATAATCAGGGCGAGGTATGGATTACTTTCTAAAAGATTCGTGAATGTTTTCGAATCTCCATCTCCGATATGAAATGAGTATTTTGCATTGTGTAGCTCTATAAATCGTTTGGGAATCTCAATTATTCCATCGACTTCCATCTTTCCTGCACTGTCGAAGTTATTGATCGAGCATTTATCCTTATGATCTGAATATAACATCGCCGTCACAAAATTTACATTTCACTATACTTTGAAGTGTACCGAAAGCAACCGCAAAGTTTACAACAACATATGTTGATGTTGGATCAACAGTAACATCGGATGAAGAATTTCTGTTTAGTTTACAAGAAAAAGGACTAGTGTTTAAGGTTTCAGTCAAAGTGCGCTGGTCTCACTTTAAACCTCTTTTTAGGGTTTACATTCACGACCTGTGTCCGTCTGTCCGTCCGTCCGTCCGTCCGTCTGTATGTCACAGCACTTTTTCTCCGAAACTATAGAAGCTACAGCCATGAAACTTTGTGGAAAGGTCAGAAGTGGTGACTTCTTGAAAGTTCAATGCTGGAAAAATTTTTCAAAGGGGTTTAAGGGGGGTCTCCCCATATAGGGAGGTGACCCCTCAAAAAAAAATTTTCACCATTGGTAGTCGAGTGGGGTGTCATTGGAAAGGCCTCAACGAGATCTTTTCAAAACAAGTCTTTAAATCGCCTCATGAGTACCGAGGGGGGCAGGGGAAGGGGAAATGTACGAACTTTTCGCGTACCCCCCCTCGCGATTGGACACCTTCCATCCGAAAAATCTGAAAAAAATCATGGATGTAGGCCTTTGTGAGTACAACAACAACAAATACATAAGAAGTCGAAATTCACTCAACTTTGTTAGTAATAGTATGATTTATCGATTTTACGTTTTCTTGCATAAAATCTGGACGGTACCCTTAAATTCAATGAAATTTAACACACAGATGACTATTTATAAGATTAATCTTTCCTGAAAGTTTCATAAAGATCGAATGGTATTTAACGAAGTTATAGCGATTTGAATTTTCCTGCATTACTATGGAACAATATGCCTTGTATTACTATGGAAACATGTGGCTATGGAGCCATATGCGCTTTTACCCGACTTAGACACTACAGCTTTGCTAGGATTTGCATGAAAATTTCAGGAATGATAGGTATCATGAAGATAAGTACATACAATTGAAACAAGTCCAAAAGGCAGGAGACAGCTCCTAGCAAAAGGGCTTTGTAACCATTCTAAGATTCGAAAAAACAGGCCATGAATCGATGATTACAGTACAGAGGAGTGGCCCCTGAAAAAAATATCATGAAAGGTAGCCGATATGAGTATCAACTGAATGTTCTCTATGAGAGCTTTTCAGAACAGTTCTTAAACTGGCAATTTTTGCTTCAGTGGGGGCACAGGAGGGGGAATACATGAAAAATATGTTTCCCTCCTTGCGAATGGACACCCGTGATCTTAAAAAATCTGAAATAATTATCAAGAGAGATATTTGTGGGTATAACTATAACAAATACCTCAGAAGTCAAAATCTTTTCAACTTTGCTAATAATAGTATGATCCTCGAACATGACATGTTTCTTGATTTTATTCGTTACTGGTTACTGCATTTTGTATGTTGAGTACAAAACCCTTCTGACATGAGCATAGGTCTGTCTACCCAACTTGTTTTATATTTAAGAGAGCACGATTTTCTTTTAACCTTTACTCACTGAAATTCGAACGAATGCTAAAAGATACACACTTTATAATGCCTATTCGAATGTATGTTACGGAAAAATACGCGTGAGAAGCTATAACGCATTAGGGTTCGGCCACATTGCGAATTTACTGTCGTAACCAGCGCAGAACTAATATGCTCATTTGAAGGTATATCTTTGCCAGGAACACATGCGCTGACTCATTTGTGCGCTATGCAAGAAACTTCCATGCTCGTCAGCGTCAAATGTCCAAATGATGTGCGCCTGCGCAAGTATCACAAAAACTACCTACTAAACTGGTGTTAGGAAAAATCGCAAATTCCTGCGCCTGCCGACCTGGACAAAATTGTCGAAAATCGCAGTGTGCGGGCTTTCATTTAACCATGTGTAACTTGCGATAGAAGTGCGACTGTATAGTCGCAGTCTGATGCATCCCTTAATGCAAGTTATTTCAACGATAGATGTCCGGTTGCGTCAAGGCAAATGCTGTAGAATAAAAACAAATTAAGATATCGATGTGAAATTTTAAAAAGACTTTCTTGAGACGGTTCCCCATCGAGATATGCAGCAACCAAAAAATCAAAAGGAAATTTTTTTAGCAGTGTACTAACCTTTTAAGTAATTCTGAATTATCAACTTTTTTCAATTCAATCATAGTTGATGGACAACAGATTTGATTATTGCTTCAATTCATTTTGTGCATAAATATTAAAAAAAATATTTTTGTTAAAAAAAAAATTTTTTTGGGGTAAGTTTGGATTTTGTAAGATCCATATTTCGGCTACTTTTAGGACAGGTTTAGGCCAGTTTTAGAACGAGTTTGGGCCCTTTTTAGGTGGAATTTGGACCCCTTATAGACCGAGTTTGGACCAGTTTTAGGCCACTGTAAATTGGGTCAAGATTGGGCGAAATATTTTGCAAATAAACCCTATTTAGGTCAATTTTTGGACCAGGAAGTATATGTAAATCTATCATATTTTGGGCTTCGTTTAGACCTTGTTTAGGGCATGTATCAATAAAGTGCATTTTTTACTCGGACTGCTGTTTATAAGCTACAGTACTAAATGGTTGAATTTAGTTTAACGACACAGATTGCTAAACAAATTTTAAAAGATATTCATGGCGTCCATCCTTCCTTAAGTCACAAAATAATCCATTTGTGAGAGTAGATGAAGATAGGCTGCCGCTATACCACCATATATTGTTGCAATTGCAGTATAAAACAAGTCGAAGTATCAGCCACAAATTTTTCTTACACTTTCCCTCTCCATGCAGGTTTCTAGCTTATTTGATTCGTGGAAAACTTTCTGTGACGCACGAAAGGGCGGGAGAGGGACAGACAAGTCACGATTTTCTAAAATTATACATATATATATATATATATATATATATATATATATATATATATATATATATATACACATACATATATATATATATATATATATATATACATATATATATATATATATATATATATATATATATATATATATATATATATATATACACATACATATATATATATATATATATACATATATATATATATATATATATATATATATATATATATATATACATATATAAATATATACATATATAAATATATATATACATGTATATATAAATATATACATATTTATATATATAAACATATCATATATATATATATATATATATATATATATATATATATATATATATATATATATATATATATATATAATAAAATAATTTTTAGGGTTTTGTACTAAAATACAAAACCCTATTGCAATCACGACCTGTGTCCGTCTGTCCGTCCGTCCGTCCGTCTGTATGTCACAGCACTTTTTCTCCGAAACTATAGAGGCTACAGGCATGATAATTTGTGAAAAGGTCAGAAGTGGTGACCTCTTGAAAGTTCAAGGGTGGAAAACATGAAAAATGTGTTTCTAAAAAATCTGGAAAAATTATCAAGGGAGATATCTATGGGTATAACTAAAACAAATACCTCCGAAGTCAAAATTCTTTCAACTTTGTTAATAATAGTATGATCCTGGAATTTCACATTTTTTCCAATAAAATCGTCTTTGACATGTTTCTTGATTTTATTCGTTGCTGGTTACTGCATTTTGTAAATTGAGTACAAAATCCTTCTGACATGAGCATAGGTCTGTCTACCCAACTTGTTTTAATTAAATCTGCGTTTGATTCATTAACTGGTGCCCGATCAAGGACCCCTTACCGCGTGCATAAAAAGCATCAAGGATTGGCGAAATCAATTTTAAATTTATTAAGTCTTTATGCCTTAATGCCACGCTGAGACTGGCCGACGATTCATGAATGTTTTCTTCGCGATTACACGTAATAAACGCAGTTAACGCTTTAAGTAAAACGTGCGTGTCGTGTCGTCAAAGCGATAAACCGGAATTAACCCAATTTCGTGTTGCGCATGTGTATCGCTAGTTTGGCCCCCAAGTAGCCTTTGCATAATCAAGAAAGGCAGAAAGGACATCGTGGGAACCAAAGTCGATAGGAAAGGACTTGATGGAACGATAGCCATTCAGCGGAAGTAAGCGGTTCAAATTCAACAACGATTTGCCGAGGAATCTACTCTCCAGATCATAAGCGTTAAGGAATCATGCAGGAAAGAAAAGGATGTCTAGAATGGGAATATTTTTATGTAAGTAAATTAAAAATATTGTACAATTACGCCAAATATATGCCAGATTCGGTTAAACGAGGAAAATGATTTTTCCAGCTATCAAAGTATAACAAAAAAAATTAAAACACTTTATAGAAAAGTTAGAAAATATTGAATGATTAATTAAGAATATTCGAATGCTATATTAAAAATATAAAACTAATCAATCGAAATATAAGAATAGAAAATACTTCATTTTATAACCATTTTATTCCATTGTTATATACTTTTCCCACATACATTTATTTCAATTTTTCATATATTTTTCCAATACATAATTGATTTCACGCCTGTCGAAAAGTGCCAAAGTGAAGTGTGTTCGGGAATCGAACTGATATTTTCAATTTTAAATCGAGTGATCTCTTTTTTTCGGAAATATGCTCATCCTCAATAACCTAGTTCGGTCACCGCGATTAAACGTTGACGGTCTTTGTGACGCACTACCTATTTTAGATTTTCTGAGTGGAAATAATGCGTTCAACAATACCCCACCTGACGCGCCTAATAATGGGCGTAATAACGCACCAGGCAACGAAATCTTCCAAATCGTTTCACGGGTGGTCCGAGTTCAGGGGGAGGCCAATTTTAAGTTCCTTAATGAATCTTTCATGTGATATCAATAATGATGTCGACGTGCCAAACAACGTCGGTGTTAATGGGAATTTGTCTGATATGGACAAATTTCAGACGTTGTCAAGAGCTTGAGGATAATATCTGGGGAACCAGGTGAATTCAGCTCCTGGCGTAAAAGCGTCGACAAGATTCTTCAAATCTATGACCATCTGAAAGGCACTCCAAAATATTATGGGATTCTATCGGTCATAAGAAACAAAATTATCGGCCACGCGGACATAGCGTTAGAGTCCTATAACACGCCCTTGAATTGGACCCAAAATTTCCAAGTGTTTGACTCTCCATTATGCAAATAAGAGAGGCTTGGGCACTTTGGAATACCAAATGACCACCATAGTCAAAGGCGAAAATACAGTTTCGCAATTTTATCAACAGGTATATAACTATTTGTCCCTTATCCTGAATAAGCTAGGATCTATTGAAATGAGACAGGACGCAATGAACATCATGACTCAGTCATATGGCGATAGAGCCCCGATTTGTTCGTTAGATGTTTGAGAGGTGATCTGCCAAGACTGCCTGCTATTTGTGAGCCAGCAGACCTAACGCAAGCGTTACATCTATGTTTTAAATTGCAGAACATAGACTATCCGGCCCAATACGTGAATAATTCAAACTATAGTTCGCGAAAATCACGGCGAAACATTCTCCTCTATTCCCGCCTCGCAAAATTCCGTACAACCATTTCCGGCTCGCACTTATTCCTGCCCCTAGAAAAGAAATTCATCCAGAACTACTGCATAGCCCACAGGTTACGCAGAAACCACGATTCTATGCACAAAACTATCAACAGCCCCAGCATGAGCATACTTTCGATAAACCTCCTCTTCGACCACCACGGGAACCAGTTCCTATGGACGTTGACCAGTCCATAAGGAGCCATGGTTTTAATTACGCCAACAGGCTTCCAAATATACGTGTTGTCGAAAAGCGCTTTCAACAACCTTCGCAAAGGTGGCATCAACCCTAAAAATTCCAAAGACTATATGACATGGAGCCGGACGTAACAAATGACGTGACTGAAGAGGAATACGAAAAGAACATAAATGAAGAGGACGAAAGTCATGACCAGAGCCTAACTGAATACATGGACTCAAATGACGAACCGACTGATGACCAAGTCGAGCAACTAGATGACATTTATTTTTTAGATTGAGGCGCTCTATTTCGAGCACACTGCAAAAAGTGGAGAGCTGTTACGATTCTTAGTGGATACCGGGTCCAACAAAAACTACGTACAAGCAAGACATATTAAAAATCCGTTACCAAACAATAAAGCCTTCTATGCTAATTCAGTAGGAGGCTACATCAGGATGTGTTCGTCAACTTATTCGGTCCATAATCAGATAAAATTCAATTTTTCATCCTTCCGAGCCTAATCACCTTCGACCATCTTAAGAAACTGAAAGCCGTAATCCATACTAATGTTAATTATATGACCCTATATCCGAATTTGCATATTCCCTTAAAACAATACATCTTGGAAACGGTAAATAGCATAGACATCAGGACAGCGCACCTAAACCCAGAACAATCAGCCAAATTAAAAGCTATCTTAAAAAGCCATTCGAAACTACTTACGGAACACCAGCACAGTCAAAGGTGAGATACGAACAAAAACTGACGATCCCGTGTATTCAAGATCATATTCGTATCCTATGGCCCTGCAGGAAGAAGTTGAAAAGGAGGTAAATAAACGCCTCAAAGATGGAATAATTAGACCATCTAAATCTCTTTACAATTCTCCGGTGTGGATTGTCCCGAAGAAACAGGACGCATCAGGCGACAAAAAGTACCGAATGGTGATCGATTATCGTAAACTTAATTCGATTACCATTGCAGACAAATATTCGATGCCGGAAATTGGTGAGATTTTGGCCAATTTGAGGAAGAACAAATATTTTTCTGTAGTTGATCTCAAAAGTGGGTTCCATCGAATCCCACTTAAAGAACGCGACATACCAAAGACCGCTTTTTCGATTGACAACGGGAAATTCGAGTTCACTCGCCTTCCACTTGGGCTGAGGAACGCCCCATTGATTTTCCAAAGAACGCTTGATGACATACTTCGAGAGCACATAGGAGTACGCTGCTATGTATACATCGATGATATCATAATTTTTGGTAAAGACGTAGCCGAGCACTTCAGAAATCTGGAGAAGGTGCTTAAGACTTTGGAAACATCCAACATAATGATCCAGTTGGACAAGTGCGAGTTTGTCAAAAATGACATAGAGTTCCTGGGATTCGTGGTTAGTAGCGACGGAATTAAAACAAATCCCGAAAAGGTTCAGGCCATTGCAAAATTGCCGGCACCTTAAACGTTGAAAAACCTTAGATCATTCTTAGGAATGTCGGGATATTACCACCGTTTTATTCAAGGTTGAGCGAAAATAGCAAAACCCCTGACCTCTCTTATAAGAGGCGAAGATGGACGGGTGACCAAAATTCAGTCGAAAAATAAAATCATCTACCTCGACTCTAAGGCTTTACACACGTTCGACACCATGAAAAACTGCCTAATATCTAAGGAAGTGATATTGACTCATCCAAACTTTGATAGGAAATTTTAATGGACAACGGACGCTTCCGATCACGCCATTGGTGCAGTTCTTTCCCAAGATAGAAAACCGATTGTTTTTCTCTCAAGAACACTAACTAAAACAGAGGAGAACTACACTACCAACGAGTAGGAGATGCTGGCCATCATATAGGATCTTAACTCATTGAGGTGATATATCTATGGTTTACGAAAAGTTAAAATCTTTACAGACCACTAGCCTCTTACGTATGCCCTCAGTCCTAAAAACACGAACACCAAAATGAAGAGATGAAAGACCATCCTGAAAGAATACAACCACGAATTGGAATAAAAGCCAGGAAAGAAAAACGTTATCGCAGACTCCCTGTCGAGACCTCCCAAACCAACTTTAGTCAATTCCTTGACCCCAACAGAGCACAGCGATAACAGTTCGTCGTAAAACCCCATTCCCACCGTAGAGTCACCCATTAACGCGTTCCGAAAGCAAATTATTCTAAAAATTGGCGATGAGGACAGTTACCAGATACAGAATCCTTTCCCAAGTTACTCAAGACACACCCTCATTACACCGACAGCGATATTATAAACATCCTCAAGCGTTATTTGAATCCAAGCACCATAAACGGGCTTCTTACATGCGAGCAAATAATGGGTCGCATACAGAAAATCGACCCCGGATCATTTCAGGAGCTATTGAGTACGCTATACTCAAAAACTTGTTGAGGATATCCCCGGCGTAGTAGAGCAAGAGGAGAAAATACTTCAAATACACAAAAGAACACACCGCAATGCTGAAGAGAATCGTTTGCAACTCCTTGAGCACTTTTACTTCCCGAAAATAGCCGTGAAAATAAAATCTCTAGTCAAACAATGCAGTACCTGAAGGGAAAACAAGTACGATTGTCACCCTAATAAACCTGTATTAAATTCTACCCCAATTCCTACTTATCCAGGTCATACCATTCACATCGATCTCTTTAGTACCGAAAAGCACCGAGTCTTGACTGCCGTTGACAAATTCTCTAACTCGGACAGGCTAATGTAATTGCTTCAAATCTATTGAAGACATTAAACAGCCCCTTACAGATTTGCTCTTCTACTTCTGTGTTCCAGAGATAGTCGTAATTGATAATGAGAGTTCCCTTCGATTAGCATCTATAACTTTTCTAATGGAAGACGATCTTAAAATCAAAGTTTACAAAACTCCCCCATACAAAAGCGAGGTGAATGGACACGTTGAGCGGTGGCATAGTACCCTTAGTGAAATAATGAGATGCTTAAAGAATGATGGACCACCCAGATCGTTTGAAAATCTTCTGCTCCGAGCAGTACACGAATACAAACTCACGATTCACTCCACTACCGGAAGGAAACTAATCGAGCTCCATTTCGGTCGAACTCCAAGGGCAGACCCAGCTGAACTAGAAAGTATCCGACTATCGAATGTTGACAGACCCAAACAGAAACAACAACAGGACATGGCAAACCACAATAAGATGAGACTAACCACTAAACAATACGAAATCGGAGAAACTATTTATGTAAGACAAAATAAAAGAAAAGGATCTATATTGACAGCTCGGTATAACAGGAAATTGTAAAAAAAAACAAAAATTCAACAGTTTTGAATGAATCTGGAAAAGTTGTTCATAAAAGCTACATACGTAATTAAAACTTCTCTTTCAGACTCTTAGCTTCCATCGTCAACGCCAAAGTCGAAATACTAGACTACTCGAGCTCCCAATTTGTCACTCTTCATACAGGTAGAGCAAAAATTCAGGATGGACATTTTAAATTGATTCATACTATCAACATTGACCAGTACGAACATTTCGTCGAAAAAATCAAAATACATTTGCAAAGAACATCATGTGGAATCGAATGCTCTAAATTCATGCCCACTTCAAAGCTGGGTCGGATAGAAGTCACTCTCACCATGTCTTAGGTATATATTTATTGTACCATTGATAAAAAACTATGTGTAAATAAGTCAAACTATATGATTAAATAAGGGAAAACTGTAGATCTTTAGTAAACAACGAAAATAATAAAGCTCGTTTGGAGAAAATTGAACCAGAGCTGACCATAAGAACTATAATTTTAATATCTACGATAGAGAAAGTATAAAAAGAAAGAAATTATTGAGTTTGACATACGTTTGCCATCTGACCAAATTATGAATAAACTGAATGATAATCTTTTTCAGCTCAACACAATTTTCAGATTAGGTCTTTTAAATCCGAACGTTAAAAGAACAAACACTCCTCTGTGAATAATGTATAATCCATATTCTTAAAAAAAAAAAAATCGATCAATTCTTTCCCGAAAGGAAGAAAAGACCTAAATAAAAGCTCAATGAATAAATATCTCGAGAAAACTTGAGAAGCTACTATATAGGCACTTGAATATTCATTGTCCTCAGAGAATAGCCTACATTCAGGATACGAATGCAAGAGAATATAACAAACAGCACAATATCAAAGACACTCTTTAGGAAGAAAAAGGCCATATAAGAAAAGTGACATAAAATGTCCCATCAAACTATATCTTTTCGGAGGGATAATCGTTTCTATTTTCCTCTAAAGAATTAATAAAGTCTTAGTTAAGAATGATATTGTGCTGTGAAAATTACTTTTATCTTTCATTTATTTTCACATTATTTGCCATTTAAGTAGTGTCTGGAGTATTTACAAATCGCTTCAGTTTAATTTGGATTCTCGCCAGATTTTCGAGGATAAGGAGGAATTTGGTTGGGAATAGAAGCAGACCATTATATTTTGTAGTATTCAAGTATGGAATTAGTTGAGTTAGAGTTTTTTTAAGTATGAAATCTAAACCCACTATTCTGTTTAAAAATCGTATCCAAGATAAATAAGTGCCGTCACTATGATAGCTGTGTTGCTTGGCCAGGTGATACAGGCACCTGGTAAAGAATTGGACGAATTTGCCATCTCATTTGGAATAGCTAACAAAAGCTTTGCTTAAATAAATGTCATGTTCACGACTTTTCCAAGGACCGATCAATGCGAGCAACTTAACTCCAATATCGAAATTCAATTCACATAATAAAAACTATTGTAATCACTTAGTGAAATTAGAAACGAAAACAATTCCATTTAACAATAAGCCATTCACAATCCGTGACTAATATTGCAAACAGTGAATATAATTAGCGCTCATTTGTGCTACTGTTCATTACCAAGATACTTTAATTTTGGTGAGTATTTTAGATTCCAATGCCAAGTTCCTCATTATTCATGAGCATTGACGTTGACGTACATTCTATTTTTACTTTCCACTAAGGAAGATGTCAAAATTTAAGACATCTTTGCATGCCTTTCAATATCGGTTCAATTTCAAACTGATAAATACTCAACACTATAATAAAACACTCACGTTCCTCGACTTCTTCGCGCTGGAGATCAGCAGTAGCAGCAACATGTCAGCGTAAGCATTTAACATATCATCAAATTGATGGAACTAAAAATACTCGATCGTACGCAGAGCATGTCAAGTTGCTAGAGTGGCGTCAGACAATCTCAAAGGCCAGCTAGCTAACCTTAAAATCGTCGAGACGATCTTAGACCGATCTTGTGCAGTTGCAAGGAATATTGTTTAGTCGATGCATATTGCACATGCGCTACATATGCATGTATGCACATATATATTTACAAACCAGATGCACTCGGCCGAATTGAGATCTTGAATGATGATTGTTTGTTTATTCAGTGAAGAAAGTGGTTCACGTTTATGCAATGAGACATGATCGTTTTCAGATCACCGTGATGGATTGATTCATTGGTAAGGGATTCCTGTAAATATGTTAGTGTTACCGTATGAAGTAAAGGTTAAAGAATACGATTTTTCAAAATATGCCGAATTCATCACTATCAGGGATAATCACAAGACTGGATTACTTTATATTTGAAGTGATAAAGAAATTAGCACAAAATTAATCGCTAACTATTGTCGGCATTTCAAATTCTCCATAGCTTTCTTATCATAGCGGAATTTCGCAGATGATGCTGAGAATTGTTATCGTTTGCCTATTAATAAGTTAGTTTCACGTTTTAAATAGACAAACATACAGTTTTAAATAGAAACAAGTTGGGTAAACATACCTACGCTCCTGTCAGAAGAGTTTTGTACTCAACCTACGATATGCAGCAACCAACAATGAATAACGTCAAGAAACACATCAAAGAGCTATACTATTAAAAAAAATCATTTTTGCTCCATTTTCAACGGTTGCCATTTTGTTGCAATGTAACAAAAATTCCTCACATTATTGATTCCCAAAAATATTTATGTTGTTTACCATATCTGAAAATTTTAAGAAGATTAAATCAAAATTGCAGTGTCTGATTCGATGAAAAGTTCATAGCATATCCAAATCTTGTCTTTTTTTTAGGGTTTTGTAAAATTATTTTACAAAACCCTCTCTCTGTCCGTCTCTCACTGCAGTTTTTCTCGCAAAGTACTTAAGCTAGAAATATTAAATTTTACATGTAGATGTAAAATGGTGCTCTCTAGAAAGTTCAATAAGAAAAAAAATTAATCAAAGGTTGTCATAATGGGTATCATATGAAAAGTCTAAAGGATAAATTTTCAAAACAGGTCTTAAACTGACATTTTTTGTTTCACGGGGCGCACACGAAGGGGAAATACACGAAAAATCTGTGCCCCCCCCCCTGGCGATTGGACACCTGTGATCCGAAAAATTTGGAAAAAATCATAGAGGAAGATGTTAATGAGTATAACTATAACCTTGGAAGGCGAAATCCGCTCAACTTTGTTAACAATAGTCTGATATTCGAATTTCACATTTTCCCAAATAAAATTGTATACGTACCCTTAAACTCAACACAATTCAATATTAAAGTAGTTACACATAAGGGCCTAATACTCTGCAAGTTTGATGAAAATCGAATCATATTCATGGAAGTTATATAGGTATTTTATGGGCTTCCCATCGGTTCAGACACTACCGTTTTGATTTGATCTTCTTAAAATTTCTAGATAAGATTTATAACAATATGTACATATATTTTGGAATTCATGATTTGAGTGATTTTTGTTGGTTTGGAACAAAATGGCAACCGTTGAAAATAGGGAAACAATTAATTTTCCTTTAAACGTACACATCTCTTTGACATGTTTCTTGACTTTATTTGTTGCTGGTGACCGTATTTCGTAGAGGTTGGGTACAAAATCCTTGTGACATGAGCGTAGGTCTGTCTACCTAACTTGTTTAATACCTCTATTCCCTACCACTCTCTCCATCACTCTTTCTTCGTCGCACAACGCTCGTGCGATCTGCGTTCACATCTTGTTGCTGTGTCAAGTGTGCCACCCAGACAATGTTTAATACATCGGTCTAAGGGGGCATATAAACTAACGTGAATTAATCCTTTCATAGATATCTCGTCCAAATTCATGATCAGCTTTCAGAGATAAAAAAAAATTCAATATAATACGATTTATTCAAAAAAAAACTCTGAGTAACTGTCTCTCAGTATCTTGCCGATAGGGTCGAAAATGCCCTAGGATATTGAGCTTTAAAAGCAGAACTTTAGGTCCACGCGTCAATCAGTGTTCATCATCCCTAAGGGATGAATCAGACTACCACTATATAAACGCACTTCTGTCGCAAGTTACACTTGGTTAAATGGAAGCGCGCACACCGCGATTTTCGACAATTTTGGCCAGGTCGGCAGTTGCAGGAATTTGGGCGTTTTCCTAAAACTAGTTTACTAGGAAGTTTTTGTGATACTCGCGCAGGCGCACATCATTTGGACATTTGACGCTGACGTGCATGGAAGTTTCTTGAATAGCGCACAAATGAGTTCGCGCATGTATTCCTGGCAAAGACATACCTTCAAATGAACATGTTAGTTCTGCGCATACCTGAAGTTCCTTTGCAAATCTTGTCGCAGTGTGTTCATATTTGCGTCTAAAAATCGCTGGTTACGACAGTAAAATCGCAATGTGGCCGAACCCTAAGCCTTTTCTTGAATACCAAAAGTGAGTTTGCTTTTTTAACCATTTCTGGGAGATTTTTATACATACACAGAGCATCATTCGTGACATCGTTCTTTAGACAATCCGTTCTTGCAAAAGGTATTACGAATTGATCTGCGTTCCTTGCATTATATGGGTTGATCTGTGATACCTTTCTTTATGGTGTTCGGTCCGATCCATTAGTTTTTAAATTTTTGTAGATAAACTTAGTTTTCTCCATTATAATGATTTGATTAAAGGTTAATGATTTTGCTTATTGGTAAACCAAACTAGTTTGACTAAGCATTGGCGGTTTTAGAATGTTTTTATACGCTTTGGTCAGCAGCCTGGATATACTTTGAAGATGCTGCTTTGCCGATTGCCTCCGAAAAAGTACAAATGCATTTCGAACAAGTTTCTTGATGTGCATTGGAAAAACCTCATATCTTCTTAACAAGCCTATTATTGGGACTAGTTGCCTCCTTAAGCTATTCATGTGTGTCAACCAGGTCATGCGATGATCTATGATCATTTCTAGCACTCTTTACAATTTTTCGCCATTAATATTTAGGTCGACATCTATGTCTTCTGTGTTCTTTTGCTTAAAAACAATATATTTTGTGTTTGTAGTGTTCAATACTAGTTTGCTTTCAATTAACCACTGATAAAATTTTCCTAGATCCTCGTTGATAGTATTCACAATGGCAGTTTTGTCACGTTCCGAATAAAGTAAAACTGTGTCACCAGCATATAATGTGTGATATCCCGTCAGTCCACGTGTATTTGGATTGTTTGTGTATAGCAGGAGCAAAGTTTGGCCAAGTATTGAGCCTTGAGGAACTCCTTTTTTTGTGGGTGCTCGCTCGCCCAAGACACTGTTGTTTAAAATTCTTTGCGATCTTCCCTCCAAGTAAATTTTAAACAACTGCTTAGGACTACCTTTAATAACATAAGATTCAAGTTTACGAAGCAAAAGGTCGTGATCAACTGTATCAAATGCTTTTTTCAAATCCACAAAAATTGCGATGGCATAATCACCTCTGTCAAGTTCTACATTAATGAAACGTGTAACAGAAAGTAGCGCATCTAAAGTACACTTGTTCTTTTGAAATCCACACTGATGTTGGCTTAAAATAGAATCTTCAACTAAGAATGATGTCAATCGATTGTTTAGTATTTTTTTCAATTATCTTAGTAAATCCCGTCAGGCAGCGCAGCCGGGCGACAGTTGTTCGGGTGAAGATGATCACCACCCTTAAATGTAGGAACTATTTTTTCTTCCAGAAATGAACCATTGCTAATATGCACGTTTATAAAATATGCCATCAGGTCGGCTATGTCCTCCTTGATTGTACTTATTTCATTCATCGTGATGCTATCGATGCCTGGCGCCATATTCTTTTTCAATCCATTAATAACATTTAAGCCTTCCCTTTTATTTGTTTGATGAATGTGAAGTATGGAATTTATTGAGATATTTGTTAATTAAATTGCTTTCTGAGCTGGCAACGATTTCTTTAGCGATTCTTCTACCAATTGTTGAAAAAAAGTTATTTAATGAGTACGCCGCGTCACGTGGACGCGATATTTTAGAAGGCCCATCAAGATTCAGTTGAACGTTTTGTGATATTGCCCGGGGTGAAGAGTTATCCTTTACCTCATTTATTATTTTCCATATTTCATGGGAGTTGTCAGCCGCTGTTTCCATTCTTCTTTAGAAATATGAGAATTTAGTCGTTTCGATTCTTTTTCCGCTTGCATAAATGCAAACTTGAGGGCTTGGTCTCCATTGTTCTTCCTGTAGTCCATGTATGCCTTCCTTTTTTTATACTTGCCTTAATTACTTTTTTCGTTATCTAAGTCCGTTGTCGACATCTGATTTTTTTCTCAATAGTAGAGCTTTGCTTAACAGCTATGATGATATTTTTGAGTTCAATAAGGCTATTTGGTTTCCGCTTTTTCAGTAATTTTTGTAGGTTTGATTTAAAGAGCTCCTTATCTAGAGATCTGAACGTTTTGTATGCCGATTTTTGTTTGATCTGGGTTTGGTCCCGAATAACTATTTTTAGAACACGATGACCCAGCTCCGGCCAGTCCTCAAATGTGACGTCATGTTTTCAGCCACTTTAAGATCATTGGTTATTAGATGATCCAGACAGGTATTTGAAACTGGGCGAGTAATTTTGTGGTTGTTTATAATAATCACTCCATTCATTTCTAGCGTATCCTTATAAATTATTGATTCTGCTGATTATATTAGTACATCAATGTTTGTGTCCGCAACTGTGATTAAATAATTTTCAATTGAGAATAATGCAAAAGTCTTGCGCATTCAAACGATTGGGATTGTAGTACGTCCCTAATTTTTTTTTTTGCCTGCATGACATACTTCAATTACCATAACGTTACATTTAACAGGCATCACTCTTTTGGCAATGAAATCGATTATATTTTTTACGTATATTGCTGTGCCTCCACCTCTTCCAGGCCTGCAGGAGAATACCGCATTATACCCTTCAATATTATAAAATCTTGCTTTTTCTAGGTAAATCCATATTTCACTGAGAATAGTCAAATCTATTTCAGGATATTGCTGCAGGCATATCTGAATATAATTTAGCTTGTGTCTTAAGCTTCTTCTATTTATTAGCGTATATGAGAGTCAAATTTTCTCCACTTGAGTGATCTAGTAATCGACGAAATTGTAGTCGGCGCTGCTCCTGGCGATCAATATTCTGAGTTGAAATTCCGGACACTCTAACGAGTCAGCTCTGAGGGAAGGATCAGCTTTATTATTGTTTCTAATACAATTGGAACACTTTTCAAGCGTGCTTTTGCAGTCGTTTAAGCCATGTTTTCCTCCACATTTTGATGTTTCGTGGTTGAATTTTTGAAATCAACGTTGAAGTCTTCCTTCACAAAACATGATCCATAATCTATATACGAGGGTCATTCAACAAGTACTTAGCCTTCAGAAGAAAAACGAAAATTTTGGAAAGGTTAATTGTTAATTGTTTATTTTTCCACATAATCTCTTTCAAGCTCGATGCACTTGGCCCAGCGATGCTTTAACTTTTTAAACCCGTCCAAAAAATACATATCGGCCCAATGAGTCTGCATAGTATCGCCCCGTGATTGATTTACCCTTCTCGAGGTAATCGATGTGGATCACACCTTGTGAATCCCAGAAAACGATGGCCATCACCTTTCCGGCCGATCGAACAGTCTTCGCCTTCTTCGGAACACGTTCGCCGGGTGAAGTCCATTCGACTGTTCCTTGGTCTCTGGTGTGTACCAGTGAAACCATGTTTCGTCGACGGTCAGAAACGACGCAAGAACTCCTCCGGATTGCGCTGAAACAGCGCCAAACACGTCACCGATGTGGTCTAACGGTTGCGTTTGTTTTCCGGTGTGAGCAAACGCGGCACCCATCGCACCGACAGCTTTCTCATGCCCAATTCTTCGTGTAGAATATGATGCACCGTTCTTTCTGCGATGCTCACAGTCTCAGCTATCTCGCGAACCTTCAATCGACAGTCTGCCAACACGAGATCGTGGATTTTTTTAACGTTTTCCTCCGTAGCAGCCGTTTTCGGGACACCTGGGCGTGGCTCATCAAAACCCGACTTGCGGCAACGAACAAACTCGTTGAACCAATTCTTGACGGTCGCCATCGAAGGAGAAGAGTCACCGTACACAGCATCCAGGCGAACTTTGATTTCGCTGCGCGTTTTCCCTTCCAAAAACAAAAATATAATCACTGAACGAAATTGTTCTTTTTCTATTTTTGTACAACCGACCGACACGCTCGCTTCCAAAGGCTATCAAAACAAATCGAATGAAGGGAATTGACTGAAACTTTGAAAGTAGGCTACTAAAAGAATGTACTGCACGATGGTAAAACTCTTTTGTAATAGTAGCGCCATCGGGCGGTGAGGCTAAGTACTTATTGAATGACCCTCGTAAACGTATCTATTTGCAAGCCTCTTATACATGCACCCATTTACCTGAATGATGTGCAGCCACCTTCTATTTCTTGTATGCCTAGCATGTACAAGTTGCATTGCATCACGCTCCTCTATAGTGGGATTTAATCATTGGATCTTATTCCTTAATTTCTTATTTGTATATTGATTTTTTAGACCATTGATGACAAGTCTACGCTGTCGCAATCTGATCTCAGTAATATCATAGTCATGTATCACTGCCTCCGTTGCTAAATTAAAGAGTGATGTTGCAGTTTCATTGGTGGACGTTTTAATAATCGCCCCACCATTACGAATAGGCCGCATCAGTTGGAGGAATTTTACATTTTGTTGGCCTGATCTTCGACTTAAAATGGATCAGCGCTTTTTCTGTGGAAGAGTGATTTTTAAGCTTAATTATAATCCCTTCTTGCGACGTTGTATTTGGCCGATGTTCCGTTGGAGGAAGATTCGAATTTTTAATAATTTCAGCATATGAAGGTTTACCCGCGGACGTAGATTTAGCCACTAAAATGTTTGCATTTCTATTCATCTCTTCAATCTGACTTTGCCATTTAATCATTTGTAGGAAGAGTTGGTCTTCTTTATATTTTTGGTGTTGAGTCCCACATGCGGCACACATCCAAATCACATCATTGGATATATATACCCATTACTGTCCGGTATCTCTCTTCCGACATTTTGATGCTCCTCAAGTGAAACCACTTGAGGCAGAAGCCATCACATCTCATAGCCGAATGGATATCCTCCACGAGTTTTCTGCATTTCCCACACTTATCTTTGGCTGGTTTAGTAGCCATTATAATTTCCCCTTTTTAATTTTTTTTATTTACCCGCCGCTTATTTAATTCTTAACTTTTTATTTTTATTTACTTTTTATAAATTTTTTAGATTATAAGCGATTTCCCGTATTTATTATTTCTTATATTTTAGTTAAATTTATCTTTTTTTTAATTTTTCTGTAATTAATGGAAATTCATTTTAGATAATAAATTATTTTCTTGACAAATGAGTAACAAACGCAATCGTAGAAAAATTAAATTGAAAATTATAATATGTAAATTGATTTCTGAACTATTAAATGATTTAAAAAATTGTGATTGTAGGAATTCATCTAAATGGGACTCCCATTCCTAAAGCAAAGCTAGATTTCTCAGTACCGTTATTTTTTTTACTTCGTCTATGAAAAATTGAAAAAAAAAATTAATAGGTTTAAAAGTCGCTACTTATCTCGTTTGTTCTCATATTTGATTAAGTGATACTAGTAACATTTCACTTGATCAAAATTAGTTGTTCCAGAACGTATGTATTATTAATTATAGGTTCACAAAATCAGAGAAATAATCTTGATAACTGACACTTTTGACAGTCGAAATTCAACTTCCATTTCAAATGGCCGTTTACTCACGCTATAACTTCTGTGAATAAGTGGTTGCAAGCCTACTGAAGTATCGAATTTCGTTGAGTTTAAGGGTGTGCATAGGATTTTATTGGAGAAATGTGAAATTCGAAGATCGAAGATTAACCCTTTGCACTCAAGACCGTTTAAGCGTGGACTAATTAGCAGCTCGAAATGTTTTGTAGCACTTTTGGTGAATTATTAATGCGCATCAAATTTTCGCACCAGAAAAGGTGGTTTTAACTTCTACTCATAAAGACCTACCTACATGATTTTTTCAGAATTTCCGGATCACATGTGTCCAATCGTGACGGTGAAGACACACATTTTTCGTACATTTCCCCTCCTGTACTCTACAAAGCTGGCAATACTCTTTAAAAAAATGTTTTAGAGAGTTCTCGTCGAGCTCTTTCATTGGACATCCCCTTCAAAATCGTTGAGAAATTCATTGCTACCCAAAATTTCAAGGGAACGTTACTTCTGATCCACGTACAAAGTTTGGGGCCAGCAGCTGCTATAGTTTCGGAGAAAAACTGCTATGACATACGGACGGACAGACAGATGGGCAGCTGAACCCGATTTCAATAGGGCTTTGTAAGTAGAACAAAATTTTAAAAATAAAATCAAGCCTAGATAGAGTTTGTAATTAGTAAATAATCAATGAGGAGTGAAATACGATAAGGCATTTCTGATAAGAATTGATTTTTATGATAATGGTTGCCATTTATTACATGTATTTTTTTGAAGAAATAGCGATAGCTGAATAATAATTTTAAATAATTTGCCGTTTATTCATGCCAGTTAAATAGTCTATTATCAGATGTATTATTAACCGACTTCAAAAGGAAAGAAGGTTATCAGATTCTTTTTGTTGGCTTTTTTTAGACAATTATTTTGTTTATTTGATATCCACAGGCCAATTCTCTTTTTTTTTGAAAAGCTGTCTGGCGTTACTTCTTTGAATGAAATTCATTGAAGTAGAAACCTGTATGCTTATTCAAAGAAGCAAGGCCCGACGGCTTTTCAGTAAAATAGGCGCTTTTTTATGCATGTTCACGCAAACTTAGCAGACTCCAGTTTTCTGAAAATGTTAGGAACTACTTTCTATAAGGTCCCGTTTGAAGGACCTAAATATTAAATTATGGTAAAGGACCTTTACCGTTGAAACTAAAAAATTTTCGACTATATATATATATATATATATATATATATATATATATATATATATATATATATATATATATATATATATAAAATGTTATAAGTATATATATACAGGGTTTTCCAATAAGAGGTGTTATTTTGAGTAGCCCGCTATTTCGATAGATGTCACTTTTGAAGCTGTCATTTTTTGAGATTTGACAAGAAGAAACTACGCCATTAATAAAAATGGAACGAAACACGCTTCAACAACGCATTGAAATTACTAAAATTCACTACAGAAATGGTCAAAATTTGGCAGAGACGGTTTGTAAAACTCGAAATTTTTTGGGTCGTCGTGAAGCCCCTTGTCGTACCGCAATACAGAAATTGGTGGAAAAATTTGAGCTGGTGGGACAACTTAGTGATGTGAAGAATAAAACCCGTGCACATCACTCAATAACAGCCGAGAATATTGCTGCTGTAGCCGAAAGTGTTGAGGAAAACCCAGGTTTGTCCATTCCTCATCGTTCTTTGGAATTAGGCATTCCACAAACGTCATTACACCGTATTTCGCATAAAGATTTGGGTGTTACGGCTTATAAAGTTCAGTCAACACAAGAACTCAAGCCGGTCGATCATCAACAACGTCGTGTCTGTGCTGATTGGGTCTTTGAAATGCATAAAAATGATCCGGAATTCCATCGAAAAATCATCTTGAGTGATGAGGCCCATTCCTACCTCGGTGGCTTCGTCAACAAGCAAAATTGTCGCATCTGGGGCTCAGGAAACCCAAGAGTTATTGTTTAAAAGCCTCTCTATCCTCCATGTGTGACTGTTTGGTGAGGTTTATGGTCTGGCGGAGTCATTGGACCTTACTTTTTCGAAAATGAGGCAGGGGCAGCAGTTACGGTGAATGGATTGCGCTATCGAGAGATGATTCATGATTTTCTATGGTTGGAGTTGGATGGTATTGATCTGGAGAACGTTTATTTTCAACAAGACCGCGCTACGTGCCACATAAGCAACGAAACCATTGATCTTCTACGGGAAAAGTTTCCAGACCGTGTTATCTCTCGAAGAGGTGTTCACAATTGGCCACCGAGATCTTGTGATTTAATACCTTGCGTCTTCTTTCTTTGGAGCCGCGTGAAATAGAAGGTCTACGCTAACAGCCCAGCGTCGATTCAAGACCTCAAAGATGGAATTCGTGAGGCTATCTAGGACATAGGGCAGCCACTTTGCGTTTTGGTTATGGAAAATTTCATGAAAAGGATATGGTCCTGTAAGCATGGTCGTGGATGTCATTTGCCTGATGTTATTTTGCACTATTAACGGCATACCTTCCTCTTTATAATGAAATAAACATCCGATCATTGATATTAAAAAATGGTATTTTTCTTTTGACATCAAAATAACACCTCTTATTGGAAAACCCTGTATATGGGAATCCCACTCCTAAAGCAACGCTAGATTTTCTAGTATCGTTATGTTTTTTTTTACTTCGTCTATGAAAAATTGAAAAAACAAAATTAATAGCTTTAAAAGTCACTACTTATCTCGTTTGTCCTCTTATTTGATTAAGTGACACTAGAAACACTTCACTTGATCAAAATTAGCTGTTCCAGAACGAATGTATTATTAATTATAGGTTCACAAAATCAGAGAACTAATCTTGATGACTGACACTTTTGAAAGTCGAAAATCTACTTCTTGTTGTTATAATTCGAGAAATTTCAAATGGCTATAACTTCCGTGAGTGGTTGCAAGACTACTTATCTATCGCATTTCGTTGAGTTTACGGGTATTCATAGGATTTTATTGAGGAAAGATGAAATTCGGAGATCATACTAATATTAACCCTTTGCAGTCGAGGCCGTTTCCGCGTGGACTAATAAGCAGATCGAAATGTTTTCTAGCACTTTTGGTGAATTATTACTGCGCATCGAATATCCGCACCAAAAAGGTGGTTGAGAGTCACCTCTCGAGTGCAAAGTATTAACAAAGCTGAGCGAATTTTAACTTCTAAGGTATTTGTTGTTGTTTCACTCATAAAGATCTACCTCCATGATTTTTTCAGACTTTCCGGATCACAGGTGTCTAATCGTGAGGGTGGGGACACACATTTTTCGTATATTTCGCCTCCTCCTGTACTCCACAAAGCTGGCAATACCCTTTTAAAAACTGTTTTGGAAAGTTCTTGTCGAGCCCTTTCATTGGACACTTTATATGACTGCTTTCGGTAAAAACAATATTTCGGCCGTCCTTCCGGTTTGAGGGGCTGCCCTTAAAAGTCGTTGAGAAATTAGTTGTTACGCAAATTGTTAAGATATCGGCTCTTCTGATTCACGTACAAAGTTTGGTGTCTGCAGCTGCTATAGTTTCGGAGAAAATCTGCTATGACAGACATACGGACCGACAAACAGATGGGCAGCCAAACCCGATTTCAATAGGGTTTTGTAAGTAGCACAAAACCTTAACAATAAAATCAAGCCAAGATAGAAATTGTAATTAGTAAATGATTAATCACGAGTGAAATACGATAAGGCATTTGTGATAAGAATTGATTTTTATTATAATGGTTGCCGTTTATTACATGTATTTTTTGAAGAAATAGCGATATCCGAATAATAATTGTAAATAATTTATCGTTTATTCATGCCAGTTTAATAGTCGATTATCAGGTGTACTATTAACCGACTTCAAAAGGAAAGAAGGCTATAAGTTTCTTTTTTTTGCCTTTTTTATAGACAATTATTTTGTTTATTTGATATTCGCAGGCCAATTCTCTTATTTCTTAAAAAGCTGTCTGGCCTTACTTCTTTGAATAAGCAGATGCGTTTCGACTTCTTTCAGTCAACTTCAGTGTCTGAAGATGATTCAATGAAGTCGAAACCTGTATGCTCATTCAAAGAAGCAAGGTCCGACGGCTTTTCAGGAAAATAGGCGCTTTTTTATGTACTACTGTGACCAAAAAATAAGGTGACATTTGAATTTAAACTGCCTAACCTACGTCTTAGTTTCTCTTGGGACACAGATAGATGAGTGTCCGGATAATGGACAAACAATTTGATTTTCGAATGAGATAAAATCACTCATATGATTGCGATTATTAAAGGAAATCAGGTAAATCCTCTTCTTTGCTAAATAAGGAGGATTCTTTTAATAATTATAGTAGTTCTTATTTAACTGTTTGATGAGTTTTGACAATCTTGAATTAACCACTCCGTATGGTAGCCAATTGAATATTGAGAATTTAAGTTAATTCAAATTCATATGTTTAACCCTGGTTATGACATAATTTGTCCGGAATGTGAAAGCCAAAGAACATCTATGAAGAGAAACATTTTGCCTCATTTTTAAAACTGCCACACAAGCATAAGTAAGAATTCCTTTGGATACTTGTAGCACTGCGATTAGAGTAGTACTAGAGTATATTATATGATAGATCGAAAATGGCAGCTCCTTGCATTATTTTTTCGAAAGTACCTTAAATTGGATAGTGTTTACAATTGCGATATACTTGCAACATGTAGCAGCATGCATCAATTTCACCATTGTCTAGATTGTTTCATTTTTTATGGAGATATACTCGCCCTGGTCGGGCGTGCTCTGGATGAGCACTGTCGATATCACCCAGGCCATGAGTAAAATCCTGCGGAGAAATGACCGGAGCAAGGAGGTCAAAGATGCGTGATAAGATTCAGAAGCTGTAAAGCTTTGTTTAGAGAGGGGCTAGATAATGAAATTGCCAGTGCACCCAACTTTGAAGAATGGTTTATACAAATGCGGGTAGTATCCTAAAGAAAGCCAGTCTACCTATGACTCTCAAAACAAAATATTAGTAAGGACGCTAGGGGAAATTTTCTGGAACTAAAGGAGCTAGAGCATAACCGATGCAGCTGACATAAGGCATGGGAAAAGAGTTGAGGGCTAGTCTTACCAGCAAAATGCAAACAACAGCTCTAATGGCAAACGTTATCAAAAGGCGTTCGATAGCCTAATTGAAGGAGGCCTAAAAATCAGGAGAAAATATGAGGCAATGGAAGGGGATCCAGACAGAGCCAACGAAAGCAGCCAGATGAACCTACATAACCAACGGATACGGCACGGAGAACAAAAAATAAACCACGATGTCAACTTAATAACGCAGGCACTACTGATGAATCTAAGGATATCAGACACTAAGCTAATGTGCTACACGAAATTAGAGGAAAGAAAGATATGCAAATTCCCATCAAAACAATTGCTGGTGAACTATCACTGGATATGGGGTAAAAGGCCGTGGCTGTGAAAGGACCTAAAGCCTCACTGAAATCTATGGCTTGCCTCGAAATCTGGGACATTGCCTGCAAAACGGATTCAACTGACAAGATTGAAGTGAAGCTGACTCTAAATAACAGACAAACACGTATAACTATCATCGACTTGACAAAGAAGGTGGCCATGCAACTTCTAAGTAAGGTTAAGATAAGAATATTGTAGGTTGGGTGATCTGCAGGGTACGGCGAATGCAATGAATGAGCGGAGCATGCTTCAAATCCCATGGAAAAACAAGTCCTCGAGATGGCGGCCAAAACAGGGTTCACATCTGGCATGGTTAAATTAACGATGTGAGCAGGCATCTGTGAGATGTGAACTATAGGCTAGTGACTACTTACGGCCTGGTTACATGTGATAAAAAAGATAGACGAGATAGTGTGGTATTTTTTTTCTACATACCCCTTACGTATTTATGCCGTCCACGACAAAACAGCAGTAGAATTTTCACTTTTTGTGAGCGTGAAGCTGGTGGATATAGTGATAAGAGTACTTATGAAAGGTTAGAGAGGGTCCAGAACTAGGCGGCGTGCTTGCTGAGGTGTCCTGATTTGCTGCTTGGAACGCTCAGCGCTTGCCTTTGCGATGGGATCACTGGAACGATGCGGGGTTCGCGCTGATCAGCAAAAAGAAGGGAAATCCTGACACACCACTCCACCCCTTATATACGAGGCCTGTCCAAAAAAGATCCGACTAGCGTTCAGATCTCCGTGCGAAAATGTTTGAGCGACGTCTGCGCCGCATGAGTGTAACCAGTAGTCCCTCACAATCATCCTGTATATTTCAGTTACCGACGTGGGTTTATGACTGTCATAAAAAAAACCGAAATGCTCACAGTGTAATGATTTTATTCCTTACTTTGACTTTCGTTCGTTCGAGATTTCCCTAAGGTAATCTAAGCCGACCTCTCATCGGCTCTTAACGTGAAGTCTTGAAACGTGACAACGGACTGTACTCATCAGGTCGACAAGTCCGGACTTTCTTAGTCTACTCCAAGGTGGCTGCTGGCTAGTTCGGAGAGGAGTTCCGGTCGCAGGTCTTACGCGAACAGACTAAGTTCGAATTACAACACCCAGCCGTTGGTTTAAATGTCCGATTTAAAACGTGTCGAAGAATTTACAACGACTCTACTTCATATTACGTAACTTCGTTTCAAGGAAAAAGAACCAAGGCAACCCCTAACAAAAAATTCGCGCTCCCGAATATTATCGACGCGGTGCCCGAAATAACCTACTCGAATTCAAAACCGAAAAAAAACCTACTCTAACAGATAAACACAAATTCAAAATATGGCACCGCGTACCGACCGCAACGCGAAGCCACCCATTCGCGGTTTACTGGAACCCTACCTTCTCGGCGGCATACTCACCTTTCGCCTGCATTATCTTGCTGAAAGGGAACGAGTTTGGAAATATCGCAGTCGTAAGTGCATCGATTGGAAATGAGCCAAATCAGTCGATTCCACATCGTTCTCAAGAATTAGGCATCGCTTAAATGACACTGTTGCTTGTTTTCCGAAAAGATCTTGGCCTACATGGCTACAAGATCAAATAGACTTAAGAAATAAAGTTCTTCCATCATTCGAAACGCCGAAACTTTTCCAATAGGGCTCTGGCAAAGCTTGATGGAACTGAACAATTTCACCAAAAAATCATCAATGGCTTTGTTAATAAGCAAAATATGCGTTATGTGTTAGCAAAAAACCCACATGTGCTTCTTAGGGCACCGTTGTATCCACAAAAAATTACTGTTTGACGCGGTTTTCATGCCGGAGGTTTGATTGGGCCGTATTTTTTCGTGGATGAAAACGACCGTCATGTTACCGTCAATGGAGAGCGCTATCGTGTTATGTTGGAAGATTATTTGTGGCCAGAATTAGATGAACTTGACACCAACGGTATGTGGTTTCAACGGGACGGTGCGACTAGCCACACAGCACGCCTCACAATCGATTTATTGAAAGGCAAATTTGGTGAACTTGTTATCTCGAGAAAGGGTCCCGTCAAATGGCCGCCTCGTTCATGCGATCTAACGCCATTGGATTTCTTCACTGGTCTATGCCAACAAGCCAGCAACTTTAGACGAGCTCAAAGACAACATTCAACACGAAATGTGTGCCAGAGCGGTGGGAAATCGGGTCCAAAGAATCGACCCCTATAACGGGCTCGTAGTGGTCATATGACCGAAATCGAATTTCATTCAATGCTTGCGCTCAACGCAGAACAAATTTGAATTCAATATCTCAAATATTTCTGTGTTTTATTAATAGATAAAATTGTTATGTCCTGAATGGAAAATCCTTTATATACAATGGTGGAAAAATTATTAGAAACTTTGAAATTAATGAACAACTATTTTATTGCACCATTGTTTACACACTTTACAGATGCGATATTCATTACGGTAAAATGTGGTTTGATGAAAACGAGTTAATAAATAAGTTTTTTGCAGAAAACAACATTGCTACTAAGACCAACACAGTTGAAAAATTAATCCTAAAAATTCAGATAATTTTGATTTAGCGGTAAATTTGCAGTAGTTAATATTTCTTCTATTAAAATATGTATTCCAATATTTTATTTTTATCAGAAAAAAACAAAAATGGGGGAAAAGCTGCAAACCAGCGCTTAGGTTATTCACAAGTACTTCTTGGAGAAGGCTTGAATGAGTACCATCGCCAAGGATATCACATATTCAAAAAACCATCAAAGGAGAGAAAAACTACTCGAAAGGGAGGATAGGTTTATTTGCCATTTAAGTAAGGCGAATCCAACAAATGCTGTGTCAGATCAATTAAGCGTCCAAGTTACATCTAGAAAAGTCAGAAAATGATTATTTTAAGTAGGTCTACGAGGCTGTGTTACACGCCGAAAGCCACATGTCTCAAAAAGAAATTTGAACCGGCGATTGAAATTCGCCAGAGAATATGGACGAAACCCAATGCATTCTGGAAGAGGGTTTTCTGAGGCGATGAATCAAAATTCAATGTTTGGGTATGATGGACGAAAATATTCTAAGGCGACCCAAAAGCAAAGCGCTTGATCCTAGGTACATCATCAAAACAATCAGGCATGGAGGTTGTCTATAAAAGATATTGGTTAATGTTGTGGAGCCATACGCTTTTGACCATATGCCGGGGTCCTATATTTTCCAGCAGGACAACGATCCTAAACACATTTCACGCCTAGTGAAGTGTTTGATTAAGGAAGAAAATAAACAGCCTAAGCTGGCCGGCAAGCTAATTAAGAACTTATGGGCTGATGTGGCGAGAAGTTTGGAGATAAACACTTCGAAAAATTCTGCTGAATTATTCAATAACATAAAGCAACCTTGGAGAAATATCTCATTGAAGCGATACCAGGATTTAATAGTTTCTATACCAAAACACTGCTCAGCCATTGTTGCTAATAAGGGCTACCTGCCAAAATATTAGCTTTTTTTCAAAAAAAGAGAATCGAATACAAAAAAATTGAAGCTATTTACTTTGAACTATTTTTCATTTCAACTGCTGTTCTCGATTATTTTTCCAACCAAATATGGACTGTACTCTGTTTGATTTGGATTTTTTTCTAATTATCTAATATTTTTTGTAATATTTTGTTGAATATGCAGAAATAAGTGTATCAGTGTTAATATTTGTAAATAATAGGGGTACCGGTTAATTCGTAGGGTTTTCTAACAGATGGCGTAACTTGATTTTTTTTCCAGTGATTCACCTTTTCAAATTTGTGTTGGAAAGCTACTGCCATACAGTTTCAGAATCAGTATGTGTCATTTAGCTGAAGCGTAAGCAACAATACTTTTTTTACTCTGAAAATGTAGAATTTTGTGCCGAATAAAGGTTTTTTGCGGGGAGTACTTCTTCATTGAAGAAAACGGCTGCCAAAAATCATCGTATTTTGGTGGAAGTGTATTGTGTGCATGCTCTAGCTGAGCGTACGTGCCAGAAGTGGTTTGCAAGGTTTAAAAGTGGCAATTTTGACTTGGAAGACGATGAACGGCCCGGACAGCCAAAAAAGTTTGAAGATCACGAATTGGAGACATTGCTCGACCAAGATCCATCCCAAACTTGCAAAATCACTTGTCGTCGCTCAGCAAACCATTTTCGATTGTCTTAAAGCAATTTTTCCCAATAAAGCTTCACTTTTCGAAAAAAACCGCACGAAGTAAACGGTACCCCTATTAACGTTTCTAAAAAAGTAAATAATTTATGGTAAAATGAACAACTTTTGATAACAAGCATGTTCGTTTCTAATTATTTTTCAAGCACTGTACACCGTCAGAATTAAAAACATACTGATTCATATCCAAATACACGAATGTTTTTTGAGGTATAAGTCCAGTGGTGAGACAAGTCTAAATGTACCTGTCCGTACGGCGGGACGGTTGCGAAATCGAGGTGTTTTTGCTCACAGTTACAGATTTTGCGATATGATTTCGAAGTAGTTTCAAAATGAAGACGTCAACTGTCGTTACTTTAGAAGTTTGATAAATTCGTTGATTCGATATATAGTGTTTTAAGCTAAAACATATTTCAAACTTTGTAGAAAAGTTCAAAGGATGTTGTTTCACTAGTTTGTTTTTCTTCTTTTTTTGCTTTAGCACTACAGCCTCTTTTGGGTCTTCGCTTAGAGGCATTTAGAGTATGTCATTATCTTCATCGAATATATCGGCTCTCGAGAAGTACCACGCTTTATCCGTTGATCCGTCTATCCAGCTGGGATATGTTCTGATTTTAAGCCAGTATGCATTATAATTCAATGGTCTTACAGTCCGGCCAAAGAATCACTCGAAACAAATCTCGTTTCCATAATTGGAGTTCGAACTAGGTACCTTCAGCTTACACAGCGAGCACTCTAACAGCTATAATATGCGGACTACTTTTTAGTTTTAACCTGATCAAAACTTTGAAAGGTTTCTAAAAATGATTTGCCTCTACAGAAAGTGTAGTTTCCTTTAAAATTGTTTTGTAAACCTTGTTCCTAACGGTGTTTCGACTAAAATTTCTTGAGAAGAACTATTAATATCTGAAGCCGAAAGTCTGTTCATCAGCGAATCCAGGGAGAGATGTAAAACATGGACGATTTGTGTCCCTCTCTCTCGCTCTTTAACGAGTACAACGGCAACTAATACGTTAGAAGGCACAATTTCCAAGACTTTTTCAGCCATAGTATGACCTGTTAATTTTGTGTTTTGTATCCGAATGTACAGCAGCAGATAAGAAGGGATCCACAAAAAGAAACTGAGCGAATTAAAATGCCAAGCCGGGATTTAGCATCAACAATCGCGACAAAATAGCACAATTGAAGTATTATCTGATTTCGTCGTCAATAAATCTAGAGTTTACTAGGGAAGAAATAATGGTACTGAATAAAGGACTGAATCATGCTATACCTGCTTATAAAGCGATGATAGATGTAATTATCGAGGTAGAAAGCGCAATTAAATACATGAGCATGAATGAAGAGGAAAACACCAGAAAAGGAGTGAAGGAAGCGATCCAAAATACACGCAACAAGAAAATCAGAATAGAAGAAGCACGCATAATCAACAACTTGCAGCAAAAACCAGTGTACTACCTTAAGACCGGTAATGGTACCAAAACGTGGTAATAATACAATATCTAAAGACGAATACAATACCAATATGAAAAGGATTCTTAGTAAAAAGGCCCACTACCCGAATCGATTAAGCGCGTCGAAAAAACACTAAAAGAGTGCAAAGATGTTATTCAAAATAAAGGAAGCCTCAAAGTTCCTATTCCGTTCTTCCCAAGAATTCGAGGGCAACCCAAGATTCACAAGCAAGGCAACGAGATTGCCGACATCAGCTCCTCCACACACAAGATTGCAAAGTGGCTCATCGAAGAATTGAAAAAATACGGAACATTTATGTTACGGGCATAGATCAATTAAAAACTCCCAGGAATTAATTAATAAATTGCAGAGTAGTGGCGTTATCAACTATGATGAAAAGATAATATCCTTTGACGTAAAAGCACTGTTCCCGAATATACCGATTAAGATGGCACTGTATGAATTAGAACAGTGGCTCACAAGGGATGAAAAATTGGTAGAATGGCGGAAAAAGAAGAAACAGTATGTAAAACTTGCAGCACTATGCATGCAAGGGAACGACTTCACTTTTACGGGTAAGTATTATAAAACAATGAAGGGAACGGCAATGGGAAACCCATTGTCACCAGTGCTAGCGGAAATTTTCATGGCTGCTTTAGAGGAGCAGATAGAGGAAAAAGGTTTAATGCCTAGAATAGAATATGAATACGTGAACGACATCATTGCGATCGTGAAAACTGCGGAAGTCGAAAAAACGTTAAACGAAATAAATATGATAAGCACAAGTATTCAATTCAGCATGGAAATCGAGGAAGATGGTAAGATCCCGTTCCTGGACTTATGGATCATTAAAGAAAGTGGAGGAATTGCATTTGATATTTACCGCAAGCCAACGACAACACAGAGAACAATACCTGCTTCGTTTCGCCATACCACACAACATAAATTAGCAGCGTTCCGCCACATGCTAAATCGTCTCACCATAGTACCACTTAATGCGCAGGCATACGACAAGGAATTACGGTATATAGAAAAAACGGCGGAGATCACAACATGGACTTGGTGCAACAAATGATCAGCAAAAAATTACAACGTAATAATGCATAAGCCAGACCACATTATTTAAGCGGGCGAAGACACTCGAAAGCACTACCAGAGCAGCGGTAACTTTTTCAGCAGCATATTATAAAATCAAACGCGTCCTGAAAAATAAAGGCATCAAAAATGTGGGTACAAGTGGATACACAACTTAAAACAATTCTCGAAATCGCAAACGATCCAAAGGACTTATGGGAGAAGAATGGAATATACAGGATAACATGCAGGGATTGCGAAAAAAACATATATCGGACAAACAAAGCGGCTAATAATGATCAGGGTCTAGCAACATATCAGGGAAGTCATAAGCGCACGAAAAAAGAATGCAGCCCTTTCAGAGACGAAATCAACGATGGCGACGCACGCAATGGAGGAAAACTATGAAATAACGAAGGAAAACGTCGAAGTGTTGACTGAGGTGTCAAAAATCAGCGGGAACTCGACGCATACGAAAGCTGGTATATTGACAACGAACCACAAGAAAAAAGAATGAATATAGGCGTAGGTAACCGCCAATCATCTTTATTTTCTTTTTTTTTTTGTCAATAAGCCATTTAAAAAATTGTAAGGTTCCTAATTATGCTAATTAACTTTAGTTCTCTTAACTCTCCTAAAACATCATTTTGTTAACTCTTCTAATAACCTGTAATTCTTTATCCGCTTAATCCCCTTAAAGGATCACTTGTTTAAGTTTGGAAAATTTGCAGCTTGGGTAATTACCTATAATTGTTAGACCCCTTAATAGATCATTTAGCACTGAAGAATTATTACCTGTATGAAAAAACTTAGATGTTTAAAATGACTGTAGATTGTTTATAAGAAACACTTGAAAAATGTGCAATGAAGAAGAAAGGACGTTCCTTTGAAAATGAAATGAAAAGTAATCTTTACCCAATAAAAAGGAAGACTTTTCATTTATTTAGTATCGTCAAAGCGAGGTGAAAACAGCCGAGAATTAACAAAGAAAATATTTTGTTTTTTTTTTACATCCGTAGGCCAATTCTTTTGTTTCTTGAAAAGCCGTCAGGCCTTCCTCCTTTGAATGAGCAGACGCGTTTCGACTCCTTTGAGTCATCTTCATTGTCCAGAATTTTCTTCGGTTGTGCATGAACGTTTAAGGAATTAATATGTTCAGTTAACGCTGACACGGTTGGCGGCGAAAACGCACTTCTTCAAGAGCACATTTCCTTTTCAACCCTGAATGGTTCCAGGTTATAATTGAATGACTGAAGCAAGGGCAGAAGTGGCAAAGAAATTTTGCCGGCTGAAGTCGCCAGCAACGCATTACAATGTAAGTTATTATGTCGTCTTATCACAGATTACTGATAACGTTAATCGTTTTTTAAATCACTATTCGTATTTCTCAGCCACTAAGTATTTATGAAACTTTGTTTGATTCATAATCGAAAAACATTTGCTAGCAAGTATTTTATGGAGGCAAAGATAATAGGTTGACATTCGAACACGTTTATTTAAGGCATTGACATTAAAACACCACTAACTAATTACATTTAATGTATTATACACGAGGACATTTTTCTTCGTCCATAAGAATATCAAACATACGAGGAAACGTTTTATTGGAAACAAGTAAAATTATTTTATTTCTATTAAAATAGTTGAATTGCCGGCAAGTTATTATGCTTTGAAAATAATTTTCACCAATATACAAAATGAGCAACACCGGCAATAATGCAGACCATAAATTACCCATGCCGCGGAAGATTTATCTAAATTCATTCAAAACATTTGACTGCACACTTGAAACCGCAAAACCAAGATTACTTTAATGAGTAAACAAACATTGCATATTCCGATTTATACTTGATTGCCTTGGGGAAAAGCCTCCAAGGTACTGCACAAGCATTAGAACCACCGTGCACATGCAAAGAGCGCCACAATGACTCCAATCGAAAGCGACCGCACGTCCAACTCACTTGTTGCATAATAATAATTGAATTGTTTTCATCTCCCGCCGTCCCGCATGCACAGATGTCATATGTGACATCAACGCGTCAATAAGGGCTAACGATGTGTGAAATCACAACATAGGTGGATAGCATGTTTATTTGCGGTTTGGCGATTGAGGTCAGTTCTGCTATAAAAATATTTCTTAACAATAAGCGTTTATATTTTGGAATGAATTGTAATTTAGATTTGATTGATGTTATTAGTGCTATCTTGGCTGAGCTCATTTTCAACACTTTCAACTTTAATTGCAGATAAAGCTTTCTTTAATACCAGATCAACTTTCCTCATTAGGGTGAAGATTTTTTATGGGTAAATGGTTTTCACTCGAATTTATTATTTTAACCACTAAGAACTTACCACAGAGTAAGACGATGATATCACTAAGAACGCGTACCAAGACTCGTTTGTTACTTTCCATCTTCGTCGTGGTCACCAGTTCGGCTGCGGAAGTCACGCCGGTAGATTGGTCAAACAGCTGATTTCGAAGTGGTCCACCGGAATTCGTCCTTGCACTCTGCAAATTTCGCGGCGCGTACGTATTATTGTTATTTACGACAGAGTTAGCAATCAACTCACGGGACGACGTTCGAAGCGGTGTTGATTCGCTGATGCCCGACTCGTTACTCATTTAAGCTAACAACGTTTTCAACGTTCCAGTCGCGAAGTTTTGGGAAAGCTACCGACCGAAGTCAGGCGACCGTACAATACACACAAACAAAAGTCGCAAATCAGTTCACGAGACCATTTACGGTGTAATTTACTTCAGCAGAACTACGTATGAATGACAGTACAACACAGCACAGGTAACACACAGGTAAGGTGAAAGCTTTCGCGCTTTTGGAAGTAATTGCGCGTTTATGACCGGAAGAACAACAACACTATCGCGATATATAATTTGTAGTACGTAATTGTTGGAAGAAAGGTTTCCGTAAGTTCACGGGCTTGAAGCTGATATCCGGGGGATCTTTTTTTAGATGACTGAAGAGAGTAGCTGTTTATCGTTTGTTTACCGCAAAGCTTAGCAGTCACCTGAAAATGATAAGAATTTTGTCTTATGTGAATAGCGTGACCAAATTATACTCAATAGATGAATAAACAATGCTTGCGAAATGACAAATTTGTTTGAATAGCATGATTTGCTTTATTTTTTAACAAAATCTGACTGAGCAGTGATTAGAATAATTATTTCTAAAAAAAATGAAATTACTGGCAATTGGATGAGTTTGTTGCTCTTGCTTGTATGTCTCGTGTATTTTCTTAAATCATGATCCTAATTAGAGAAATGCTTGGATTTATTATATTTTACTAAGGGATCCATCTTGATAGAAAGGGCTCATAAAAGAATGAAACATGGAAGAGGATGAACGCAGAAGCAAAGTCTACATCTCAATATTTCCTATGCTAAGATCCAGAGATGTTCACAGGGAAAACAAAACTCGCATATACAAGTCATATATAAGGTGTGTTCTGCGGTATAAATGTGAAACCTGGATTCTTACAAATGTTTCCGAAAAGGCCCTGGAGGTTTTTGAACACAAAGTGCAGAGGAGGATATGTGGAGATTGGAGACTTCGTTACAAAGACGAGTTGTATAATTTTCATGAAGACCCACCTGTATCCACATGCGTAAAACTACGCAAACTACAGTGGGTAAGACATGTGGAGAGAATGGAAGAGCAAAGCCTTTCCAGATTAACGTTGAAGGATATAGTGCAAGGGAAACGTACAGATGGGAAGCCGAGGAAACGGTGAGAAGATTCGAACTTCGTTGACAGCAGATCTTTCCTTGGGATTTCCAATTGGCGAGCCAGGTCTCAGAACCGCGACGATTCGAGGTGACTGCTACTGGAGGCGAAGACCCGAATTGGTGCTATGCCATAAATTATGGATATGATCACATGCATTTTTTCAATTCATTTTTAAAGTAAAACTTAACGATATTATGGAAGAAGCACAGCACATTTATGCCTTAATTTTAGAACATACCTTTCATCCATATTTGATAGCTAAATATTATAATTTTTTTTGAAAATAGAAAACTGTTAGGAAATTTGAATTGGTCTTGATGACAGCCTACTAGAGAACTACAATACGATTTTTAAAATTCAAATTAATTTAACGCAAACCAACCAAAAAGTTATACGTACATGAAAACGTACATGTTTTCAAACTATCATATAGGGATACAACTAACCCTTTGAGAACACTCTTTAACCCAACACAAACATAATATAAAGTTGAAAACTTAACCGTAACCATACGCAACATGATAAGTATTATGCTTGGATTCTCGTTGATTCATACTGTTTGCAAACTCGCGAGAGGTTGCAAATTCCTTAACAAGACATCAAAGCACAGAGACAGTATAATACAGACCACATGAAAGGCTTCTGAAACGCTAAATTGCTTTCTGTTAAAATCATCTACTCTAGCATATGAGCATATTGCATAAGAATCATTCATATGTGAAAGATTGGCTTCCGGGAGAGAATGGATATGAGAATTAAATAGTGTGCACATGTTCTCATACACATGACATGAGTGGAATGTTCTGAAGTTTGGCTTTGTAAATATTTTAATATTGATTTTTGCGTGTCAACTTTGATGCTGTATCCTATTTGATTTGATTCTTTTTGGGCGAAGTTATAATTTGTGGATCTGTAACTAACTTTTGAAATTGAAAAGGATTCCAAATTTGTGTTTTAATTTTTGCTATTTATGTATGTTAACGCACTACTTTTGAATAGCAATTTGTATCTAATAATAGGGACACCAGGCTAAAGTCTTAAAAGAAGGGAAGGACTATTCGTGCGCCATAAGCTATAGCCCAATGAGCGTGCTGCCTAACACCAGCAAGGTTTTTGCAGTGACAATCAGCCAATCGCTAAACGAACACATTGCGAAATATGAGTTGATGTTGGACTGCAAGTTAGAGTTTTGCACCATTCTTTCGACTATATATTAGAGATGGGAAAAATGGTTCCTCTATTGAGACGTTCCATCCGAAACATTCCAGAAAAATAACGTTATTCTGTAACGGGTTTTAGCATGCTTTTTGAATCATGGGCATCACACCCACATACCATAAGAGGTGTAAGAATTAAGTAATGAGACTGATTTTATTGCTACGCACAAGCGTACTCTCCAGTACTCTCTATATCTATGTCGTTATGCCATCAAAGCACCTGGGCACGACTAAGAGCACTATCACCATGCAATTTTAGCGTACGTTTCCGAAGCTGTTTCGCCCAATCTGGCGCAAAATTTTATTGCGACACGTTGCTCTTGCTTTCGCTTCTCCATTTTCGAGACGAGCACCACCAACACAAGTCTACTCAACTCGACACAGCAGGCAAACTAAACAAGCTAGAGCAAAGGTTAATATATCAATGGAGAGGGGAAGTATGCCGGGGAAGGGAATTTCAAGGTCGCAGGTTTACCACAAGGTAAACCTGCGACCTTGAAATTCCCTTCCCCGGCATACTTCCCCTCTCCATTGATATATTAACCTTTGCTCTAGCTTGTTTAGTTTGCCTGCTGTGTCGAGTTGAGTAGACTTGTGTTGGTGGTGCTCGTCTCGAAAATGGAGAAGCGAAAGCAAGAGCAACGTGTCGCAATAAAATTTTGCGCCAGATTGGGCGAAACAGCTTCGGAAACGTACGCTAAAATTGCATGGTGATAGTGCTCTTAGTCGTGCCCAGGTGCTTTGATGGCATAACGACATAGATATAGAGAGTACTGGATCCGCAACCGGTCGTGAGAGCCGAAGCAATTGGCAACCTGCGCTAAAGTTGTGTGAAGTTGAGATTTGAGACGATATGCTTTTAATTTAGCACTCTATTCACGGCGAAACACGTTCACATTTAAAAAGTTTTTAATTTTAAAGATCGCGCGTACGTAATCGGAACTTTAATTCACAGTTTTAATTAAAAATTTACGAAATTTCCATCCGCTTTGACACATGAGTTTTCCCGCGTGGTTCGCGCTCTTTTCGATTTTCTTTTGCTTTGACGTTCGAGTTTTCCGTGAGAGTTGTTTATTGTTTATACTCAAACTGAAATGAAATTTCGTTGGTGTGCGCGGGTGTCAGTGGGGGAAGCGATTCTTCTGAAGAGAGAAAAGAAAAACCTGTCTGGGAAAAAAGGGGAAGGAGAAGCAGAGGGAATCATATAGTTTTGAGAGCGTAAGTTATTTATAACTTATTTATGTGGCAAATTTGCTTCTCACATGGACGAGTACACAGATTCTCGTTGCTCGTCCATTTGTTTATATGTCTTTGCATAACGAGTTTAAAGAAGGGCGTGGAAGACGAGGCGCGGAGCGGGAGACCAGTCGAGGTGCGAACTGACGCAAATGCGCAGCGTGTGCGCGCCCTAATCCGTGAAGATCGTATTTAACAGTCCGAACGTTGGCCTCAGAACTGGGTATGAACCGCGAAACAGTGAAATTTTTTGGTAGTTACATCCCATTTCATAGATTAACAGTTTAATGTACAGAACTTGTTATTAGACTATGTTTCATTCGACGCAAACCACACAAGTGAAAACTTGGAATTCAAAAGGAAAACTTATCACGGTGATTAGTAATAATGCATCAAACATGAAAAAGACTATAAAGGGTAAGAACATTTCGGATGCTTTGCCCATACGATAAATTTGGTTGCTTTACATGCACTAAAACGAATGTCGGAAATATTAGATAAAATCATATCTATTGTTCGTTATTTCAAGCGTAGTAGCTCAGGAATGGCCAAGTTGATTGAACAGCAAAAGCAACTAAATGTTGAACCAAAAAAGCAAATTCAAGACGTGCAAACACGGTGAAGTTCCATATTTTATATGGTGGAAAGGGTTGCCGAACTGGAAGTGCCTCTTCGTGCTACATTGGGAATTTTAAATAAGAAATTTCCCAATATATCAGTGGAAGACTGGGAATTCCTCAAAGGATTGATTGAAATTCTCAAACCACTTGAAATTATCACCAACGTGATGAGTGAAGAAAAGAACAGCATCTTCGATGATTATCTTAACAGATGGACTTCTCAGAGTTTATAACGAACTTAAAACCAAAAACTTCAATAAGATCCAAGGTGATATCATTAACTCAATTATGCTTGGAACTGAATCTAGACTGGGTGGCTTAGAAAACAGAACAGGTTTAAAATGGTTGGCTTTTCCGATGAAAGTGTCGGACATTGTGTGAAAAAAACTGTTACGTCTTTTGTCGCTGCTAACATACGACAAACTACGAAAAATATAGCACTAAGTTCAAAATCGGTTCTAGTGGTGACAAGTTTCCAAGAAATCAGTATATGGAAAGTTTTTGACTAAAAATGAGCTTCTATACAACCAAGTGGAACTTCAGAATCTAAAGCAGTTAATGAGATTCAGCGCTACTTATATCGCGTGAAGAAAATCCAGCGTATTGGTGGAAAAATAATCACTTCGATTTTTCACATTTAAGCCAAATGGTCCAGGTAAAATTTATAACTGTATCTACTTCTTTTCCTTGCGAAAGGCTTTTTTCATAATCCTGGATTAATTTTGTCAGAGAGGCGGAGTAGGCTCAGCACTGCAAAATCAAGACAGCAATAAAACACTAAATAATATAAGCTAAATAGCAATTTTCGTACTCAAAACATGTGTGATTTACAGTATATATTTTTTTTCTGAAAATAAATTTATAAAAAAGAAGTGCATTAAATAGTTTGTATAAATAAAACAGAGTCAAAATGTTTCATTATTGTCTTCTTAAAATTTTATTATGATGATGTTTAGCTTGTGGGTAGCAATATTACTTTACTTTTAAGGGCAACGTAGAGGGAACCAGACAAGTTTTTCATTATGAATGAAAGTAAATAATCTGATTGGCGATTATTTAATGAATCCTAATCGTTTTTGATGCATCAGAATCAATTTTTCAAATACACAAATGAAAGGTGAAGTTGATACTTGTCAGCTTGTTATTTTGGACCACGCTAATTTGCTTTAAAATATCGCTGTCGGCACCATCAAGTCGGAACGGAAAATTTCTCGTAGACACGTTTACGTTTCGATAAACCAATTGTTTTGCCGGCTACATACGAGTATATAGATTCCGATCCTATTAACAACAAGGTTTGAATTCATGTAGAATTTGTGTCAAGAGAACATACATTTAATAAAATGTATTGAGAGGTATGGCCGCCGCACAGGAACTCAAAAACCTGAAAAGTACTGCTATTTCGAGCCAACAGCATCAATATTTAACAGATGAAATCTTATTAACATCGGATCTTAGTATTAAATTTGTTTGAATCGTATAAAATCATTCAACATCCTGTGAAACTTTTGAACTTTAGTCAATCATCATTTTGAAATTGGAGAACAAATCTTTAGAAAACATTTTCTGCTCTATGAACACTTATAATCTCAACCGTTTGAAAAAAATTCATGAAAAACTAGTGAGCCCTTTGGTTTTGATTGCTATTTGAAAATGCTAAATTTCACCATTTTGAATGTGTTCATTTGATTTTGCATGGTTTTTGCATAGACCCATCGTTTAGTCTCATCAACCATTGTAGCAAATATCGTTGATATAGGAGTTATTCGAGTACTTTGAGAGAGTGAAAATCAACAATTTTTGATGAAAAACAGTAACTATAAAATTACAATATAAATTTTCGACTTTTTTATTTATCGACCGATTTTCACCATCTCTTGATCTGATAACATACAATACAAAGTTTCATCAAAATCGGTTGATTGGTTTGGTCACTAGACAGCCTCAAAGATCTCTTAAAATTACGTTAAGTCCATCGTTTTGCAACCCACTGTTATATGACTACCAAAATTGTAACTTCATTAGATCTTGATAACGTCTACCTTGGTATAAAGTTTGGTTAAAATCCAATAGAAATCGTGACTTTTATAGACATTCAAAATTTCAAACTTTGACCAGCCGCCAGTTTAAAATTTGAGAGCTGATCTCAAAAATTTTTAGTTTACTGTCTAGATATCTTTTGTTTCTACCATACAACGTTTCATCAACAATTTTTGCCCTTTGAACGGCCACCATTGTGAATCTACTCGTACGAATTTGGATTTTTGTTGTCATCGGTTAAACGGTGGGGTTATACTCCTCAATAAACCTTGACGTAAAATTTCGTCAAAATCGGAGCTATATTTTTTGGGTAAACTAGAAATCACGAATTAGCGTCTAAAATGTCCGCCATTTTGTTTTCGCTCAAGCGATTTCGCTGATTAATGAACATAGTCGAGATATTTGCTTGATACACCTTTCCTGAAAATTTGGTGGAAATTGAAATGACGACCTCCAGTGTGTTTACAAGTTTCGTTATATCACATATATATATATATATATATATATATATATATATATATATATATATATATATATAATAGGGGTACCGGTTAATTCGTTCTGTTTTCTAACAGATGGCGTAACTTGATTTTTATTCCAGTGATTCACCTTTCCAAATATGTGTTGGAAAGCTACTGTCATATAGTTTCAGAATCAGTATGTGTCATTTAGCTGAAGCGTAAGCAACAATACTTTTTTTACGGTGAAAATGTCGATTTTGTGCCGAATAAAGTGTTTTTGCGGGGAGTACTTCTTCATGGAAGAAAACGGCTGCCGAAAGTCATTGTATTTTGGTGGAAGTGTATGGTGTGCATGCTCTAGCTGAGCGTACGTGCCAGAAGCGGTTTGCACGGTTTAAAAGTGGCAATTTCGACTTGGAGTACGATGAACGGCCCGGACTGCCAAAAAAGTTTGAAGATCACGATTTGGAGGCATTGCTCGACCAAGATCCATCCCAAACTTGCAAAATCTCTTGGCGTCGCTCAACAAACTATTTCCGATTGTCCGAAAGCAATTTTTCAGAATAAAGTTTCAATTTTCGAAAAAATGCTCTAATAAATTACTCTACAATAGGTTAACTTCTACCGTGAAATTCACATTAAAAATTCAAATACTGTCCATCATTGTGTTGCTTTTACGGAAAGCCAATTCACTATTTTACGTTGACTTATTTGCCAAAAAATCGCATTTTAATCTCAACTTAGACCAACCCTTTCATGTAGGTATTAATATTTTTTTTCTTTCCTAACTCTATTCATCAAAGCATAATCCTACCCCAACATAGAAAAATAATATAAACATATGAAAACATAACAAGCACAATAGCTTGATACGACCCGATGACCAAAGACCGAACCGAACGAAGTACATATTTCCACGTTCGTTCCGCGTAGAACCAAGCACGTACGAAAGCTGCAAAACGGTACACGGAACCAGAGAAAATCTCAGTGACAAAACGCGATAGCGTTCCGAAAAAACGATAATGCCTGAAAATAACGAAAGCGTTTTCATTCCCTGAAAAACGAAAAGAACGAGAACGAAAACGCTTACGCAAAGCGATGAAATGTTATTCGTTGTCGTTCCAAAGTAACGCATCGGATGGAACATCGGAAGGATGGACGTCGAGAGGTCCGCCGAGATACTCACAGCAGGTGCACAGCTGCAGGGAGATTCGGAGGGGACGGAAGAACTGGCAGCTCAAGACGTGGTGAACTCAACTATGAGCATCATTATGACTGCGTGCAAAGCCCCGTCGAAAACCCCGGCACGGCAAACCCCAAGTGTACTGGTGGTCAACTGAAATCGCTGAAAAACGATGAAAGTGTCACAAGCTTCGGCATGAGGCTCAACGGGCACGGAACCGCGATGAGGCAAGCAACCGGGTGGCGGCATATAAGTCCGCCAGGAAATGCGTTCGCAAATTGATTAACAACAGCAAGGCTCGCTGCCGGCAAGATCTAGTGGAGAATGTGAACAAGGATCCGTGGGGCCTTGGCCACAAGCTTGTTATGCGGAAGCTTAGCAACCTATGGAGTCCTTAGATACATGATGCGGAAAAGATAGATGAGATAGTGCGGGCACTCTTTCCCGCCCATCCCGTTCGTGTTGACGCTATCCATGGTGAAACAGCAGCGGAGTGTCCACTCTTCACACAACTGGAACTGGAAGAGGCAGTCCTTTCACTGAAAGCGAGGAAGGCTCCAGGTCCAGATGGTGCTCCAGCTGAGGTGTTGCAGCTTATATACCCCATTGGTCTGACTTGCTGCTCAGCACATTCAACGCTCGCCAAGGGACGGGGTTTTTGCAGTACGATGGAAGGTGGCGAGGCTCATGCTGATCAGCAAAGGGAAGGGAAATCCCGAATTACCGTCTGCATCCCGCCCGTTATGCATGCTAGGCACGGCTGGGTAAGTGCTAGAGAAATTCATTCAGGGGACCTATCTCCTCGGCAGTACGGCTTTAGAGTAGGACGCTCCATCATTGATGCGATTGCAGAGGTGGTCAGCGAAGTCCAAAAGACAGAGGCATATAGCCGCGCCAAGCGACGGAACGTCCTGTTGATGACACTCGACGTCAGGAACGCCTTCAACTCCGCTAGATATGTGGATATTCTGGATACACTGGTAAACCCTTTTCAAGTTCTAGAATATTTAATGCGGCTTTTGAGGGACTACCTGAAGGATTGAAGCCTGCCCTACGACCGGACACACGGCCAACGAAGGATGGAAGTTATATTGGGTGTTACCCAGGGATCTATCCTTGGTCCGGACCTGTGGAATGTGTCTTACGACGGGCTACTGAGACTAGAGATGCCAGATAAGTTGTGGTTGATCGGCTATGCGGATGATGTTGTGGCTCTGATCGCTGGACGTATCGTTGAATAAGCCCAACTTAGGCTGGGTATGCTAATGCACCGAGTGAGAGACTGGATGACTGCTCAAGGGTTCAGTTTAGCACTGGAGAAACCCGAAGTGGTCAACTTGACAAAAAAGAGAACCCATAGAGATGATCAGTATTGGAGACATACTAATCGAATCGAAGCCAGCGGGGAACGACCTGGGGCTACTGATCCACTCGAAGATGAGTTTTTCTGAGCAAATTAGCGCAACGGCTGAGAAGACTGTTTCGGAAGTATCGGCTCTGAGTCGACTTATGGCCAACGTAGGGGGACTCAGCCCATCAAGAAGACGCCTCTTGATGAGTGCTGCAGACTCGGTGCTACTGTACGGAGCATAAATATGGGGCGACGCTCTCAGTAAGGAGGTATACCGAAAATGCTTGGCACTGGTTCAGAGAAGAGGAGCACTGAGAAGTTCATCTTCGTATTCGACAGTCTATGATTCGGCGGTGAGAGTTATTGCAGGCGTGATACTTGTTGCCCTCCCTGCTAGAGAGCGCCGCGCTATTTACCTGCGTCGAAACTAGGATGGTAGGGAGATGTTTGTCCGCGAGGAGAGACAGCGCTCACTCAACGATTGGCAGCAGTCTTGGGTGAATGGCACGAAGGGGAGGTGGACTGCGCATCTCATCCCAGATGTGAGACCGTGGCTAAATCGAAGGCATGGTGAGACTGACTTCTATCTGACCCAGCTTTTGAGCGGGCATGGATGTTTTCAGTCTTACCTGCACAAAATTGGTAAGTCACGGTCCCCCGATTGTCGATTTTGCCCAGGAGAGGAAGACAGTGCCTGCCACACATTTTTTGTATGACAAAACTGGGACAGGCTGTGAAGGGACCTCTACAGGGAGACAGGAGAGCTCACCCCGGATAATATGGTCGCGATGATTGAAAAATGTAACCAGGTCGCACATTATGTTCGGGCAGTCCTAAAAGATAAAAGGGACTCACAGTAGCCGGGGACGTTGGGGCTGGGGGATCACTTGTCTGGCGCTTCCTTTTCCCCTCTCACTAGAAGGGGGATCCCCCAGCTTGAAGTCATCTCACTCCGTAACAAAATGAGACCTGGCCCGAAGTAATATGTCAAACGGTCCCAGGCTAGGTTCTCAGGTTGACAGGGGAGGTGTTTAGTGGGTAATCCAGTCGCCTTCTTGCGAGCACGGGAGTCCCACACTCTGTGCGCAAATGGCATTCACCTCCCAACTACGAAAAAAAAAATTTTGAGTTTCGATGAACAGTGAACCGATCACACCTTAAGATAAAAAAACACCACAAAAATTACATTTATTTGAATAAAAAATTTATAGGCGGGGTCTTGAATTGCGGTATCCTCACGTGCGAAAACTTGGCTAAAAACGTGACCATATAATGTGAACTGAGCTTCATCGCTGCAAGCCATCATCTTGAGCGAAAACAATGGATCAATTGAGATCCATGGCTATACCCTTTTCATTTTTGCGGTCATGGAATTTTCTTAGCATGGAAATACATAGTCTTATGCAAAATTTGTCATAGATTGTCATGAATTCATAAAACTCTTGAGAATAGGGTAGAATCAGAGTTAAAGACTCATTAGCATTACTATGCCGTTTTGATATGCTTGGATTCTCTCGGAAACGAAAATGTTTTATTGGGGCCAGTAAAATAAGTAAAATTGTATTGTCAAAAAACACCCGACTTTGACATGATTTATTTCCAAAAATAACCATTCATATATATGAATTACTCTAATGTTATAATGAAAGATATAAACCTCAAATGATTTAGCACTGGCTCAATAAAGGCTATTTCATTCGTTTTAGGCCACTATGAATTTGGTGATCACTTTTTGCAACAAGCTTTCCTCAGCATCAGAAATGAAGCCCGTATTTTCAGACAAATATACCATAAAGAATTAGAGGCAACGGACTAGAGCTACCAAACTCATTAGGGCTTAGCAAAATACGGAGATTAGATAAACTTGAAAACATTCTCAGATGTTGTTTGATCTTTTTGATATTTCACTTCATATCTTGACATTTGAATACAAACACTTGACCTTCAGCCAATGTTGAAAATTCAACATTCCCATATGAAGCAATTATTATTGAAAGTAAGATGGGAACGTTTGCTGGAAAATAATTTACAGTTATGCGCTCTAAGCTCAGTTCGTTGATTCTTTTAATTTTTATACACTTGAGATAAGTTTCAGCATGAGACTATTGTCAGCTTCAACGACGTTGCTGTAAGTTTATGCGGTTTCAACAGCATTTTTCAGTACATTTCAAAATCGACATAAATTTTGCTTGTGGGACTGTATCTCAAAGTTTGTTTTTACAGAATTTGAAAAGGTCCAATGACCAAACTATATAAAATTAAGAAACCGTGCTTTCTTAGTGATATTGTAAAGATTTTTACGCTTTAAGGCGGATAGATAAAGTCATCCTAAAATTTTAACCAGGGAAGCTTATGATTATGATTTTGCAGAAGTTTATTACAAACATTCCTTATCATATCCCATTATGGAGAGGGGTGAGGGAGAATGAAAATGATTTATATTTGCTTTTATAAAAAATTTGGAGTGGCGTTACGTGAGGAATGTTAGGTAAAAAAATATAAATAATTTCTTAACACAATAAACGCACGTTTTTAAGTAATTATCCGCTTTATCTACAATATTCACTGCCACTGTTTTGGATATAAATCCTAATAGCAGTCTCTTTTTGTCTAAGCCATGAGGGTAGCGCCATGGAGAAGAATTCCAGTCTTTATTATTCCACTTTTATAAAGGGTTTGCCAGCTCTGGATCAAAGAAGCATCATAGCTGGGTAGGATTGATCGCGCAGATCAATGAAATCTTATGCATTCGTCGAGTTGCGTAATCTACAGCGCCGGTAAAAGTGATAACGACACCCCATGTTTTTCCTGAAATCGTAAAATAATAAAACAATTCCAAGAAGCTATGTTTTTATCTGAGATTATCGCACGACATTACATTCTCCTGAGTAATTAGCCAGGGATTTTCCGTAAAGCGTATTTAGTATAATTAAAGAAAGTTCAATTAGAGGTAGGTAAATAAGATAAGATACCTTATGTTTTTGCCATTTTAGAACGAAATTCAAGTCATGAAACGAACCTATTTATAATATTTTCAAATTTTATCAAGCTTCCTTTCTTTTTTTATAATATCTATTTTCTTTTTTGGTAGTATATAATTTTTGAATATATTTTCGAAATCTGCGCCCATGCAAAGGTAATAGCTTTTTCTAATTCCTTTGTTTCTTCAAATTGTTTCGTTTCAGTACATACGATTCAGGTTAGCTAACCCTAACAATTTTTCATAAAATTTCCTTTTTGGGGCCTTGCTGGGAAATCGCGAGCATCAATTTGTTGCTGCTGAGAGAACTGTTTAACAGCGTTTGCATTGTGAATCGCAGCATTATCTTGTTGAATAATGAGCGAAGCACGAAGCATTTCTTCTAAGCTATTTATTTTTCAAGTTAAAAATTGCATGCTTGGCCATCCGTTGTACCCTATAGCAGCCCAAACGGTTAAACTTCTGCCACCATATTGACTCTTGCTCAGATCTCTCGTTTCTTTCGTTACTCGTGGAAATAACTGAAACTGTCGGGTCCATAAAGATGAATCTTCTTTTCGTCTGTAAAAATAACACGACGCCATTTTACTCCTAACGCAAGTGGCTTTCAGAAAAGGCAACTCTGGCCGTTTCGTGCCCTTTTGTGAGAGGCGGTTTTCCCTGCAATTACGGCACTTAAGATGGTGCGACAATGTGTCGAACATTTCTGATCTTCGTTTCAACGCCCACGTTTGCCATGGCGTAAGTGTAGAATTAGTGCTAATCGAATAAGTTCATGTGTAGTAATCGAGCAGTCGCCTAAGCAAACTGCTTGAAAACTAGCATAATGCTGATCCAAATTTCAATTGTAAATTAAAAAAAATAATGATTTAAATTTGCAATTGAAGTCTGGACACGGTAACCCTCTTCACAACGGAGCTTATCCACGAATAACACTTCCGCCATGCAATTGAAATTAAATGCAAGGCTCGTCAACTGCCGATGTGAGGAGTCCCCCAAGGCGACGATGGATAACAGGGGGTCTGTTACGAATCGTCACTGCGAACACGTTGCGACGCCCAAGAGACTTTCGACGTTTCTGCTGCTTCTGCGCCGGGGGAATTTTGTGTTTTGAATTCAAGCAAGAAGACGAGACCCCGAAGCTCTCGTGCGTATAGTGGGCGCTCTTGTTATTTCCAACGTTATTTTACTAGGAAGTGTATATTAACTAAAACTAAAGCCAACATCGAATCATCACAACGTAATCGCTTCGCGGTTACCCATTGCGCGAAGGAAGCTTCGCATCTAGCGAACTCGTTCCTTCGTGTTGTGATTCTGTCGATTGGTTTAGCTAATCGTAGTGGCTTTGTGCACAGTTTGTGAAAGTGGATGTTGTGTTCTCTAATTCATTTACGTGATACAAAAACAAATGGGTATCGCGCTTAACGGCGATAATTTTTGGTGTTCGTCTGCACAGTGAAGATGGCCTTTGTGATTCCATCGTGCGAAAGTTTCTAGGCCTTATCTAAATGGCAAGACGTGACAAATTTCGGTGGCTCCTCGTAACAGTTGGTAATCATCTACCTTGTGAAGTGAAACTGAAATTTGAGTATTGATTTAAACTGCGCTAAAGATTTGTTCTAGGACTCACTAGACAGAAATGTCGGTATCATGAAATAGTGATTATTCACTGGAAATTAGATTGACATCCTAATTTGATATATATTGAATAGTCAATTTTTGATTGAAATAGGGAACAGCAAATTTTAATAGACCTAGACAATATTGAATTAGAATTTTGAAGTAATGCCAATCCGTGAAGGTGATATCAGTGTTTTTCCAGCATACAACATAAGGAGTGAAGCAATTTACTAAACACTTTAAATCGCATTAGTAGCCGATATGTTCCTTATTTTAATTAAACTTTCCTATCATTTCATAACAAGAAAACCGGAAACGTCCAGCCGCAGACCGCTCAGCATCATCGGAAGAAGTTAGTAACTTTTATTTTTATTATTATTTCTATTATACATTAAAATAAATATTTTTTCTTATTAATTTTTTTTCGGTAATCCAAAAAATATTTTTTTTTGTGATTATTTTAAACATTTTCTTTTCTTTCACTAAAAAGAGGGCTTATTTTGCTTGTAGGAATCAATTTAATATTTTCAGTCGATTTGATTTTTTTATATTAAATTGTTTTGCTTCTTTTGTTTTTGAATTGTATTAAAACATAATTTGTTAACTGACTTCCAAAGGAAAGAAGGTTATCAATTCATCAGTATTTTTGTTGCTTTTTTAATGTATATTCAAGCATAACTTTTGAACGAAGATAGATAGAAGAGTCCTTTTTTGGGCAAATGATACGTCTTTTTATCTGTTAGGCCCCACTTAAAGAATAAGAACCGTTGAAACTAAAAAAATTTCCGATTTTCGCCTCGGAACGGAAATTTTTCTGCGTTTGCGAAATCAGTTCGGTAGTGGTAGTCGCAGGATGATAAATCCGGAATGTAGGGGGAGGAGGGGGGTGGTGTTATGCTTCAGATTTCCTCGGCGTGGGAGTTCCTTCGGCTACGGCCCTCGGACCCGACTTGCCGTCGGAAACGGTCGTAGGAGGCACCACTCGTTTATCCCCTAGTCCTTAAAAAGCCGCCAAGCGAGAACGCGGCCGCCCAACGCCCCTCATACAGCTCGAACTACCACTCAATAAGTTTTTCATCGGGTGACCACTTGCACAGCTTGCCGGGCTCAGATTTTCTGGCGTAACTCGCACCGAGCGAAAATCTAAGAAAAACACCTGCGCAAAAGAAATCCCGGAATAAATCGAAATGAAAACTTACTCCCGAACACACCCGAGCCAGGTGTACACTTTGACTTCGTGGCAATCCTAGTTTTTTTTTTTTTTTTTAACAATCAAAAATATTTTCTCTATATTTAATCATATATTTCATGGTAAAGTGCCAGCGCGCTTATTGTTGAGTTGATGTCGCCAATCTCCCTTGATTGAATCGTTGAAGCTGTTGTAATTTTCCTTGTCGCAAATTTCTTCCCTCGACGAATTTCCAAAAATCTCGGTTCGGTATCCACACTTGGTCCTCGGATGTTGATCCTTACTCGCCAGAAAAGAGAAAGAGCAATTTCTTCTGATTTTTCATGGGCTCAGTTTTAACCGGCGAGCCGTTAACTTTTTCCCTGGGCGATTCAATGTTCAATTCCGATCCCCCAACTGGTGTGCATCGGGGAATTGAAATCCGAATTTCCCTTCTTTGAGTACACTCGCCCATCAGGTGTCAATGTCAAAGTGACTGAGACTTTGTCAGTTTTGTGTTTTTGTTTGTTTCGGTTTTGGTTTGGAAAATAGAAATCGTGGTCGTGACTTGTTTCCAATGTCGTTGAATTCGTTGTCTCACGTAGAGTTTAATGCCATTAACAATTGCAGGACTCTGGCGGTTGTACTTTCGGGTTGTATAAAAGACTTTTAAATGTTACTCGTTTGTATAAACGTTCTTTATCCTGTTTTAAAAGTTTATTATTACTGCCACCAGTATCTCCAGCTCCTTCATTACTTCCCGATCTACGGCTATCATTTGTATTGAAATCAATCGATTGTAAAGGTGATCCTGTTCGACATGTAATATCCGCTTGACTACTACTACGACTTATATTTTTCGAATCATGTTCGATAGATAATTGTAGAACATCATCGCTACTTTGTATAAGTTTATCAATTTGTTCAATTGATGAATCTTTTACAGGAGTACCATTCACTTCTAGGATACGATCTCCAATATGAAGGGGCATAAGATCCGTATTTACATCGATTTTGATAATTTCGCATCGCATGCTGAACAGCGAAAACAATCGGTATGCCATTCTTGTCCTAAGGCAGATACATATTCAGGATCTTCGACAGAATCCAAGCAGCCCGAACAGGATACTGAAGGTTTATCAAATTTCGGATTTTCTCCCATCGTTGCATGTTATTTTGTTTGCGACGCGATTTCGATTCTGAATCTTTCGAAGACGGCAAGTTTCCTGTTCTATTGCTCAGTGATTGAATCGTTCGTTGGTATTGTTTCAGCACGTTTTTACATTGCGTAAATAAACCGGGTCCAGGATAAGTAAGCGATCAGTTGCAAATAATTAGGTGTTATATTTATTGCTAAACACAATGTCTTCAGAGTCGCCGACAATCGTGATTAAAGACGATAAGACAGCAGAAATGCCTACCGTCGTGATTGACGAGGAAAAGGCTGAATATTATAAAAACTTGGGCAATGAGCATATAAAAAAGAGAGAATTTAACAAGGCGATAGACTGCTATCTGGAAGCTCTTAAATATAATCCACACAATGCGGTATACTATGCAAATCGGAGTTTTGCACATCTACGGCAAGGGAGTTTTGGTTATGCACTTAGCGATGGTATTGCTGCCGTCAAAGAAGATCCGTTGTACTTGTCCACATATAAATGGGGAAGTTGATGATAAGTTCCATCATACGATTGACTTCTGTTTGGAATGTGAACTTTTCCGCCTTTTCGAATTAATAATTCAGGATTTGTCTCCAACTCTGCTTAGCTCATAAGTAATAGTAATCGGATTTTGTTTTCTTTTCGTTTTTGTCTATTTTTAACTTTAAATTTTTATTTTAATCTTTTACATTTTTATTTTATTATTTTAACCCTTGATCATTTTTAGGGTTTTGTAAGATTATTTTACAAAACCCATTCACGACCTGCCTATCCCCCCGTCCGTCCGTGTGTCACAGCACTTTTTCTCGCAAACTACTTAACCTAAAAACATCAAATTTCGTATGCGGGTGTAAAGTGGTGCTCTCTTCAAAGTTCAACTACAAAAAAATTTTATAAGATATTTAAGGGGGGTCTCCCCATACAGGGGAGTGGCCACCTAAAAAAAATTATCAAAGGTAGCCAATATGAGTATCAAATGAAAGATCATGATGAGAACTTTTCAAAACAGGTATTAATTTGACACTTTTTGTTTGCACAGGGAGGGGAAATATACGAAATATTTGTGTCCCCCAAAATCTGAAAAAAAAAACATGGAGGTAGGCATTTATACGTACAACAACAACCAATACCTTAGAAGTCAAAATTCGCTCAACTTTGTTAATAATAGTATGATCTTCGAATTTCACATTTTCCCCAATAAAATCGTATAGGTACCCTTAAACTCAACAAAATTCGATATTTAAGTAATCCTGGAAAAGATCCTTAAACTTTGTTAGTTTGATGAAAATCGTATGCTTAACACGGAAGTTATAACCATGTGAAATTTCTCCAATTACAACAACAATAACATATGATTTTGGTATTTTATGGACTTTTCATCGAATCAGTCACTGCAGTTTTGATTTGATCTTTTTGAAATTTTTAAATAAGGTCAATGTCATTAATATTTTTGAGCATTCATGATTTGAGTGATTTTTGTTGGTTTCGAACAAAGTGGCGGCCGTTGAAAATAGAGAAACAATGGATTTTCTTATAAACGTGCACATCTCGTTGACATATTTCTTGACTTCATTCGTTGCTGGTGACTACATTTCTGAGAAGTTGGGTACAAAACCCTTCTGACATGAGCGTAGGTCTGTTTACCCAACTTGTTAATATTAACCTTGGCTCGGGTGGTATTTTAACAACCGCTGAGAAGAAAAAAACAAAGTGCAAATGGTTTCCGTGACGGTTTTCGCCCCGGGGTGTTCCAGTACCTCCCACCCCAATTCCAATATTGTATCGAGCGTGAGATGCGCGGTATGTGGGCGCGCGTTATCCTGGAGAAAAATGGCACTCCGTCCTGGAATGCTCCTCGTTTCGAGCGATAAGCGGGTTTCACGTGTGTTTTCAGAAGAAAGAGTAGTGTGCAGCATTGATGGAACGCCGGTCCCAGAACACAGTACACATAACCTTACCTACGAAATTCGGAACTTTTCTTAAAGCTACAATATATATTGGATTTTTATGACACCTAAAATCAAGGTAGATGTTGATGAGATCGAGTATTAAATGTATCAGAACTAAATTCGATTCCTATGAGTGCTGCAGAATTTAGCCGTAGTGGTTTTTGCATTGCAGTAAAAAATTATATTTTAATATAAATGGTACAATGTATTCAAGAAACTGAGATTTGAAATGGAAAAATGTTGCCGCTAAAAAGGGTGAAGTAAAAAATTAAAAAAAAAAAGAAAACCGACTTCGAATTGCCCTAAAAAGGATGAAATAAATTTCATGCAAGCGGTGCTAAATCAATTTTCCCATTTCAACATCAATACTCCCAACATCTGCATCATCACAAAAGGATCGGGGGAAAAATGATATGGCACCGGTTAAATAAAATTTATTTTATTCTTTTTAGGGCATTTCGAAGTCGGTTTTCTTTTTTTTTCTAAAAGTTTTTTTTTCCATTTCTCATTCCTTCCTCTTCTTTCTTTTATTAGCCCTCGGGTCAAGTTTTCATGTGTAGGGTGGCTCCGCACGAGCAGAGGGTGTCTCGGACGACCCGCAATATGACTCAGCATGCAACCCCGGGATATGCGCCCCTCTGCTACAACTTAATGTCTGCAACTGCAGTGACTTCCATGGTTGCAACAGCTTTAACTTTTCTGAAGTCCCGTACTGCTGTCTGTACATCGTCTCTGGTTAGTGATGAGACTGGGACCTCTTACTCTGCTTTTGGAATGTTCACAGCTTCAGTAGTTGTTGGAGGAGCTGTGAATAGCTTCTGGAAATATTGCAGCCATCTGTTTGAATTTCGACTGTGCTACCTATGATCGCTTCTCGTGCACTTTTGCAAAGACTTGTTTGTGGATTGAAGCCGCTTCTTAGTTGTTTAATAGAGCATGCGCGGATCTGGCTTCATATGTTTTCGCTTATCTGTTGAATCTTGGAGTTGATGGTCAGCACTTTATAAGGTAGTGGTCCAAATCACAGACGGTGCTGCGGAACGAGCACATCTCGAGAATGCTAGCGGCCGCTCGTATTTGTATGACATGTTCGATCTAGTTGAATGTGCGGGGATGCCCACGTTCTCTTATGGATGTCTCGATGTGGAAAGCGTGTGGAGCTTACTGTGAAGTCTCTACTATTAGCGAAGCTTATCAGCTGTTGTCCGTTGGCACTGTTCTCCGCATGGAGGCTGTTTCATCCGGTTGTTCCTCTATGTGCAGCTTCTCGACCGATTTTTGCATTGAAATCACCCAGAACAATCTGAATGGCTGTATAATATTGCCCGAAGCCGGCAAAATCTTGCCGGCCGGTATACGGGGGGGGTTTCCTAGGGACAATGAAAACACTTATTGGCGGTTTACCGCCGTGCACTTGCACTATTTATTTGCACATATCAATTGGCGTACATTGCCCACTATGCTCAACGCACTGCACTTAATCTATCGCGCTCTTGCACTGCTCGCTCGGGACCGGCACTCGGTACCGATTCTCGGGGGCGACTGACTATCTCGTGTGTGGCTAGTAGGTCGGGTCCACCGGACAGTGTTGCTGTTCGGTACAATGTCGTTTGATGGTAATGCATCGGCTGTGCGTTCCAGGGTGCTGTCAAAGTCGTCCTTGATTGCCTCTTCCTTGTCTTCTGTGGGCGCGTAACAGTGACCAGCCATACATAAAAGTTTGGTCTTGACACGAATCGCACAACGCCTTTCGTTACCGATTTTTAAGTCTGCTATAACAATGAAAGCCACTTCGAACTCATGGCTTCCTTGCAATTTTCCGTTTAAGTTCAAAAATAATAGTCCGTTATACGTTGGGATAGTCGTTGACATTTATCCAATCCGATCCGAGGGTGGTATTCTGGTTTCAGGATGAATAAATACTAAGTGGACCGTCGATAGGGGACCGAAAGCCCCATTCTTCATAGATCGCTACCATACTATACTCACATAGTATCCACACTCAATGCAATGGTGTACACAGTTGATGTCTGCACAAACCCTAATGCAAACAATATATCCGGCCCCGACAGGCTATCAGGCCCCTGGAAAAATTCAAAAAGTGAACAATACAGGGTAAATGGAAGCTGTAGATATGTAAATGTACTATGGTCACTACGATATATTCCAGAGATGGAAAAATTTTTTAAACAAAATTTTCTCGGCCTGATTTTCGGAACTTTTTAAAATTATATCTATCAAATGCTAGTCAATAAAATTTTTCTAACACTTTCTTTACTTTTGTTGTGGTAAAGCGAAATGGTTAAAAAAAATTCAGGAATATTGAGGGTACTTTCAGATTTTTTTCATCAAAGTATGTTATCTCCGGTTAAAGATGCATTTCAAAATTTTTAGCTTGGTTTTCCAAGATTCAATATTATTGATGGCCCAAATGATAATACTTTCAAAAATTGTAAAAACCTTTCAACTGACTGATTTCCAGGAATTTGATTGTTTATCTCAGAATTGAGATGATATTTAAGCGTGCTAGGTTATGGCTATAAGTTTTACCACCATGACGGCATATACTCAATGGTGCCTAAAGAGCTTTAACAAAATTTTAATTGTTTTCTGAACATACCTTTACATATAAATTCAATAAAAAAGAATTTAAGAATGATTGTAGCAGTGTGCTTTATAAATACGAGTATTAATGCTATAAAAAGCTTTTTAAATATAATTCATATTTTCGGTCATTTTTTTATTCAAGCATGAAGTAAGCAAGGTAAATATTATCTTATCAGTTTAGAATGGATTGCAAGCAAATTGAACGCAATTTGGCTTCAATCAGCCTGCAAATGAAGAACAAATTTTATCATTTAACCGATAAGGGTGAATATCGCAAAATAATTGATGAAAATAGAATAAGTATGACTTATAAGGAAATGAAAATATATATTTTTTAAATTAATATTTGATTAAACAATTAATAATTTTTTAATTTACTCAAAACCCATTTCTTTTGCATGTTTTGTATGCAAAACTTAACACTTGACTCTGAAGTGGAAGTTCTCTAGAGAATAGTACCTTCTAAAGCAAACTGCGCAATACTCGCAACTTATTTTATATTCTGAGCATATCCTAGAAAACACAAGAAAGCGTGAAACACAAGTCTACCCAGCACAATATTTGCACTCTAATGAAAATAAATACCAGATGTTGGCAATTAGAATGGTCCTGGTCCTCATATCCCCGCGCAGCAAATTGTTTCTTCGTATGAAGGGTAAGAAAAGGCTAAGGAAAGAAGTACAGGACGCTTATTTTTATTGTCAACATTAGTAGCACGTTCTTCGGGCTAATTTCATTCTAAATAAATTGGATACCACCTAACATGGAGCATGTTTTGCCTTTTCTACGCCAAGTTAATACGTGACAGCTTTCCCAACATAAAAAGGAGGAATATTTGCAACAGGTGAATAAAGGGACGTTTTATTACATCGTTGGGATTAGAGTGGATGCTGCGCAATGGTAACATGGTAGAATTTGAAAGGAGTAATATTAGCATTTGATTTGAATTATGTTCAGATATGAAATTTTGTGTTTTGTTATTGGATTATATTTTATGCTTGAATTTCAAATAATATTTTTATGTGTAATTGGTGTCAGCATTGGTAAACATGTAAGATGTGTTTCGTTGTGTTTTGAAATAAGGAAAGACAATCAAATGAAAGCATGTGAAATATTTTGATAAATTTTTAAAATACATTCAAAAAGATGCAAAGAACAACAATTAAGAAACTCCTTAAAGTGAGAAAACTTTGAAGTTTATACGAGTACTTTCAAAAAATAATTTTCAAAGAAATCTTAAATTTTATTCCTTGAAAACTTCTTCTTTGGTTAAAGCACATTGTTAAACTTATCAAGCAATAGCAATTTCTTAAACTGCAAGTTTGAGAAAGAGGAAAGGAAATAAACATCTTAAATCTAAATAATTGATATCATTATTCTAGTGTTTATTCAGTCTCTGAAAAAAAATTATATTGAAATGATTTGAGCATTAAGATTCATTTAGGGCTTGATCGATGATTGACCTACATATCTCCATTGAATCTTCTAAACAGGAACTTAGGGTATTCAAGGAAGTAATAACTAAACAGTTTAATTCTTACAAGGGAATGAGCTAATTTTCTACTAGTGTTTCGTGAGATCGTTTACATTTTTAATGTTTGCAGGATAAAGTTTGATATCAATTTTAAAAATGCTTATGTAACTTAAATTTCCGTTGGGGATTTTATTACACACATAAAATGGGGGCAAATAAAAAGCGATGAACAATTTCAACATTTGAAATGATAGGTCAAAAATGTAAAGGTAATTTAGTTACAGGGAATGGAAGGATATAGATGTAAGAAAATATTATATGTTTTGCTTTGAAAGCAAATATATCGTTAGATTTAATGTCAATTTTTCACGATTTAGCTTCTCCTTGCATTTATAGAGCCATATGTTAAGGCGTTAAAGGGGGGGGGGGTCTGCAAAAAGTTTGTTGTAAAAGTTATTAAATTCAAACAAAATAGAATGTTTTCGTTAAAAAATGTAGTAGATCTCGGAAATTCCTTAACGTACCGAGTCGATTTAAGCTATGGTTGTTAGATCTAAATTATTCGCAGTGAATTAACTCATCAAAAATTGAAAAAAGTTTTTTGAACAAAAATTTCTAGAACAAAATGTGTAATTTGCACACACTGAACAAATATCATGCATGCACATTGATTTGTCTCAAATTTCCACATTTTGTTCTAGGAAATTTTTTGCAAAAAATTTTTTTAAAATTTTTAATGAGTTAATTCACTGCAAATAATTTAGATCTAACTACCATAGCTTAAATCAACTCGGTACGTTAAGTAGTTTCCGAGATCTACTACATTTTTTAACGAAAACATGCTATTTTGTTTGAACTTAATAACTTTTGCAACAAACTTTTTGCAAAATTTAATGAGTTGATTCGATAGCCAAAGGCTCATTCCGAATTTTTGCTAAAAAATTTTTGCAAATATTCGTAACGTTTCTGAGGTGGACGGCTGTAAAGTTTACCCAAATTTTCAGTTTCACTGGGGGCTGCGCCTTAAACTAGAAGAATTTGCATGAATGGGTGCAGAGTGCGGGGAAATGTACGAACAATTGGTGTCCCCTCTCGCGATTGGAAATCTTTGGACAGAAAAATTAGGAAAGTAGGTCTTTATGAGTTCAAGGGTAATAAACACCTCAGATGTCAAAACTTCAACAAATTTTTTAATAATAGTACATTTTACGAATTTTACGTTTCCATCTTTAATCGACAGTTGTGCCTTAAATTTTCTAAAAAATTGTATCTAAATTTCCAGATATAAAATGCATATTTTCTAAAAGTTTTATGAAAATCTAGCCATAAACAGTTATAGACAATTGAAAATTTATCAATTACAATAATTACACGTCATACTGTTTAAATACATGTTGGCAAAGGACCCAAATACTACAGATGAAGGATTTTGATGAAGATTTTAGAAATATTTTGTAACATTGATATGTTATTATGACTACTCAAAAATTCAGGTCAGCACACTGAAAATAAAATGGCGTCAAATCAAAAAACATCATCATCATCCTCTATGACGCGACAGCCCAAGCCTGGTATTAGCCTCCAGGAGTAATTTCCTTCAATCATGACGGTTCCGTGACCTTGTCCGCCAGTTATTTATTCCCAAAAAAATCTGCTGTCAGCTTCTATTGTGCCCTCCCATCGAATTCTCTTTCTTCCCACTGGACGTCTACCTTGTGCTCTACCCGTCAATGTTCTGTTGAAATCGAGCAGTCACACAAGCAAACTGCTCGAAAACCTTCCTAACTTCTATCCGAAATTTTAATGGCAGATGTAGAAAAAATATTTAATTTCATACATAATCGTAATTTATAAAATAGTTTTTTTCTTGTTTTTATTATTAAATGTAATTTTATATCAATTTTAATTTAAACGTTTCCCTTTAATTATATTGTTCATGAGATTTAACTTTAATTACTATTTAAAATATTTTTGATTTTTCTTTACTTCAGTTGATTTTTCTTGAAAAATTTTAAACCAGCCAATAAAAATTTCGGACACGGGAAGGCTGATTTACTGCACCCCAACGGTGTATTACATTACCGAAGGCAAGCAAACTGGGCTGAGCGAGCAGCTGATGCGATCTACTGTGTACACGGTAATACAGAGAAGAGAGGTTTCCGAGACGGATCGTGGAATTGAGTTAGGAACGCGACACGAGGATTAGACAAAGAACAACTGCCATATTTTCTTGGTCGCGTTTTAAAGTCGGGAATATTTAGGAAATTAGATTGAATTGCATCCGAAAATCGTTTTAAAGTTTACAAAACGTACATGTGAGCTGTGGGAACTGATTTGCTAAGTGCTTGAAGTGTTCAGGAGCCCCCTTTAAAAGTGGAAATTAACGGCCTCATTTGTCTTCCGTTCCGCATATAGGGTCTCGACACCTCGCCCTTGAAATCAGTTCGAAGTTGAATTTGTGGTTGTCTTCGAGTTCCTTTTGATAATTGATTATAACGAGTGAATGTGAGATTGCTGGAAAAACAAATGCAGTGCGATTGAGGAGCTGATGTGGAAAATCTCGAGCGCGATTCAAATGGAGAACATGGTATATGCCAGTTCTTTGCCCCCTTGCTGCTTTGCAATGATTTCGTTTTGTCAATTGCGTTTTGTTTCACGATGGGAAAGTGAAACCATTTTGTGAATAGCAAAGTGTTTTCCTGAGAGAAGGAATATATGTTTTGGGAGGTCGGCTTGGGATCGGCGAAAGCAATGCAAGACACGCGTCCTATGAGGAGCGAAGCGAAAAAAAGTTCGGAATTTTCGAGTGCGAGTGGAGATCATGCAAAACTCGGACTTGTTAGATTACGAAAACCAAGCCACACAATATTTTTGCTTTTCAACGTTATATAATTGAACTTAAGTAGCTAGGTCGCTTCCGATTTACACGCCACCTTATGGAAAATGCGAGCAGTAGCAAGCGCCGAACGTATCAAGGACTAACGCGAGTTCGAAACGAAAGGCAAATTCCCGGCACTACGACTAGATCACACGGTAGCGGAAACATTCGACATACATTCAACATATGTGGCAGCATAAAATATATAACCCCTCGAAGCTATCGAAACATGCAACGATAGGAGGAAATCCGAATTCGAATCGTTGTTCCCGCCATGCGACAAGAATTGTTCGTTGTATGCGCGATAATTTGTGGATATTCACATCATTTCCCCAAGTCAAGGTTTCATACTGCCTGTGTTTTCATTGATTCTACTTTCTGACAAAGACTCCCAATGAATTTTGACTAATTTAAATTCGAGCCTGACGCCTGTCGAAATTCACAGGGAAACGATTTTGAGTGCGGATCTAAACGTGAGGCTATCGCTAAAGCCGACATTCCTATCAGATGTATAGCCAGTGAGCTTCCGGCCAAGGACACAATCTTAGTTATCCACCACCGTAAACATTTTCACACTCACGCAGATCCAGCAGAGATGCATACATGCGACCAAAGAGGAACGAGCCGAGTAACGAAGCCAGAGATGCTGCTGAGGCAGCAATGCTACGCATACCGAAGAAAGACACTCGCGAATTTAACACTTCATCGGTGGCAAGTAAAGTACAAGTAAAGCGCGAACTCGAGACGGAACGTAAATTAAAAGTAGCAGCAGTGACGAACATTGAACCCAAAGAACCCGATTCATCAGAAAATAAACGCCTAGCATGTCAAGGCGTATATTTCCGTAATCCGCCAATCAGTGGCGAAATGTTCTCAAGGTAGGAATGATTTACGATGGGGAATTACGCTAAGTTAAGCATCCATAAGTGAGGACTTTGTCGTCGATCACTATGCGAGGACCATACGATTTTCTATTGTGACGAAACACGGATACAACTTTTGAATACTTACCTCCTCTCATGACTGACTAACGACATCGTGCCGAAGCGCACCATTCACTTTATTCTCACAAATTCACTTAAACCCACCACGGAAATCTAGATGAACAAATCGCGACATTCCCGAGGAGAGATTCGACGACCGAAACTACTTGGAACTGGTGGGTATATATAAACGCACGGCACTCCACGCGTTGGCACGGCGATAAAACTACCGGCGGAGACGAGGAAATATTAGCGTCGGCCCAAGAAAAAAAGGAAAAGTGAGGATTATTGTCGAAATCCTCATCTCGCGTCGTGATGTAATAAACATTACTGACAGTTCGAACGGTCAGTCAAATGCATTCAGCGCGTAATGCACTTAATTCCCACTAGGATCGCCATCGAGTGGAAACCGTTGTGAGTGAGGGGAACTACTCCGAAAAACGGAAGAAACAACTCCTGAAACATGATTTTCCTGGTGGACGGGAGGAAAAACGTTAACCCAGAGGTTATCTAGGCCCGGGAAGGTTGGCGCGCTTTCTCTTTTTTTGGGAGTTTTCAATCAACCGGGAAACGGAGCGATATTGAGCGACAACATTTTCTTCTTGAAGTGGAAACGATATCTGGATTGTGGAGCAACGAATTACCACGAGACAACTAAGTCCCGGCGGTGGCGACATTAAAGAAGACGAAAAAAGAGGCCCCTTACTAGAGTAGGGGATAAACAAATGTAAGTGGCTTAAATTTATTTTATCCGAGGAAAATTTATTTTCGACAGCCGTCAGGCTCGAATTTAAATTAGTCAAAATTCATTGGGAGTCTTTGTTAGAAAGTAGAATCAATGAAAACACAGGCAGTATGAAACCTTGACTTGGGGAAATGATGTGAATATCCGCAAATTATCGCGCATACAACGAACACTTCTTGTCGCATGGCGGGAACAACGATTCGAATTCGGATTTCCTCCCATCGTTGCATGTTTCGATTGCTTCGAGGGGTTATATATTTTATGCGGCCAAATATATGTTGAATGTATGTCGAATGTTTCCGCTACCGTGTGATCTAGTCGTAGTGCCGGGAATTTGCCTTTCGTTTCGAGCTCGCGTTGGTCCTTGATGCTTTCGATGCTTGCTACTGCTCGCGTTGTCCATAAGTCGGCGAGTAAATCGGAAGCGACCTAGTTACTTGTTTAATTACATGACGTTAAAAGGCAAAAATATTATGTGGCTTGCTTTCCGTAATCTAACAAGTAGTCAGTTTATGAATGAAAATTTGAATTATTTGCTGTTGGTTACATTGCTAGATTATCAAAAAAAAAGTTAAAAAAGTGTGGCTCGGTACTGCGTAGGTATAAATCTTAAGAAATCGCGTATGATAGTGTTCGGGGTGAGCAACACTATGAAATCTCAATGTTCACCCGTAACAGATTTTTTACTAAAATACAAAACCCTATTAAAATCGGTGCCTGTATCCGTCCGTCCGGTTTTTCTCCGAAACTATAGAAGCTACAGCCATGCAATGTTGTGGAAAAGTTGGAAGTTATGTCTTTTAGAAAGTTTTGGGGTGAAAAAGTTTTCAAAGCGGTTTAAACGCCCACCCACCCCACCCCCCACCCACAGAGGAGTGACCCTCAAAAAATAAATTTTTTTCCTCAAAGATGGTCAAGTGCGGTGTGATATGAAAGGTCTCAATGAGATCTTTTCAAAATTAATTAAGTTAATTCTTAAAATTACTTTACCAGTATCATGGGTGGCAGGAGATAGCGAAATGCACCAGATTTAGGCCTACCACCCTCGCGATTGGAAACCTTTCATCCGAAAAATCAGAAAAAAATCATGAGTGCAGACCTTTGTGAGCACTACAACAACAAATAAGTCAGAAGTCGAAATTCCCTCAACTTTGTTAGTAATAGTATGATTTATCAGTTTTACATTTCCTTGGATAATATCATAAGGGCACATTCAAATTCAATAAAATTCAATAGGTAAATGTCATTTTACAAGTTTAATCATTACTAAAAATTGCAGAAAGATCGAATCGTATTTAACAGAGTTATGGGCATTTAAATTTTCCTGTATTACAACAACAACTATAAATGGCTATGGGACAATATGCACTTCCAATCAACTCAGACACTGCCGGTTTGCTAGGATTTGCATGAAAGTTTCATGAATTATATTCATGATGAATATCTTTGAGAATTTGTTCCAGTGGTGACATCCGTAATCGCAAAACAAAATGGCAGCTATTTTAAATGAGAATACTGCATAAAATTGTGTTATTTTCCGCGGGTTTCAATATTCAAGGTACATGCTATTAACACATGATTGAATCTATTAATGAATAGCTGACAATGAGCAAATAACTGGTGAAAAAAATATTCAGTTAGATCCAATAACAAATAAGTTAATAGTTAAAATTCTTTCAACTTAGCTAATATAGTAGGATCTGTAAATTAAATATTTTCGCCAGTAAAACTATATTAGTATGATTAAATTGGATAAAAGTAGATATTTAAGTGTCATTTCAAAGGTCCTTATACGCTATGAGTTTTATATAATGTACAGAAGCTATTTCCGATTGAATCTTCTCCGATTACAACAATCAAACACGGTTTTTCTACTATATGGGCTTTCCATCAAATAGACACAAAACTTTGGATTGTATTTTTTCCAAATATATTTTATTACAAAAAGACATTTAAGATTTGCCTGACTTTGGCAATACTGCAAAAAATGTTGGCCAGTTAAAATACCACAGCTTCCATGATTCTTCATCCCCAACCCCCCAATTAAATGGTATTAAATGCTCTTGGGGTCACACATTGGGTTTGCTGGTTCCCCAATGATGGGACATTAAATGCCGAGAAATGCTGATAACTGTTAATACATCTACAGCTCTGCTACTAGATCCTACTTATACCTCTTTTGTGGGGTGCGGGTGAAGGCGAGTCTTCCGCGCCTGATAACGGAATCGACGTAATAATCATGCCGCCGGAATGAAGATTAGGCGACGGGCTAAGTCACGTCCCTGGAAAACCTTAAAATGTTTCGAAACCTGCAGATGGGCCTCGGAATGGATTGGAATCACGGCAACAACCTCGCAAGTGATAAAAAGACTATGGTATTGGATTCTGGAATGGCAGACCACTCAATTACCCTGCGCTGTTAAGGATCTTTTACAACAGGCCAGTCAATATCAATTAAAAATATTGACAATCTAGGAAACGAATTGGACTGGAAACGACATTCAAGACATGAGATCGCACACAATATTCAAAAGTGGGAAGCCTACCGGAAAACGAGAATTCGGAGTGGCCTTCATTGTGGATAGGGAGTTCAAATCGCACGTTATTGATTTTAAGGCAGTCAATGAACGGTTGTGTGCGATCCATATAAAAGCGAGGTACATTACTATACACGAGGTACATTACTATACAAGTCGAGTCAAGTAGTGGCCTATGCGGACGACATCAACATTCTGTCACGGTCATTAACAACTGCCAAAGAACTCTTGCTGAAACTCGACAGCGAAGCAAAACTAGTAGGGCTACAAATCAACGAGGAAAAGTACCTCAAATACACAAATATCACACTTGGCGAGTACATTCATAAAATGACCTGGGTATCACCGGATGGCAACACACGAAACCAGATCGATCATGTTCTGATCCAACAACGTTTGGCTTCGCGCATTTTTGATGCCCGTACATACCGAGGAACCAATTGTAACTCAGATCATTACTTGATCACACTAATCTATCCATGTCATATGTCAAAGGCATATTTGGCGGAGACCAGCCCGCTACAAAAATTTGACATCGAAAGGCTCCAAACGGCGTCTGTGGCCAAAAATTTCCTATCTTATCAGACGAATCGGTAAAGACGAGCAACGAGCTCTGGATGGTTGTGACAGTAGCTATTAGGACCGTGGCAGAACAGACGATCGGACACCAAGCCCGGCACAAGAGAAACGATTGGTTCGATGATGAGTGCCAGAATGCGTGAGATAAAAAGAATCAGGCGTACAAAGAAGACGTAGGTAGGAAAATCAGGACGAAGAGAGAAAATCTCAGAAGAGTAGCGAATAAGATAATTAGGATTAAGAAAAGAAAATGCTATGATGACCAATTGAGAAGCATAGATGTAAGTTTAGCGAGCAACAACACAAGACAAACATACAAAGTAGTAAAAAGCCTGAAACGTGGTTATCAGCCCAAAACCACGCTCTGTCGTGATGACATCGGCAATATCATCGCTGATGAAACCAAGATTAAGGATGTTTTAAGAAACTTCTCAATCCTGCGCACAGCTCTAGAGCATCGGAGCCTATAGATGTCTGCGGAGAGCTTTTATGTGCCCCAACAACTCTGGATGAAGTTTGTTCCACCATCAAAGCCCAAAAAAATAATAGACTGCCAGGCATCGATGAGATTCCAATGGAGCTCATTAAATATTTTGGCAGCAGTGCTCATAAAATTATTCACAAAGTTATCCATCACATTTGGCAACAAGAACATATGCCAAACGAGTGGAGACAATCAATTATATTTTCTATCAACAAAAACGTGACAAGCTACAGTGTGATAATTATAGAGTTATATCACTTCTTTGTACGGCGTGAAAAATATTTTCAAAAATCTTAGAAAATATCCGGATCGTACGCCAACAGTATTCTTCTTCTTTGTAGCACTACGATTAGAGATAGTTAGAGTATCTCATTTTCATGACCGTAATGATTTTTTCGGAAGTTGGTTTGGTCAATACCATGCTCCCGTGTGCCTGCTCAGTCATGATATGATCTGATTAAATCAGTACATATCACCCCTGAGTAGTCTGTCCGAAAAATCCCCTGAACTAAATCACGTTGCTCCCCACCAACAGTATTATTTGGGGGATATCAAGGTGGTTTTAGAGCAGGTAGATCGACGATAGACCAATTCTTCACTGGCAAGCAGGAACTTGAAAAATGCTGGGAGTTCAACATAGACGTACACCAATTTTCCGTTGAATTTAAGCAGGCATGCGACAGTATTGATCGTACCGTACTGTACCAAATAATGCAATGCTTTGGCATCCCAGCCAAATTAGTTCGTCTTACCAAAATGACAATGACGTCGACGGCCTCCCAAGTCCGCATCCATAATCAACTCGCCGATGCCTTAGAAAAGTATCGGACTAGAACAGGGAGATGGGCTCGCCCCATTGCTATTCAATTTGGCTCTGGAATACATCATAAGGAAGCTACCTGCCGATACACGAGGTGCATTGCTATACAAGTCGAGTCAAGTAGTAGCCTATGCAGACGACATCAAATTTTGTCACGGTCATTAACAACTGCCAAAGAACTCTTCCTGGAACTCGACAGCGAAGCAAAACTAGTAGGGCTACAAATCAATGAGAATAAAACAAAGCTCATGACACAGTCGAGGAAAAATACCCCAAGTACACAAAATATCTCACTTGGCGAATAAAATATCGAAAATGAGAGCAAATTGGTGTATTTAGGTGCCAAAATAACGGGAACCAATAATGAAAGCCACCAGCTGCATACGCAGGAAAACAAAGCTCCAAGTATACAAATCTGTGTTGAGACCTTGGCTATGCTAAGGGTGTGAAACATGTGCCCTAACCCAAGCACCTGCAAATATATTGAACGCTTTTGAGCGACGGGTCATGAGGCGAATAATCGGAGCGAAGCTAGACGGGGACCAATGGCGAACTCGATACAACCATGAGCTGTATGAAATTTTTGACAAGTCGGTGGTCTCAACGATTGTAAAACTGCGGAAGCAGCAATGGGCTAGCCACATGAATTGTATGGGCAAACAATGGAAACCTAAAAAGATATTCGTTGCGAGAACTGAAGGTCGGAGACTAATCGGGAAACCGAACAAATGCTGATCTGACTCGGTCGAGGAAGGAAATTCATCACTGCTCAGATTTCAAAAATGGAGGCGCTATTTGCAGGTAACAGAGGCCTGAGAGGGGCTGCAGCGCTACGAAGAAGAAAACGCTTAGAGTGTTCATGCTCCTTCGATGACTCTTGCAATCCCGATACGTTGATCGAAATGTTAGAGTTATACGAGTACGGTAGAACACCCTGCTTAGACCAGTTTTGACATATGAATGTTCGATCTAGTACAACCCGAGTGCTAGTAATATGGAAATGTTACCAGTATTTGAAAGGTAATGTTTTCGCGCAAATACTGGTCCAATAAAAAAGGCTGAGACGGAATCGAGAGTCGGTACATTCATTTTGATGCTTGTTCGTAATAATATCGCGAAGTCTGTAACTGTGAGCGAAAATCCCTGAATTTCGCAGCCATTTTACTCTACCGACGGGGTACGTTGAAACTTATCTCACCACCGACTTCATTCATGCCGAACCGCTCATTTATTTATACCTAAATCTGTACATTTTTGATTCTGACGATCCCCCGATTATATATCATATACGAGGGTGGTCTGATGAGTATTTAGCCTCAGCCCCGGATGTCGCCACTATCGCAAGAGAAATTCATTATCGTATAGTACATTTTCGTAGACGGCTACTGTCAAAAATTCAGCCGAATTGGACTTGTAGTTTTGTTTTCACCACGTGTGGAAGCGGCGTGTCCGCGGATTTTTGAAAAATAAAGAAAGAGCATTATTGGACAGTGGTTTGATTTTTGTTTTCGGAAAGGAAGTCGCGTATTGAAATCAAAGGATGCTGTGACCGGTGACTCAGCTCCTGCGATGGCGACCGTAAAAAATTGATTTAACGAGGTTCGACGTGGTCGCACGTTGGTTTTTGATGAGCCAGCCCAGGTGCCCCGCAAACGGCTACCACGGAGGATAACGTGACAAAAATCCACGAGCTCGTATTGGCAGACCGCCGGTTGAAGGTTCGCAAGATAGCTAAAACAGTAGGTATCTCAAAAGACTGTGTGGGTCATATTCTGCATGAAATTTTGGGCATGAGAAAGCTGTCAGCGCGATGGGTACTGCGTTTGCTCATTCTGGACAACAAACGCAACTGATAAAAACTGTGTATTTTTGTTAAATATATAAGGTAAGTACATGTACTTTGCGGTGTAGATAAGGTTTTTGTGTTATTGAAATATTTCGATGAGTTTGACTTTCTGACATGTTTGTACCAGAAATGTTACATTCCCTAACTTGGGTATATTATTCTCTGTTATGGAGGTACTAATGAAAAATATTATTTTTCTTTTTCAGACTGGCTCTTCGCCGTCTTCGGGATGACCAAATACCCGAGTTGGTAAATATATATGAGGACAGTGAAGATAGCTTTGAAGATGACGATGACACCGTTGCAGTCCCAGATTTTGATGGTGATAATTTGATGGAGCAACAGGGAGTTTTTCAGCGACGAAAATGAAGGTGATACACTAAATCTTGATGACATAATTCATAATTTAGATGGTAATCTACCGTCTACATCTACTACTGCTGATGTGTCAGCTGAATCGCGCTCAGCTTAACCGGAAGGATGTGCTAATAAATCTCGAAAACTAAACGTGAAATGGAAGAAAAAAAATCTGCTTTTGAATGATGAGCAGTCACGTTTTCTAGGAAACGAAAACTTACTAGCAGATGTATTAGAACTTGACACGCCAGTCCAGATATTCTTGTATTTATTTCCCACGGATTTGATTGAATTCATTGCAACACAAACTAATTTACATATATATTGTGCAGAAGGATTCCAATAATACTTTTCGCGTTTCCACAACAAACATGCAGCAATTTATTGGCATAGTGCATCTCATGTCTTTGATTCACCTTCCTCGCGTCACCAGTCATTGGAATTCGATTATTGGAACTCCTATTATTCAAGAAGTTATGCCGGTAAAATTGTTACAAATCTTGCCTCGCGAGCATCCCGGACATCGACGGATTATTCAAAATATGACCAATTGTTCAAAAATTGAACGAAACTTTCACCAAAGTTCCCATGGAGCAGTACCTTTGTTTAGATGAACTGATATGTTCAACACAACCCAGACATAACTTGAAAAGATATAACCCAAAAAAGCCTCGCCAATAGGGCTACAAGATTTACGTTTCTTGTGGAGTCTCTGGGTTTGCTTACAAAATTGAACTTGAAACTGGCTCAGAAAATGTGGTATACTAAGTCTTACTACTGTACGTCGAAACAGGATTCCTGACTGACAAATAAATGTCTAAAAAAGACAGAAGGTATTCTATTGAGTATGTTGGTGATGTCAATGGAGTGGATATTTCAACTGTATCCTGGAAAGATAACAAAGTAGTAAATTTAGCTTCAAGTTTTGAGGAGGTACGACAAGAAGTACAAGCAGTACATATCAATTGATCGTTCACATATTGTTGAAGAATACAATCGCCGCATGGGTGGCGTAGATCTAATTGATAGCATCATGGACTCTACCAAATTTGAACTTCGCAGCAAGAGATGGCAGGTTCGCATGTATTACCATGTATTAGACTTGAGTATGGCAAACGCGTGGCTTCTTTACAAAAAAAAACTGAAAAAGCAAAGGGCTTGGACGACAAATTATTAAACTCACCAGGTTTTCGACTTGAAGTTGCCACAACTTTATGTAAGCTTGGTGTGCCATCAAAATTTAATACCCATCTATCTACAGAAAATGAAATTTAAGCAAAACGACACAAAGGTCCCGCACAACATGTTCCTCCAGAGGCAGTCAGGCAAGACCAGACAAGACACTGGCCTCTTTGGACAGAAAAGAGAATTCGATGCAAATTCCCAAAGTGCTCTGGGGTCTCGCAAACAATGTGCGAGAAATATGGAGTTGCTCTATGCTATAATAAACAAAATAATTTCTTTAGACGATTTCACATGTGTTAAGTTACCGTGTCGATGCAGTGTAACATTTCTGTAACACTCCCTAAAATTGTGTAGTTTTTCGAAATTTATAAAAATAACAAGACTTTGAAAAACACGTACATTTTTATTTATTTAGATGAATGATTTACACTTCTTATTTTAAAATTTTAAAATGTTGCCCTACAGAGGGTTAAGCTCTAACAAGGGTTGAAATATTATATTATATTCTAAACCATAAAACAATCATTATATAACCAATCCAAACAAAATTTATCCATATTAAGGTTTAAAGTGTTACTTTATAAGTTTTTACAATAAGTGGTAGTTTTCACCCTTAAAAAACATAAAACGTACAACGGTACGATCTAGAAAATGAACTAGAGGGTGAAATGAGCCGAATTCCAAAATGTTTATGCAAGTATATGCTGGACGAAAAAATTGCGAGGCTGTGCCATTTTGGAGCTTCATTTCCTATACTATTTATGTTTTTATGAAATGTAACATATAACGATTGGGTCAAATCGGTCAAATTCAACTCAACCAAATGATGTTGAATATTGGCAATTGGAATGAGTATACCGACGTCATACATTATAATACACTTCCCATTTGTTGCCCGAGCCCAGTGTACAACTTGAATGTGGGTGAGAATATTCGTGGGCAGGCTAATCCAGACAGATCACCGAGCGTCGCTTCTAACACGGTATATGCAGCCAAAACGGTGCCAACAAGCATCAAAAGGTTTAAATATAACAGGAAGAAGAACTTTCCTACAAAATGGTCATCACAGATATCCATCGACTATTCAAAAGTAGTAGTAAATTTATCAGAAATTGGAATTGGTAAGTCGGCGAACGCAAAGTTTGTTTTTCCGCTTCGAATTAAAATAACGTTTTTTGTAATAGTTAAACTAACCGCGGATATCATCAATCAATCTATGCCGTATATAAATCCATGCAGATAACGTGAACTAGATCTACGAGGATATAAAACACCGAAAATAGAAAATTTGGGAGCTACACTGGACCAATTCGATACTATAAACTTCTCTGATAATGATCTACGCAAACGGGATGGATGTCCGTATTTGCCTAGATTAAAGTGCCTGCTATTAAACAACAACCGGATAATACGAATGGACGATTACTTGCATGAATCTATCCCCAATTTGGAGTCTGTAGTTCTTACTGGGAACAATGTTCAAGAGTTGGGCGATGTGGAACCACTCACGCACATCAAAAAGCGGGAAACATTGTGCTTCCTTTTAAACCCCGTATCTACAAAGCCATATTACAGTGAGTTTGTTGCCTATAAGTTAAATCCGATCCAATCTGAAGGACTTATGAAGTAAACTTGCCACTAATGTAAAGAACGATAACATGTCGGAAGTCCCGCGGAAGAGTTTCTTTAGTTGATATCGGGAAAAAACTGAATTTATTGTTGCGTTTTCAACGAAATTCGAGCGTTTCCATAATCCTAGGTATATACATGTCATGTATGAAAATATGATCAACATAGACGGTGCAAGTGAAACATCTTGATCGAAAGAAAAATGTTTACGATGATATCCATAGTGTGTGTAGAAGTGATATATTCCGTGGAACATACAAACGGGGTAAAGTAACAATGAGAACAGTTTCAATTTAGTAATCAAGGACATCCGGTTTATATTATTAGTACCGCAATTTTTAAATAAAACTTTTATAACCGTCAAATTATATTTAATATCATGCAATTACTATTCAATAAAACATAAGCAAATTACAATAATGAGAAAAATGGTGGTGCGAGTGATGACCAAAGAAAAAGAAAAACAAGGTATCATGTATTAAGAGGAGTAGTGATTTACTTAAATTCCCGGTCCAACGATATTCAGTAAGGACTATTCCATTTTTTTATTTTATATGTATGAAATATTGGATGATCTTGCCCACTTACTTTTAAGATCTGAATTAGCACGATAATTTTACCCAAATGCAATATTATTCATACTTACGATGAAAGAAAGAAAATATCTTTGTATTTGTGAATTTTTCCAATTAGGAGGCGAAATTGAATTTAATTAAATTCTAAGATATTGCTAGGGAAATCAATTAAATTTGAATCAATTTGGAAGCTTTTCGAGATTGAAAATGATGCGCATAAATTAATATTACCTTTTTAGGGTTTTGTACTAAAATACAAAACCCTATTGCAATCACGACCTGTGTCCGTCTGTCCGTCCGTCTGTCCGTCCGTCCGTCCGTCCGTCCGTCCGTCTGTATGTCACAGCACTTTTTCTCCGAAAGTATAGAGGCTACAGCCATGAAACTTTGTAGAAAGGTCAGAAGTGGTGACCTCTTGAAAGTTCAAGGGTGGAAAAGTTTTTCAAAGGCGTTTAAGGGGGGTCTCCCCATATAGGGGGGTGACCCCTCAAAAAAAAATTCTCACCATTGGTAGTCGAGTAGGGTGTCATTGGAAAGGTCTCAATGAGATCTTTTCAAAAGAAGTCTTAAAATTGTCTTATAAGTACCGAGGGGGGCAGGGGAAGGGGAAATGTACGAACTTTTCACGTACCCCCCCTCGCGATTGGCCACCTTCCATCCGAAAAATCTGAAAAAAATCATGAATGTAGGCCTTAATGAGTACAACAACAACAAATACATGAGAAGTCGAAATTCACTCAACTTTGTTAGTAATAGTATGATTTATCGATTTTGTGTTTTTGTGAATAAAATCCAAACGGTACCCTTAAACTCAATAAAATTTAGCAAAGAGATGACTATTTATAAGATTGATCTTTTCTGAAAATTTCATAAATATCGAATAGTATTTACCGAAGTTATAGTGATTTGAATTTTCGTGTATTACTATGGAGCATTATGCCCTGTATTACTATGGAAACATATTGCGAAACATATGCGCTTTTTACCGACTTAGACACTACAGCTTTGCTAGAATTTGCATGAAAATTTCAGGAGTGATAGGTATCATGAAGATGAGTACATGCAATTGAAACAAGTCGAAGAGGCAGGAGAGAGCTCCTAGCAAAAGGGCTTTGTAACCATTCTAGGATTCGAAAAAATAGGCCATGAATCGATGATTACAGTACAGACGAGTGGCCCCTGAAAAAAACTTTCATGAAAGGTAGCCGATATGAGTATCAACTGAAAGTTCTCTATGAGAGCTTTTCAAAACAGTTCTTAAACTGACAGTTTTTGCTTCAGTGGGAGCACAGGGGGGGAAATACATGAAAAATGTGTTTCCTCCCTCGCGAATGGACACCAGTGATCTAAAAAATCTGAAAAAATATCAAAGGAGATATTTATGGGTATAACTATAACAAATACCTCAAAAGTCAAAATTCGTTCAACTTTGTTAATAATAGTATGATCCTCGAATTTCACATTTTCTCCAATTAAATCGTCTTTGACATGTTTCTTGATTTTATTCGTTGCTGGTTACTGCATTTTGTAAGTTGAGTACAAAACCCTTCTGACATGAGTATAGGTCTGTCTACCCAACTTGTTTATTAATATATCAAAGAAAAAAAGGGAATGAAGAGAAAGACAAAAACACACCAATAACATAATTATATAAAGCTGTATTAGATTTACCCTATGGAAATACTGGCATCAATATATAATCATCCATTGATATGTGAATTAATAACTGGTGAATGTTTAGAAATTTTAATGAAACTAAGAATTTATGACTGTCATATTTGTAATGTTGAAGCTTAATAATAAATAACTCATAATACCAAATAATACAAAAAATAATAAGGCATAATAGATATCATAATAATAACAAGCAACCAATGACAAAAATAACAATACTTGAGATATTGATGAAAGTCAAATTCAGTATTTTTTGCGAGTCTTTTTTCTTCTCTTCATACTACAAAATAAAGTACAATAGTGTGTAAACAAACTACCGAGGAAAATTTGTAACTCTTAAAATTGAGAAATTGAACAAAACTATTGAAAATAATTTTTGGGCCGCCACTTAGGTGCAAGAAAGTTAACACTTGTTAACGTTGATTCTTCCGGTTTTTTTTCTTATTGAAAACTTCCAGTCAATGGCCCATTAAAATTTCCAAATTCGGTCACCTTTGTATAAATTTCAAAAGAAAAGTGTCCTTACGCGAAAATTACCTTCAAAGTAATTTTTAAAAGAGAAATTGAAGGTTTATATCGGAGGTATATGAACTTAGATGAAATGATTTCCTACATTACTTGCAGTGAACGAGGCGGTTCCATGAACGTAGTTGCTAAATACTACAATCCTTTTAAGAATTAACACGTTCGGACTAAGAGTTCTTAAATTCATTACAGGAGCATATACGACTTTAAAAGAAGCATTGATTTTGCGTTTGCTCATTAGTAAATCAGCTAAATTAAGGCAATTATTAACAAACGTAACATTGGGGGATAAATTACGTTCTCATTTATTTAGGGGTATGATACAACTTTTTACTGAAAAAGTCAGTGTAGACTAATTGTAGTCTTTATGGCTACTATGTTTTCCAGATAATATGCAAGCAACTATGGCTTGTAATTGAGTAAGTCGCATTGAAGAGCTATTGGCAAGTGTGAAACAAATCAGTGGAGAATTGATGCGTCCACATTTTTATGTTTTCAGGATTATGTACTAACATACGTCTTTATGTCACAGCAGTTTTTCTCCAAACAATAGAGGCTACAGCCATGAAACTTTGTGGAAAGGTTAGAAGTTATGACTTCTAGAAAATTTAGTGCCGAAAAAATTTTCAAAGAGTTTCAACGTAGCCCCCCATATAGAGGAGTGACCCTCAAAAACAATTTTTCATCAAATTTGGTCAAAAGGGGTATCATATGAAAAGACTTAATGAGATCTTTTCAAAACGTCTTGATATCACTTTATCAGTATCGACGGAGGGAGGAGAAGCAGAAATGCACGAAATTTAGGCGTATCCCCTCTTTCGCGATTCGAAATATACCATCCGAAAAATCTGTAACAAATCGTAAGTGTAGATGTTTATGAGCACTACAACGAAAAATACGTCAGAATTCAAAATTCACTATAGTATGTAATAGTATGATTTATCAATTTTATACTTTCTTGAATAAAATCGTAAGGGCACCCTCAAATTTAATAAAACTCAATATGTTAAATGTCAATTTATAAGTTTAACCATTACTGAAAATTCCAGAAAGATTGAATCGTATTGAACAGTTAGGGGAGTTTAAATTTTTCTGTACCACAACAGGAACATGGCTATGGGACAGTATGCACTTACAATCAACTCAGATACTACGGGTTTGCTAGGATTTGCATGAAAGTTTCTTCTTCTTTGAGAATTTGTTCAACGAGTGACATCCGTAATCGTAAAACAAAATGGCGGCTATTTTGAATGAGAATATTGCTTAAAATTATGTTATTTTTTCCGAACTTCAACATTCAAGGTACATGCTATTAACACTTGATTGAATTTATTGATGAATTGTTTAACATGAAGGTGAATCCATTAACAAAGTACTTAATGGTTGAAATTCGTTCAACTTTAATAATAAGGATCGGTAAATCAAATTTTTTCGTCAGTAAAGCTGTATTAGTATGATTAATTTGCATGAAAGTAGATATTTGAGAATCATTTAAAAGGTCCTGATACTTTATGAGTCAAACACGGTTTTTCTACTACATGGGTTTTCCATCAGACTAGACACTAAACTTTTGATTGTATTTTTCCAAATATATAATATCACAAAAAGACATTTAAGATTTGGCTTAGTCAATGATTTTAGCAATATTGCAACAAAATGTTGGCCAATCAAAATGGAGTAAAATTGGTTTTTCTTTTAAAGCAAAAATATATTTGTTGTGCATGACATTCAAGTTTTTCTTGCTTATCGTATGTTAAGTACGATACCCTTCTGACACGAGAGTAGTTCTGTCTACCCAAGTTGTTTTAAATAAGTTACTCTTCACCAAAGGACTTACGAAATACCATATTATTTTAATGTCGATATTTTGAAATCAATATACTTGTATGAAAACATTCCTTTGAAAATAAATTACTTATTTTATAAAATGTTAATTTTAATAATTAGATCGATATAAATGAATTTTTCGCAAAAATAATGTTAATAAAAACACTAGTTTCTTATTAGTATTTCTAGTAAGTATTTTTCCTATATGGAACTCAATTCATCGGTTTGTGCCCTAAGATAATTACATTCCCTTTCTGGTAGGAGCCTTCTTAATTTGTGTTTAGTAATATTTCCGGTTCCTTGAAACGATTAGGATAATGGGAACTTTCTCATCAGGATTAGTACTTGGATATGCACCACGATACAAGTGTTTATTTGAGCGTAAGATCTGGCAAATTGCAATCGACTGGCTATTTAGCAATGGTGCGGGGATACCATTCACCGATAACTACACTTGAGGGTGAAGTGCAAGGAAAGTGTTCAAAAGTAGAAGTAAAGAAACGGTGACAAGACTCAGTGGAAGTTATCTGCAGATCACTTCCAGGAGTCCTAAACCAGCATATACAATTTAACGTGACAGTTTTAATATCAAGGTTACATTCACATCCTTGTATTTATTCCGAAACAATCAAATTTTAGATAGCGTCCTTAATACTTTGTGTCGATTTTTACTTCCAAGTAAACAATATTCCGCAAAGCCTTTATATTTCAATTTGTCTTTTGCAACATACAATCAGCCGTACGCCTTCAGTCATTGTTAATTTTTCACATTCTCTGCAAAGCACAAGCATTATAAAAGATACACACGCCACAACAATTTATAACTGCAGAGTTTAATCCGGATATTTGTCGTGCACACCATCTCGATCTCGACAAACAATTTATCCCATCAGTGTTCATAATACAGCATAAATCTACAAGGACAAAAAGGATATGGTATTTTCTCAGGTGCCACAACAATTCTGCAGAATTTAATTCCGGGATTCCATTTGTCATGTGCATATGTATGCAACGCAATCTGCTCCTCGTCCGTCCCATTCCCTGTGTGGCGCCAAGCATTAAGCTCCACTGAACATTGCTCACATTTTTCCCTACGGGGCGGCCAATGTCAGTCACAAGACCTACCAACCTCATTCCCTAGATATCCTCGCAGTTGGAATGCGCTCATCCGTGATTTCCATTTCGCCGATATTGAACAGTTGCCAATTTCACAAGATTTCGGTTGGACCTTTGCGTCCACAGTATTAATTCCGTCAGAGCTTTGGTGTGTTACGAATAAATCGCCATCCGCACTGTTTCAGATGCTTAGCCGAGCGATCCAAACGATTGCTCCACTGACCCAGGCCTCCATCGCCGAAGCTCACCGAACTAGCTCAGGCTGGCCAAGAGTGCAGAATACAGAATACGACATGGGCAGGCATGGGAATAAGAACCGAATGAACAGATTAATTTATTTTCACCCACGCCAGTGACTCGGACAGCGAAGAGTCAATGCCAAATGGCGTAGGTACGCAACAACTACGTAACGGTGGCGCGGCGGCAATTTCAATGTCATTCGCTTATCGTGCAGGTGAATCGGCACCAGCCGGACAGGCAACAGACATCAGACAGACGCTGGAACAATAAACAAAAGATAACCCTTACCCTCTACTGAGTCGTTGAGATTTCGTTGATCCGGGACAAGTGCCCTATTAACTGCCACTTTTCTAAGCACTGACAAAGTTGAATTGGGTTGATTTAGATTATCCTGTCACTTGGTACTAACTCAACAATCAGTTCAACCACGTTCCAACAAATAATTTTGACTCACAGTAGGCACAAATTAATTCACAAGTAATAATTAGCACAATTTCTGCAATTCACTAATTTTCTACTATTCGGGCAAACAAATGAACGGCGCATTCGTAAACAAGCTGTCAAAGCCGAATCGAAAGTCCGAAAACTCAACTCTCGGAAAACCCCGCACAACCGAACACGATGATAATCCAGCACCGACTGACCGAATGCGGTGAATCAAAACAGAAGCGAAGAAGATGAGGATGAAAAGCAAATCGGATTAGGGGAAATCCTATTTTAGTTGGCTTTCTCGCCAGTTTCTAATTGGAAGTGCTCAGTGGGAGCTTTCGGTTGGTGGCGTATTGGAAAAACGTTTCCAATAAGTTTGTTTGTTGGCTATGGAAATATCGGCATTTTTTATGGTAGCGGAAATAAAATTTATTTTAGAATAGGATTTTCTTGGAAAATGTGGAAATATTTACGGATCAGTTCAAATTTAATTCATGAAATGGATATAAAGTTTGATTGAGGCTTTGCGAGGACTTCAACAAGACATTTTTATTCAATCAAAAGTGCATAACGCTGTGCATTCATTCATTCTCGTGTTTGCGAGGGACTGAGCAAAAATCGGTTGTCTGACCTTCAGGAGGAAAATTTCTTGGAAGATTTAAACTTATCATCTGCAACAGTCGCGAACATATTGATGTTTGGTAATTTATATAAATTTTTATGTCATGAATCAGCTTGGATTCAATCTTTAATATATCCATTTGAAGTGCAAATCGAAACCACAATTTCATTCTAGTATACTGCTATACAAAACGCTTGAAAGAATATTCCGCAAACTCAAACATCTATTTTTTAGCACTTTGCAAAAGTTAAATTTTTGATCCTGTCCGTCCCTGTGGAAAATTTCCTCAGAAAATATTGTATAAGAGTTAGAATTGACACACTGCGAAAAGCTCAAAAGTCATGAGCAAGTGCAGGAAAAAAACATAAAATTCAAATTTTTTTTTTATTGTTCTCCCCGTACAAGAAGTGGACCCTTTAAAAAATCAATTGTAGCATATCAAAAGAAAGGTATTGATGAGATGTTTTGGTATCAAATTTTAACATTGGATTAGCGGTAACAAAATGAGTGGGGAAGGGGATAGAACACGAAACATTTGCCCTCCCCTGTCGTATTTGGACAACTACAAATCATAGTCCCGAATATATTTTATATTATTTAGATTTTGTAATGAATCATGCGACGCCACTGGCGACCAACACTAACACACTTTGCTGCTAGGTGGCTTGTCATTTCACGTTGGTTGCGACGAGCGCACATCCCACGTCAATTTTGTCGTGGGATGTCAAGAGGATTTGACAGCCACATGGGAGTAAAGTGTGCACGTAGTGGTCGCCACACATGAAGAAGTCCCGGAGTGTGCCGACAGTTCCAAAAGGGTAAATAGTAACGCTTCGATTCGATCACCAACTGTTGCGACAATAAACCCAATAACTAGCCGGATTGCAGGAATTGGGGAAAAAGGCATGAAGAATACGAGTACGAGCCAACCGAAAAGGTAGGTAAGTTGACCTTAATGTCCTGTTTGTAAGGTAACCATAAAAGTAGCATTTTAAATACGATTCCATTAGTGAGTTTTCGTTTCACCGCTCTAATAGTCTGTTTTTTCGGATTCCTCCTGCTATTTAGGAACAGACTATATGTGCAACGAATGGTGCCGTTTATTATGCCGCTACTCCACCGGCTCCGATAAGCAACATACCTATCGATCAGTTTGCAGCAGTCTACCCACCAGCAGGTGTGCCAACAATATACCCACCTTCAATGCCGTACCAGCCGTTTTAGCAGTACTACAGTGTGCCAATGAATGTTCCCAGCATTTGGCCTCAGAACTACCAAGGTAATTAGATTTGCTTGTATAGATGATACGACAGTTAAATTGGAAACGTGGGATACGGCCGGACAAGACAGGTATCACAGTTTAGCGCTAATGTATTATAGAGGAGCGCAGGCCGCACCATGGATTTGTAAGGATTACCAGATTAACATTTGAACGACCTCCTGAACGATTACACAATGGCGATGTCGAAGCATTATTTTCTTTAATGGATTATGAATTTACTAGATCAATGTGGAATTATCCATTTCGAATAACGTACCGATTAATACTACGTGAAAAAGAACTGCACTTTCGTATCGGTGTTTAAACCTTAGTAAGGACTTAACCTTTTCATTCAATTTACTCCTACATACCTACCTGAAGGTTCCCGATGTGCGCCGATGCCAAATAACAGGTTTACACGGTTGTACATTTATTGATAAGACTAGAGATGGTGCTATCTACCAAGAAGGTCGTGAAGTTGTTACAATAGGCGAATGGACCGATAGAATATATCAACAGACACCACCAGAACAAATTATTGCGAATGATGTCTCTGGACGAAAGAGGAGGCTGCAAAAATACAATTTCCTCGACACAGTCATTTGGAATCCTTGGATAGACCAAGCCCGAGAGATAGCAGATTTTGGAGACGATGAATATCCAAATATGTTAGGCGTTGAATCTGAACATGCTTCAACTCCAGTTATTCTGCTGCCTGGAACAGCCTTTGAACTAGCTATACCCTACAGATTATTATCGAGGGTAACGTCAGTAGGAAATCAAAACGGAGTCACTAGCCATCGAGGAAAAGGGGCGTTCAACCGAGCTAAAACGGATTAATTATAGATTTTACAGTTTGTTGATTTCTACGGTTCAACTTGGTACTGCAAACTGTACGTATTCTTAAATCGTAAAACTCAACTATCGTTAAACTGAACTTGACTAGCTCATTAACTCGCTCCAATTTCGGCTGATTCCTGATGGAAATCAACTATGACATTGTCAGCATACATAAATCGGAATACGTTTTTTTTATAACTTTTGAATATACCTAAGGGGAAAGCTGATTAATTAGATGCATGTTATAATTTAATCCCTCTACATGTTCTGGTGCTGGAACTTAATTATCAAGAGTTGAAATAATAGTCTATACATTATTTAGAAAGCAAATGGAAGCAATATTCCTTGAGAATACAATATGTGGTTAATAGATAGATAAATGATCAGTTAAAACAAAGAAAAAATGAAAACTAGAAAAAATTGAGGACAATAGGGTTTTAGTTGTACTAAAGAGCAAATAGTTAATTTCTATTGAACTTTACAGTCAATATAAATATAACGAGATCTTAGGACAAAGAAAATGGTGGTGAATCAGAACTCTCACGTAAATTTTGAAAGGAAAAATTAGCCTCCCTAATACTACACACCGCTAAAACGAAAAAAGAAAAAAACTAAAGCAACTCGGAATGTAGATCGCATATTCTATTAATATAATTGCAATTGGCGAGAAAATTTAGGTTTGATTGTGTTATAATTAGTCACAGTTTTTTTTGTGCCCGTTGAAGTTTTTAAAAGGGAAATTCTAGAGAATTCATTGTAGTGTAAATACGTAATGAAAAACTATTTAATACAAGAAATGCCCTGTTTTGAATAGTCGTAAATGTTTTAGAATACAACCTTCGTTGTATTCTTCCAATCGGCACCTTTGAATAGTTCACAAAATTCTGTTCATGCATTTGCTTAGATAATTTGTATATATTATTTTATATTGCCTATTCATAAAGTAGGTTAAAAAAAATTATGAACTGCACGTCTGAGAATGAGAACTGTATAAGCCCTGCACAAGTGTAATATCATCATGTTTGAATGCGAGGAATTAATCTTGAAAAGATCTCTTTCGATAAAATTTTAATACCATAGAAAGGTTTCTACCGAATCAGCTGCAAAACTTCAGTGAACTAATTGAGGCTTTCGTTTTATAAAAAAAAGAAAAAAATCCCTAACATTCCTGCTGTATAAATATATTTTTTTGAAACTATTATCTTTCTATTCCTCTCTCTATCTGTCAATTTAATAGTCGAATGCACCCATTTCAATGATTTTTTTTCATTTCAGAATTAACTTAATACTTCAAATCAACATGAATATCCACACCAGTAATAAATTCAATGGCGTGCTTTTCAAAAATTGTATATTTCTTTTTTGTTAGCCGATAATTTTGATAAAGTGAAAGAAATCAACTTCCTTTTGTTTCAAAAACACAACAAAAAGAACACGTTAATTAAAACTGCAATTTAAGAATAAGAAGCTTTTAATATAGTTAGTACAAAAGAAAAGAGAACAAGAATTAACTATTTAGATTTACTTGATAATATTCAACAATTATTTTTATTATTAAATCACATTAAATTTTATGGTTTTCTTCCGTGATTACTATGAAAATGATGAACTGAGAGAAAATATTAAAACTTGAATAGAATTATTATAAAAAACTTAAAAGTTAAATCAGAGAATAAAAAACCATGAATTGCTAGCTAAAAACACGACTTTCCTTTCCAGTGGTTCTTCCTTTCAGCGGGAGATAGAGTGCAGGATAGGTATGCCGTCGCGAGGGTAGGGTTTGAGAAAATCCGCCGAGGTCGGTGTCGCGTCGCGCGCAGTACGCGGTACCTTTGTTGTTTTGCCTTTTTATTAGAGTAGCTTTCGTCGGGTTTAGTTAACGTAGTATACTTTTCAGTACTGCGTCGGAAATTCGGGAACGCGAAGTAAAAATTAGATTTTGTTCTTTGACTGATTGATGAAGAAATACGGAGTAATGTAAAATAGGTTTCCTCTCCTTATGGTTTTGTTTTGGTGACGGTTTTGAAAACGGGCATGTATTGGTGGCCGAATATTGTAAATGAGCGTAATCCATTCGGAGACTCGCGACCGAAATCCTCTCCGATCTAGCTGGCCGACAAGCAGCCACCGCGTGAATGGGTTACGGTGCGCGGATTGGTTGACCGGTTGGTACCATCCGTTGGCACTACTCAGACTTAACGTCTAGAACCGATGAGAGGTCAGTTCCTCGTACGGACGTAGACTTAAAAACATTACAATTTAATATAACTATTTGTGTTTAATCAAATTTCGTTGTTTACCGGGCTGTTTGGCCAAATTAAAAATAAACACTTTTTTATCAAAAAGACAGATTTAACGAGCGCAACTACAAGGGGAGGATGACCCTGGAGGCTCTAAAAATAATGACAACCGAAAACACAATGAATAGGAAAACGGGCACCGAAGGGATTAATGAAGTTTATTGCAGGATATTAAAAAACACTTCTGTAAGCATCCTCCCTGTAAAATTTTAATTTTTTGCTTTACGAAACTTCTATTCTGGCAACTCTTGTTTACTTGTTTTATTATGTCAACACTTATGTACTTATGCACTTATGTATTTATGCACTTATATATTGGTTTCCTACTTTACGAAACTTCTATTATGGCTGTGTATTTGTGCGAATAAAGGGACTTATGATCGGATCGTCGAAGCGAAAAGACGTGTTTTAATTTTAGAAGTTAATAAAATGCTCACAAATTCTCAGAAGTGGGATTGGAAAAATTGCTTGGGGTTGTGTTTTCAATTGTTCCTTTTCGGTGAAACAGTTTTGAACAAGTTTTTCTGTGTTTACGAGAAAACTTAGATTATGTTTTGGATTTTTGATTTGGTCGATCATGCGTCGCAAGGAATTGCAGCGGCTGTGTAAACAACAAGGCATTAGTACGAGTGGGAAAAAAGCCATTGAAAGTGAAATCGAGTTGTTAAGGCGGGAGAAATCACTGATGGAACGGGAGAATGCGCTTTTAAAACGGGAAAATGAGTTATTGAGTAGCTCCAAACATAAGTTCGCTGAGGAAAACTCATCCACCCATTAGAATTGAATGAAATTATTCCATGCTTCAATCCTAGCAGCGAAACATGCATGTCTTCGGAATTATGGCTTTCGAAGATCGAAAAGTTAAAGGTAATTTAAAATTGGTCGGAGGATACGGTAGTTCGGAAGATAAACGCTATAACCGAGCGTGATAACTATCCGTTACCGATTATTGAGAATTTAATCGATGCTTTAAGGAACAAAAAATATTTTACAATGCTTGACCTTAGAAGTGGCTTCCACCAGGTCAGAGCTGCTGAAGACTCCATCAAGTATAGTTTGAAGGGCTGCGCAAAATTATGTTGACACACATCGCAAACTAAGGCAAATACTTGGATGGAATTTAAGAACCAGTTTTTACGTGCGTTGCCTGCACATGGTGACGATGCCGATGTACATCAATTATTGGCGAATCGAAAACGTCAATGCGACGATAAGAAGATAAAATATCCTCCGAATTTGAGTTCACAAGACCAACAATTCCAATGGAGATACTCATTTGCAAGATTCGTTGAAGCTGAATGACAATGTCTAAATTTCCGACTTTATTTTCTGTTTTTGTGTGATTCGTTACTTAGTTTTTGAGTTTCAGCTGATTATTGCTACATTCAGTGATGTTGTTTGTTTATGTTTAAAATTAGGGATAGGTTTCAATATTTAAGAGAGGTATATATTATGTTTATCAAGTTTAGAGATAAGATTTAACGCTTAGGTCAGGAAATTTGTGTTAGCATTGTATTACCGTAAGATAAATTTTTTTATTGAATTTTATTAGAACTAGGTTATAACATATTAGGCGTAGGATAACGTTAGTTGGTTTTTGCTCCTTTTTTTAATTGAATCATCAAATATGTAATAATTTTAATTATTTTTAATTTGCTATCGTTTTTTTTGATTAAATGTGTTTATTGATAACGTATAAATTTAGAGAGCCATTTGAGCCATTAAGTTTTAGTATTTTTATTGTCTGGAATTTGCTTTATATTCTTTGAAAATTTATAACGACTAGTATTGAATAAAGCATTTTTGACATTGACACTCAGGGCTACTTTGGCGCAATAACTTATTGTCTAAGCTGTTCAGAAAGTCCTTAGATTACAGACAAATCTACCCAGTGGTGACACGCAAGAACAAAAAGGAAAGATACATGACTCCTCATGATCTCCGATGGGGTTCTGTAGGGCAATCGTTAGTAGGGTTGATGGGGCGGCAAAATGGACAACATGTTTGTAGATTGTATAAGTTGGGCTTCAAGCACTTAATGCTTTACAAATTTATTGTGCCCTATTTTTGCTGAAGAACCTAGAGCTCTTCGAACGGATTTACTTCTCGTAGAAATTGAATAATCTTCGCTGGTCATGTATCCGTGATGCTACTCAGTAAGGCAAAAAGTTCATAGACTGTCTTCTGAAGATTGTCTGGTGACGTTTCCTGCAAAATCTGCACTCCCTAGTTGATTCTTGCCTAGTTTGATTTCGGATTTCATGACAGGTGGATAACTTCTCCGGAGTTTTTTAGGTTCCCTAACTTCCATTTCAGGTGTCTTCTAACAAAGTACTTCTCGACCGCATTGGAAGGTTCGAAACCAACAAATACCGCCCTAAAATCCTTCTTTCGCGAAGAAGGTTGCTTAGCACTCCTGTGTGCCCTTGCGCCGAATACTAACTTTCTTGCTATAGCCTATTTGACTGTGTTTTGTACAGCATTCTTCAATCATTTTCGAATAATTTATGATTCTAGGGCTTTAATATTTACTTGGCTATCAGGCAAAAGTGGCTATCGTTTTTCGCTTACAATTTTTGTCTATGCAACCGTGCGCACAAAATGCAATTGCATAGACCTCCGTCAGGAAGAAGCTTGACATCCCTATCCATCTCAGTGGTCCATAAACTGTGAAGAACTATTTGCGAAAGGGTAATTTTCTGCTGACACATTAAAAATGCCATAGCAGAACCAACTTACGTCTCTGGCCTGAACTCGAGAGCTTCTTTTCTGCTTTTTAAATTGCTTTACCTGCTGCCCTTACATTGCTTATCTCTTGAGAAGTTTATTTCATTCAATTAACTTTGTCAGACCTTCAAGGTTTTTATAATGTGTGTAAGTAGACTTAAAGCTCCTCAGATGATTGATATTTTTAAATTTTGGTTTAAACCAGAGGTAACTTATTTTTTTAAATTTAAGTAGTTTTTCGAGAATTTATCTGAGCATACATATTTGATTTATTGTCGTCCAGGAAGACCGAAACTCTTCTTCAATCGCCTGTAGGATGTTTAGAGTAGTTTCTAGTATGCTTAATTGGCTTAATAGCAATCCAAATAAATAATTTAATTTAGACAAACGTGTGAGTTTCCAATGATGTGTCGTAATCGAGCAGTCGCCCAAGCAGACTGCTCGGAAACTTTCATAACAAATGTGAAATTTTAAATGCAGATTTGAAAAAAAAATTAATTACTTCCATTCATGGTTATAAATCATAAAATATTTATTTTTACTAAATGTAAATTTTATATCATTTTTCTCCTATATTAAATTTAAATTTTTCTTTCTAACTATACATATTATTTATGATATTAATCTTTTTATTATTATTTAAAATTTTTTCATTTTCTTTCATTTCTGTTAATTTCAAAGTTCAAATCTGCAAATTAAAATTTCGGACATGAGAACACTGAAACAATACAATCATCCACGGATTGCAACTTGGCTGAGCTAGAAGCTTGGGAATTTACCGTTGTGACATCAAGAAGTGAACGATGGACAACCAAAGAGGAGTCTGCTTGAAATCGCCACACAGCGCGGACGCCGCAAAAGCAAAAGGAAAATCCGCTAACTGGATGTACATTCGGATTCGTGAAAGCCGCATGCTTAAGAAGATCATTTGTCATTTGGCGGTTGTTTCTTAAAAAATTGTCTAAGGGGCGACTCGCGGAAAGTTTCGGTTTTTGTTTCAAACTCGGCATGCAACTGATCGAGATTTACACATGCAAATTTGCAAATATTATCGTATCGACGGATTTGTATAGGATGGGCGGAATTTAAATGACGAGACAACATTTAATACTCTGTGTGTACGAGAGTGTTTTGGGTTTTATTGATTCAACCGTGTGGATGTCAAGAAAATCAAATTGGTGATCTGTAAAAAGTGCCCCCTTGTCTTCTGAATTGTTATAACCTTGAATGTATTCTATATGGGCTTGTGAATGAAGTGGATGTTCAATTCATGAAATATGTGAAAATTTCCGGAAGAAAGTGGAATCTTTGGACCAGGAAATTCTATGGGCAGCTAACGAAGGGAAAATAGAAGTTGTAAAGTGTAAATTGAATCGATGAAGATAGTTACATACCATCGCACAGGGCTGCTATAGAAATAGCTGAACTTCTGCCCAAATTCAACGCGAATCCAAACGCTCAGACTGATTTAAAGTGGATTCAACTGCATTCGGCTTGCAAGTGGAGTAATGCAGAGTGTGTGGCGTTATTGCTTCAACACGGAGCCGATGTGAATACAAGATCGGATGGACTGCAAACTCCTTTACATATAACAGCCACTGTGCCAAATTGCCGTAATGTAACAAAATTTTAATGTTGGATCGGTATATTAACCCTGTAAAGCAGTGAAAGGAGAAATCAGTGAAGTAACCGCCCGATTCTCGTCAGTTTTCACAATTTTAAAACAGACTTGACAACTGTTATCAACGGGGAATCTTGGTTTCCGTTTATTCAAGTTCACGAGCAATATTCGGTTTCGCGTGTGAAAATGTCACAAAACAACAAACAAGTAGTGCTCTGCAGTCGGACTGCATTAAAGTGTTCGTTCAACGGGATTACCGTGAAGGAGTATCCATTAAACTTCATACAGGACTTCCAAGTGAAGTTGATGGTCATATTGAAACCAACAATAACGACACTTCAAGATTATTTTTATAAAGCAGAGAAAGGATCTGGCAGCACATACTGCGTTTCTTACTTTTATTCGAAAAAAGAAAGGTAAGTTTAATTCGATAAAAAAAGAAAAGAAGGAAAATAATAATTTTTAACTAACAGCAAAGGTGGAATCAGTCAAGTGGGTACGCTTTTATTTTTTGTTATTTATTGCTTAAATATTATAATTTATAAAATTCATATGATAAAAATTACGTGATTGAATATATTTAGGATTTATTTAGGACCTGGAACGGTTGTTTGTACGTGTTTACGTGTTTCAAAAATGTTTGCACTAGCTTTGAGAATTTGTAAATTAATTGAAATCAAACGCGGCTAGTGAAAAGTTAATACCTCCTCAATTAGTTGACTACAAACATGTTCGCCTGTATGAACAGAAGTAATAAAGGAAGAATAATGAATTATTCAACAAAAAGATTCGGTCTTTCCATTCGGATTTTGAACCTGACCGGATATGGGACCCGCAACGATGGCTGGCGCCTCCACTATAATGAGCTAGCCATCGAGCGGTTACCCCTTTTTATGCGTTACAGGGGCTCTTGCCTGGGTAGAGTGGCCTTCCGCTCGGGTGCCCTTCATACAAATTATGTTTGTATGAGTTTTTCACTTAAATGGGAAATATATCGCCACGTTTACATTGGATCTTGATCCGGTTGGGAGGGTGCGAGGGGAACCGCTCACACCTGTATACCTCACTCTTATTTGGGGGCCTTAAATAACTCTGTTGTTAAGTCCGTCTGTTTTCCCTCGGCCCATTTTGTTGCTGGATATAAGCAATTTCAACCCTTAGTAGGTTACCTCCGCCTCGACACCAGTCGATTGGCATTAGAATCTTTTCAATTCGTGAACGCGAAATTTTTTGCAGTGGGTCCATGTGCTGGGGAAAAGAACCCGCCCCACGACACCGCAATGCTAGCCTGCCAGCTCATTCACGCGTCCACAGACAAGGCCAATCTCGGCGGATCTCACCATCCTCTTCCGCCGAGGCAGAAGACCATCACTGCAGTCCTCTAGGGACATGTACTCGTATCTACCAATTTTCACTACAGATGCCAAGCTCAACAGTTAAAGCCTAGAAAATAACCTTGAACCTATGGCTTTAATACTTTTGCATACGTTTTTGAGATGTTACCGTTTTATAGGTTGCTTCATTAATCATTTTAAATTTAAAGGTTCTGTCGCGAAGATATGAACGTAAGTCAAAAAGTTTTCGTGAGACCGTATAAGGCTAGGCGAACACGAACGATTCAAGATAACATTCTGTATTTTGTTATTCAATTTCAAAGTTATTTTTAAATTATAATGAATTAAAAGCAAGATCACCGAAGCTTCATTCTTTGGAAACGTAAACACTGACCTCATACATATAACACAGCAGTTTTTCTAGGAAACTACTTAAGCTAGAAACATCAAATTTTGTATGTAGTTGTAAAGTGGTGCTCTCTTTAAAGTCCTGCTAAAAAAAATTGTATAAGGTATTTAAGGGGGGTCTCCCCATATAGGGAAGTGACCCCCCGAAAAAAAATTTCATTGAAGGTAGCCGAGATGGGTATCAAATGAAAGGTCTTGATGAGAACTTTTCAAAACAGGTCTTAGTTTGGCAAAGTTTGCACAGGGAGGGGAAATACACGAAAAATTTGTGTCCCCCCCCTCGCGATTGGACACCTGTGATCCGAAAAATCTGAAAAAAATCAAGAATGTAGGCCTTGATGAGTACAACAACAACAAACACGTGAGAAGTCGCTATCCACTCAACTTTGTTAGTAATAGTATGATTTATTGATTTTAGGTTTTCTTGAATAAAATCTTAACGGTACCCTTAAATTCTATGAAATTCAGTACACAGATGACTATTTATGAGATTGATATACTCTGAAAGTTTCATTAAGATTGAATCATATTTAGCGAAGTTATAGCGGCTTAAATTTTCCTGTATTACTGTGGAACAATATGCGCTGCATTTATTACTATGGCAACATATGGCTATGTAACAACATGCGCTTTTTACCGACTCAGACACTACAGTTTTGCTAGGATTTGCATGAAAATTGCAGGAATGATAGGTGTCATGAATATCTTTGAGAATCGGTTCAGCCAGTGGTATCAGTAACCGTAAAACAAAATAGTGGCTGTTTTAAATGCGAAGATTGAATAATTTTGAGTTATTTTTTCCCAACTTCAACGTTTAAGGTGCATGCTTTGAACACTTGATTCAATTTAATGAATGACTGAAGATGAATACCTACAATTAATACTCATAAGTGAAACAAGTCAAGGAGGCGGGAGAAAGCTCCTGGCAAAAGGGTTTTGTAACCATTCTAGGATTCGAAAAAAATTGGCCATTAATCGATGATAACAGTACAGGAGAGTGGCTTCTGAAAAAAAAAATCATCAAACGTAGCCGATATGAGTATGAAATGAAAGTTTTCATGGGAGCTTTTCAAAACAGTTCTTAAACTGTCAGTTTTTGCTTCATTGGGGGCACAGGGGGGAAATACATGAAATATGTGTTTCTTCCCTCGCGAATGGACATCTGAAATAATTATTAAGGGAGATATTTATGAGTATAACAATAACAAAAACCTCAGAAGTCGAAATTCGTTCAACTTTGTGAATAATAGTATGATCTTCGAATTTCATATTTTCTCCAATAAAATCGTCTTTGACATGTTTCTTGGTTTCATTCGATCTGGTGACTGCATTTTGTAAATTGAATACAAAACCCTTCTGACATGAGCGTAGGTCTGTTTACCTAACTTGTTTTTCTTGAAGAAAATTAAGCAATTCACATTCTATCTTACCGAACACAAAACAAAACTGTTAGTGCATTATCTATTGTATTTTTTTTTCCTTATATCATATAATGTATAAGGCGTCGACCCCATCAGAATTGTTGAAAAAAAAAAAGATTTACATTAAATCGTTCGTGTACGAGAACAAACTTGAAAATGTCTCTTATTTTGTTTCTGCTCATATTGTTTCGTGCCCACCACTAATAAAGTCAAGAATCAGACTCTCTTTCGAAATCAAATATGATTTTGAATAACGAGTATATCTTTGAAAGCTTGCAGCTGCTATTATTTATAATCACTTTGATAGCAGTAAAGTGACGGCCGAACAAAATGCCACAAATATAGTATGGATAGCGTTCTTAGGTTTTAGTTAGTTTCAAAAGCATTTGGCTTTCCCTGTCACCTAGATAAAATATTTATGACAAATAACTTAGCGTATTTTAAATTGCATCTAAGCTATGGTAGAATTAATGAATAAATATAGACACCGCTCATAATTATATATCACGTCCAAATTACAAAGAATAAACAAAACACTTGATAGTTTGTTGCATTAAATTTTTGTAGATGCATAAATCTATATATAAAATTATCTTAAACGGTCATCTCATCAATTATATGCAAGTAAAAGCTTATAATAAAATTTAGTTGCATAAGAGTGTTATTAGTTAGGAAAATTTAAAATTGATAATAGCATTAGTAATCTAAATACAATAAAAAAGAATATGAATTTCTGAACTGCTAACCACGTCTTTTCTTTCCAGCAAACCCGTTCTTTTCTTTCTGAGTGTGCCGCCGAGAGGGTAGGGTTCCAGTAATCCGTGAATGGTTGGTTACGCGTTACGGTCGGTACGCGGTGCCATAGCTTGCGTGGCGTGTTTTAATTAGAGTAGATTCTTTTCGGTTTCGCATTCAAGTAGGGTATTTCGGGCACCGCGTCGGCTATGTTCGAGAGCGCGTATTGTTTCAGCGGTTGCTTTTGTTCTTTTTCTCTGAAATGAAGTACGTAATTTAGACCAGAGTCGATGGAAGTTGTTCGACGCGTTTGAAATCGGGCATTTCAACCAGTGGCTGAGTTTTTGCGTTTCGGACCTAGTCTGCTCACGTAAGACCCGCGACCGAAACTCCTCTCCGAAGTAGCTAGCCAGCAGCCGCCTCGTAGTCGACTAAGAGTGTCCCGACTTGTTGATCTGATGGGTACAGTCCGTTGTCACGTTCCGAGACTTCACGTCTAGAACCGATGAGAGGTCTGTTTAGATTTCCTTTGGGAAAGCTCGAACGTACGAGACGTAATTAAATAATTAAACATGTAATTAGAGAATAGGTTTCCATTTGTAGTAATAATAAAGAGATGTTTTAAGAGACTTGGGACAAAGTTAGGTGGCCCTACGTACATCCTACTTCCATCAAGTAGGAAAGATAGATGAGACAATGGGCAAAGATTCTCAGGAGAAGACTCACTGATAATCCGTGCAGCTGGGGACCTGCTTATCTCTTTAGAGCAGGGCACTCTACCATTGCTCTTTAGAGCAGGGCATTCTACCATTGATACGGCTACGAAGCTGGTGAGCGTGGTCCAATGCGTGGGCGGACATCGCCGTACCAAGCGACGGGCTATTTTTCTGGTGACATTTGACAGCACCTTCAACTCCGCTCGATGGTTCAAGTTCCTAAATATTTTACGACTCAAATTCTATTGGCATATGGAATGATTTTTAAGTCTAAAGTCACGAACGAGGAACCGACCTCTCATCGGTTCTAGACGTTAAGTCTGAGTCGTGCCAACGAATGGTACCAACCGGTCAACCAATCCGTGCACCGTAGTCCATTTTCGCGGTGGCTGCTTGTCGGCCAGCTAGATCGGAGAGGAATTCGGTCGCGGGTCTCAAAATGGATTACGCTCATTTACAATTTTCAGCCACCATTAAACGCCCGTTTCAAACGGGTCGAAAACACAATCATACGGAGAAGAAACCTACTTTAAGTTACTCCGTATTTCTTCATTCATCCAGTCAAAGTACCAAACAAATCTAATTTCTATTTCGCGTTCACGAATTTTACCGACGCGGTACCGAAAAATATACTACGTTAACGTGAATCCGAAAAAAACTACGCTAAAGAAAAAACAAACCAACAAAGGTACCGCGTTTCGCTCGCGACGCGAAACCAACCTCAGCGGATTTCTTCAAACCCTACCCTCGCGACGGCATACTTACCATGCACTCTACTGCCCGCTGGAAAGAAGGGACCACTAGAAAGGAAAGTCGTTGTTAAGTTTAGCAATTCATGTTTTTATTCAAAGAAATTTACTTTATATGTCCTAATTAAACTTAGTTGATAGCATTATGTAAAAGCCTTAATATAAAGGATAAATTAATTGTTTGCTATTCCTTAAAAGATGATCTTCTTATCAACATTATATGACTTTATTATTTACTCGCCATTTTATACAAAAATTCCATAGAGTTAATTTTATGTTATTAGAAAAAACAAATGTGCATTGTAAACGTCAACAAGCAAAAGTTACGACACTGTCCGATTGCTTTGCGCTGCATATTTATTGCTGTTGTCGTAATTTAGAAAGAACTTAGCTAATTTTTTCAGAAAAAAATAAACATATTGGCAGTTTTCATGCTGCTATATACAAAATAAGAGAAATTATTAAAAATAAATTTTTTAATGCAAAACTAGGAAGCGAATGCTCTAAAGTGATCATTGAAGTTGTTTTCAAATTACGTACCATGTCCTTTAAGGAGGGAAACAATAACAGAAATATTGCGAGACTAATGTAATTATTTCATTTCTATTTTCATGTTCGTCATCTACTTATTCCAAAGAATAATTAGCTCCCTGATTTTATGCGGAAAAATTTTTATTTCTAAATTTTATTGATAGATGCAAAATAATATTAACATAAACGGATAAAAGCTGTCTCTCTAGATAAAACGATTTTATAATTAGTTTCTTTTGTAGGTTCTTTTTTTTTTGCAAACGGAGCCAGTATAAATGCTAAGTTCAATAAACCATACACAAGCTTGCATATATTCGCATTACACTAGAATTGTTAAAATCACAATAAGGGAAATTATTACGCTCTATTCGTTCATTGCAAAAATATTTATAAATTTAGACGAAATTTAAGGAAGCAACGAGTCTTGTTGTGCGTAAAGTAACGCTCAAATACGATATCAAATTTTATTAGAGTGTCACATGTCAAATAAGATAAGCAAAACCGAAAATACAGTTCAATATTACTTTGGAGAATACCTTTCAAGAATAATACTACTTTCATGCGATGAATTTAAAATACGTATATAGCAATTAGATAATTAAAATTTAATTTATAGGAATCTTAAACTAGGGAAAAAAATATATTTATGTACATTGATATCAATTCGAAGTATGTAATACACTTTTAGTTTTTTTGGCAAAGTGTAAAATAATTGCTTTGTCACATTCACATAGAGCAAAATGCTCTTAGATCCTTTCACATGTCTGGACCGAGTATGATTTTCACTCATTCAGTATTAAATCTGACGATATCCTTGAAATCTTATTCTCTTCATCTAGCAATAAGTTTTCGATTAACACAAGCACAATAGCTATAAAACCCCAGCCTTCTAGTCACAATTCGACTGAAGACACATTAAAGAGAAACAATATTGATGATTTCAGACAATTTCTAATATACCTCAACGGAAGCGAGATTATCGTCGAATCATATTGTTTCTGCTTTTCTGGCCCAAGGTATTTTAATCAATTTTACAGTGCATTTGGAATATTTATGCCATACATTAGTAACCAGAAATTCTATTTTTGGAATTACTTTTCCATGTCAAATATTCTAATATTCTCAATTACGACGGTTTCAACAATTAAGGCACAAGTCCAGTATATTGCAATATTTGACCATCGGTCCCTGACTTTTATAAAATATAGGTGAACGTTTGATATAAATAAATCCCCTTAAATTATACTTTTTGTTTCTAAAGATTTTCACCCAAACCATATCCTTTATACATCAATGCGCGTGATAGGTATGATTCAAGGTCAAAGTATAAGATCCGCTAAGTGGTTGGATCCGGACTATCACAATATTCACAATTTCGCACCGTCTTTGTACATGCACTACCTGTTGCATTGTTTTTACAATGTCTGCCTGAACAATATGTCGCGATTTCCCGTCAATTGGAGTATTAACCTATATTCAATGCAACTATATCTACGTTAATTTTCCAACGTACTTGATTTTTCCTGTTTTGTCAATAAGATTGGGCCATTGGACGACAAATAACTTCGTGAAATGCTTCGGGACTTTTCCGCTCAACGACAAGCCCTTAACACGGCAAGAACTCTCCACAAATACGATTCTGCGTGATGGTGTGATCCTTAGCGTGTTCATTAAATACGCCACAATGCGAACAGGTACACACGCCCCCGGTCCGTTACATAGAACTTAAGAACGAAATACCTACGGAATGCAAGTTAATAAGCGAGAATCGTAGTAAATACTGAAGAAATGTACCTTTGCTGCACTTCCCGACTGCGAAACACTTCCAAAAATGAATAGGAATCAATTCCAGAAGATTCCACTTGATCAACACGAGCGCGACTTGTAGTGTCAGAGCGGGCAGTTGTTGAATGGCGACCACTACTCCCACACTCTGCTACCATGTGGCTGTCAATTCACTTTGACATCCCACGACAAAATTGACGTGGGATGTGAAACCGTCACAACCAACATGAGATGACAAGCCACATGGCCGCAAGGTGTATTGGTAGTGGTCGCCGCGTCGTCGAATGATTCATTACACATGCAGAAAATGTTCTATCTAAATTGAATTACAAAAACGAAAGCCATAACATTTATATTTTCGTCAATAATCCTTTAATACTGGGAAATTTTCTATTAAACTCTTATGGCGTACAAATCTGCCTATATCTACCTATTTCTGTTTATCTTATTGGCCTACTGAGGTGAAATTTAGTCACCTGAATCTTCTACAAATCATTAAATTTACTGAGAAGTTGATCTTTTCTCGGGGCTTGCGAGACTGTAAGGAGAATAGTACCACAATAAAACTATAACGATTGAAGTATAAATCACCTCAAAACTCTGCAATTTGTTGCTTTTATATCGTATGGCATTTATGATGAATAGAATTTATTTAGCTGACGTAAGTCAGGTTGGGTCATAATGACCAGTTTCAAACGTAATCACTTTTATTTCATAGTATTTTAGTAAATATGAGAAGAGTTTTTCATGCGAATAAATGTTTCAATGTTTTTCACCAAAATATATCAATTACGGTTGTATGAATCTCAGTAAATATGTAATTTCTTAAATTTCTTTGAAAGGGTAGAAATCAGATACTGTTCAAAGTTTGGGACATTTTGACCCATCATATTGTTGTTACACCATTTTTCCACCAAGCTGATTCCGAGTTGAATATAAATAAACGTGCTTGATTTTTATGATTTCAATTCTTTTATGCAGTTAATTGTTAAATAAATCGAAAAACTTGACATAATTTTCCTTGCATTACATACTCCATGTAACAGCGTAATTTGCTATTACCTCTTAATTATAACTGTTACTATACCAGCTACTTGTGTTAACGTTTCCCAATCTATTTGACAAAAACCGTCAACCCCCCAGTTATTTTCAGCATAAGTATTTTTTTCATAATGCTCTTCTATTGAGCATGCTTAACTGTTGGAAAAACTTCACGCCTTTTCAACTCGATAAAGTTCCACACAATAGCCCACAGCAACTGATATCAGCTCAATTGCTACAGTTTTAAAAGGGCCACAAAATAGATTTTTTCCTTAAATTCCTGAAATTGTTGCCAGGCTTTCAATGAACATGAATGGCGTTCGCTTGTTACCATGTTAAGGGTTGATTCACAAGCAGTGATGGTGTCTTCGTTCGGAATGCTCGAACTTGCACAAAGTGGACCATTTCTCATATATGGTAAGTACTACGTTTGTCAGTTACATAACTGCTGCACAGTATCTCACAGCAATCATGAAATGGATGTCCTTTGTGGTTTTTTCAATTGGTTACAGTTTCGATGGAATCGATTCGCAACGAACGTGTAATTGGGTGTGGTTGTGAGATGTCATTGATATTGTTCTTTTTCACGACGTAAGCGAACGTATTCTAGTCGAAGGACATATCACATTCGATACGGTCATAAAATTGAAAATTATCGGCATCATCGTGAAAAGATTACATGCAAATTATATTAATTGCTTTATTTGATATCCACAGGAGTCGAAACGCGGCTGCTCACACAACAAGGCAAGACCTGATGGGTTTTCTAGAAGATATATATTAATCGCCTTTAATCCTATATGTTGATGACAAAACTAGCCAGGAAATCTTTGATTCCATGTTAAAATCTCGCCTTTCAAGCACCTGCAAAAGTAGCCACGAGGAGGGCTCCACTCATAATAGCTGAAATTCACTCGCTGTGTTAATCACGTCAGTGTTTAATTGGTAGCAAGCAACATTCAATTAGAATCGTCTCCAATTCCAACTTGTTAAACATTTTAGAACAACTAAGAAAATTAGTGAATGTTATTTTAAGATATAGACACACAATCATCAAGACACCTTTTCAAATAGTCTCAAAGGCACACGGCAAATTATAAATGAGGTGTGTAATTAAAACAAGCACCGATCATACACTTCCTGATAATTTTTCATTGCACTATAGACACGTCTTCGATGGGATCCCTTTATTTTCACTATAAACCAAATAGTAAACATTTGCCCAGCATCTCAGCGTACACACTTAAGCCAAGTGTTTTCCACTCGAGCGTGTCCCCGTGCAAGATCACTTCAACATCGGCATCAATATTGAGATGAAGACGCAATGGGAAAGGAAAATGGTACAGAAAACTATCTTTTGCCAGAATCCACATACGAGTATGTGTTCAGTAGACATGGCTGCAGAATGGAAACAGAAGACACGAACATGTCGGAAAAGTACTTTGACCCTTCATCACAATTTTCACATTTCATGGCATGTTAACATAATCCAGAGTTCGTCAACAGCTTCCTTGGATCGTGTGATCGGTACCATCTTGAATGCTATGATCAATAATGTGCCGACTTTTGTATGCAAACCAAACGTCTTGCACGTCTTCAAGTGTTTGATGTTGATGTTTGTCTTGCAATCGGTCGAGGACTTGTGGTCATTGTGGAAATGATGCGTTGGTCAATGATTGGCAGTTTCCCAGCATCCCAATTACCTAATCATATGGCATTACATCCTCGCATTTTTCTTGAGCAGTTGATAATAAGGTAATTGGTAGATTGAGAAATGTAATAATCGGATTGAAATCATCTTGGTTCGATGCCTTCAAGGAGGTCAGTACGTACCGCAAGACAAGTAGTTGATTATATTAAAGACGTGTTCTCTCATCAATTAAATGCAAGAGTAGATTATCCTTTGTTTTGTTTTTAAACTTTTCAATTGGAACAGTTTCATACAGTTTCGAAAATTTCTCATTCTCTTTTTGTTTGCTAGACAAATGTGGTCACCTTTTATAAAGATAATAAAATCGACATCATTCAAATTTTTAAAGTTTTCTAGAATCCATTATCTTAAATAGCAAATTGAATTAAAAATTAATAAATATGTCTTTTGTAGGACCAGATTAAGCTATATATGGGCCCTTAAGGCAATGCAAATCTCAGGACCCCCTCTACTTCTCCTTTGGTAGGTATCTCAATTTTAATGAATGTATATCATAATATTAAAATAAAAATATTTATGGGTAATTTAATGTTTTTTTTATTTTATTCAATACTGGCAAGTGGTGATTATAATAAAATTATAAAAAAGATTTACTTCCTGATGCACTGTAAGCCATTCTACAATAATTATTAATAATCTATTAATCTGAATCCGCGCTGTAAGCGATTTTATTACGCGGGACAAAAGTGAGATTCAAGCTTGCTCAAATCACATTTGATCTATTATAATTTCGGTAGATATAGGCAAAAAGCATATCTATGCTAACTACCAGCATAGTTAATTTTCATAATTGATTAGCCATGAATGAATGATTTGATCCGAGTAGATATGAGTCTCTTTTCCCGAGTTTTCAATCTTATTTCGAAATCTTTTCCCAGTTTTTATTTGAATTGTACCAAAATAAATTGAAAATTTAACATCTTTTCTTTCGTTTGGTGATATTGTATTTCAGGTTAAATATTAGTTTATCTTTTCTTTGCTGTTGAAGAAATAAATGTGTGCGACGTAAAGAAATAAATTGAACTTTAACAGTAAATTAATAAGTACGGAGAATGCAATGAGCGTATCTCAACAATTATAAGTCTACGAATGGGAGCGTCCTAGAATATCTTTAGTAGTCTAGTTTCATTACTTTTTCTCATGTTTATCATTAAAATCATCATCAAATATCTTTAATTAAAGCGTACGATTTGAATCTTAATTACATAACTCAGATTAATTTTACTTGATTAGATAGTCCGCTGGGCTTAGTGGTTAGAGCACTAAGCCCGTAAGCCGAGGGTCTCCGGTTCAAGTTTCGTTGGCGTCAACGAGATTTATTTCGAGGGGTTCTTCGGACGGACTATAAGCCCGTTCAGTTATGATACGTGCTGATTTAATAATCAGAACGTATCGCAGCTGGGTGGATGGACACACGGCCAAAGCGTGATATCATATCACCTTGTGGAGTGCCGATACATCATGATCTCAGATAATGAGATACTCTAACTATCTCTAGGCGAAGGCCCAAAAGGGGCTGTAGGGCTACAAAGAAGAAGAAGAAGAATTTTACTTGATTAGAAGTGAATGCATTTTAAAGTTTGAAAGGAAAGGTCGGTTTGTTCACATTTTACTCATTTCCATGAAAAAGACAGCAGCGTAATTTATAACTCAAAAGAATGCTAATAAGCTAAGATTTTACCAAGGTTCCTGTTTTAAGCGTTAATTTTTCTTCGGATGAAATGACGAATATGAATTTGGATAAGTGCACCTAGTTTAGAATATTACATATGTATTCAACAAATTTGACTGCTTCCCAAACCTAACTATTAATGATTACATAATATGGGAACTTGTCTTGTTATACAAGTTTGAATTTGTGATTTTGTTTGATTGGTAAGTTTGATTTGATTTGATTTTTTGTTACTTTCTTCTTACTTGTTTTGTAGTAATCGAGCAGTTAAGGGTTAAAGGAAATTCAAGCGTAAAATGTCCCAGATCAACTAAACAAACGAACGCAGCGATTTCAGATTGAACTGGAACGATTTCAGATTGAACTGGAACGATTTCAGATTGAACTGGAACGATTTACGATCGAACTGGTACGATTTAAGATTGATTTGGGACGATTGAATATTTTTGACAGCAGTTGCCATTGGACGGAGGAGTGATAGGAAAGATTTTTCTTCAAGTGCACTAAACAGGTAACACACGTTTGGGAAGTTGTGCCCGATATTTGATTGGCAGTTCTATTTCTTTCCTGTGTTTAATTTGTTTAGCGCATGTCCATCCAGAATTTGCAAAACTTTGACCCCTTTGCTGATGCAATGAATTGTGCTGAGGATACGGTACAGGACGGACTTGCGCACATGGGAGTTCAGCTCGCGATATACTAAGAGGTAGATTGGCCGGTCCGCTGCTTGGCGAAAGTGGTTCCAAGACGATTCCAATAGATGTTGGGTTTTCCACAGGTAAGCGGAAAATTCAAAAATCACAATACGACTTACTGAACGAACGCGCAATTCGCACATATAGGACAGTTCGAAGGTTCGCATCGTGAACGGAAGTGCACGCATATAGTGTGGGAGCTAGCCAACACCCGCGCCCACAGCCCCAACGGTAGTTTGGCTGGTGGTGAAGTTACTCGCTGCTTTACGGTCTTCCACATTTCAGTTCTTCCCTGGCGGTCGATGGTTTTGAACCCTCACCGCGAGAGAGGTGATCTGACCTACGTGATTACACGCAATCCGCGTATTCCGCGCTTCCGTGGTTCCATTGAAAGGCCAAAGGACTTGAACATCAACTCCACCTGACCATTTCGACCGGTTTCTTGTTTTCAATTTGGTTTGATTTGTTTTGGCAGTGAACGATTCGCGGAATTCCTCGCCGAAACGCGACTTGGAGCTTCCTGTCTTGCAAGACCAAAATTTTAATTAGTTGAAAGCGCTTTTGAGTAGTTGACCCGAAAGTAGTGCGACGCAACGGCAACTGCAGAAAAAAGTTCGACATAGGGAAACAAGAAAACCACACACAACTCCTCCTCATCATACGTACATCCTGCACTTAACTAGGAGCGAGCGAAAGGGCACAATTGTGGCGAGCTCCCTATCCATATCACTACATCCCGGGCACCATTCCGTCTCCCACACATCGATGCAAGCAAAGTGTCCTGCCAGTAGCAGCAGCCGAGATAAAAAAAAAATCAATAGAGTTCAACGCAGTTCTTCGACGCTCCATTCACAGGCAATCAATTGAACGCCAGTGCCTTATTCCGGGACACAATTTTGAGGTGAACCCCAGTCAAAACACTTGACAACAATACATTCAAGGATTCTCTGCACGCCCCTTTTGGAATACAGAATCAGCGAATCAAGTGAAACCGCCGCACATGACTCTCAAGCAATTGGAATTGAGAACGGGAACAGGAATTAATATCTAGGACTCGGTTTCTTCGTTGGTAAACAACAACATTGAATCCTCCCTGTTTTCGCTGGCTGCCACTTGAGGCGAGCGTAGACGTTGCGAAGGATTCGCATGAATTTGGGTTAGACGACGTTGAAGGAGCAGAAAAGTGAAAGAGCTCTCGCGCGAGTGTTTTGGCAACGCATCCTTCGCTTGCATTGCCTTGAAATTGATTTAGACAAGTGCCTGGCGGTGACCTAGTGAACAAACGCCCGAATCTACATACGAGTGTTGTGCATTACAAAGTGTACCGGTTCGATCTGAGACGAAAACTCGAAATCTTTTTGAAATCAAACACAAGAAAAGTTGCCAAAGTTCTTATTGAATTAACGCCAAGTTTCTCTAGTTCAACGAGACGAAGGCGCGTATGATCGAACGAAACTTTTGGACATACTGTAAAGAGAATTTATTCGTCATTATCTTCATCCATCCCAAAGATAAATTCCCTGAAGCAACTATTAAATGCATTTCGAAACGTCAAAGAAGGCGGAGTTTTGTTGTCTTTTCATCGCAGGTTGACGAAATTTAGCGGAATTTTAATATATGGTGAACACGAATTTTGGTTTAGCCTTTTAGCTAAGTTCGGAATTGGATGTGGAGTGGGACCCAAAGAAACAGTTGAATGTCTAATCGGGATTCGTGTAAAAGCAAAATAACATCCAGCTGAGCGAAAGACAATGCTTTTGACGAAAACCCCTCGAAAAGGTTAGATAGAAGGCAGTTTGTTTCATTTATAGATTTGTTCCGTGTCGTTTCGTGGTAAATTTTAAATTGTAGTTTGGGCTGGATTCTAGTGGGCAGAACCGTGAAGTCTCGCATTCCGAACTCTCTTCTTAGGGCCGTCGCAAGCATGAAATGCTCGGGAACGTTGCGTTGCTCAAATTATTGTTATGGCCGAAAGCAAGCACTTATTAACAGTACGTAAATTTCAACAATTGAAGGAAGAACGATACGAAGAGGCAGACGTAGTGACATTAAAATATTCTAATACACGGTGCTCCTAAATCATTTGGTAAAATTAGGAGCCGATCGCATTGTTTCTATCGATTTGCCACTATACATAGAAGCTCCATTGTATGCCCAAAATATCGGTGTCTTCAAAGGAGTAGGAAAGTCACTATTTCGTCAACTATTCCTACGGATGGAAATTAGCAAGGGCAGCAACGATCAAAGAACAGCTGTTTGTCATCAATCTCCGATAATTTTGGTTGGAATTTTTGTTGGAGTCTCAGTATTCGTCGATGCATGTTAACGTTAGAAGTAGCTATAACGACAAGAAAGTTGAATTTCAGGACCACCCACATCACCAGCGGGTGCCCGACGAGGATGTTTGGGTGAGTACCTTTACTTTTTGTCATATACATATATTTTTTTTACATTTTTTATATCTACATAATTTTTTGCATTTTTGTCACATACATATATTTTTTTTCATTTTTTATACATACATGTTTTTTTTGCATTTTTGTCGCATGCATATATTTTTTTACATTTTTTATACATTCATAATTTTTTTTGCATTTTTGTCATATACATATATTTTTTTTACATTTTTTATATCTACATAATTTTTTTTGCATTTTTGTCACATACATATATTTTTTACATTTTTTTATACATACATAATTTTTTCATTTTGGCATATACATAGATTTTTTTTCTACATTTTTTTTATATATACATAACTTTTTTACATTTTTGTCATACACATAATTTTTTATATTTCTGGCCTATACATAGATCTTTTTTACATTTTTTTTCACATACATATAATTTTTATCTAATTTTTGTTAGATGTATAAATTTTTTTTTATTTCCCTTTTTGGGCACATACTTATATCTTTGCGTTGAATTGTAACCAGTAAATTTTTGCAAAATATAAAAAAAAAGGATGAATTGCTAAATTTTTTAGAAAATCGGTCTTTCCTTTCCCAACATTCTGACCGGGTATAGGGCCCGGTACGGTGGCAGGCTGCCCCCTAAAAACATGACCCAGCCGCCGGGTACTTAATTAATCCTTTTTTCGTTTCAGGTGACATCGCGGGTTGAGTGGCCCAAACAGAGTGCCTCTTTATGGCATAGCGTTATGCAATCGAGTTGTATAATTCTATGGCATAAATTCGTCACCGGGGTACTCCCCTTCTGATGGGAAAGTTTATACAAGGCAATTTGTATGAGTTTTCCACTCAGAAGAGGAATACCTGGCCACTGCAACAAAATATGGATTTATTCCGGTTGGGTGGGTGCGAAGGGGCTCCATCACCACCCGGTTGCCCCTCTTTCATTAGGGGGCCATGAGCTTCTTCGGGTAATGACGAGGTTACCCCAAGTCCGCCTTTCTTCTCAGGTTCCTCTTGTTCTCGAAACAAGTATTATCTCCCTCGGTGTAGTTATCTACACTTTTTGCGACTTCGGTCGCCTCTACACAATTATACAGTCTAGGTCTAATATGCGCGCATGCTTCACCATAGTCTCCCCCACTTATTTTAAAAAGCTAGACACATGTTGAAGACATAGTCCCAGAGATATGCAGGCTTCCGTCAGTTTCTGGTATACCTGGGTGATGCAGCCGCAGAAGGACTAGGCTGAACAAGCGGGCCATGTGTGTCGAATTGTGTACCTAGGCGGTTTTCTTGTGTTGAAGTTGGCGCTGGTGGCGGCTGACAGTCTGTTGGCACCCCCGCAGTTTCTGTTGATGATGGCGCACCCATTCTATGCTACGAGATTGAAGGTTCTTCGGAACCAAGGTGGCGACAAACTGGTTAATGTGACGTTTCAGACTGCGGCCGGTGTCCAATTCGATCATATAATAGTGCTGGCCAAGTTTCCTCCTGATGGTGCTGAATTGCCAAACGTCTTGATTTCCCAAGTGAATCTTTGCGTGCACTCTCTCACTTGGAGGCTACGAATCCGCTCGTGCTGTTGGAGCAAGGGCTTTGCTGTTGGGGAGTCGGGCGTTAAGACGAGTGTGGATCCTCCTCTTCAGATACAGATCCAAAGGAGACAGGCTTGATGCTAAAGGTGTTGCTCTACAGCTCTATAACATTATGTGCTTGATAGACATGGGAGCGGGATCAACAGCAGCAGCCTTGAGCCTTCTCTTCAACATCAAAAAAATGGATCGTAGTATTCTTTGCGTATAGACGTCTTTTGAATTGCTCCTGTCAAAAGTTTTCAAAAACTAAATTAATTTTTTAAAAACGTTAGTCCGAAGTTAATTTTTATCGGAAAAAATCGTATATTGTCGAAGTAATCGACTCAGGAAATTTCTATCGAATATTTTTACTTCGATTGGTAACGAAAAACAAATTACCAAAGAAAACCTCGCCGCTGGTATGGAGGAGCCCGACGGCTTCCCACCGTTGGGGCAACCTGGGGAAACGACGAATACAAAACTGGCGATAATCACCAAAAGAAAACATAATGAAGAAAACTCCGCAGATGGAGGGTGCAAGCTGCAAATAATAGCGGACAATCAACAAATCGCCAAATTGCAGAAAGAAAATGATGAACTAAGGCGAGAGATACAGCCTCTCAAGGATCTCTTCAAGAAAGGGATGAAGCCTCAAAAGACGCAGCCACAAAATCAATGGCAACAGGTAACAAAGCCGAAGAAAAGTACAAAGCAAGCAATTCCAGAGGAATTTCTAAGTGCTGGTGGCACCAACGAGAGCCAAAATTATTTTGCAGCGCTGGAGGGATTAACCGAAGATATGGAAATCGAAGAAAACATCGGAGGTAATTTTAATCAAGATAATGACGTTAATTTTATTCAATATTTAAAGAACAAAAATAAGAAGAAAAAACCAGCCCGCAGTTCTGCTGGTTCCTCTGAAAAAGCTTCCAACAAGACAGAAAAAGTTCCGCCAATCAACGTGTTCGGACAAACCGGGAAAGATATGGTTCGGCTATTGGCAGCCGAAAATAAATTGGCCAATTTCGAAATCAAAAGAGTTAATGCCGAAAAATTAACTATAAGGACGAAATCACTGGTTGATTTCAAGTCAGCCAAAGATGCGCTGATTTCTGGGGAGGTTCCACACTTCACCTATACCCCAAAAAGTGAAAAGAATCAGACCTTCTTGTTGAAGGGTTTGGACAGCGGAGAGGATACGGTCGATCTTCTTCAGGTGCTCAAGGAGGCTGCACCAGATATTGATTTTGTTTCAGTCAAAGCCTTTGCGACAAGAAGGTCGACCATAGAAAGGAAGAATTTACCACTTTACCTGGTACAAATTGCAAATAAGAGCAGTCCAAGTGCCCTTCAACAAATAAGGTAGTTGAATTTCAGAGTGGTGGGGTGGGAACGCCTCCAGAAAAGAGAAGTCAACCAGTGTTACCGGTGTCAAAGATTTTGACATTCTGCTACCAATTGTGCCATGCACTATCGTTGTGTTAAATGCAAAGACGTTCATGCTCCCGGTGAGTGCAAATTGGCTCAGACGGAGCCTAAAGAAAAATTATACTGCGTTAACTGCGGTATTTTTGGTCACCCAGCATCATATCGAGGATGCTCCCGATATCAAGATGCAAAAGTTAAATTTGCTCCAAAGCAAACACAAGTACACCGTAATATCATACCTTCCAACTTCGTCAAGCCCGGAGCATCATTTGCCCTTGCCGCTAGAGGACCAGCAGAAAATGCTGGAAATAATCTAAATAATGTAAGTGGTACTAATGAGCTGCTTCTCAAAATTTACCAGCAACTTAATTCTTTATCGGAGAGAATCGACAAACAAGATTCAAAAATTAACTTTGCTTTTCAGCGTTTAGGTCTTTCAAATGCCTAATAATAACTTGTCATCAAGTCATATTCCCATGGATAGGCTTCGCCTCATATCGATCAACGTCAACTCTATCGTTGCTATACATCAACGTGATCATCTCCTTGAATTTATTGTTAAGCAAAAGCCTGACATCATACTTCTCACTGAAACCCACCTCAATTCATGGCATTCCATGGAATTCAAAGATTTTGCATTCGTAAGAAACGATAGGGTAATAGGTGATGGGGGAGGTGGCACCGGGATATTGGTTAGAAGACCCTATTGTTTCCAAAATATTGAAAAAGTCGAATTCAAAAGCTTTGAATTTCTTGAAGTGTCCTTCATCAAAATTTCATTGCCAGGTGGGGATAACTTCTTCGTTATCTCTGCCTATGCAACTGGTCAAAATGATCTCAAGTTCAACGAGGAACTCAATTCCTTGTTTGAAATACTCGAATTGAACAGGCTGCATAGTTATTATATTTTTGCTGGTGACCTGAATGCCAAGCATACATCATGGCTAAACGCCACCAATAATCCAAGAGGTATAATCCTGAAATCATGGATAACAGAGAACCAAATTGAATACAGGTGCAACCTATATGGGTCGGAGCTCCCAACATACGCAAGACTTGAATTCAGCTTTAATAGTCCTCAACGGAAACTGCAGGTGCTTCCTTACGATAGCGACCATAACGCAATCGTAATGGAAATCAATCATCACAGGGATGATTTCTTCCTCATTCGAGTTCAACATGAAAACCATTGGTTGAATTTCAAAAAAACAGACTGGGGAAAGTTTCAAAAGAAGTTTAATCGGAAGCACCAGAAGCAATATCTTCCTTGTGATGATGGCAACGCTTGCTCAATGGTTCCTAATAACAGAAATCTAACTGACGATGAAATAGATCTCTATTTGTCGAAGTTAGAGAAGCTGACGTTGGAAACGATTGAGAAAGTAGTTCCCAAGTTTAAACATCGAAACAATATGGAAGGATATGAAACGCCAACCATCGCAAGGTTGAAAAGATTGAAAAGCCTTCTTCTCACCCGCGTCAACAATATTTATCGACGATTTTTGGACTACAACCATCCCTCGTTGGCTTTGTTGAAATTACACCTGAAGAATGTCCGGAACTTAATCCGTTCATACTTCAGGAGTGAGGTCAGCAATCAATGGGCGGAAAAACTGAGGGGTATTAGCCCACAGGACCCAGATGGCGTTTTTGCGAAAGTGAATAGCTTATTCCGCAGGAAGTCTCGAGTGAAGGTATCGAATCTTGAAGTCCCTAGTGATGAGATAAATCCTCTCGATGGAGCTGGTATCGAAATTGATAGTACGACTCCGGATAGAAATGGAAACAGGATTATATGTGATGGATTGCAGAAACTTGCCCTGATTGGAACACATTTTGAATTGGTTCATCTGCCAAACCCAGAGAGAAGGAATGAAATATTTTCGGTGGTCGTTGAAGCAAAAGTTTCCGACTTCAAATCAAGCCTGAACGGCCAATCAATTCTTCATTTCGATGAAACATTAACATCTGACCTCATACCAACCTTGAATCTTATTGATTATTTTGTCAGCTATGAAGACTTGCGTTTCATATTTCGCAGAATAAACAACAAAAAATCATGTGGTACTGACGGTATTCCAAATATAGCTCTCCGACATTTGCCTGAGGTTGCTATTAGGAATTATTGCATATTGTTCAACAAGATGTTGAGCAATTCATATTTCCCAAATGAGTGGAAAAAAGCTAAGGTATTTCCGATCTTGAAGAAAGGAAAAGAATCTTTATGCCCTAAAAGCTATTGCCCAATCAACTTGCTGCCTAACATCAGCAAGGTGTTTGAAGTGATACTCAACAGAGCATTAAACGCCCACATTGAGAAATATGAGTTGATGCCGAATTGCCAATTTGGTTTTTGTGCCAGGCATTTGACCATACATGCAATAACGAAAGTAACCTCAGACATCTGTTGGAAACTAAACAACAAAGAATGTGTTGGAGCATGTCTTATTGATATGGAGAAAGCCTTCGATACGGTGTGGTTAGATGGACTAGTTTTCAAACTTCTTCAGGACAGGTTCCCCAGACACCTTGTCGTCATGATGTGCAATATGTTATACGGGAAATCATTTGTTGTAACTGATGGAAATCTGACAACAATGCGCGAATTCAAGGTCTTGAATGGTCTACAGCAGGGAACAGTTACTGCGCCCCTGCTTTTCTCAATATTCATTCGCAAGCTATTGAACAGCTTTGATTTTAATGTCGCGCCAATGCCATCATTGGTAGTGTTTGCTGATGATTTGATCATCTATACGGCAGACCGAAAAGCTACAATAGTTCAGAGCAATCTTCAAAAAATGTTTAATGATGTGCAGCTCTACATCAACAATTGGCGAATGAAAATCAATGCGCAGAAGTGCGAAACAATTTTGTTTCGGACAACGCTGCGGTGGGCCAGTCAAGACCTGAAACGTAATTGGAAGGATTTCCAAATTATTGCTGGTGAGGGTAGCTCAGAACGGGTTCCACATAAATCCTGTGTTCGATACCTCGGTGTTTATCTCTATCAGTATCTGTACTATACTGAACATGTCAAAATCATGCTCAGTAAAGCACTAAAAGTAGTCATGGCCCTTTGGTGACTCTTCCATTCCAGATACATTGATCAAAAAGTCAAAGTTATTTGTTACAAGACCCTGGTTAGGCCAGTTTTGACACACGGATGCCAGATCTGGTACAACCAGAGTACTAGTACAATGGAAAGATTAAGAGTTTTCGAAAGGAAATGTCTTCGTGCATGTGCTGGTTTCTACAGAAAGCCTGAGACGGATTGGAAGCACTATATATCGAATAGAAAAATTTATCAAACCGCTCAAGTGACAAGAGTCGATATCTTCATATTGAAACTTCTTCGGAATCATATCGCAAGATCTGTAACTGTGAGTGAAAACCCTTGGATTTCACAGCCGTTCCACCCTACAGACGGGTACATTGTGACTTGCCTCACTACTGGCTTCGTTCCTCCAGAAGCATTCGTGTATTTGGACATGAATCGATATGTTTTTGATTCTGACGGCGATAAGAAGATAAAATATCCTCTGAATCTAAGTTCACGAGACCAACAATTCCAATGGAGATACTCATTTGCTAGATTCGTTGAGGCTGGTCGAGCTGAGATGACAATGAATGACAATGTCTAAATTATTCGTGTTTATTTTCTGTTTTTATGCTTTTTCTCGTTACTTAGTTTTTTAGAATCATCTCATTATTGCTACATCTAGTATTGTCATTTATTTGTATTATTAATTAGGTATAAGGTAACGTTTTTTTTTTTTTTGATTTAACTTATTTAGAATTAGGGTGTAACATATTAGGTATAGGATATAAGTTCATTGTTGTGTTAGTAGTATAAGTAATTTTTGAATAATGCTGGTTGATTTTTTCTCCTTTTTCCAATTGAATCAAAAAATATCTAATAATCTTAATTAATTTAAATTTGCAAGTGTATTTTTTTGATTAAATGTGTTTAACTGATAACGTATAAATTTAGAGAGCCATTCGGGCCATTAAGTTTTTTATAGTTTTATTGTTTGGAATTTGCTTTATGTTCTTTTAAAAATTTATAACGATTGGTATTAAATAAAGCGCTTTTGACTTTGACTTTCTCTTCAACATCTGGATGCTGCGTTCTGCGAGACCATTCGTGGCTGGATGATTTAGCGCGCTTAGGTTTTGGAACACCCCATGCTCTTTAAAATATATCTGGAGCTCTTCACCTTTATAAATAGTAGAGTTGTCCAAAACCATCACGAAGGGGTAACCATGCACCATAAAAATGCCTTCAAGCAGAAAGATTGTTAAAGCAGAAGACGGAACACCATTAATTATGCGAATCTCTACCCACTTTGACTTTGCATCCATCCACATCAAAAGGAAATGTCCATCTGAAGGGCCCCCATAGTCGATGTGCACTCTCTCGCAATTTTCATCAGGCTGATCCCAGGGATGAATTGGCGCTTTCTGTAGACTGTGGCCAACATTGTGTAGTAATCGACCAGTCACGCAAGCCAAATGCCCAAAAACCACATAACACTGTTCCGAAATAACAACAGCAGATTTAAAAAATTTAGTTACGAAGATTTAACTTTTTGGTAAATTACAGAATTTTAATTTTTATTATAAACATAAATTTAAATTGTTTCTTTGTTACTTCATTTCACGTAGTTTTTTTCTTTGCACTGATATTCGTTATAATATTTATCTTTTATTATGATTTGAATTTTCAATCTATTATTAATTTTATTAACTTAATTTTATAAATCTGCAAATTGGAATTTCGGACATGGGAACCCTGATTTAGCACATCACATCTATGTATTGCATAGGCGAATACAATCTAACTCAGCTGAGCTAGCAGTGGTTTGAGATTTACGGCTGTGATAGGCAAGTGATGAGAAGATTTGGACGGATCGGGGAGTCTGTTATCATGGCGAACGCGTCGCGACGCCCAAGCAAAGATGTGTGGGGTCGTAATCGAGGGTGTCACGCAACAAGTTTGGATATGGATATCGTTTCCGATTTTATGAAGGCATTTACTCGATGGTAGCTTGCTAAGTACTCCTACAGAGGATTATCTGGTTCGCGCGTGAAAGGACGACGACGAAGGAAAATTGAAAGAATACTTATTCGCGAAGTGTTTCAGTGATTCGCAAAGTGTATTGGAGTTATGTTGTGCGGGGAAATCAGTGAAGCGATTTTCGCGTGGAATTTGACTCATTCTCACATGATTGTGCGTTTTCGCAAATTGCTTTTGGGATTTCCTAATTGGGAAACGCATTCGACCTGTATGCGGGCCTAGTTGAATGCCCAGTTACCGTTTTGGGACCATGTCATGACCGTTTGTGTGTGTTGTCTGACCTCCAGAAGTAGCGGATATCTGCTTTGAAACGGCTTTCGGTCTGACTTTTAGCGAGAAGTGTTTGAGCAGTTTCACGATTAGCGACTCTTTTCTGCGGCTGAACGATTATCCGGGATGAAATCAGTTTTCATACGAAATTATGGAATTAAAATTTCTTCTTCGTTCATAAATTTGATGTAACAATCGCTCAAATGGATAATAGTCATGTTTGGTGTGTGCCGTTTACTGTCCAAGGAGAAAAACGTCGGTAAATGCGGGTTGCATCTTCAATGGCAACAAAAATAAAAGCGGTTGATTCGGGAGCAGTGCTGTGTTTAAAAAATCCATTCAATTGCTTACAAACTAAGAAATGCATTAGAAAGTGGCTTACGAAAGAAACTGAGCATGCAGAACTGAGAAATGCTTGATTTTTACGTTTTTGCCTGAATTGAATCGAAATCAAAATATTATCGAGTGATCGAAATTTTAGAAAAGACCTGAAAACTGGTATCAGCGAGAAATGTCAGTTCCCGTCTGTTCAAGCTCACTAGCAATACTCGGTGTCGCATGGGAAACATTACACAACAAGGCCTCTGGAAATAGACTCGGCAGTTGGATTGCATTCAAGTGGTCAACTGGAGTGATTGGTCATTCGAGAGCATGCAAAACTGGCAATAAAAGAGAACTTCAGTCTGAATCGTGTCACCCACTTTCTAATTATTTTTGTTATAAATTAATTGTATTATAATTATCATAATAATTTAAAAATGTTATCAAATAAGTTAGTGCAAGTGATTTCTTTATATATATTAAAACAATTGCAGCAAGTATTTAATGACCCAGCATTATTATAATACCATCCACATCATCAGCAGGTGCCCGGCGAGGACGTAGGCTGAGTGTCCTTTTGGTTTTTTTTTGCTTTGTATATAAATTCATTTCACATTTCTTTTTAAAATTTTAAATTTTGTTGGAATGTTAAAGAGTATTTTAAAGCGTTTGGCATTTGAACCGCGGACAGACACTGCACTGATAATTTAAAGAGAAAGTTAAAAAAATAATTTTTGTTAAACTTCGAAAAAATGTTTGTATTTATAAATGATGACCTTTAAAGATCGATTTCTAATTGTACAGCAAGAAAAATTCCACAGCGCCAATAACTGTCACTAATTTAATTTTATAAACCTTACTAGTTGATTCGATGATTAGGAAATGGGTAGTTAGAGGCTGAAAGAAACTTATAGAGGGGAAAGTAGTTTGTGCAATTTCGAACGAGTTTTGTATTTGGATATGGTTGTTATTATTGAAATGCGAAATTTAATTTTTGATAAGGAAATAAAAACAAGTTGGGTAAACAGACCTACGCTCATGTCAGAAGGGTTTTGTATTCAATTTTCAAAATGCAGTCACCAGATTGAATAAAGTCAAGAAGCATATCAATGACGATTTTATTGGAGAAACTATGAAATTCGAAGACCATACTATTATTAACAAAGTTGAAAGAATTTCGACTTCTGAGGTTTTTGTTATTGTTATACTCATAAATATCTCCCTTGATAATTGTTTCAGATGTCCATTCGCGAGGGAGGAAACACATTTTTTCATGTATTTCCCCCCTGTGCCCCCACTGAAGCAAAAACTGACAGTTTAAGAACTGTTTTGAAAAGCTCCCATGAAAGCTATCATTTCATACTCATATCGGCTACGTTTGATGAATTTTTTTTCAGGGGCCACTCTCCTGTACTGTTATCATCGATTAATAGCCAATTTTTTCGAATCCTAGAGTTGTTACAAATCCCTTTTGTTAGAAGCTCCCTCCCGCCTCCTTGACTTGTTTCACTTATGAGTATTAATTGTAGGTACTCAGCTTCAGTCATTCATTAAATTGAATCAAGTGTTCAAAGCATGCGCCTTAAACGTTGAAGTTGGGAAAAAATAACTCAAAGTTATTCAATCTTCGCATTTAAAACAGCCACTATTTTGTTTTACGATTACTGATACCACTAGCTGAACTGATTCTCAAAGTTATTCATGACACCTATCATTCCTGAAATTTTCATGCAAATCCTAGCAAAACTGTAGTGTCTGAGTCGGTAAAAAGCGCATGTTGTTCCATAGCCATATGTTGCCATAGTAATACATGCAGCGCATATTGTTCCATAGTAATACAGGAAAATTCAAACCGCTATAACTTCGCTAAATATGATGCAATCTTTATGAAACTTGCAGGGTTGATCAATCTTATTTCTTATTTTATTGAATTTAAGGGTACCGTCAAGATTTTATTCAAGAAAACATAAAATCGATAAATCATACTATTGCTGACAAAGTTGAGTGAATTGCGACTTCTCACGTATTTGTTGTTGTTGTACTCATCAAGGCCTACATTTGTGATTTTTTTCAGATTTTTCGGATCACAGGTGTCCAATCGCGAGGGGGGGGGACACAAATTTTTCGTGTATTTCCCCTCCCTGTGCACCCCTCGAAGCAAACTTTGCCAAACTAAGACCTGTTTTGAAAAGTTCTCATCAAGACCTTTCATTTGATACCCATATCGGCTACCTTCAACGAAATTTTTTTTTCGGGGGGTCACTCTCCTACATGGGGAGACCCCCTTAAATACCTTTTAAAATTTTTTAGTAGTTGAACTTTAAAGAGATCACCACTTTACACCTATATACAAAATTTGATGCTTCTAGCTTAAGTAGTCTCCGAGAAAAACTGCTGTGACACACGGACGGACGGACGGACGGACGGACGGACAGACAGACAGACGGACAGACGGACAGACAGGACGCGATTTTAGAAGGGTTTTGCAAAATTATTTTACAAAACCCTAAAAAAGAATGTTGAATTAAACTATAAACTCGGTCTTTCTTTCCTCCAACCTGACCGGGTATGGGACCCGCGACAATGGCCGGCCCCTCCACGAAAATGAACTAGCCATCGGGCGCACTCTCCCCTTTTATTGCGTTGTAGGGACTCTTGCCCGGGTAGAGTGGCCATTCCGCTCACATACCCTTGTATGGTATAGTGCATAATACTATAACATAAATTGGTCACGTTTCTATTTCTCATTTCATGGAAAGATTCAGTCATTTATGGACTTTTGACATAGTGCATTCTGTAAAGAGCTGTGAGTTCTTTGTTAAATGTAGTGAAAAAACATTTGACACAGAACTCACAGCTCTTTACAAAATGCACTATGTCCTTGTCCAAGCCTTCCCAATAAACGTATCTCCTGGCAAGTTGCTTCATCTTCATGATTCTCACATGCATTGCATGAAGCTTCTGCAGAATTGGTATTCGGAGAGAATATGGGACCATTGTTCGCTCAGAATGGTCTTATGCTCCTGTAGTAATGCTTGAAACTTCGGGTCGTTTGCAGTTTCCTCGGCAACTAGCTCTGCGGTGATAGACAAACTTGAGATTTGGAGCAGTGTTTCGGCATACAGTGCATTGACTTCTTGATCAATCAAAATCTCTTCACTAGTTGTGGAGACTGCGACACGGGACAGACAGTTGACATTTTTGCTTGCTTTTCCCTTCCTGCATTGAACTGAGCCCACTAAAGAAAGAGGCATACCTCAGCAAACGCAAAGAGGTCATCTGCGGCAGTGCATGGTCTGGATGAAAAATCCTTGAAATGGCTCATTGTCTGTGATGAGAATTAAACGTTTGCCGAATAAGTTGTTGAATGAGTGCATTGCTGCGTATACGATAGAGATTGTAATTTTGCTCAGTCTGCGTCAGAGCTCACGAGGCGTAGCCGATAAAATGTTCGTTACCATCGATTTCATGGCTAAGTACTGTGGCTACTCCGGTTGGCAAGGCATCAGTTGTGAGTTTTACTTAATTTGAAGGACCAAACGGAATAATCACTCTGTCTGAGCATAGCTCTGTCTGAAGATTCATGAAAGAGGCTTCAGTAGCTATAGACCAAATGAAACGTTCACCCGTACTGAGTAAGTGGCGTAGTGGGTAGGTCTTTGAAGAGAAGTCTGAAATGAAGTTGGTATAATATGTGACTAGTCCAAGAAATCTCCTCAGCCCTAAAGTTCAAAATGAGATAATAGTTACATGTGGTGAAATTATCCTTTGATAAATTGTCCAAAAAATAAATGGTGCGAAATATTTCTCCATAATTGCTGACAAAACCACTGACATCAGTGGTATTGAACAATTTACACTTTGCGGAAGGTACAGGATGAAGGAAGGAAGGGAACGGATGTACTTTCAAAGAAGATTTTTTAAAGTTTGTCCCATTCCACGACACCACAGGAGCTGCGCTTGCATCAAAACTTTTAAATGAATTAGAGTCAACGCGTATCTGCCTGGCACATTTAAGAGGAGAAGACTATGATGGGGCCGGGGAAATGAGTGGTTGATACAAAGGTTGCACTGCTATAATAAAAGTTTCTCATCCTGAAGCTCTATATGTGCATTGCTCTAGCCACGCACTAAACCTAGTGCTTAGTCATGCGTGTGATGTCCAAACCGTGAGAAATCGCTTAGCCTTTAGGCCATCCCCGAAACGAAATGCAGTTTTGCAAGAGGAAATTTTGAAAGTTGACCCAGGTTCAAAAAGAACACGTCTCTTAAAGTTTTGCGAGACTAGATGGTCCTAACATTTGAGTGTACTTATTTCTTTTAGAGAGCTTTACTTTCCAATTCTTAGGGCAAAAGATTTGATTCAAAGCGTAGATGATGGTCCTCAAGTATCAGGAAAAGCATTTACTCTAGCGACAGCTTTGAGAAATGGAAAATTTTTAGTCACTACTGTAATCATAAGGAAAGTGTTTTCTTCAAGTTTTGAGCTTAATAAATATTTACAAACCAAAGGAAGTTATCTATCACAAGCTATGAGTTATGCCAATAGCCTACATCAAAAGGTTCAAGAAATGAGAAGTCAAGCTGAGAGTACGTTTCATGAGATTTTCTAAAAGACTAAGCGAATTGCTGAAGAGGTATATTTTCTTACGTTTTTAAAAATTTTATAATTTTTCAAAAACTTGTTTACCCATGAAGGTTGGAAGAACAGTCAAAATGCCTAGAATTACTGCAAAGCAAACTCAAGGGACCAAGAATCCGAAAGTCTACTTCAGATGTAGTATTTACATTTCCGTCCTAGACTTTTTTTTATAATAAATCTCAAAATATTTTTTAAACCATAGAGATGTGTTGGGAAAGTTATCCGTACTACCATTGGAAAAAAAAACTGTTGAAGTCCGATTCCAAAAAAATTGAGTCATGCTCGAAAGTTTTAGCAGAACAGTGGTTAACTCCTGACCTACTGAAAGGTCAATGTCAATGTCAGACTACAATTTATCTCTGGATAGCTGCAATGAAACAATATTTCCAACTTTACATTTAATGTTGAAGGTAAAGCTCAGTAATTAATTAATTTTTCATTGAAAGTCATCGTTGCTGATGCTTTCATGCTGCTATATATATATTATATATACATATATACATATATATATATATATATATATATATATATATATATATATATATATATACATATATATATATATATATATATATATAATATATATATATAATATATATATATATATATATATATATATATATATATATATATATATATATATATATTATATATATATATATATATATATATATATATATATATATATATATATATATATATATATATATATATATATATATATATATATATGTATATACAGTATATATATGTATATATATTTATAAACATACATATATATATATATAGACATATATATATATATATATATATATATATATATATATATATATATATATATATATATATTTATATATATATATATATATATGTATATATATATGTATGTATATGTATATATATATATATATATTTATATATATATATATATATATATATATATATATATATATATATATATATATATATATATATATATATATATATAAACATATATATATATATATATATATATATATATATATAAACATATATATATATATATATATATATATATATATATATATAGATATATATATGTATATAGATATATATATATATATATATATATATATATATATATATATATGTATATATAAATATATATATATATATATATATATATATATATATATATATATATATATATATATATATATATATATATATATACATATATAAATAAAACGTTTTTCTTCTTGTTTAAGATCAGTGCAACATTGCCCATCACAACAGCCATGGCAGGGCGATCTTTTTCAACCCTGCATCGAATAAAGACGTATCTGCGAAATTCTTCATCATAGAATCGTCTGAATGGAGTTGTACATTTATCAATTCACAAAGACATGAATGTGTCACCAGAAGAAGTGTTGGATGTTCTATAAGAAAAAATCAGAAAGTTAGACTTTGTGTTATAATTTCTTTAGCAAAATAATTATGGAAGTTTTTCCATAAAAAATACTTATAGCGTTTTTGCCATTCAATATTCAAGAATATTCTCTCATATAGTACTTTTTTCGAGTAAAAACTGATGTTAAGAATTACATTGAATGGCACTACATTTTCGTAGGATAGGGGCCCATCTTTTGTTATTTTTTGTAATAATCGAGCAGTCACCTAGGCAAACTGCTCGAAACACACCATTATACATCATCGTTTTAATCGTAAACTCAAAAATAAAAATATTTAAATTTACAATTAAAATTTGATGACGGCAACTCCTTTGCAACGCAATTTATAAACATGGATGGCGTTGTCCCGCAAGAAAACAATGGTTGGCGGCATGCAGAGGGCTCGCCAAGTAAACCACCGTTGCAGTGGAGAGTCTGCTTGTGATCGCGAGACGTTGCAAACATCGTGAATGATCTGTCGGTGTTCACCACTCCATCAGATCGCCGTCTATGAGGCGCAAAGTGTGTATCTCAAAAGAATGTTGCAATAGATGCAGTCGGGAAAGTCCGAAACAGATTTCAAGCAGCCGGATGTGTTATTTATTTGGTTACTTTGTTTCTGCATCTATTCCCGAGTACGAAGTGTGAATCTTATACTTCCATCTGGTCACATTAAGAGGTGGCGACGATTTCAGTGGCAAGATTTATCGACTGACGTGCAGAAAAGTTTCTCGAAGCTAGGCAGATTTGTGAATAACCAAGATGCATTCAGATTTCTCATCAAAAGATGGATTCGTCACTAATCTCTTGATGAGCCATTTTTGCTAATTTCGCGTATTGAAAGTGACTCAAGTTCTCATATGTCAACGTTCAATCGTGGCGACGACATAGCCGCGAGTTTGCCTGAATGCAGCTGTCAGCGACCGTCATGGTTAGCCCAGAACATATACTCTTCAGATGATTACAATTTCCAGTAGTCTTTCCGGCTAGCAAAATACTTTTCACTTTTCGATCCAGAAGTAATAAAATTCCCGTGAAATTGCCGAAAATAATAAAAGAGAAGTACACTTTTATGGTTAACAGGATACTTTCATTTATTTGTCAATCAATCCCGCCTTCGCTTTCCATTTTTAGGGTTTTGTAAAATAATTTTACAAAACCCTACTAGTTTCGCGACCAGTCTGTCCGTCTGTCCGTCTGTCCGTCCGTCCGTCCGTCCGTCCGTCCGTCCGTGTGTCACAGCAGTTTTTCTCGGAAACTACTTAAGCTAGAAACATCAAATTTTGTATGTAGGTGTAAAGTGGTGATCTCTTCAAAGTTCAACTACAAAAAAATTTTATAAGGTATTTAAGGGGGGTCTCCCCATATAGGAGAATGACCCCCCGAAAAAAAAATTTCATTGAAGGTAGCCGATATGGGTATCGAATGAAAGGTCTTGATGAGAACTTTTCAAAACAGGTCTTAATTTGGCAAAGTTTGCTTCAAGGGGCGCACAGGGAGGGGAAATGTACGAAAAATTTGTGTCCCCCCCCCTCGCGATTGGACACCTGTGATCCGAAAAATCTGAAAAAAATCAGGGATGTAGACCTTGGTGAGTACAACAACAACAAATACGTGAGAAGTCGCAATTCGCTCAACTTTGTTAGTAATAGTATGATTTATCGATTTTATGTTTTCTTGAATAAAATCTTAACGGTACCCTTAAATTCAATGAAATTCAGTACGTAGATGTTTATTTATAAGATTGATCTCTCCTGAAAGTTTCATAAAGATTGAATTATATTTAGCGAAGTTATAGCGGTTTGAATTTTCCTGTATTACTATGGAACAGTATGCGCTGCATTTATTACTATCGCAACATATGGCTATGGAACAACATGTGCCTTTTACCGACTCAGACACTACAGGTTTGCTAGGATTTGCATGAAAATTTCAGGAATGATAGGTGTCATGTATATCTTTGAGAATCGGTTCAGTTAGTGGTATCAGTAATCGTAAAACAAAATAGTGGCTGTTTTAAATGCGAAGATTGAATAATTTTGAGTTATTTTTTCCCAACTTCAACGTTTAAGGTGCATGCTTTGAACACTTGATTCAATTGAATGAATAACTGAAGATGAGTACCTACAATTAATGCTCATAAGTGAAACAAGTCAAGGAGGCAGGAGAGAGCTCCTAGCAAAAGGGTTTTGTAACCATTCTAGGATTCGAAAAAATTGGCCATTGATCGATGATAACAGTACAGGAGAGTGGCCCCTGAAAAAAAATTCATCAAACGTAGCCGATATGAGTATGAAATAAAAGTTTTCATGGGAGCTTTTCAAAACAGTTGTTGAACTGTCAGTTTTTGCTTCAGTGGGGACACAGGGGGGGGGGGGGGTGCGTTGTCAATACATGAAAAATGTGTTTTCTCCGTCGCGAATGGACATCTGAAACAATTATCAAGGGAGATATTTATGGGTATAACAATACCAAAAACCTCAGAAGTCGAAATTCGTTCAACTTTGTTAATAATAGTATGGTCTTCGTATTTCATACTTTCTCCAATAAAATCGTCTTTGACATGTTTCTTGATTTGATTCGATCTGCGTGAATGCAGTTTGTAAATTGAATACAAAACCCTTCTGACATGAGCGTAGGTCTGTTTACCCAACTTGTTATTTTAATGTTTATTGTGTGACACAGACCGCGGCACATAATTGCAATTCATAAATGAAGTGAACAGTCATGTCGTAACTTACTTTCTTTTGCCACCTGAAATTGAACGCCCGTATATTAGTAAATGCGTCAATACCAGCTACGATGAAATGTCCCGTTTGGCAGAAAGCTTTATCGATGTGCAACAAAACTTATTTAAAATTGTCGCAGGTGATTTAGTAAGAATAACACTGCCACTTCGCTTAAAAGTGTAAACATGCATAATTTTTCAATTTTAAAATAATATTCTATTTAAAACTACGAAAATAACATGTCCGCAGGCTTACCCCACCCCCCACATGAGCGCTCGTCGGAGTAGGATTGGGTAAGTACCCGTTCGTTTCTATATTTATATTATAATTATCGCAAATTATATTCGTTTTTTTTAATTATAATTGAACGAAACAACGAATATGAAACCCTCCAAATATTGAGTATCGTGTATTTGATATTGTTACATGCACGAATAATTCTGCGAGCTACTGTTGCAATTGTTTTCACAACCATTAAGAACCTCATGATCAACAAAGTGAATTTACTCGAAACCACGAGAACTCACCAAGCATAATCAACATCTGAAAGTGACGTCACTCCATTCATTAAGCTGCTCGAATATACTAGGTACCTCTCGGCAGAACATTCGCCAATGCAAGCGAAATGGGTTGAATGGGTAGAGACCCTTTATAAAGGTGAGCTGAATGAATGGAGGGATTATTCATTAGAGCCACGGTAGTAAAAACTGCGAAAGTGTGGAGCGAATAAAAAAGCGATATTGATCGAGTAATGGAAAAGTGATTTTCGTTGATTGTGAAGTGATTTTAGAAGACAATTGCGATAGAAATTGATGGACAAGTGGAGGTTAGACATTTAATAGTGAAATCAAGGCAGATTTCTAAAAACAGTCAACGGAAATAAAAGCGGAGCTCGGTAGTCTGAACAAACAAATTAAATGCGTCGAGGAAAAGGTTTACCAGGTCGAGAAAAAGGTCAACCAGGTCGAGGAAAAGCTCAGCCAGGTCGAGGAGAGAATCAACAATGAGATGGAAAAATCGAAAAAGAAATTGGAAGCAGCGAAGGCAATAGTAACCACCTCACCAGCCCCGCTTGTAACCGCAGCGCAAAACACATCCAGAGATGTGCAAGCACCAATATTCGATGGGCAAACGGTCTGGAGTATTTACAAAAATTCAGTTTGAAGCCGCCGCTAGGATAAATCACTGGAATGAGCAGGAACGAGCAACTGCATTAATTCTTGCTCTAAGAGGCCCAGCTGCCGAGCTTTTGCAGACTATCCCCGTTGATTTACACTCAACCCCGGCTGCTTTATTGAATGCGCTCGACATGCGTTATGGAGGCGACCATCTGAAGTAGATTCATCGGGCACAGCTACAGAATCGGATGCAGAAGTCTGGCGAAACCTTACTGCAGCTAGCCCAAAACATTGAGCGACTGGCACTTTTGGCTTACCCAGCGTATGACCCAGAACATCGAGATGACGTAGCAACAGAAGCATTCATCAGCGCCTTAGAGGACCAGGAATAGCAACAAGCCGTTCATTTAGCCCAAAAGCAAACGGTTAAGCACGCATTGGCTTATAGTCTGAACTTCGAGGCAGCGAAAAATGCGACTCGTACCACTGCCCGGGTCCGTGAGGTAGTGGCAGACGAGTGCAGATATGAGCGCGTGGAAATAGAGCAAAACCCGCATGTAAATGGTGCGCCTAGATGCTGGAATTACGGGGAGAAGGGGCACCTGCAAAGAGACTGCAAGAAGCGACGAAAACGGAGCTATTGTCCAGGGTGGTGGAGACCCAGACCAAGTCAGGAGGCTAGAATGGAAGCCCATCAAACTGAGGGGGCCAACTTCGTCGGGCAGACGTTGGCCAGGAGGATTGACATCACTAGCACCCCCGTCACCGTGTCAAAACAACATCGTGGAGAAGCAGAATTATGTCTTCCGGGTCAAGTTGACGAAGAACATTGTACCATAACAAGTGACACTAGTGCAACGCAATCGACTATCCGACCAGCCTTAGTGAGGCCCCAACTACTTCACAAGGGCAAAGCTCATGGAAATGCTGACGCCCTATCTCGTCATCCATGTCTAGCTAATTGCAAGCATTGCCGACGGATCGAGGAAAAGGACCCGCCCGTTGATCTGCAATTGATAACGGCCAAATTCGATGAAGGTTGGTCATCGGAGGAGATTCGAAACGCCCAGTTAGCCGACGAAGACATCGGACCATTGCTCGTATGGAAGGAGACGAGTGGGCGACCTGAGTGGAAAGACGTTTCAATGCATGGCGCAACCCTGAAAAGCTATTGGGCATAATGGAACTCCTTTCAGGTGGAGGGTGGCGCACTCAAGCGGAAATGGGAAACGGCGGATGTTAGCTCCTATAGGATGCAAACTTTATTACCCAAAAGCCGAATCCACGATGTGGTTAAGGAAATGCATGACGGATCCTCGGGAGGCTACCTTGGTGTTAACAAGACCTTAGCTAAATTGTTGGAAAAGTTCTACTGGCTCCACGCTCGAGAAGGCGTAGAGGACTGGTGTCACGGATGCACAATTTGCGTTTCAGTCAAAGGTCCAAAGCGACGACTGAGAGGACAAATGCAATCCTATAACGTGGGGGTACCGATTGAAAGCATTGCTGTTGACATCGCAGGATCCTTTCCTGAATCCGAATGGGGAAATCGATACACGCTGGTTGTAGCCCGAGCTCTACCCCATTCCCAAGCAGGGAGCAACTACTGTAGCCGAACAGCTAGTGGTAAATTGGGTAGTAGGTACGGCGTACCTTGTGAACTACATTCAGATCAAGGCCGAAACTTCAAGTCACTAGTTTTTAGCGAAATGTGCGAGCTGCTGGGAATACGGAAAACAAGGACAACACTGCTGCAACACCAATCCGATGGAACAGTCGAACGTTTCAACGGCACTCTCAATAAACACCTGGCCAAGATGGTTGACGAGAACCAAAGGGGCTGGGACCGACACATTCTACTATTTTTGATGGCGTATAGAGCTGCCAAACATGCATCGACGGGCCAAGCTCCAGCAAAAGTCATTTTTGGAAAGACCATTCGTCTGCTGGCTGATATAAAGTTCGGAACACCCCTTGAGAAACCCCAAACGATCTCGGAGTACGCAAGTGAGCTAATACAACGGTTGAACCAGATACATCGGACACTGCGAAAACGCCTCAAATCGGCTACTGATCGCATAAAGACCAGGTATGATCTAAAGGCAAACTCTACTGGCCTCCAGCAAGATGACTTGGTGTGGCTATATAGCCCGCAACGGCGAAAGGGTAGGTCTCCAAAGTTGCAACGTAATTGGGAGGGACCATACCGAGTTACAAAGCGAGTCAACGACGTCGTATACCGCATACAGGAATATGGTAAGCCGAGAGCCAAAATGAAAATCGTGCACCTGGACCATCTTGCCTCATATTACATCCAAGGAGAATTGCCTACAACTGGCGACACATCTTTTCGGGCCGAAAAGAATTGAGGTGGGGGCAGTGTTACATGCATGAATAATTCTGCGAGCTACTGTTGCAATTGTTTTCACAACCATTAAGAACCTCATGATCAACAAAGTGAATTTACTCGAAACCACGAGAACTCGCCAAGCATGATCAACATCTGAAAGTGACGTCACTCCATTCATTAAGCTGCTCGAATATACTAGGTACCTCTCGGCAGAACATTCGCCAATGTACGAGAAATGGGTTGAATATGTAGAGACCCTATCTAAAGGCAAGCTGAATGAATGAGGGGATTATTCATTAGAACCGCCATAGTAGAAACTGCGAAAGTGTGGAGCGAATTAAATAGCGATATTGATCAAGTAATAGAAAACTGATTTCCTTTGATTGTGAAGTGATTTTACAAGACAATTGTGATAGAAATTGATGGACAAGTGGAAGTTAGACATTTAATAGTGAAAATTAAAATTGTGAAATAGTTAAATAAGTGATTGTGCATTTTTAAATAACTAAATAAACTCTTTTAATTTAATGTAAAAGACATTGCGTTTTCACTTTCCCGGAACATTAAAATTATTGGCCGTGAACCATAACACGCGACATTGGTGTCAAGAAGTGAGAAAGAAAATTTTGGAAGTTAAAACGTTTCAACAATTTTGAAGTGCACAATAGTGAAAATTAACGTGGAAACTGGTGGAAAAAAAAATAAATAAAAGCCGAAACAATAAAAATAAATGAATTTACCATGGTGGACCTTAAGGCAGACGCAGAAGCGCCAAAATCAAAGGAACCAGAAGATGCACTGACACAAATGTTGATGCTGATGTCATCCAGCCTGACTGAGAAGCTAGATGAGCAATCAGCGAAGCTAAGTGAACAGTCATCCAGTTTAACTGCGAAGCTAAATGAACAGTCATCCAGTTTAACTGCGAAGCTAGATGAACAATCAGCAAAGCTGGACCAACAAGCGATCGAAATCAAGGCAGATTTCTAAAAACAGTCAACGGAAATAAAAGCGGAGCTCGGTAGTCTGAACAAGCAAATTAAATGCGTCGAGGAAAAGGTTTACCAGGTCGAGGAAAAGGTCAGCCAGGTCGAGGAAAAGCTCAGCCAGGTCGAGGAGGGAATCAACAATGAGATGGAAAAAGTGAAAAAGAAATTGGAAGCAGCGAAGGCAATAGTAACCACCTCACCAGCCCCGCTTGTAACCGCAGCGCAAAACACATCCAGAGATGTGCAAGCACCAATCCCCGTTGATTAACACTCAAACCCGGCTGCTATATTGAATGCGCTCGACATGCGTTATGAAGGCGATCATCTGAAGTAGATTTATCGGGCACAGCTACGGAATCGGATGCAGAAGTCTGGCGAAACCTTACCCAAGGTCCCAAGACATTGAGCGACTGGCACTTTTGGCTTACCCAGCGTATGACCCAGATCATCGAGATGAAGCAGCAACAGAAGCATTCATCAGCGCCTTCGAGGACCAGGAATTGCAACAAGCCGTTCGTTTAGCCCAAAAGCAAACGGTTAAACACGCATTGGCTTATAGTCTGAACTTCGAGGCTGCGAAAAATGCGACTCGTACCACTGCCCGGGTCCGTGAGGTAGTGGCAAACGAGTGCAGATGTGAGCGCGTGGAAATAGAGCAAAATCCGCATGTAATTGGTGCGCCTAGATGCTGGAATTACGGGGAGAAGGGGCACCTGCAAAGAGACTGCAAGAAGTGACGAAAACGGAGCTATTGTCCAGGGTGGTGGGGATCCAGACCGAGTCAGGAGGCTAGAATGGAAGCCCATCAAACTGAGGGGGCCAACTTCGTCGGGCAGAGGTTGACTAGGAGGATCGACATCCCTAGCATCCCCGTCACCATGTCAAAACTACATCGTGGAGAAGCAGAATTATGCCTTCCGGGTCAAGTTGATGAAGAACATTGTACCATAACAAGTGACACTAGTGCAACGCGATCGACTATCCGACCAGCCTTAGTGAGGCCCCAACTACTTCACAAGGGCAAAGCTCATGGAAATGCTGACGCCCTATCTCGTCATCCATGTCTAGCTAACTGCAAGCATTGCCGACGGATTGAGGAAAAGGAACCGCCCGTTGATCTGCAATTGATAACGGCCGAATTCGATGAAGGTTGGTCATCGGAGGAGATTCGAAACGCCCAGTTAGCCGATGAAGGCATCGGACCATTTCTCGTATGGAAGGAGACAACTGGGCGACCTGAGTGGAAATACGTTTCCATGCATGGCGCAACCCTGAAAAGCTATTGGGCACAATGGAACTCCCTTCAGGTGGAGGGTGGCGTACTCAAGCGGAAATGGGAAACGGCGGATGGCAGCTCCTATAGGATGCAAACTATACTACCCAAAAGCCGAATCCACGATGTGGTTAAGGAAATGCATGAGGGATCCTCGGGAGGCCACCTTGGTGTTAACAAGACCTTCGCGAAATTGTGGGAAAGGTTCTACTGGCTCCACGCTCGAGAAGACGTAGAGGACTGGTGTCGCGGGTGCACAATTTGCGTTTCAGTCAAAGGTTCAAAGCGACGACTGAGAGGACAAATGCAATCCTATAACGTGGGGGTACCGATTGAAAGCATTGCTGTTGACATCGCAGGATCCTTTCCTGAATCCGAATGGGGAAATCGATACACGCTAGTTGTAGCCGATTATTTCAGCAAGTAGCCCGAGCTCTACCCCATTCCCAACTAGGGAGCAACTACTGTAGCCGAACAGCTAGTGTTACATTGGGTAGTAGGTACGGCGTACCTTGTGAATTACATTCAGATCAAGGCCGAAACTTTGAGTCACTAGTTTTTGGTGAAATGTACGAGCTGCTGGAAATACGGAAAACAAGGACAACACCGCTGCAACACCAATCCGATGGAATGGTCGAACGTTTCAACGGCACTCTCAATAAACACCTGGTCAAGATGGTTGACGAGAACCAAAGGGGCTGGGACCGACACATTCTACTATTTTTGATGGCGTATAGACCTGCTGAACATGCATCGACGGGCCAAGCTCCAGCAAAAGTCATTTTTGGAAAGACCATTCCTCTGCCGGCTGATATAAAGTTCGGAACACACCCTGAGAAACCCCAAACGATCTCGGAGTCCGCAAGTGAGCTAAGACAACGGTTGAACCAGATACATTGGACAGTGCGAAAACGCCTCAAATCGGCTACTGATCGCATAAAGACCAGGTATGATCTACAGGCGAATTCTACTGGCTTCCAGCAAGATGACTTGGTGTGGCTATATAACCCGCAACGGCGAAAGGGTAGGTCTCCAAAGTTGCAACGTAATTGGGAGGGACCATACCGAGTTACAAAGCGAATCAATGACGTCGTGTACCGCATACAGGAATACCGTAAGCCGAGAGCCAAAATGAAAATCGTGCACCTGGACCATCTTGCCTCATATTACATCCAAGGAGAATTGCCTACAACTGGCGACACATCTTTTCGGGCCGAAAAGAATTGAGGTGGGGGCAGTGTTACATGCACGAATAATTCTGCGAGCTACTGTTGCAATTGTTTTCACAACCATTAAGAACCTCATGATCAACAAAGTGAATTTACTCGAAACCACGAGAACTCAACAAGCATGATCAACATCTGAAAGTGACGTCACTCCATGCATTAAGCTGCTCGAATATACTAGGTACCTCTCGGCAGAACATTTGCCAACGCACGAGAAATGGGTTGAATAGGTAGAGACCCTATATAAAGGCGAGCTGAATGAATGGGGGGATTCTTCATTAGAACCGCGATAGTAGAAACTGCGAAAGTGTGGCGCGAATAAAAAAGCGATATTGATCGAGTAATAGAAAAGTGATTTTCGTTGATTGTGAAGTGATTTTAGAAGACAATTGTGATAGAAATTTATGGACAAGTGGAAGTTAGACATTAAATAGTGAAAATTAAAATTGTAAAATAGTTAAATAAGTGATTGTGCATTTTTAAGTAATTAAATAAACTCTTTTAATTTAATTTAAAAGACATTGCGTTTTCACTTTCCTAGAACATTAAAATTATTGAAAATATTAAGTACAGCAAACACTGCATCATGTTAAATGGAGTAAACTATATATTTCTTACTTTTTTTGTTGATAAAATTTTTTTAATTTTTACGATCATTGCACATATTTTAATTTATCATCCGAAATGAAATAGCAATAAGACTAGAATTAAAAAGGAAAATATTTAAAAAAAAGAGAGTAAAAGTGATTGGATGCGGATTTATTGTTAGGATAGAATGCAATTTTGATTGAGATTGAAAAATATATTTGTTATATATAATGAAAGAGATGAAAATAATAATGTTTGGTTAGTTCCACCTGGATGCCCCACTCTTATTTGAGGGCCATAAGTATCTCCGGTAAAGACGAGATCTTCTCAAGTCTCGCTCGTTTTTACCAAGCCCAGTTAGTCGTTTGCTTTGGCAAACACATCCTTTCAGTAGGTTACCTCGGTCTCGACACCTGTCGATCCGAATTTTATCTGGTAATTCATGAATGCGAAATGTTTTTGTAGTGGGCCCAGTGCTTGGGAAAGGAACCCATCCTCCGACATCGCAATACTAGCCTGCCAGCGCATGCACGCGTCCTCAGATAAGGCCAATTTCGGCGAGCACCAACACCCTCGCCCGCCGAGGCAGCAGACTATAGCTGCAGTCCTTTAAGGACATTTCATATAAACCCAAATCACAACACTTTGGAAAATGGTTGCTATTCAAATATGGGAAGTATAAATAAATTAGCTTGCCCTTTTTGATGAGCTTTCTCCATATATTTTTTTCCTTTCTTTGGTCAGAAATTAAGATTTAACTTAATTGATAGTTTAATCAACTTTGCTTATGGTGGACTCTTAAAGAATGCTTTTCCTTAGCAATTGAAGTTGAATATAATATAGTATTTACACCTCCAACATACAATTTGAATAGTTCATACTTAAATACTTATGTATTTATGGGCTCTGCTTGTTTTTCTTATACTATACTATTCAAAGCAATATTGAAAAGAATTAAATCAAATTCATACCACATTTACTAGCCTAGCTTAGATTGAATAATATTTCTTTCGGTCTCACTGAGATTAAATCAGCACTTACTTTGCAAACGCTTTTGTTTAGAATGTTAACTTCAAGTATTACATTCTGCAGGGTATATTGAAGCCGCCGTCATTTTGTCGTTCTCTAATTTGGAGAGCACATTATGTTATCATTTGCAAATTTGAAATTATGCTTTGCTTTCCTTTGCGGCTCATTTTATTTGTATTTCTACCTTGTGTAATGATTTTCTAACCTTTCAAGATCGAACGCGGAACCGACCTCTCATCGGTTCCAGACGTTAAGTCTGAGTAGTGCCAACGGATGGTACCAACAGGTCAACCAATCCGTGCACCGTAACCCATTCATGCGGTGACTGCTTGTCAGCCAGCTAGTTCGGAGAGGATTTCGGTCGCGGGTCTCCGAATGGATTACGCTCAATCACAATATTTCAGTCACCTGAACTTGCCCGTTTTTCAAACGCGTCAACAATTACTCATCCAGAACGAGAAACCTACATTACGTTAGTTCTGGATGTGATCTATCCACAGATCTCAAATCAAAAACGCTACAAAATCCCATAGGCGCGTTACCGATTCACCGACGCGGTACCGAAAAATATACTACTCGAACTTAAACCGAAGAAAACTACTCTAAAGAAATGGCGAAACAAACAAAGGTACCGCGTACCGCGCGCGACGCGAAACCGACTTCAGCGGATTTGTCGAAACCCTAACCTCGCGACGGCATACCTACCCTGCACTTCCCTTTCACGCTGAAAAAAAAACGAGCCACTGAAAAGGAAAGTCGTTAGTTGCTTAGCAATTCATGTTATTTTTTTTATTTAGGTCCGACAAATCGATATAATTTTTCTATCAATATTTCTATTTTTTTTTTTCTATCCTTATCCTGTAAGCTATTTTAATTAAATATCCTATTTTGTCGTAATCTGTATGAGAATTTTATACAATTTAATTTAAATAAACAAATATTTATTCTCGCACTACAATTATAAAAACGGTTTCATTAGAAAACAACATTCGACTTTCTAGTTTAGTTTTATATACTATATAATATATTATTTCCATTTAATAAGATTTTTCGCTTAAGTTGTAAATACCTTGAGCTATACTGTATAATATCAAATACACATACAATATCATGTCTGATTATGTAGTAGCTAAATTTAAATATTTTTTTTTTTTACATATATGTTTAGTTTGGTTTCTGTAAAATATGGTCATAAATGCTGATATTGATTTCCACTAAATTTATTGTATATTCGCTTCTAGTAGCAAGTTATAAACTTTAGGATTGTATATTCTTGGTTTTACTAAAAAAAAATAGAGTATTATTTGATTCTACTAAAATTCATATCGTTTTCGAAATTCAAAAATAAATATATATTTATTTTTACAAGAAATTTGTCTATAGGAAAATTTGGCATTTTACTACTTAGGCGTGACAATTTACTGGTGCCTAATAATGAATAAGAAAATACTTCAGCATTAACGTATTTTGATAAAAATATAACGATATAAGATATTCAATTCAAATGTATTTAATTTAAAAAAAAGGACATTCTTTATTAACTTCCGATATGTGTGTTTGTAAACTTTTGCCTGAATTACGATATTTGGCAAGGGTTACTCTTTTAACTTACGAAAAAAAACTATAAAAATAAGTTAAAAATCAGGTATCAAGGAGATTCTATTGTAATTCTTTCGTTTCATGATCTTCGAAAGACATCTGCGTTTCAAGTTCAAAATTATTATAATAAAAATTGCTATAATAATCCAAAGTAAGTACAATGATAAAAAAATAAATCTGCTGAGTGTCCACAGTACAGTGTATTGTAAATTGTTCTCACCATCAATAACAGCCATTCCATAGCCAATTTTGGTTTTTCCCATTCGATATGATGATGTAGGCACGGCAATTTCTAACTATTCATTCTGAGCTTTGAGAGCATTCAACGAAAAGTGTTGGACACGTTTCTCATAGAAATGACTAGAGCCGGGATTCGAGCTTGGATACACGAAAACTCGTGAATCATACCAATGAGCAGAAAAATATCACATGCGGATCGATTTCTTTCAATACACTTCTTAATACGGGTCCGCCCGCCCAAAGTATAGGCATATGTGAAACAACAATACGAACACGATTATTATTCGATTCAACATCAGGATTTGATAAATCCATAAGCATTCGATTGACTTTCAAAAATCGTAATCGATTTTTATAGTCGAAAATATCATTGTTTGTGAATTCAATTTCGCTTTCCTGTGGCAATTGTGGTGTTACTTCAACTTCGATTCCCGCATCAACAATTGTAAACTCGTCGACCTCATTTGTTACTATTTCTATAATTTTGTTTTCAGCCGGCTGCATGAAAGCTCTCACGCAAAATAAATTAACAAATTACGCCTTTAACGAAATTCTGATGGACTCAGCCTTTGAGGAACGGAACAAATGGAGAGACTATGCTCATATAAGCTCCATAGAGAATGATGCGACCACCTTCTGAGCATGCTTGTCATTTCTTATACTTAATAATGATACTTAGCTGGCAAATATGATCCTCCACCGCCTCCTTGAGTTTTCCTCCACATCCTTCCTATATGCGAACAGCCCAAATGGTTCACTCCTTCCAAGAATGCTTCGACCATCAGCTGTGAGCCGATCCAGCAGGAACTGTTTGGTTCGGCAGCCGACGACCGTCTTGGAGCGAAGAAGTCCCTCTCGCCAGACAAGCTGAATGCCTGATGCTTCTGCGTGTCCGCAATCCAATTCATGGGATTTTCTATCAAGAATGAGGTTAGAGACGGAACTCGGGAGATATCCGTTAGCAGACTTACCTTTCTATAGATTTTCGGCACAAACGAGCGCGAATACCGGAATCTGCCGCACCCCACAATTAACAGCTGCTATTCCCGATTGCTTTCGATATTTCGCGACAATGGACATTAATAGAAGACGACAGCCACGAAAAACCAAGCCGACATGTGGCTGTCAAAAATTTTCAGTTGTCACCTCGGACAAAACATCTGTGTGTGGAATGGCACTTCATATGGCGGCAATGTGCCTCTCCAGATGTCGCCAGTGGCATAGTTTTCTCGATGGCCATGGTGGAGGGGCATTTCCAGATGGCTATGTCTCGAAATGTGCCGGGGTTGGATTAATTCTATATTTCGAATATTTATATCCACGGGTCTAAATATTTGGACAGAAAAAAAAAATATTTTCTGCACAACGATATCCGCACAACAGATGAAGTCCGCTGGCACTTCGAGGACATATCCATCTGGCCGGTTACAAGGGTTCGGGATCGGAATCACTTCGATTCCTGGGCGTAGGCGTCACATTACACATTCCCCCCCCCAAAATCGAAGTAATTACGATCCCGTCTCCTATATAAAAGGTCTTGGTTAGGCCGTGGCGGGTCGAAGGTCGGTTTCGAAGGATAGGATACAACCATGTTCGTGATGACTCGACAGTGACTATATAGTAGGAAGTCAGGTGTTATTTGGAGGCCTTCGTCTAGGCATAGATTGGGGTAAGCCAAGGTTTCTCGTGGGAATTAGTTGCACTTCATCGTCTAAGGTCTTTTGCGTGGTAAATTCCCAGGGTTTTACCAGTCATGTCCGCGATGAGGTATCGGGTGGGGCTTATGACTTGTATGACTCGACACTTCACGAATTTCTTGTCTAGTTTGGCATTGTAATGTCGGGTGGCATCGCTCTGTCGGAAGTTTCGACGATATATTTCGTCGCCGGCCTTAAAGCCAGAAGGATGAGATCGCAAGTTGTACCGCTCCTCTCCCATCCGTCTACTTTCTTCAATCTTCTCCCGCAGTTGATCTCGCAGAAGTTGGAGCTTTTGTTGCGGTTCTAGAACCACGATTGGGTCCTCTAGCGATTTCAGCTGCCGCAATAGCCGGTAAGCGCTCCCATGACAGATCATGCACTGGCCGAACACTGCGAAATACGGCAAAATGCCGGTAGTGGCGTGGTACGACGAGCGCAGCGCACCAGTGATGGCGGACAATTTGCGATCCCAGTCCCTCTGATTTGGGTGGACATAGGCGCGAATGGCCGCTATGAGCGTACGATTCAGTCGTTCGGATGCGTTGGCTTGTGGTGAATAGACGGCAGTTCGTTGGTGGATGATGCCGTATTTGGACATTAGGTCTCGGAACTTGCTGGAGGTGAACTGGACCCCATTGTCGGAGACAAGTTTCTCCGGAACTCCAAACATGTGAAAGACTCGTTTCTCCAAAAAGCTGATTATAGGTCCAGTGTGCATGTTACGTAGTGGTTCTATGATAGGGAATTTAGAGAGCTGGTCCAGGACCACGACAGCTCCCGTGTGACCAGAAGCAGATCGAGGGTAAGGACCGATAAGATCAATGTACAAGCGCTGGAACACGCGTTCGGGGACCTCAGCCTTACCCATGGGTGGCCGAAGAATGGTGTTGGGCGCTTTAGTGCACTTGCATAGCTCGCAGGAGGCTACGTACGCTTTTATCTGTTGTGCCATCTTAGGCCAAAAGAAACAGGTTTTCAACCGCCTAAGTGTACGACCGTATCCGCCGTGCGCACTTGATGGGTGGTCATGAGCCCGCCTGATAAGATCAGTGGTTAATTCTTCGGGCACCCACAACTTCCACTGTTCTTCTTCTTGTATGGGGTCTCCGGATGCGTGTCCCATCCGTTTGTAAATAAATCCATCCGTCAACCGCAGTTCAGGAAGCTGGGGCTGTTGATTCTGGATAGTGTGAATCAGTTGGGTGTAGCTGGCTGACTTGAAGGCAGGATGGTCCAAATCGATCAATTGGGGGCTGTCGTCCTCTTGGACCAACTCGGCTCCTTCAGGGGCAAACATTCTGGATAGGGTGTCGGGGACTACATGCTGGCTTCCTTTTCGGTGGCGGATTGTGAAGTCAAATGCCTGTAATTTCAGTGCCCACCTGGCCAATCTGCCGTTGAGGTCAGTCTGGCTCATGAGCCATTTCAGAGAAGCGTGATCCGTAACGATTTCAAAGGTGTGTCCCTCCACATAGGCTCGGAAGCGTTTCACTGCCAACACCGCAGCTAGACATTCCTGCTCGGAGACCGTGTAATTTCGCTGGGCTGGGTTCAGCTTGTGAGACATGAAGGCTATAGGTCTCTCCTCGCCGTCTTGTGCAACCTGGACTAAGACTGCTCCCACCCCATGTTGACTCGCGTCACAATGGATTGAGAACGGTTTGTCAAAGTCCGGGCTGTGCAGTACGGGGGCTGTAGTCAGACTCTTCTTTAGCTCTTCAAAGGCTCGCAAGCTGGGCTCTTCCCAGACGAATTTACGTCCCTTACGCAGCATGTCGGTCAAAGGAGTGGTAATGGTGGCATAGTCACGTACAAAACGCTGGTACCATCCGCATAAACCTAAGAATCGGCGTAATTGTTTGGTGGTCTTGGGTAATGGAAAAACGTCAATCGCTTGAGTCTTTTCCGGATCGGTCTTGATATGGCCATGCCCAATGATGTGACCTAAATATTTCACCTCCGTCATCACGAACTGGCTCTTCCTTATGTTGATGGTTAATCTTGCCCTCCGGATGTGTAGAGCCACCTCCTGAAGCAGGTCGATGTGTTCATCGAAGGTCTCGGTTATAAGCAACAGATCGTCCAAGTAAACGAAAACTTGGTGCCGCAAATGAGGTGGTATCACCTTATCCATAAGGCGCGTCATTGTTTGGGGGGCATTACACAATCCGAATGGCATAGTCACGAATTGATATAGGGGCCGACCTGGGACTGTGAAGGCTGTTTTCTCCTTTGAACCGGGGTCTAAAGGAATTTGCCAGAAGGCGTCCTTGAGGTCTAAGCTCGTGATGAAATGGGCTTTAGGCAATCGACTCAAAATGCCTTCGATCAACGGTAGAGGATATGCGTCCTTGACTGTGACGGCGTTCAAGCGTCTGGCATCTAAGCATAACCGGACCTTGTTCGGCTTGACCACTAAGGTGACTGGGGAAGCCCACGCGCTCTGTGATTCTTCGATTACGCCTAATGATAGCATTCGATCCACTTCGGCATATAACGATTTTTCCTTCGCCGGAGATATGGCGAAATGTCTCTGTTTTATGGGTTTAGCGTCCCCCACATCTATAGTGTGGAACACCAGGGCCGTCCGCCCGAGACCTTCCTTCTCGTGCGAGGGAAAAGCCGATATAGCCGAGTCGAGACGCAGTTGCTGAGTTACCTCCAGTGTATGCCGTAGTAAGTTAGTGGGTTGAGATTGGTCAGGAACGGTGGTGACGGACTAGAGGGTCGAACCGGAAAATAGTGCCGGGGCCAAGTTAAATTTTCGAACGAAATCCACGCCTAAATAAAGATTCTGGGTTAACTGAGGTATGATGAAAAATTCCATAGGTTTAGTTACCCCTTTAAAGGTGACATCCGTCATAATTTTTCCCACTACAGAGTGACGAGTTCCGTCCGCCGTGCTTAACCAGGAGGTGAAATGACGGATTTGGTCCGCGTGCTTTGCCAGTACCTCCCCTGCAAACTTGGCAGAGATGCAATTCACACTGGCTCCCGTATCGACTAAGCCTGATACTCGTTTTTGCAGGAGGTGTACTGACGCATATGGCCGAACATCATCCCTCAATAATTCGTCTAAGTATATGTCCTTCAACACTTTCCTCGACTGCCTGACTTTTCTCCAGAAGCTCCGCATCCGACGCGTGGCTCGCTTGCTTCGCGGTGGGACATTTGTGGCCAATTCCTCATGGAAGATGCGCTGTCGAGTAGCCAAATAATTCCGCAACCTGACATGAAAAGGTTTTACATGCCAAGGAACCTTCGTCTCGCTATCATTTCCCTGCGCATTGGCCTCGGCGAAGGACGGCGTCGGTTGTGGAACTTCGGGAGAACTGTATTTAGCGGTGCGAGTCAGCAGAGTTGGAGTCATGTTGGGAGCTGGGTCATAGCTGGTGATGGGGTCTGGATTGGTTCGTCCGGGGTCTAGGAGTGCCGACGGGTGGTCGCGGCACTCGGTGGCAAGTTTTTTCGCCCTTTGCAATTTGCACAGTCCGGTGCGTATGTGTCGGCCTTCCCGCATCGGTAGCAGAAAAGCGTTGGCTCCGCTGGACATGCGTAGAACCGATGTCCCGGTTGTCGGCAGTTCCAACATACCGTCGGGCTTGTAATTGCTTCAAGGGAGGGTCGATCAATCAATGCTGGGTCCTCAAGCTCCGGTGGTGCTCCGCTCCTCGGTACTGGTACTGGATCCGCAAGCAGGTGGTCCGCTGCCATCAACTCCGCGGTGTGATGATTTCGGGGATTTGGTCCCGTTATGCGAGGTTGTGGACGGAAGGTACCACGCCGCTCATCCAAGTGTTCTTGTCTGCGGGCATGGAGGCGCAATCCCTGTATGGTGTTGATGGGAAAATGCAGAAGGCTGTTCTGGAGATCCCAGCGCATATTCTCTCTGATAATTTCTACCAATTCGTCCTCGGGCATGGTATTTCGCAGGCGAGTGCTCAATCTCACTATACTGGTGTAGTACTGGTCGAACGGTTCGTGAGCGCCTTGTTTCCGTTTCTTTATTTGCTCTCTTAGCTCTCTCTCAGTGAAGCCATCCTCAAATCGATTGCGGAAGGCTGCACTGAAAGAGTGCCAAGTGGGACGTGGCGTTGACTCTTTAAAGCTCCAGTACCAGTCGGCAGCGTCGCCGCTGAACAAAAGATGTGCATGCCGGAGGAAGGCCGAGGAATCACCTCCCAGGGTGCTGGATACCAACGCCTGAATCCGGAAAAGGAACCGGTCCGCCGATATCATATCGTTGAACCCTGTAAAGTTCAGGCGCCAACTCTCCATGATACGAGGCGTCGGGTCTCGAAAAGGTGCCAATGCGTTCCCGGGGGGAATCACATCCTCGATTGACCTGTGGTACTGAACTGCCTCGGGGGCTGGAGGTACCAACGGAGGTCCGGTACTGTGTCGCGGTCTGTATTCGGGAGCTCTGGGATCCATTCCCGAGTTCCTTGGAGGTGGGACACATTGCTCGGATTGTCGGGAGTGGGGCATCGCCACACTGGGATTTGGCTCCCAGCCAAGCGGAGTTCTCACGCGGCTGGGTGGTTGGCTCAACGGGAGATTCTGGATCTTTCCCTCCAGGTTGCCAATCCTCTCCGACATGTCCCTCATCAACGCCACGAGGGTGTCAATGGAGTGGGCGGAAGGCATGGTTGTCACCTCGGACACGACACTTGCAGCCGGAACTTCACCGCCTACTGCTCCTTGCAGGTCTAAGAGTGGTTGTGACGTTTCGGCTTCTGGAGCTCCTTTCGCCACTGCTCCACGCGTTGGTAGGGGCGTTCCGATGGGGACGTCTAGGGCGGTCCGCTCGATGGGTCGCCGACATAATGGGCAACTCTCTGACGTGAGGAGGAGCTGTTGTACACAGGCACGATGGAATAGATGTCCACAATCCAATCGCACGCTGTGTACGCCCTCCACTACGTCCTCGAAACAGATTCCACAGTTCGCGGGTTGGACCGTTTTGGACCGGGTCCACCGCTTTTCTGGAGTCCGCTTCGTTGCCATTTTTACTGGTTTTGGTGGTTGTACGTGTTACTGTGAAAGAAAAGAAATGTAACACTATAATATAAAAACTTAAGACTAACTTAGTGGCCGATAGTGGCGAGCTAATGATAGAGGGAAAAAAAAAATGTATTTAAAGTATACTTTCCTTTTCAGTGGTCGACTCCTTCAACGGGAAAAGAGAGTGCGTGGTAATCTGTCGAAGAAAGGATGCTTTCGGTCGATTTACGAAAATTACCCCATAACCCACATACATTACAAACCGTTTCTAATCTACGTTAAATGACTCGACGAGACAAGTGATAGAGCTACCGTAACGACTTTGTACGCGGTCAAAATTCCCGACGCGTGGAAGCATTCCGGGCTTCGCAACTCCAGCATACGCCACCGAACGTTGAACCGATATCACTCGTCTAACACGCATAGGAAATAGTTAGAATCCTTCCGCGACATAAAGGCAAGGTAGCCTTCTATTTTCTTGAGAGTCCATGCTGATAGGTAAACCCATCAGACTGGCAGTTCCATCAAGAAAATAGAAGGTCCTTACAGGGGTTAACCTGGGACAACACATCGAAAGGATTCTGTCGCGAAAGCAAAATCAAACAAAGGAGAGCGGAAGCTACAACTCACGTGAAGCGACTTCTAGTGTGTATCACACAATTCCACTGCTCCTGATAGTGGGACTCGAGTACCAAAGTACCTTACATCCTCCGTAAAGGACCAACTCGTCAGAAGACGCGAAGTTCTCTCCCCCTTAGGATGTTTTTTGGACCCACGTTGGGCGCCATTTGTAATGATTTTCTAACTTTTCAAGATCGAACGCGGAACCGACCTCTCATCGGTTCCAGACGTTAAGTCTGAGTAGTGCCAACGGATGGTACCAACAGGTCAACCAATCCGTGCACCGTAACCCATTCATGCGGTGACTGCTTGTCGGCCAGCTAGTTCGGAGAGGATTTCGGTCGCGGGTCTCCGAATGGATTACGCTCAATCACAATATTTCAGTCACCTGAACTTGCCCGTTTTTCAAACGCGTCAACAATTACTCATCCAGAACGAGAAACCTACATTACGTTAGTTCTGGATGTGATCTATCCACAGATCTCAAATCAAAAACGCTACAAAATCCCATAGGCGCGTTACCGATTCACCGACGCGGTACCGAAAAATATACTACTCGAACTTAAACCGAAGAAAACTACTCTAAAGAAATGGCGAAACAAACAAAGGTACCGCGTACCGCGCGCGACGCGAAACCGACTTCAGCGGATTTGTCGAAACCCTAACCTCGCGACGGCATACCTACCCTGCACTTCCCTTTCACGCTGAAAAAAAAACGAGCCACTGAAAAGGAAAGTCGTTAGTTGCTTAGCAATTCATGTTATTTTTTTTATTTAGGTCCGACAAATCGATATAATTTTTCTATCAATATTTCTATTTTTTTTTTTCTATCCTTATCCTGTAAGCTATTTTAATTAAATATCCTATTTTGTCGTAATCTGTATGAGAATTTTATACAATTTAATTTAAATAAACAAATATTTATTCTCGCACTACAATTATAAAAACGGTTTCATTAGAAAACAACATTCGACTTTCTAGTTTAGTTTTATATACTATATAATATATTATTTCCATTTAATAAGATTTTTCGCTTAAGTTGTAAATACCTTGAGCTATACTGTATAATATCAAATACACATACAATATCATGTCTGATTATGTAGTAGCTAAATTTAAATATTTTTTTTTTTTACATATATGTTTAGTTTGGTTTCTGTAAAATATGGTCATAAATGCTGATATTGATTTCCACTAAATTTATTGTATATTCGCTTCTAGTAGCAAGTTATAAACTTTAGGATTGTATATTCTTGGTTTTACTAAAAAAAAATAGAGTATTATTTGATTCTACTAAAATTCATATCGTTTTCGAAATTCAAAAATAAATATATATTTATTTTTACAAGAAATTTGTCTATAGGAAAATTTGGCATTTTACTACTTAGGCGTGACAATTTACTGGTGCCTAATAATGAATAAGAAAATACTTCAGCATTAACGTATTTTGATAAAAATATAACGATATAAGATATTCAATTCAAATGTATTTAATTTAAAAAAAAGGACATTCTTTATTAACTTCCGATATGTGTGTTTGTAAACTTTTGCCTGAATTACGATATTTGGCAAGGGTTACTCTTTTAACTTACGAAAAAAAACTATAAAAATAAGTTAAAAATCAGGTATCAAGGAGATTCTATTGTAATTCTTTCGTTTCATGATCTTCGAAAGACATCTGCGTTTCAAGTTCAAAATTATTATAATAAAAATTGCTATAATAATCCAAAGTAAGTACAATGATAAAAAAATAAATCTGCTGAGTGTCCACAGTACAGTGTATTGTAAATTGTTCTCACCATCAATAACAGCCATTCCATAGCCAATTTTGGTTTTTCCCATTCGATATGATGATGTAGGCACGGCAATTTCTAACTATTCATTCTGAGCTTTAAGAGCATTCAACGAAAAGTGTTGGACACGTTTCTCATAGAAATGACTAGAGCCGGGATTCGAGCTTGGATACACGAAAACTCGTGAATCATACCAATGAGCAGAAAAATATCACATGCGGATCGATTTCTTTCAATACACTTCTTAATACGGGTCCGCCCGCCCAAAGTATAGGCATATGTGAAACAACAATACGAACACGATTATTATTCGATTCAACATCAGGATTTGATAAATCCATAAGCATTCGATTGACTTTCAAAAATCGTAATCGATTTTTATAGTCGAAAATATCATTGTTTGTGAATTCAATTTCGCTTTCCTGTGGCAATTGTGGTGTTACTTCAACTTCGATTCCCGCATCAACAATTGTAAACTCGTCGACCTCATTTGTTACTATTTCTATAATTTTGTTTTCAGCCGGCTGCATGAAAGCTCTCACGCAAAATAAATTAACAAATTACGCCTTTAACGAAATTCTGATGGACTCAGCCTTTGAGGAACGGAACAAATGGAGAGACTATGCTCATATAAGCTCCATAGAGAATGATGCGACCACCTTCTGAGCATGCTTGTCATTTCTTATACTTAATAATGATACTTAGCTGGCAAATATGATCCTCCACCGCCTCCTTGAGTTTTCCTCCACATCCTTCCTATATGCGAACAGCCCAAATGGTTCACTCCTTCCAAGAATGCTTCGACCATCAGCTGTGAGCCGATCCAGCAGGAACTGTTTGGTTCGGCAGCCGACGACCGTCTTGGAGCGAAGAAGTCCCTCTCGCCAGACAAGCTGAATGCCTGATGCTTCTGCGTGTCCGCAATCCAATTCATGGGATTTTCTATCAAGAATGAGGTTAGAGACGGAACTCGGGAGATATCCGTTAGCAGACTTACCTTTCTATAGATTTTCGGCACAAACGAGCGCGAATACCGGAATCTGCCGCACCCCACAATTAGCAGCTGCTATTCCCGATTGCTTTCGATATTTCGCGACAATGGACACTAATAGAAGACGACAGCCACGAAAAACCAAGCCGACATGTGGCTGTCAAAAATTTTCAGTTGTCACCTCGGACAAAACATCTGTGTGTGGAATGGCACTTCATATGGCGGCAATGTGCCTCTCCAGATGTCGCCAGTGGCATAGTTTTCTCGATGGCCATGGTGGAGGGGCATTTCCAGATGGCTATGTCTCGAAATGTGCCGGGGTTGGATTAATTCTATATTTCGAATATTTATATCCACGGGTCTAAATATTTGGACAGAAAAAAAAAATATTTTCTGCACAACGATATCCGCACAACAGATGAAGTCCGCTGGCACTTCGAGGACATATCCATCTGGCCGGTTACAAGGGTTCGGGATCGGAATCACTTCGATTCCTGGGCGTAGGCGTCACATTACACTTGTAAGGCGTTTTCAGATAAATTCTAGCTTTTAAAAATACTTTGTATTCTGCATCTCCGACAAGTTTTCAAACTAACCAACAAAAATAAGTTCAAACTAGTGAAAAAACTGCTTTTATATAGGAGCTCTCATGGATTGCGAAATATCTTCTGATACCACCATCACATATTATATCTATATATCGGATTTCAAATTGCTATATTCAACTAACAAGATAATCTTAATTTGACTCCATTATAATTCAGCAAAGATCTATCGCTTGAAATGATCTTCTCCTCCAATCGGCAGTGCACCAGCCAATGCATTCCTTGTCCTCGTACGGCGTTGTGGATTGATCTCAGAAACAACCAGGCAAAGATTTATTAAAATTTTATTCGATTTTATCACCCGACCGGCAGGCATTTACGCACCTTCAACCGATTTTCTGAATTGTAATGAGTTCCATTAGGCGTGGATATCGAGCGATTTATTCACAAAAGGTGCTGGAAGGTGTGCGTCCCATTAGCGGAGGTGCTTAGTTCAAGGCATTGAAACATGGCCCAATGATGGATTGATGCAATTATGTAATTATATCGAAAATAGGATGGAACGATATTTTAATATACGTCGATTATCTGAGTTGGCGGATGATTATGAGCCCGTGACATCACAGAAGCCGAATTTTAAGTCGAGACAACTCAACGAGAGTTTTGAATATCTTTATAGTTCAACAAGATTGATTGAGATGAATTTGAGAATGATGGATGAAAAAGGGATATGAGCAATTTAACAGAATACGAGTATTTTCTTATTCCTCATCAAGTATAGAAACTTGAATTCTGAAAATCTTGTCCGTAAAATACCAATTTCTTAAACATAAAAGATTCATTTTTGCAAACTCGACATCTTAAATAGGTAACTAAGTACTTTATTAATAATAATTAATTTGCATAATGATCCCTGCTGGCACTTAAAGTTCCGTTGTAAGAAATTGCTTCTAATTATATACATATTAAATGAGATTGTTTTAAAAGCTTTCAGTAGGCTCCAACTGATTTGAGCAGAGTGACACAGGAAGGTTGAAACCTCTTAAAATATGAATACAACCTTTAGTAGGCTGGAAAATGCATATCATGTCTTTATTCCTGACTCTAATTGAAAATATCGTAACAACTAATCCTGAGATACATCCACTGCTACTGCACCAATGGCAGCCATAGGCTACATTTACATAGTTTTCCTGTTTCATTAAATTTCATTCACGTGAGTGGCATTTTGCGATAGTTAAGAGGCGGCTACACAACAAGGAATTAATGGATAATTTTACTGGCAGTATTTATAATTTACGTTGATCGTTAATTGAATGAAACTAATGCATGGTGATAGCGTAAGCATTCGTAAAATGCTTGCAAATTTCTATGCGCACAAACACTTTTTATGTAGGTAGGATATGGAGGTAAATGAATATGGCAATTCAAATATTAATTATCCATTTTAATTGCTACGCAACTTGCTACAGTAGCTGAAGATTACGAGAACTTGTTGCAGACTACTCGTTTAAAATTTGTGTACCTATGACTAGCTATTTGGATAGGTAGCAAATTAAAATTAGGACAATGGTTGCAAAAGAAGTTTACTTTAGTATGGCAAATAATAAAAGAGCATCTTTGAAACGTGTTACTGCCTCTTCCAAGCATTAAGCCCACAGGTGGCAAACAACCTCAGTTTGTGAGTCTTGAACTTCTGTTGCGGCCATTTGGCCCTACTTCATGAATAAGTCTACCATTTTGAAAGCCTAACTTAAATCAGATCAATAGATTCCTCCATTGGCTGCGTTAGTTGGAAGCGGTGCAAGCACTGATAATGATACATTCTGAATAACAAATACGCTAATATTCAACGAAGAAAAAATGCGGCTACTAAAAATGGGTTTTAATCATGAGGTCAGAATCCTCACCAAATTTTTACAAAAATTATTTATAAGGTAACTCAGTGTCGTGTTATTTATTTTATGTGAAAATTAATATGTGGCGTTCCATATGGTCGATAAAATCTACGTTTCCCTCTTTTAGAATATAGTACAAAGGACAAATCAAAATAAAGTCGTAAAAAACTCATTGATAAGGCAAACGTAATGTAAACAATTCTTCTCGTTCTGTTTTGCCCCGTTCACACCTGGCTGGACTAAAAAGTGTTCTGTCCCATGTTATGTCCACAAATTTGCAAGAAAGCTGCTTGAAATCAATTCATCTATTTGTTTACATTAGTTTCATGATCATGGATCCTAACCCAAGCATCCACAAACATATTGAACGCCTTTGAGTGACGGGTCCTGAGGCGAATAATTGGAGCGAAACTAGACGGGGGCCAATGGTGAAGTCAATGCAACCATGAACTATATGAAACTTTCAACGAGCCTGAGGTCTCAACGACTGTAAAACTGCGGAAGCTGCAATGGGCTGGCCATGTGAATCGCATGGACGAGTAACAAATACCCAAAACGGTATTCATAGGGAGAACTGAACGGTGGAGACCAGTGGGGATACCGAAGAATCTCTGGTCTGGCTCGGTCGACGAAGAAAGTTCATCGCTGCTCTGATTTCGAGATTGGAGGACGCTGTCAACGGATCGAGACAGTTGGAGGCACTTGTTGAAGGAAGCCAATACCCAAAAGGGGCTGTAGCACTGCAAAGAAGACGATCTGTCGATCTGATTTTGTGTGTTGCCATCAAGTGATACCCAGGCCATTTTATGAATACGTCGATGTGGGAAACAAGTCGAACGTATGATTAGTTTTCTGCTACATGCAAAGTCAATCAGGCGCTGGCCGTTGTCATTTATTCCATCGTGGAGGCTATATCCTTCAGTCGTTTCCCGCTGAGATAGCTCATTGCCAACCCACTCACTTCCACCCATAGCTTGTTGCTTGTTTTCAGCGATGTATCTAGTAGGATAAGAGCAAGAGCTGGTTGTCGAGGGTCTCCGTGAAATTTTACACCACATACAGCGTTTGAAGTGGTTTGATGTTAAATTTTTGTAGAAATCTGGTTTTCACTGAATAAGCCATTGACACACGACATCGATAGGTTAATTTGATCAAGAAATGATTTGAGTTAAAATTGGCTCCTCGGTATGTATTAGTGATGTGTCGGTTGCGAACGATTCATTTTTAAAGACCGAGTCAGTTACAATGTCCGAAATAACTCGGTCATACAATTAAGCACAAGTCGTTCATTCGGTCAGATACGTTTCTACTCATTTTCACAATGTACCAGTATGAATGCTGTTGGTTGTGAGTTGTGACCGACTCATAATTACTTCTGAGTCCTATAGTTCTTTAGGGCGACTCATTCATGCCGCCCAATACGACGCGACGTATGCTGTTGATTGTAACTGAGTGGCATCTAGTGTCGATCGATTTGGTGTCGATAATTCCTCTGACCGATCGTTTCTCGATGCGGTAGGATGATATCCATTCACATCCATCAAACGCTGGAATTGATGAAAGGTTTTGAATGCATTTGTATGTACAAATTATCTACACACATATATATGATTAGCTTTAGATTGCATGATTTCGCACGTGAACACATTTTCCCATTGGCTTGTGGTTAGTGGAGCGATTCACGCGTGTTAGTGCAAGGTTTTGATTGTTGATTGTCTTTCAGTGTATACTGTATATGAAAAAAGAAGTTTTCAAGCAAAAGGTAACGTATTTATATTCTTCTTGAAAGTTTTTGATCGAAATAAGATAATTGTAATCACTTTAAAACTAAATTCAAAAGCATTTTGCTGAATATGCTTATTAGAATATTTGAATGATTTATTAAATTAATTGGAAACATATTTTGTGAACTTTAAACTGCAGCAAAAATTTACCAGTCATCGTATTATAGGGGAATATGCAGAATCCACGGAAAAGAATTGAAATGTGGAATTTTTCCACTGAAATTGCTGATGATAAGGCAAAATGTGGATTTTGCCCAGCAGTACTTTCTTTTAAGGGTGGCTCAACGAGAAATTTGTTGAGGCACTTTGAACTGAAGCATCCTGGGGTACACGATTCTAGGATCAAAAACAAGGCTACACTAGCAACCCCTGCAAATGAACATAATACTGCTAACAGCTCCATCAATGAAAATGTAGGCATACGCTTAATTAATGATAATTCTGATCCTCTAAATAAAACTTGTGGCTTTGTCAAGCAACAGACATCAATTACCAATTTTTCGACAAAGCCACTACCCATCGTTGTGTCAAAGAAAATTGATACACAGCTGGTGAAGATGATGGCGAAAGAATATCAGCCGTTTTCGCTCGTCGAAAGTGTGGAATTTAAAAAATTCGTTGGGTTGTTGAACGATGTTCTCCCTTGCCGAAAAACAGTATCTACTGTTTTAGTACCCCAAATGTTTGATGAAATAACAGAAAAATTGAAGATAACATTGAAACGTGCAAATTATGTATCTTTGACCACAGATGGATGGACATCATCAAGCAATCAATGTTTTATGGCCATACTTTAAATTTAATTGTTCAAAATGCAGTAAAAGAAATCAAAACAATACAACCAAACATAAAGTCAATTGTTCAATATTACAAGAAAAGCCCTAATGCAATGAGCAAGTTTATTTCTGTGCAAAAACAATGCTAGGTACCGAGAAAAAGTTGATACAAGATGTTCCAACTGGATGGAGAATTTTAGAAATGAAAGAACCATTGCTTTATTCGTTAAGCCAGGTGAACAGCAGTTTGCTGGGACTTTCTGAGGAAGACTTTGTTATCATAGGAAAATTTTCTTCGAAATTACGGAAGAAATATCTAGTTAGAAAACAGTAACCCTCTCAAAGATTGCTTTATTTAGAAGATCTTTGCTAAAAAATGTTGACAAGCTTATGAAAGCAACAAACATTCTAAAGGAGGTCGAAAATATGGTAAGCACTATTCAAAAAGATTTAATGACAAAATTAAATAGTGTTGAGCAAAACCATCTTTATGGCCAATCCGCTTTTTTGGATGCGCGCTTCAAAAAGAAAGCGTTTTATGAGGAACATTACTTTTTAAAAATAAAGCAGTCAATTATAAGCGAAGCAGCTTGGGTTGCAAATCAGCAAAAGGACCAAGATAATTTCGAAATGATTACATCTTCTCCTATTGAAATCAACCAAATTACAACTTGTTCCTTAGTATGGGGTGACTTTGATTCGGATGTGCTGCTGCAAACTTTGAATTCTAAATAAACTCCGGAAGCAGAAGCCATCAAAGAAATAGAACAGTTTCTCAATGAGACGTATATTGGTCGTGAATCGAATCCAGCCAAATGGTGGAGTAAAAGGAAATTATTGTATCCGAGGCTCTACAAGGTCATGCAAAATAAACTCTGCATTCCTGCTACGTCCGTGCCGTGTGAAAGGATTTTTTCGAAGCCAGCGCAAACCATAACGGATCGTAGAAATTGCATTTCCGCTGGGAAAGTCTCCAAACTTTTATTTCTTAATTCAGGTCAGTACTCCCAAAGTTACAAATTTATATTAATTAATAATTCAATATTTTTAGGAGTTTGTAATGTCTCACTAACCTGCTCATCTACCTGAAAAGACTAGTATTTAAAGAAAAAGACTGATTATTTTCTTAGTTTAAATTTAATCTGAAATGGAATAATGCTTGATTTTGTTTTATGTATTTTACTTTTTTTAGGGTTTTGTAAAATAATTTTACAAAACCCTACTAGTTTCGCGACCAGTCTGTCCGTCTGTCCGTCCGTCCGTGTGTCACAGCAGTTTTTCTCGGAAACTACTTAAGCTAGAAACATCAAATTTTGTGCGTAGGTGTAAAGGGGTGATCTTTTCAAAGTTCAACTACAAAGAAATTTTATAAGGTATTTAAGGGGGGTCTCCCCATATAGAAGAGTGACCCCCCAAAATAAAAATTTCATTGAAGGTAGCCGATATGGGTATCAAATAAGGGTCTTGATGTTAACTTTTCAAAACAGGTCTTAGTTTGGCAAAATTTGCTTCGAGGGGCGCACAGGGAGGGGAAATACACGAAAAATTTGTGTCCCCCCCCCTCGCGATTGGACACCTGTGATCCGAAAAATCTGAAAAAAATCAGGAATGTAGGCCTTGCTGTGTACAACAACAACAAATACGTCAGAAGTCGCAATTCGCTCAACTTTGTTAGTAATAGTATGATTTGTCGATTTTATGTTTTCTTGAATAAAATCTTAACGGTACCCTTAAATTCTTAACGGTACCCTTAAATTCGTAGATGTCTATTTATAAGATTGATCTATCCTGTAAGTTTCATAAAGATTGAATCATATTTAGCGAAGTTATAGCGGTTTGAATTTGCCTGTATTACTATGGAACAATATGCGCTGCATTTATTACTATGGCGACATATGGCTATGAAACAACATGCGCTTTTTCCGACTCAGACACCACAGTTTTGCTAGGATTTGCACGAAAATTTCAGGAATGATAGGTATCATGTATATCTTTCAGAATCGGTTCAGCTGGTGGTATCAGTAATCGTAAAACAAAATAGTGGCTGTTTTAAATGCGAATATTGAATAATTTTGAGTTATTTTTTCCCAACTACAACGTTTATGGTGCATGCTTTGAACACTTGATTCAATTTAATGAATGACTGAAGATGAGTACCTACAATTAATGCTCATAAGTGAAACAAGTCGAGGAGGTGGGAGAGAGCTTCTAGCAAAAGGGTTTCGTAACCATTCTAGGATTCGAAAAAATTGGCCATGAATCGATGATTTCAGTACAGGAGAGTGGCCCCTGAAAAAAAATTCATCAAACGTGGCCGATATGAGTATGAAATGAAAGTTTTCATGGGAGCTTTTCAAAACAGTTGTTAAACTGTCAGTTTTTACTTCAGTGGGGGCACAGGGGGGAAATACATGAAAAATGTGTTTCCTCCGTCGCGGATGGACATCTGAAATAATTATCAAGGGAGATATTTGTGAGTATAACAATACCAAAAACCTCAAAAGTCGAAATTCTTTCAACTTTGTTAATAATAGTATGATCTTGGAAATTCATATTTTCTCCAATAAAATCGTCTTTGACATGTTTCTTGATTTGATTTGATCTGGTGACTGCATTTTGTAAATTGAATACAAAACCCTTCTGACATGAGCGTAGGTCTGTTTACCCAACTTGTTTAAATAATGAGATAAGCTTAATAACAACTTCGTTCATTTGAATGCTATACGAAGTGTAACTCGGATTTTCTATGAAGTACAATGCCAACTCCAAATCTAAATGACTCAAATGACCGAATCATTTTTTTTCGTTCACTAAAACGCAATGACTTGTATATACTGAGTCATCGAAACGAACGATTTTTCCCATCACTAGTATGTATGGACGTCGACGCGGATGAGAACATGGTCGAACCGACTTTATGTTTTGCCATCTGGTAAACCCAGTTCATTTTATAGATGCGTTGATGTGAGAAGCAAGTCGAACGTATCACTAGATTTCTATTACATGCAAAGTCAATCAGCCGCTGGCAGTTGTCGTTTGTTTCATTGGGGAGCTGTATCCTCCAGTCGTTCCCCAATGAATTATTTTGGCGCCGTTTGTAGGCAATGAGTCGACTATTCTTTTCAAGTGATTGTAGAACGTTTCTTTCATTTGTTCGTCCTTTTTTTCGGCCGGGGCGTGAACATTTACTAGTCAAATTTTGCAGAATATCGCTTGTATACGGATCACACACAACCGTTCATTGACTGTCTTAACATCAATAACATGCGGTTTGAACTCCCTATCTGCAATAGAGCCACCCAGAATTCTTGTTTTCCAGTAGGCTTCCCACTTTTGAATATTGTGTGCGATCTCATGTCTTAAATATAATTTCCAGTCCAGTTCGTTTCCTGGATTGCCAGTACTTTTAATTTATATTGACTGACCTGTTGTAAAAGGTCCGTAACAGCGCCACGCTGATTGAGTGATCTGACATTCTAGGATCCAATGCCGTACTCCTCTTTCAGTTTGCGAGGTCATCCAATCCATTCCACAGAGGAGGCGTACGTTGGATTTAGAAGCAGAGTTGCAGATATATTCACAGTTATTAGCATTCCTCGGTATTTAATGTCCCATGATTGGGGAACCATTTAATCATGGGGCTTAGGGGGAGGAATCATAGAAGCTGGGGTTGGGGAAACAAGGGGCTCTCTCCTCCTTTCTCAAACGAACTTGAGACCACCTACGGCAGAGTTATTGTATCACTTAACGACGATAATTTCCAATATTTTGGAAATCCCAGGAAGATTTTACTATTGGATGATTATCAAAAATTTTAAGCAAAGTTCGAGTCAAATAATGTTCGAAGTAATAAATTATGAAAAAACTTGACATTAAACTTATGATCAAATATCAAACTTAATAGAACGCACCGTTACAGTTTATGTTTGCTTGTTTGAAGAACGGTTAGGGTAGAAAACAATAAAAGAAATTTTTCCTTTGAATTATGCTTTATAAACTTAGCTGAAGACTTTTGTTTACTTTCAAGCTCAATTCGAAATATATGATTGAAAGAACATATGCGAAAGAGGGGAGCCAATCAATTATATTCAGTATCCATAAAAAAGATGCCAAGCTACAGTACGAAAATTATAAAGGTATATGCACGGCGTACAAAATATTTTCAAAAATCTCAGAAAATAAAATTGGGTCATATGCCAACAGTAGTATTGGGGAGTATCAAGGTGATTTTAGAGCAGGTAGATCGACAATAGACCAATTGTTCACTGTCAAGCAGGTACTTGAAAAATGCTGGCTGAACCCCCAGCATTTTTCAAGTACCTGCTTGACAGTGAACAATTGGTCTATTGTCGATCTACCTGCTCTAAAATCACCTTGATACTCCCCAATACGTACACCAAGTTTTCGTCAATTTTAAGCAGGCATATGACAGTATTGATCGTAACGTCCTGTACCAAATAATGTTTTGCTTTGGCATCCCAGTCAAATCAGTCCGTCTTACCATAAAGACAATAATTTTGATGACCTCACAAGCCCGCATCAATAATCAACTCACCGATGCCTTTGACATAAATATCGGACTTAAACAGGGAGATGGGCTGGCCCCATTGCTATTCAACTTGGTATTGGAGCACGTCATAATGAAGCTTCCTGTCGATACGCGAGGTACATTACTAAACAAGTCGAACCAAGTAACAGCCTATGCGGGTGATATCAACATTTCGTCACGGTAATTAACTAATGCCAAAGAACTCTTCCTGAAACTCGACAGCGAAACAAAACCAGTAGGGCTACAAATCAATGAAAATAAAACAAAGCTCATGACGCAGTCGAGATAAAATACCTCAAATATACAAAATATAACACTTGGCGAATACAGTATCGAAAATGTGAGCAAAGTGTATTTAGGCGCCAAAATAACGAAAACTAGTAATGAAAGAGACGAAATACGCCGAAGAATACAGCTTGCAAATAAAATAATTTATTCAGTTTTGACGATCTTGAAGACCAGCTGCATTCACAGGAAAATATAATTCCTAGTATACAAGTCTGTGATAAGACGTGTGTTATGCTATGGGTGTGAAACATGGAAATATATATATATATATATATATATATATATATATATATATATATATATATATATATATTTTTTTTTTTTCTTTAAAAGCCGTCGGGCCTTGCTTAGTTGTGTGAGCAGACGCGTTTCGACTACTTTGAGTCATCTTCAGTGTCTGAACTGAAGATGACTCAAAGTAGTCGAAACGCGTCTGCTCACACAACTAAGCAAGGCCCGACGCCTTTTAAAGAAAAAAGAGGATTGGCCTGCGGATATCAAATAAACAAAATATATATATATATATATATATATATATATATATATATATATATATATATATATATATATATATATATATATATATTGCACCTTTGAAAGACGGGCTCTGAGGCGAATAATCGGAGCGAAGTTAGACGGGGACCAAAGGCAAATTCGATACAACCATGAGTTGTATGAAATTTTTGACGAACCGGAGGTCTCAACGATTGTCAGACTGCGGAATCTGCAATGGGCTGGCCACATGAATCGTATGAATGAACAACGGATACCCAAAAAAGTATTTGTTGGGAGAACTGAAAGCCAGAGACCAGTGGGGAAACCGAGGAAACGCTGGTCTGACTCGGTCGACGAAGACAGTTCATCGCTGCTCGGATTTCAAAATTGGAAGACACGGTCAATGGACCGAGACAGTTTGAGATGCTATTTGCAGGAAACGAAGACCCGAGAGAGGCTGTAGAGCTAAGAAGAAGAAGAAATTAAAGCTTTTTGAAAAAAACAAGGAATTGATTTAAGAAAATACTTTAATTAAAAGTGATTGACAGTTTCGATCAAATTTATAGGTACGATAACGTTTTAGTTCTAGTTGACATATTTTACAATATATACTGTTTCGCTGCGTTCGCTAGATATATGTTATCTTGTAATAAAGTTGGTTAGTTTTTCTTCATGTTTTTTTATTAATTGATAATTTTTATTAATTTTAAATGATTAAATTTGATATTATTCTTTTAATGAATTTTATGATTGAATATAGTTTAAATTTGGAGTGCAAAGTTGTGTGGTGAATTGAGTGGATATAGATGTCCGTAAAGTACTGCAGCGGTGGTTTTCTGCCTCGGTGAGCGAAGGTGTTGGTGCTTGCCGAAATTGGCATTGTCTGAGGACACGTGAATGCGCTGCTAGGCTAGCATTGCGGTGTCGAGGGGTGGGTTTTTTCCCCAGCACAAGGTCCCACAGCAAAAAAATTTCGCATTCACAAATTACCTGATAAAACACTCGGTTCGATGGTGTCGAGGCTAAGGTAACCTACTAAAGGGATAGATTGCCATAGCAAAACGACAGACTGGGCTTAGAGAAAGCGAATGAGATTCTAGAAGATCTCCTCTTTACTATGTATACTTACGGCCTCCAAATAAGAATGGGGCATCCGGGTGGAAGTGGTGCCATCTTGCACCCCCAACCAGATAACAATCCATTGTAGACGTGGCCAGATGGAAAACTCATACAATCATAATTCGCATGAATTTTTCCCTCAAGTGAAAAACACAAAGGTTTCAGATTCATGTTATAGTCTTATATGATGGAATCACATCATTCTATAACATAAGTAAGAAACTCAAGTGGAAGGCCACTCCACTCTGCAAGAGCACCTGCAACGCTTAGAGAAGGGGTGAGCTCACCCAATGGCTACCCAACATGGCGGGTCTCATACCCGGCCAGTATTCCAAATAAATTAAAACACCGAGTTTTTCTTCAATTTTTATCTCTTCATTCTTTTTCTTTTATATTTTCACAAAACTTAATTTCAAAACTAATTTTTTTTTTCAATTTTTTTCTAGAAAGTAATAAAGTTCGCGAAAATGTAAACAACATCATCATTGAAAACTCGAACGCACAAGGTAAGATTATGAAAAATTCTGAAATTCTTTTAAACTAAATATTTGATTGTACCAGATAGTGGATGGAGCGTGCCTTATGAATAGTTGGAAGTCATCCAATTTGTCTCGACACCCAGTAAAGGATCGGCAGTAGATACATCCAGTAACTCTAGCAATGTTGAAATATTTTTGGCCACATTTGGGCAAAACCTATGTATCTAATAAAACAGTGAATTATAATAAATCTGACTTAATAAATGATTTGTTTAAATAAAATTTGCCCGATGGATATGATTAATTTATAGTTAGTTTTTAAATTTCTTCTTCCATAATTTCAAAGATATAATTGCACTGTCCACTATACACGTACATCATTTAGAACAATCAAATGAAACACACGTTTGACTCGTTCTACTGACAGCTAGCTTGAGGAAGCCAACAAATTCCTATTTTTTAAACTTTGAACACCAATTAAACATGAACAGATGCATGAACTGAAACAAAATTCACTTCAGAAAGAGTGCTACGATCCGCGGAATATCTGGATTTCACAAATGAAATCCGTCTCAAAATCGTACAAAACGGTCGAATTTTCATCGATACTTCCAGATTTCTCTATATACCTTCATATACTCGTAAACTAGTAAGCAAAGTCAGCCTCCATGTGGTCATGAATGTGATAGCACGGCTTTTTGGTACATGGCTTGTAATAAGGCTTTGGTTTATAGCATTTTGCCAATGAAAAATGTTAAATTTAAGTTCCAAAGCCACAATGAAGTATAGATATATTGTTTTATAACTTGACTGAATACATATGTATGATTTTTAGCGTGAAAATTAAATGTAACACCGGTACAGACAAACGCGACGTCTGAAATTTCTATATATAATCCCAAGAATCATATATCACAGTTAATTCCGCTTTTCACGCCAGACGAGCCTCCTGCTTGCCGTGGACATTTGCACGAGTCAAATTCAGAGTTTCTTTAGGCCCAAGCCGGTGAAACTCTAGCAGAAATAAACCATGGTACGAGGGGCGCAAGCCTAGGTTAATTGTAGGGCGCACCAAGACCAGCTGTAACCCCCTTTGTCTATTTACAGGCCACGCTTACCGGATCGAACGGTTCAGTCGAGGAGTCTGGCAGCAACATCAGACCCCTTAAATCGAGGTGCACCAAGCCCAGCCTGGAAGAGGCACTCCGCGCTGATCCGTTGGCGGGTCTCCGATCGGTAACAAGGCTCCCGAGGAAAAGGGAGCCAGTTTGAAAGCAGTAGACGAATCCGGATTTCACTCAAGGAACGCGACAACCGATCACTCTCGAGATATACTTTGCCCGCCTAGCAGTCCCGCTGGATGTAGCAGACAGGGAGTCACTGGAGGAACCGGAGCGTGGTGGAAGACGCGTGAGGCTGCGGAAAGAGCTGGGCAACGTACGACACGTGAATTTTCGCTCGAAGCTCAATGGTTTAGTAACCCATCGCGCCGTTATTTTGCGATATTGAAGTTGCTCGAGGATGATAGACTCTACACTACCAATACTGATACCGAGTTCAGACGAAATGTCTCGAACATTCATCCTACGGTCCTCCAAAATGAGTTATTCAACGCAGCACATGTTGTCTGCTTGTGCACTGGTTCGCGGTCGACGATCATGTGGCTCATTTTCGACGGTTTCGCGACCATCCTTGAAATTTTTGGCCCATTTAAACATAGTATCCCTACTCAGACACTCGCTACCGAACTGATTTCGTGAGCGCAGAAAAATTTCCGTATTTTTAATGCCTTTTCATACTAAACAAGTCGAAGTAGCAGGCGAGTACTCCTGCCAGAAGGGTTTTGTAAAACAATTAGTAAATTAAACAATATATTCTGCATATCAAAACTTGACTAATATACACATATGTTGTTAAACACGCCGCCATTTTTTTTTTCAAGTGTTTTAACCCCGTTGCTTGATTACTCGTGATAGCACATCAATTTTACAAACCATTTCTAAAATTTTTATCAAAATTCCTACATATTTGTAGTAGTGTCTGTCCATGTCCGTTGCAAACGTGTATCTCCCTAGTATCACGTGTTAATGTTGTTGTAACTGGTAAATATTTAGTCGGCTGTAACTTAGGTGTTTATTGTTCAACTATTGTGAAATTTTCGGGACACATACAATTGCTTTCTAAAAACTTAAATTATAGTTATTCTGAAAAAATAAAAAATAATTTTTTTTTAAACACTATTTATTATTAAATTTCTTAATCAGATACCGGTAGTTCGAAGACAAGTTATCCTCTTCATCAGTGGCGGTATTCTGAAGCTCTTCTTACAATCAACCGAATGTTTAAACCTTTCACATTTAATGGCAGAAAAGATACATCAGGTAATAAACATTAATATCCTTAAGTACTACTACGGGAAATAACATATAGAGTTATCCATTTTACGCTTGGTAAAGTAAAGCTTAAAAAAAAACACATAAAATATTCAGATGGAAACAAAATTATTTGTTCAATATAAAGGTTGCCATTATACGTGAAATACAACATTATTCAAATGTCTTCCACGGGACTTCTTACAGGCCTCAATACTTATGAGGTAATTTCCAATGACTTTTCGGCACATTTCCGGCAATATCTCGGCCATTACTTCACGAATATTGGTTTTCAATTGCTCAAGATTTTGAGGATTGTCTGCGTAAACACGATCTTTCGCATAGCCCCATAAAAAGAAATCAAAAGGTGTTAGGTCGCAGGATCTTGCGGGCCTATTGACATCACTCAATCTCGAAACTACGCGTCCTGGAAATTTCTCTTGCAAAAGTGCTCGATTGGCCTGTGTTGTGTGGCTTGTGGCTCCGTCCTGTTAGAACCACATGCTCTCCAGATCATAATCTTCAATTTCTCTCCAAAAATAATCGGTTAACATCCGTCCATAGCGGTCCTTTCTGCGATCACCTGAGGATTTCGAGAGCCCCATATGCGGCATGTTTATTTACGTAACCACTAAGCGAAAATTGATCCTCATCACTAAAGAAAGTTTTGTTCGCAAAATCGTTATCAATGGCTTGTTGTTCAATCACCCAATTTGCAAACATTCTGCGTTGTGTATGGTCTTGAGTCTTAAGTTCTTGAGTGAGTTGGATTTTGTACGGATGGAGATGCAAATCCAAATGCAAAATCCACCACAATGAGCCATAAGATAATCCCAAATGTTGAGCACGTCGAGGAATCGACAAATTCGAGCAACGACAGCGATATTTTCAGCAGAACGAATGTTGCGATGATGCACAGGCCTTGCAATATTAATAACCGATCCAGTCTCTTCAAATTTGCTCACTGTGTTCGAAATGTTTGCTGTGTAGGCCGATTATGTCGACCGTAATCGGCTCGTTAAGCCCTAAATGTTGATACAGCAGAATCACCATTTTTATAATAAAATTTAATAATTTTAACGCATTTTTTGACTGTTAAACGCTCCATATTTCTAGATGGCAAACCTTCAGCTAAAAAAACATGCTTTGGATGGCATTTAATTTTGACAAATATAAAATGGCAGGGTTATACTTTCCCAATCGCGAAATGGATAACCCTGTATAACCAAGCCCTAAAAGAATCAAAACGTCTTATAAAACAAGGTAAATTTTCATATTATTCCAGAAGATTGGATGCAATTAAGGGTTAGCTGTGGCAGGTATAAAATTAACATAGAGCTTAAAGGTAAATTAACTTGTCTTCGAAATACCGTATCTGATTAAAAAATTTAATAATAAATAGTGCTTAAAATAGGAAATTTTATTTTTTCACTATCATTATAGGTGCTATTACTGCCGAAATTCAAATCGTTAAATTATAGCTTTTGGGAAATTTAAGGGTCCCATCTTGATTTTATAGGCAAAAATGTTTAGTTTATAAAATGTACTATTATTAACGAAGTTGATAGAATTTTGACTTCTAAGGTATTTGTTGCCCTTGTACTCCTTTGGGTCAAAGGTGGGACACAATATTTACGTACACTTCCTCTCCCCTGCACCCTCAAAGCAAAACTTGTTAAAAATATGTTTAGAAAATGTTTTTCTCCTTAGACGCAAATAAAATATTTTGTTTTTTTATACATATATGTATATATATTTCGAGGGTAAGTTTTCCCTCTTCTTCAGTGTACTGATGGTCTAGTTACAATTTTCTTTGCTTAAATACCTAACATGTCTAGCTATACAGGAGTGAGTTTAATTGCTATTTAATTATACCTTTTTATTTTTCTTGCTCTACTTTTTAAAACGTTTTGGTTTTATTGGTTTAGTCCTTTAATTACAAGCTTAACAAATGTTGTTTAATGACCTCTAGTAGTTTTGAATATCCGTGCCCGACGTCATCATTCAGCCTCGATTGTTCCGGTTGTCTCAAAATCCACAGGCTTTCATACGCATCTAATTTCTTGCGGCTTTTGACCTGCTGTACTACCTCGACGTCTTCCCAATTGATCTTATGGTTGCTTGAAACGATGTGCTTTGCTACCGATGATTTTATCGCTTCAATGGGTCGTTGTTTCTCGATGCACTTTTCCGCTTCATTGATGTGCTCCGTAAACCTTGTTTTAAGCGGGCGTTTCGTTTGTCCTATGTAGCTTTTGTGGCATGTCTGGCACGTGATTTTGTAAACTCCACATTTTTCGTGTTTATGTTTCTTATCTTTGGGTGTTCCCAATATTGTGCTCAATTTCGATTTTTGGCTTGTTGGTACTGCTATTATGTTTACTTTTTTTAATCTCTTTTTGATTTTGTCGAAAGCTTTCGAATATGTTAATGCTGCTCGTTGGGTCTCTTTTGATCTTTCTTGTGAGTAGAGTGTAGTGAGTGACTCCAATTTTAGTTTTTTCTCCATTCTTCTGATGATCGCCTGTATTGATCTTTTGTCAAAACCATTCAAAACTGCTGTGCCAAGGATAAACTGCTTCTCTTGATTGTAGCGTTCGGCGTTCATAGGCGTTGTCAACATCCTGTAAATCCAACTATTGTAGCTGGCCATTTTCGTTGCGTGGGAGTGATTGGACGTCACTGGTATCGTTCGTTGAGTGCTCGTTGTCTTCCTGTGGATTCCAAACTCGATTTCGTTTTCACCTCTGATGATCTTCACGTCTAGAAAGGCTATTTCATTTTTATTCTCCACCTCCATTGTGAACTTTATATTCTTGTGGATACTGTTGATTCTCGTCATCGTGCTTTCCAGATTTGCTTTCTTGACTATCGCGAATACGTCGTCTACATATCGTAACCAAACTCTCGGCAATGCACCTTCATCCGCAATTCGTTGTTCTATCCATGTCATGAATATCTCGCTTATAAGTGGAGATGATGGGTTCCCCATTGCTACGCCAAACTTCTGTTTGAAGTATCTGCCTCGAAACGTGAAGTATGTTTCTGACATGCAGAGTGTTGCGAGTTTGTATAGCTGTCTTGCCTTCTTCATCTGTGATCTATTCTTAGCTTGGGTCAGCAGCCAGTCTTCAAATAAAGCCAAAGCTTGTTTTACTGGAACGCTGGAAATTATTTGCGTCTAAGGAGAAAAACATTTTCGAAACATATTTTTAAATAAGCGCAAAAACACCGAGACCACAAACAATTTGAAAACTTGTTAGTTTAAGACCTGTCTTGAAAAGTTCTCATCAAGACCTTTCATCTGATACCCATATTGATTACATGCGATGAAAAATTTTTATTCGGGAGCCACTCCCCCATATGGGGAGACCCCCCTTAAACACCTTATAAATTTCTTTTCGTGTTGAAATTTTGAAGAGGGCGTAATTTTGCACCTACTTACAAAATCTTATGCTTCGACCTTCCGTAGTTTGCGAGAAAAAGCGGTGTGACACACGGACGGACGGGCAGGTCCCGATTTTAGTAGAGTATTGTAAAATGATTTTACAAAAACCTAAAAACGAATGACAATACGTTGCGCAACGGAGGTCCGCACTAGACGTTCACTCATGGTCGTAGCATGCGGGTGAAACATGCACTCCCGACGATGCCGCACTGTTTGTAAGGGACTCAGCTATCACATACTCAAGCCACGACCTTCAAACATACATACGCGCCATCTACAGCGTTTATCTTCATCATATTTGAACCACCCTCGTAAATTGCGTTGCAAATGAGGTTGCCGTCATCGAATTTTAATTGTAAATTAAAATTTTTCTGTTAATATTTTTGTATTAAATTTTTTTTTTAAATCTTTTTGTTTTTAAATTACAATCAGATGATTTTAAAGGATGTTTCTCGAGCAGTTTGCCTAGGTGACTGCTCGATTACTACAGTAGACCATTAAATTTTTGAGTACTTTAATGCATTGAAATTTGCTGTATATTTTATAAATTTTTTGTTTTGCTTTAGCACAACAGCCCCTTTTGGTATTCACTTAGAGTATCTCATTGTCTTGATCGAATATTTTGATATTTGAGAAGTTGATGTGGTCATTACCATGCCTTATAAAATTTACAACAATTGAATCAATAAAGTGCATTTGAATTTAAATGTCGACAACCAGCTTTAAACACTTGCAACCTGATCTACTCATATTGTTTCTTTAATAAATAAGTTTCTAAGTTTTGCAGTCACATTTACGCTAAGCCCTTATTCGTTTTAGATCAGTTCATATGAGTAGAAGTAGACCTGAAAATGTTCTGTGTTACAGAATTCAGTCGAATCAAGTCTCTCCAAAAAAGAAAAAGAAATCATTTCATATGTAATTAATAAACTCATAGTTAAAGATTAGTTTGACACTATATTTACTCGTAGATACACATTAAGATCCAAACAGAAAAATATTGAATTTTTTATTAAAAAGACACCGCTCATCTTTCAATGCTCTTGTCTACATCTCAAGTCGAATATCTTTATGATAATCTGAGAATGCATTTCATATAGGCGGCATTGATGCATTTACAATAATTTCTAAGAATTAAAACGCTTTTCCAGCGATATCGTATCACATAATTTATTTCGAGTATGGGACGAATAGTTTTAATTAGTAAGTTATTGAATGTTGATGATTTAGGGCTGATATAATTCTAGAGAATGCGCTTCTATCACCTTTTTGTCGCATCGCCGCTAGAAAAATTCAGGTGATATGTGTAAGAAAATTCGATATTTCCTGCGAGATATATTGTTAATCTAAATTTATGCAGTTGTTTAATATTGCCGCGGAAAAGAAATATTATGTAGTTTTGAAGAGAGCCCAGTAACCTAGTGTGAGTTGATCATAGAAAAATTTGTAAAAACACATTAAATAATGAAGAGACAATTTTCTCTAACATATTAAAAAAATATTCGTAAGGTTTTTAAAGAACTATTGATAATCATGCTATAGGGTTTAAAAGAACTCAGGTTCAAATGAACCCAATATTTATGATTCTAAAATTTGTAAAGAGTATTTGAATTCAAGAATTAAAGTCTTGCAAAGTATCCTTGTGTTCATTCAATATAAATTGTAGCCGGGAATATCGTTGTCATCGTTGCAGCACAGCAATCCCTCGCGAGATTTGGCTTCCCACTGAATGGTCCTTCAGTTGTCTTCGCATCCTACAATTTTCAAAACCTTTACAGCCCTATTATTCGAGCCATAATGCCTTATTGCTTCACTCTAACACACTTACATTTATCAATTCCCCACTCGGACTCCTTCATCGCACTCTAGTTAAACATATGGTCTTTTCGTTGTAATCATACTTATTTTTTATTTAAATGTTTTTTGTTCTATATTTACAGTTTATACATGTTAACTTAATGACTATAGGACTTCTGCTGTCGTTCCGTTTTGTTTTGCATGTTGCCTTGGTAGTACGGGGCCGCCTGTCCGGCGTGTCATGGTGAGGACGCCTTGCCCTTCTCGGGCTGTATTTGCATTTACTTGTGACGTCAGTACTCCTGCCACAGTTCACTGACCGTGCGCTGGAACTTGTCGCACTCCGCTGCAGTTGTTACGAACATGGCGAGTTGTTTTGCTTCACAGGTGTGTTGTCGTAACTGCACCTGTCAGCCTCCACGCTATGCGTTGGTTTGCTCTCTACCACCTTGGTATCGAGCGGCTTTTTCTGTCGGGCCCGGTATTCAGCGATGCTGATTGATTTGGAGCCGGCCGCCGGCCGCCAAACTTGGTCCTGGCGGCATCTAGGGCTCTAGGCAAATAGCCAACCAGAGCACCTAGATATGAGGTGACGAGTCTAGGCACTTAGCCAACTAGACCGAAACTAGGCGCAAGGCCAACTGGTTTTCTTAGTTGATGGGTAGGCGAAGCCAAACACTCGAAGCAACTTATGATATATATATATATATATATATATATATATATATATATATATATATATATATATATATATATATATATATATATATATATATATATATATATATATGCGAGCGCAAAAAAATTTGTGGTTTTATTTTTAGGTTGTCAAATGCGATGCCGTATGTATAAAAAAATTATTATCCTGAGTGGATTTTTGCCACCTCCGTACCCTTTACAACACAGTCGTAAAAACAGTCTAATCATCAAGATGTAACCACTCTTAAAGAAAGCTTCATTCCTAAACTCTCGGAAGACATCAAATTGTATTATGCCCCATTAAGTCTTAGATTATCCTTTAATCTGAAATCTGAAGATAAGTGTTTGAAATTTATACCAATGGATTATTTTTGTCCACCAGTACAATATCAATTAGAAAGAAGAATATGTAAAATTCTTAGTATGTATTTTGCATCTATCAAAGCTGTGACTATTCAAAATAAGTTGATGCATGGTAATAACACAAATGAGAATGAAATAGGAAATGAAAGGATCGTGCATAATACAGATACTTTTTGTGATGATATACTCGTACAAGTAATTACTGACATTGACGATTGGTTACAAAACCATTGGATGGAAGAAAAGTTCCGTGAATAAAGACATGCTAACAAATTCAAGTAAACTATGATTTTAATTATGTAAATATATGTAATGTTGAAGTTAAATAAAGCTTTATTAAAACATACTCCAATTTAATCCACTTAATTTTTGAGAAAAAAAAGTTTTGTTCAAAAAGATATCACGTGACGAATTTTGGGGCTGGGTGGCTGCATTATTTCCGTTACTTGCCATCCAATAGAGGTGAGGGTGTACGAAATTTCTAAAAAATAGCGTCGAGTCTTTTTGAACGGCCGAGCTTTCAAAGAAGACTGCTTCATTAGATCGTTTTTTTGGTTCATCGTTTTTGTCTGCTTCTGAATCCTTGGGAAATTCTCATCCTGATAAAATTACAGCCAGTGAGATTGCTTTCACTTACCATAGAATGAAATATAATTTGCCTACATTAGTATGGACAGCACTGTGAAATTAAACAAAATATATACAACGATTCCAAGACCCTATTAAATATGCAATTAGGAGGAATTCAAATGTAAGCGTTAGTTAATGAAGTTCTAGGAACTAATGCCTCAAGAAATTTGTTGAATACTTTTAATATCCCGGATCTATATTTTCACTTGCAAATGGATGCAACGAACAAGCAAAATATTAAATTATTTCCTTTTTTTGTTTGTGATAAGGAAGTGAATGCCATCTATGCACAGAGTGTGGGACTCACATGCTCGAAAGAACCATTTGACATAATACTTCGGGCCAGGTCTCGTTTTTTTACGCCGTGAGGCGCCTTCAAGCTGGGGGGTCCCTCTCCTAGCGAGAGGGAAGAGGGGAAGAGGAAGTGCCAGAAGAGCGATCCCCCAGTTCCAACGCCCCCGGCTGCTGTGAGCCCCTTTTATCTTTTAGGGCTGCCCGAGCATAATGTGCCACCTGGTTCCATTTGTCAACCGATTCGAGCATCACCGCGACTATATTATCCGGAGGAGCTCTCCCGTCTCCCTGTAGAGGTTCCTTCGCAGCCTGACCCAGGTAAGACTGCAAACACCCATGTTCGCTCAAAAGCTCCATCAGATAGAAGTCAGTCTCACCATGCCTTCGATCTAGCCACTGTCTCAAATACAGGATGAGGCGCGCAGTCCACCTTCCCTTCGTTCAATTCACCCAAGACTGCTGCCAATCGTTGAGCGAGCACTGTTTCTCCTCGCAGACAACTATCTCCATCGCATCATTGTTTCGGCGCAAGTAAATAGCGCGGCACTCTCCAGCCAAGAGGGTGACAGGTATCATGCCTGTAATGACTTTCACCGCTGAATCAGAGACTGTCGGATACGAAGATGCAATCCTCAGTGTTCCTCTTCACTGGACCTACACCAAAAGTTTTCGGTATACCTCCCTACTGAGAACTTCACCCCATACTTCTGCTCCAAACAGCAGCACTGACCCTACAGCGCTCATCAAGAGGCGCCTTCTTGATGGGCTGGGTCCCCCCTACGTTGGCCATAAGTCGACTCAAAGCCGATACTTCCGAAGCAGCCTTCTCAGCCGTTGCCCTGATTTGCTCCGAGAAGCTCATCTTTGAGTCCATCAGTAGCCCCAGGTACTCCACCGATGGCTTCGATTCGATTCGTATATTTCCAATACTGATCATCTTTACTCTAGGAATTCTCTTTTTAGTGAAGATAGCCACTTCGGGTATCTCCAATGCTAAACTGAACCCGCGAGCAGTCATCCAGTCCCTTACTCGGCACATTAGCATACCTAGCCTAAGTTGCGCCTGTTCAACGGTGCGTCCAGTGACCAGAGCCACAACATCATCCCCATAGCTGACCAAGCGTGACTTATCTGGCATCTCAAGTCTCAGTAGCCCGTCGTAAGACACGTTCCATAGGTTCGAACCAAGAATAGATCCCTGGGCAACACCCGATGTAATTTCCATCCTTCGTTGGCCCTGTGTCGTGTCGTAGAGCAGGCTTAAGTCCTTCAGGTAGTTCCTCAAAAGCCGCATTAGATATTCTGGAGCTTGAAAAGGGTGTTCCAGCGTATCCAGAATATCCACCCATCTAGCGGAGTTGAAGGCGTTCCTGACGTCGAGTGTCACCAGCAGGACGATCCGTCGCTTGGTGCGGCTATATGCCTCTACCTCCACAATTGCATCAATGGTAGAACGTCCTGCTTTAAAGCCGTACTGCCGAGGAGATAGGTCCCCAGCAGCACGAGTCACGTCAGTGAGTCTTCCCTTGATGAGTTTTTCTAGCAACTTCCCAGCCGTGTATAGCATGCATTACGGGCGGTATTCAGTTAGCGATTTGGGATTTCCCTTCCCCTTGCTGGTCAGCACGAGCCTCGCCACCTTCTATTGTATCGGGAAAGCCCCGTTCCTAAGGCAAGCGTTGAATGTGCTGAGCAGCAGGTCAGGACAATGGTGATAGACGAGCCACAACACCTCAGCCGGAATACCATCTGGACCTGGAGCCTTCCTCGCTTTCATTGAAAGGACTGCCCCCTCCAGCTCCAGCTTTGTGAAGAGTGGACACTTGACTGCTGTTTCACTAGAACAGCGTCAACATGGACGGGATGGGCGGCAAAGAGTGCCCGCACTATCTCGTCCATCTTTTTCACGTCATGTATACAATATTTTGGTAGGGCATAAGCTTCCACATAACTAGCTTGTAGCCAAGGCCCCACGGACCCTTGTTCACATTGTCCACTAGGTCTTGCTAGCAGCAAGCCTTGCTGTTGTTAATCAATTAGTGAAGGCATTTCCTGGCTGACTTATATGCTGCTGCGCGGTTGCTTGCCTCGTCACGGCTCCATGCCCGTTGAGCCTCATGCCAAAGCTTGTGACACTCCATTCGTTTTTCAGCGATTTCAGTTGACCACCAGCACACATGGGGCTTGCCGTGCTGGGGTTTTCGCCGGGGCATAGAAGCTTTGCAAGCAGTCGTGATAATGCTCATAGTTGAGTTCACCACGTCTCGAGCTGCCATTTCTTTCGTCCCCTCCAAAGCCCCCTGCAGCGGTGCGCCCGCTGTGAGAACTTCGACGAACCTCTCGGTGTCCATCCTCCCGATGTTCCATCCAATTGTAGAAAGCCGAGAGCACGGACGTCGTTGACAACATCGCTTCTCTCAAGCAGAATATACTGATGATCACTAGCAGAGTAGTCCTCTAATACTCTCCAGTTATGTATTCTCCATACTAAGGACTCCGAGGTGAATGTCACGTCCGGTATGGTCCCTTCACAGCCAATACGGCGGAAGGTCAGTGGATTGCCGGTATTTAGTACGACGAGCACCTCCTGCCCGCAATTTATAGGATTCGTTTCCCTCGTGGATCTGTTTGAGGCATGCTCCATTCGATTGCTTTCACGTTGAAGTTTTCCTCAACGAGCACATTCCCGTCTGCATTCGAAACAGCGCCCTCCAAAGCCTGTAGCTTGGCTTGGAAAGATGATATCGATTCGTTCGGCGTTAGAAGGTGGTTCCTGAGCACCGAATCCGTGCAAAACTATCCCCACGTCCACAGCTCTCCACCTGGAAATCACTATTTTGAACCCAGATGGCGACAGTACGAGTTTTATCAGGGTACCATGATGCTGAACTTTTATCATGATGTTGCTCACCCAGCAACAAGAAATCGGCTTTCATGTCCCTCGCAAACTGCTCAAGCAGATTTTGGGTGGTTGAACTGCGGTGTAGGCTTGGCTGCGAGATGTGGGTCATCGAAGTTCTGATTTTGCCTTGGCTAGGGCTTCCTGGAAAACCCGGCATTTTCCTGATCCCAAGACGTGTCCAAAACCGGGTCTTGGACTAGCATCCTTGCAAAGAATACAGTGTGCCACCTTCGTACACTCTATTCTTTTATGTCCCATTTCAGCGCATTTGTAACATAGAGAACTCCTATCGGGTCCTTTGCATACTTGTGCGAGGTGCCAAGGCAATTAAAACATTGAAAAGGCGGGTCTCTTCGACAACCCACCCTATTCGTACTTTGCCCTTATTCAGAAATTGTTCGACGTCCTTTTCGGTCAGGTTAATTATGGCCATGCGTTGTCCCCTACGGTTTTCTGGTGTCAGCCCACACTAGGGAACTCCCTTTTGATGGCTTCTTCCACCTTATGTCGATCGTTGTTACCGGCTCGAGCAAAGCTATAGCTGCGCTTTTGCTGAGGGCTTTCTTTACTGCGTCGCAGAATGCTTCCCTATTCTCGGGCTTTGCCCCAAATTCGGCCAGTATTGTGGCCCGACTGCGTTGGTCGTACTGCTTTAATAGCAGTGTTAGTGTCTTCGGGCCTTACGTTTCCCCTGATATCCCGCAGCACCTCCGGGTAGGATCGACCACCTTGGGGTTTTACGAGCAGTGCCTGCTGCCGAGGCTTTTGTCAGGGCTTCTTTCTCTCCTGTTTTGCATCAGGTCTTTTTTCTTCTTGGGCGTCCGTGCGAACATTACTTTCTGGAACTTTATGAAGGAGTTTCTTAGCGGCTTTCTTCACTTCTTTTGTAAGCACTGTCTGGAACCCCTGATCTGGTGTTTTGCGCCCATCAAGTGCCTCTTTCTTCCTTCTTTCATCCCGATCTACTTCGATTGGGCTGGACGCCATTCTTTTATTAATTTTTAATTGTGCCCTCTAGATTTCACCCCCGGCCAGAAGGCCGACCAGAAGGTCCTCTTCGGCCTTTAACTGGCTCCTCCAAAGTGCTCTATGCGGTCTAGGAATTCCTCTAGTTTAAGGAGCCCAATCCTTACTGCTTTTGTTATTTTTGGCGAGTCGCATGCAGATTGTATTCTTTTAAGAACAACTCCCGCTTTTCAAAATAGCCTCTCTTCTTCATGTCGTGGGGCAGCAGTGGTACTTTTCCGCCATCGTCCTTGGGAGAGGTTATCGGCTTCTGTTCCTGAATACTCACTTCCGCCACCTTTTCGACGTTGGCGCTGAAATCACACATAGTCGCTTCATTTGGCAGGTCACTCGTTTCTGTTCCTGCCGTAATTTCCTCGTTGACTTTAGGATGATTACTAATTCGGGATATACGACCCTTGCTTCAAACGCTTCGGTAGCGATTGCAGCAGTGACCATCAAATTCTCGAGTTTCTTTATATCCTTTCCACCGCTCGAACATCTGGCGCGTCCTGCAGAGTTTCCCGCTTCGCCTTCATAGGACGCTCTGGCGTTCGCATTATCTTTTTTGCTGCACCCGAACGCCACAGGAATCTCAGTCTGAACCAGACTGTCTATTAATCTCCGTTTTTCGTCAGTCTCCACTGTCTTTGTGTTAATCGTCGTTAGTACCGCTCCCGATGTGCTTTTGACATTGTGGCTGCTATCGCTGGTTGCGTCGTCGTTATTGTTATTTTTGATTCTTTTTTGATCTTTTTTAAGGGTTTTTGGTTGCTCCAGTTTTATTGGATCCCCCCTCGGAGCCACTATCTTCGTTCGTGTTTGTAGTCGCCTTTTTGGTCCCATGGTTATCTTTGCAGAGCAGGGAGAACATGCGACGGTTGGCCCAAGCCCTTATGGGGACAAGTGTTCAGAGCCAGACCAGCGCTTATCGGGAGTCCGTCTCAACCGAACCTACACCACCAACCCAATGGTGCGAACTTCGAATGTACTCCGAGGCCTGCCAAGGTTTTACCAGGATCGAGACGGTATAATAGTTGAAATGGAGCCGTTCACACACAAGTGTCACCTCGGCGCTACCGCGCAAAGCAACTAGGTCCAAACCATCATATCCGCCAGCCCAAAGCATGAATTCCAGTTCATTGTCCAAGGCGTAGTCTAGATCCAGTCAGGATCGTTACCTGTCATCCCAGGCGGGAGCCTCACGGCACCCTCCATATCCTCGCGTCCATTGGGGCGGCGCTCCCCAAAGAATGCTAGTCCCCGAGAGTGCTCTTGTCGACCGGCATTCCCCCTGCGGGAATTCCCTCGGGTAGTCATCCAGTCCCTTACTCGGCACATTAGCATACCTAGCCTAAGTTGTGCCTGTTCAACGGTGCGTCCAGTGACCAGAGCCACAACATCATCCCCATAGCTGACCAAGCGTGACTTATCTGGCATCTCAAGTCTCAGTAGCCCGTCGTAAGACACGTTCCATAGGTTCGAACCAAGAATAGATCCCTGGGCAACACCCGATGTAATTTCCATCCTTCGTTGGCCCTGTGTCGTGTCGTAGAGCAGGCTTAAGTCCTTCAGGTAGTTCCTCAAAAGCCGCATTAGATATTCTGGAGCTTGAAAAGGGTGTTCCAGCGTATCCAGAATATCCACCCATCTAGCGGAGTTGAAGGCGTTCCTGACGTCGAGTGTCACCAGCAGGACGATCCGTCGCTTGGTGCGGCTATATGCCTCTACCTCCACAATTGCATCAATGGTAGAACGTCCTGCTTTAAAGCCGTACTGCCGAGGAGATAGGTCCCCAGCAGCACGAGTCACGTCAGTGAGTCTTCCCTTGATGAGTTTTTCTAGCAACTTCCCAGCCGTGTATAGCATGCATTACGGGCGGTATTCAGTTAGCGATTTGGGATTTCCCTTCCCCTTGCTGGTCAGCACGAGCCTCGCCACCTTCTATTGTATCGGGAAAGCCCCGTTCCTAAGGCAAGCGTTGAATGTGCTGAGCAGCAGGTCAGGACAATGGTGATAGACGAGCCACAACACCTCAGCCGGAATACCATCTGGACCTGGAGCCTTCCTCGCTTTCATTGAAAGGACTGCCCCCTCCAGCTCCAGCTTTGTGAAGAGTGGACACTTGACTGCTGTTTCACTAGAACAGCGTCAACATGGACGGGATGGGCGGCAAAGAGTGCCCGCACTATCTCGTCCATCTTTTTCACGTCATGTATACAATATTTCGGTAGGGCATAAGCTTCCACATAACTAGCTTGTAGCCAAGGCCCCACGGATCCTTGTTCACATTGTCCACTAGGTCTTGCTAGCAGCAAGCCTTGCTGTTGTTAATCAATTAGTGAAGGCATTTCCTGGCTGACTTATATGCTGCTGCGCGGTTGCTTGCCTCGTCACGGCTCCATGCCCGTTGAGCCTCATGCCAAAGCTTGTGACACTCCATTCGTTTTTCAGCGATTTCAGTTGACCACCAGCACACATGGGGCTTGCCGTGCTGGGGTTTTCGCCGGGGCATAGAAGCTTTGCAAGCAGTCGTGATAATGCTCATAGTTGAGTTCACCACGTCTCGAGCTGCCATTTCTTTCGTCCCCTCCAAAGCCCCCTGCAGCGGTGCGCCCGCTGTGAGAACTTCGACGAACCTCTCGGTGTCCATCCTCCCGATGTTCCATCCAATTGTAGAAAGCCGAGAGCACGGACGTCGTTGACAACATCGCTTCTCTCAAGCAGAATATACTGATGATCACTAGCAGAGTAGTCCTCTAATACTCTCCAGTTATGTATTCTCCATACTAAGGACTCCGAGGTGAATGTCACGTCCGGTATGGTCCCTTCACAGCCAATACGGCGGAAGGTCAGTGGATTGCCGGTATTTAGTACGACGAGCACCTCCTGCCCGCAATTTATAGGATTCGTTTCCCTCGTGGATCTGTTTGAGGCATGCTCCATTCGATTGCTTTCACGTTGAAGTTTTCCTCAACGAGCACATTCCCGTCTGCATTCGAAACAGCGCCCTCCAAAGCCTGTAGCTGGTTCCTGAGCACCGAATCCGTGCAAAACTATCCCCACGTCCACAGCTCTCCACCTGAAAATCACTATTTTGAACCCAGATGGCGACAGTACCAGTTTTATCAGGGTACCATGATGCTGAACTTTTATCATGACGTTGCTCACCCAGCAACAAGAAATCGGCTTTCATGTCCCTCGCAAACTGCTCAAGCAGATTTTGGGTGGTTGAACTGCGGTGTAGGCTTGGCTGCGAGATGTGGGTCATCGAAGTTCTGATTTTGCCTTGGCTAGGGCTTCCTGGAAAACCCGGCATTTTCCTGATCCCAAGACGTGTCCAAAATCGGGTCTTGGACTAGCATCCTTGCAAAGAATACAGTGTGCCACCTTCGTACACTCTATTCTTTTATGTCCCATTTCAGCGCATTTGTAACATAGAGAACTCCTATCGGGTCCTTTGCATACTTGTGCGAGGTGCCAAGGCAATCAAAACATTGAAAAGGCGGGTCTCTTCGACAACCCACCCTATTCGTACTTTGCCCTTATTCAGAAATTGTTCGGCGTCCTTTTCGGTCAGGTTAATTATGGCCATGCGTTGTCCCCTACGGTTTTCTGGTGTCAGCCCAGACTAGGGAACTCCCTTTTGATGGCCTCTTCCACCTTATGTCGATCGTTGTTACCGGCTCGAGCAAAGCTATAGCTGCGCTTTTGCTGAGGGCTTTCTTTACTGCGTCGCAGAATGCTTCCCTATTCTCGGGCTTTGCCCCAAATTCGGCCAGTATTGTGGCCCGACTGCGTTGGTCGTACTGCTTTAATAGCAGTGTTAGTGTCTTCGGGCCTTACGTTTCCCCTGATATCCCGCAGCACCTCCGGGTAGGATCGACCACCTTGGGGTTTTACGAGCAGTGCCTGCTGCCGAGGCTTTTGTCAGGGCTTCTTTCTCTCCTGTTTTGCATCAGGTCTTTTTTCTTCTTGGGCGTCCGTGCGAACATTACTTTCTGGAACTTTATGAAGGAGTTTCTTAGCGGCTTTCTTCACTTCTTTTGTAAGCACTGTCTGGAACCCCTGATCTGGTGTTTCGCGCCCATCAAGTGCCTCTTTCTTCCTTCTTTCATCCCGATCTACTTCGATTGGGCTGGACGCCATTCTTTTATTAATTTTTAATTGTGCCCTCTAGATTTCACCCCCGGCCAGAAGGCCGACCAGAAGGTCCTCTTCGGCCTTTAACTGGCTCCTCCAAAGTGCTCTATGCGGTCTAGGAATTCCTCTAGTTCAAGGAGCCCAATCCTTACTGCTTTTGTTATTTTTGGCGAGTCGCATGCAGATTGTATTCTTTTAAGAACAACTTCCGCTTTTCGAAATAGCCTCTCTTCTTCATGTCGTGGGGCAGCAGTGGTACTTTTCCGCCATCGTCCTTGGGAGAGGTTATCGGCTTCTGTTCCTGAATACTCACTTCCGCCACCTTTTCGACGTTGGCGCTGAAATCACACATAGTCGCTTCATTTGGCAGGTCACTCGTTTCTGTTCCTGCCGTAATTTCCTC